>CM031242.1:867889712-869089712 GCA_018340775.1 Taxus wallichiana var. yunnanensis
CTATGTGCAAATGAATTTTTCATAATAGTATGGTTGCATAGTTTTTTTCTTCTCTCTCTTTATGAAAGTAGAACATGGGATTCAAATGCATGAAACATTTAATACCCATGTTGGTTAAATGTGTTTTTCTCATCTCTCTTTTGTATGAGGGTTTGTTATTACATTTTATGTATATATACATTTATACTCTTGCTTAGATAGGAAATAGATATATATACACATATACACCTATATGTATGCATTATATCAATCCTTCAATTATTATATTCTTGTTTTATATATATGGAATGAAATGAAATGAAATGAATATGATACGATACTTCCTACTATCTTAAATAAATTCATGGGAAATGAGTAAGGTTTTTCTCTTGCTTGGACTGAATGACATATTATGCTAATTTTCTATTGGTTATTGATGTGTTTCTCTCTTTAGTTTAATTTTTTTACCATGAAGTCATTGCAAAGAAATGAAATAAATAAGAAAAATATACTATCTTCTTCTTGTATATTTTGGGCCATACGACAATGGAATGAAGTGAAGTGAATATGAAAATATGGTCTCTCTCTGCATAAATTTGTTGGCCATGAAGGCATTGGAATGAAATGAAATAAATAAGAAAAAAATACTCTCTACTTCTTGTATCTGTTTGGCCATGACGGCATTGGAATGAAATGAAGTGAATATGAAAATATGCACTCTCTCTCCTTGATTCTATTTGATGCTTTGCATATAAGAGATTATGCATGTTTATGGTAATGGAATTCATGCCAACATTTTATGTTGAGCCACATCCTAACAGGGTTTTGTAGGTGTTAGCGAAATATGAAGAATTGAAGATTTTCTATTTTCGTATTCTTTTTGAAAATAAGTGAGGGTATTAAAGATAATTTTGTCATTAATGGTCTTGTTATGTTTTGTAACGATGTTTCTTATGACTGTGGAAAATAAAAAATTACATTAGTATATGTGTTTTCTATTTGGGTGCAAATTGTAAAAGTTGATTCTCTAAAAATTCCTTTGATTTGATTTTATGTCCTCTAATGGGATTTGTTGAAAAAGATAGAATAATATTTGTATGACTTTTTTTTTAAATCTCATGTTGAAGTTTTTGATATATCTACATTTTGTGTGTTGATGGAAGGTTTATGAAACCTTGATATATTTTATAAATGAATAAGGAAATAATTAAGTATTATTAAATATTGTATCTATATAAATTATTAAAATAGGTCTTATTCTTATTTGACAATTTTAGTAATAACTATAGAAGACCTTTGAGAGTGAGATCTACATCATTGATAAGACTCTTTTGGGCATATAGTTATAGATCAAAAGAGGTTGCTTGAAATATTCTCATAGTTTTTGGTAGTATGCTTATAATACCTATCCTAAGGCTTGTAACCTAGCCTTTATAACATACTAAATCCATACATAGTCATAATACTTGTTAATCTGGTCTTAAGGAGCAATAGGCTAGAAATCAACTCCATAATTAAGATGATATACTAGTAACCAACAAGTAGACTTTGTTGTCAAGAATTATAACATGTTATGGGTATATGTTGGTGTCTTTATGATAAATGGAAAAAGGGAATGTGAATATAGTCCTCTATTTTACTTGTGCATGAGTTAATGTTATGTTGTATGATAACATGAAAGTTATTAGTATAATTAAGTTGATATATTGCATCCGAACTGTTATGTGTTATATTTTATTGTGCTCAATCTAAAGTATTAGGAGTTAAGGTTTCTCTTTGTAAACTTTAAGTAAAAATGAGATATCATTAGTGAATGGATAATCCCATAAGATTTTGTATTACTTAAGTAGTATTTATTAAAACCTTTTGGGAGGGTTTTTGTACATATGGGTTTGGATTGTCTCAAATTCTAAAATAGAAACTTGGGAATTTTTACCTTATTCTCATAAATTAATACTCTAATAATAATATAGAATAAACATTTAAGGTTATTGCTTAGAAATATGGTAGTCCTAGTTTTGAATCTTAAATGAAATGGTAAAGGAAAATTATAGCAATAGACAACATGATGTTAAGTTGAGAACTCATTAGATGGAACAATGTTATTCCCATTCCTTATAAATCAAAGGGATAGATGAAATGAATTTACTATTTAACAAGATCAAAAGAGGTTGTAATAATCTTATAATAAATATTAGTTTGTCAAGTACTCACAAGTTCAAGGAAAGACCATGGAACTAGGAGCAAGAAATGTAAGTTTAAGCCTCCCTAGCGTATTCATGAAGGAATGTTTAATGAAATGATAATCATATTAATAAAGATTGAATATTTTTTCTATAGCAACTATGGTTGATCATTGACAATAGTTCTGAAGCTGAGTGAATTAATTAAGTAAATCTAAAAAATTAAGAAAAGACTTCTCTTGTAGTATTTGATGTTCTTTTTCTCCAAAGGAATCAATATTTTGAAATTTAATTATGAGATAAATAGGAATAGCTAATATGACTCCTTATGAACTTGAGTTCAAGAAACAAAAGAAAACTGGTTGTTATAATATGGGTTATGGAATTTTTCATAATGATGGCATTAGATATAAATGGATGAAGATATCCTTATGAAGGAAGGATTTTTAATGGTTAAGTCTAATCATATGGATACTAATTTTGGGTTCAACTAAGTAAATGTTAATTTAATAAAGTTACATGGAAAATATCATGATTCATCATGATAGGACCTAACGTGGTTATTAGGAATGGAATGAGGCTTGTCAAATTATAATAAAATTATTAGGTAAATGTATGCCCCACCATCATGGTAAGAAAGAGGAATGAACTTAGTAACGAGAACTAAAATAAGGGTTGGTAACCTGTAATATTGAGTGGTGAATTGGGAATAGCTAAAGCCACATCTCTAATAATTTGGAAGTTGTTGATATGAGTGAGGTTAATGAGAAGATGTTATGTGTGTTAATTGAACCTCACCTTGAATTACATTGGTTGAGGTTATTAGTGATGTTCCTTTTCCTCGGAACTTGAATTTTGGATTGTTTTTGATACTAGATACATTGGATTCAGTGATTAAATAATATGACCCTTATAGAAGAACTAAAGTATGAATATCATTAGGGAAGACTTGATATGGAACTAGTTGGAGAAATAAATGTAAGATTGAATAAAATGAATTAGTACCATTGTACGTGGGTTGTACATTAATGAAATCGTGAGTAGTTAATGTTTATTTACAACAAGCCTATAACAAGGTTTTGTTTTAGAATAAATTATGAGTATGAAAGGATAAGTAGCACTTATTCTAGTAGGGATCAAATAAATAAAATAATTTTTAGTCATATTTTCCTGGAACTGGAGGGTGGGTCATTACATTTTGGTATCAGAGAAGTAGGTTTATCACTTGGACTCAATGGGTTCATAATGCTAACAAACATCTTATCCTTTCATTAACATGATATGATGGTTAGAAGAAGGGTGAACCATGAAGTTGGAACCAATTCAACTAATGTTGAAGGTTTGATGGCTTGATAAGTTAGATGAAATTTTCACATTACTTTAGAACACCTATAAATGGATAGCTTCCTTAAAGAAGTAGTTAGGGGTGAAAATGAAGATCAGGAAGAAGAAAAACATAAACAACAGGAAGATGACAATGAGTTAGGGGATAAAAGAGATTTCTTAGCTGTTGAACTGTCTAGAGACATAAAAAAATCAGCCCACCCAAATTTGATGGAACTACCTTGGGGATGGTGCTGAAAACTAGTTAAGTGAGATGGAGAAGTACTTTGAAATAAGGGATTTTTCTGAGGAAACTAAAGTAGTATGGGGTGCTTTCCAACTCTCTAATGAATCATATTCATGGTGGGATAACCTTAGATGGAATTGGGAGTAGATATTTCCTCCATCACTTGAGAGCAGTTCAAAGTATATTTCCATCAATTTTAGTTACCTTGACTTTATTTTGATAAAAAAATGTCATAATTTCAAAAATTAACTCAAGGAAAAGTGAGTGTTGTGGAGTATAGGGAATGTTGTATAAGGTTGTTAAAATATGTGCCATGCCCTAAAGATGAGAAGTTTAGGATTCATAAGTTCATCATGGGATTAAACCCAAACATAGGAGGTGAGGTGGATGTTCATGGACTCTCCCTCTTCTTAGCTAGTTCACCTTCTTAAACAAAAAGGAATCTAGATAATTGTATTGAGATGGTTGTGTGGTGATGAAAGATGAGTTTTGTAGGCTAATGTGTGGTCTAAACTAAGCTTGCAAAGCAATGCTTGAAAATTTTGGCTATAGTAATGTATTAGCTAACTACATTTTATTATCACCAATCCCCTAAAAAACATGTCGATACCATGGATTGAAGTTACATGAATGTCTTCTAGATAGGAACTTAGGAGATGCACATAGTTCTCATAACCTATAAAAGGTTAAACCAAGTATACAAAAGTGTACACACTTAGATTAAAGTGACTTAAGGGAGATCATGGAGATCTGGATATACCCTTACAACTACATGGTTATTATATGTTATCATATGGATTATGAATATTTTAATTATGTTGGATTATTTATTAGTAAGCTAAATAATAATGTTAAACATTGGTAGCATTGATTGTATATTAAGGGTATGCTTTTAAAAAATCCCTTAATTTGGTTGATCATAACAAGGGTGTTTTAGTTTGGGCATTACTATGAAATTTGGCCTAATGATGTATAGCCATTTCACTTGCTTAACTCTTTGAGATTAATCATAACAAACTGAGTTTAGGATTCTATAAATCACAAATCTCATAACTTGTTTGAGATAGTTACGGAATCATTGTTCTTAGAATGCTACACCTAGTTTGAGATAAATTATTATCATATGCATTAGCTTATTCATGTAACATAATAGATTCCGTGTAGGTTGTGATTTGATTAGGATCCCTACAATGACCATGTATGTATATGTTATGGGAAATCTACAAGGATGGTAATTGTTGGTATCCTATACCTATTTTTTTTTGTTCTATTATGGCTAATTTGGGGGTTTATAACCCTTGTAGTAGTAGGATCTGTGATTGGTATGGTATGATTGCAAGTAGCACTATTGTTTTTACTTATTATTCTAATATGAATGATGTTTTAGTAAGAAAACTTAGTTTTGAAATATGGTGATCCATATTTCTATAGTTAGTATGGGATGATTACAAGAGTTATGATAACTTAAGTTATACTTCTTATTTTATTAAGTTTTGGGAAATTGATGGATGCTTGAAGAAATATTTTGATACTATGTTGTAAGTAGGGATGATAATGCATGAGAGATGTCTAATAAAACTAAGGGATGACATATATTAGGGATTGATATCCTATTAGATATGGTTCACATATTATGACCTACTTAAGGGGGATTAGGTTGACTTAGATGGACTCAAGGTCTTCACTCATGATTAATAAATTGATGAGATTATTTCATGCCCTAGGATTAACCACATGGATAATGGATTATTTCATGTTTTATGATTTCCCACATGATGATAGATGGTTTCGTACATTATTAAAATATTATATTTTAGGGATAAGTGTTTACCTATTGTTATCATAATTTTTTTGGCCAAAAGTAAAATCATCATGTTATGATTTTAGGATGTATATTATTCCTACCTTTTCTATAGTCTACTAGTTGATTGGATGGTTTCATGATACACGTGAGTATCTCTCTTTTAATTTTTTAATTTCATTGAGTTATAACTAAGTTGATCCATGTGACTATATATTCTGTAATTTCTCTCATATGTCTTGGAAATTCTTGAATTTTCTATTTTTCTCGTTGATTCTACCAGTTGACTTGGTAATTATGTTTCTCTCTTACATGTTTTGAATTCTTGAAGTTTTCTTTTTTACTCGAATATGGATTACTACCAATTGATTTGGTGATTATATTTATCTCTTATAAGTTGAATTATTGAATTTTTATCTTTATTGTAAGTTTTAATGTTATAAGATCCATTTACTATGTACACCAATAATTTCTCTCTTATGTGTGGATTCTTCCTATTTTTCTCAAATATAGCTATAGATGAATGTTGATGTAAAGATGATTTGTAGCTCATAACAAGTCATGGTTAGACTTGTTTTTCTTATAATTCATGGAATTAAAGGAGTATGGAATAGTGGTTTACTTTTAGTTATGAATAAATAAATTTGGGATCATCATAATAGTATGTTGATAGTTGAAATATCTTGTTGATTAGATATGGTCTTTAGGACTTATGATTATGAGGTTCTTTTATTATTGTGAATACCTATTATTCTTTTGAAAGTGGAACTATATTGGAAAGAAGGTTGATAAATTTTCCTGTCAAAGCCCGGAAAGGGCAGAAAGAAATGTAACTATTGCTGGAGGTAATTAAATTATTTGATTTCATTTTTGATCACTCCTTGTTGTTATAGGCTGATTGTTTTTACTTGTTAGAAGTTGAAAATTGGGAAAAGACATAAAGTTCAAACTTAATGATAACTTAAGTTATACTTATTGTTTCAAACTTATTTGAGTTTTGGATGTTCTCCGCAAATGGATGATAGTCAAGTACTACATATGCTAAGAATGGAAACTGGTGATTAAAAGTGTTCTTTTGTATGCATTAAATTAAATGTCGTTGTTGTATAATCTGATTTTCTTAATTTTTCTATTATAGTGTAATTGTACATGACAAATTGATAAATTTTGCAGATTTTAAATCTAAAATCTTGATCTCACATAGAAACTTAAACAGATTTTTGTTGGAAAATTATAGTTTCCAATCTTGCTGAAGAAATAATATCGAATAAATTCTAGTAAGGCATGTTAAGGTAAACAAGCTGATTAAAGCTTGTAAGTTTTGTTATCAATTTTAATAAGAGGTTGAAACATGTATTAACATGCACATCGAAAATAATTTTTAGATGATGCATCATGGGATGATGCTTAATCTAAGCGGGGAAGGATGTCACATCTCATTATTTGACCCCAAAAATTGACATCTATGTAGGTTGTTAATAGGCCATCGATATTTTGGAATAGATTAGTGAAGGTAAATACATAGTGTTACACCAATATTTAATTAGTGTAAGCTTTGCATTAATAAGATTTGGTTAACCGTCGAGTCTTAACTCACACCGGCATCACCTATTTGAATATATGGATGATGGCATAGTGTAAATTATTGACTTGGTCTATGCACTATAATTCCTCCTAAACACACCAATTGCACGAAGTTGTGGGTGAAGTCATGAATTGAGTGGACCCTTGTATGGGATTATGTGGAAATCATTAGAATGAATAATGCTATGAAAGCATTGGCATATATAAATAATTGTTTAAATAATGATTATGTTGGTTGATTTGTTTATATGAATCAACATCATTTTAAAGGTGGAAAAATCATTACCCATGGTTAGAATAATAGGGAACATAATATTCTTGACTTTGGTCATTTTAAACATTGTTAAATATTACGAAGGTTATGGGAAATTTTTAAACATAATAATTATGATGGGGATTATTGTAATTATGGGCATTTTTTGAGTTTTAAAATGATTATGTTTTTGGATTAAATGACTTTAATAGAAAAGAAATGTGAGGTCACGACCCAACCAACTTATGGAAAGGAATTGATAAATTTTGAAATCCACTTTTGAAAAGGGGCATTTTGACTTTGTAAAGTGCTTAATGTTGTTTATACGCAGTGGGAAGGGAGTCATGGACCCTAATGTCAAAAATGAATCTAGTTCTAAAACTTTGATGTGGCTAGTAGTGGGTGATTGTGTGTGGTGCTAATCATTCTAACTCTACATGTAATTTTAGATGTATGTTTATGGCCGTTCATTTGGAAGAAGTGAGTTGTTTATCTTGAGATACATGTGTTTTAACTTAGAGTTTGAAGAATCTATAAAATACCTATTTAGGGCAAAGTTGAGAGCAAAGGTGAGAGAGTAAATATCTCCTAAATGGAACAATTTTTGCTTAGAGAGGGTTGTAGCTGCTAACATGGAAGGAAGGAGAATGCATAATTCATATAGGCACAACTGCCATTCTGATAATTCAGACATGGTTTCCTTACTCTAAAACTATGTATTCTCTTCTATGGGAAAATGTATCCTAGTATTTGCCTTTTTCCCTCTCTTTTATGAAAGTAAAACATGGGATTCAAATGCATGAAACAGAAAACCCATGTGGGTTAAATGTGTTTTTCCCATCTCTTTTTTTATATGAGGATTTTATATAGGTTTATGTATATATACATTTATACTCTTGCTTGGATAGGAAATAGATGTATATACACTATACACCTATACGTATGCATTTTATCACTCCATGAATGATTATCTTTTGGTTTCATATATATGGAATGAAATGAAATGAATATGAAAATATACTCCCTGTTGTCTTGAATGCATTTATGGGAAATGAATAAGGTTTTGTCTGCTGGACTGAATGATATATTTTTTATTTTTCCATTAGTTATTGATGTGTTTATTCTTTTCTTTAATTTGGAAAGAAATTTAATTTCTTTTCTTCTTGTTGTTTGCCATGAACGCATTGGAATGAAAATTGTTCTCTCTCTCTCTATCATAAATTTGTTGGCCATGAAAAATTGGAAAGAAATGAAATAAATAATAAAAATATTCTTTGCTTCTTGTAGTTGTTTTCCACGATTGGAATGAAATGAAGTGAATTATGAATAGATGCACTCTCTCCTTGATTATGTTGGATGCTTTGCATATAAGAGATTATGCATGTTTATGGTAATGGAATTCATGCCAACATTTTATGCTGACCCAAATCCTAACAGGGTTTTGCAAGTGTTAGCAGAAATATGAAGAAGTGAAGCTTTTCTATTTCAGTATTCTTTTCTGAAAAGAAGTGAGGGTATTAATGAAAATTCAGTCATTAATGGTCTTGTTTTGTTTTGCATATGACTGTGGGAAAAGAAAGAATTAAATTAGTATATGTGATTTCTATTTGGGTGCAAATTGTAAAATTTGATTCTTTAAATAGTTTTTTTGAGTTGATTTGTTGTCCTCTTATGGGACTGTTGAAGAAGATGGAATAATATTTGTTTGACTATTTTCTAAATCTCATGTTGAAGTTTTTGATATATCTACATTTTGTGTACTAGTGAAGGTTTATGAACCCTTGTTATATTTTATAAATGAATAAGGAAATAATTAAGTATTATTAAATATTGAATCTGTATAGATTCTCAAATAGGCCTTATTCTTATTTGACAAGTTTAGTAATAATTGTAGAAGAGTTTTGAGACTGAGATCTGCATCATTGATAAGACTCATTTTGGGCATCTAGTTATAGATCAAAAAAGGTTGCTTGAAATATTCTCATAGTTTTTGTAGTAGGCTTGTAAGACCTATCCTAAGGCCTGTAACCTAGCCTTTCTAACATACTAAATCTATACATAGTCATAGTACTTGTTACTCTGGTCTTAAGGAGCACTAAGCTAGTATTGAGCTCCATAATTAAGAGGATATAATAGTAACCAACAAGCAGACTTTGTTGTCAAGAATTATAACATGTTATGGGTACATGTTGGTCTGTTATGATCAATGGGGAAAAAGGGAATGTGAATATAGTCCTATTTGTTTTACTTTGTGCATGAGTTGATGTTATGTTGCATGATAACACAAAAGGGTTAATATCATTAAGTTGATATACTACATCTAAACTGTTATGTGTTATATTTCTATTGTGCTCTATCTGAAGTGCTTAGGAGTTAAGGTTTCTCTTTGTAAACTTTAAGTAAAAATCGAGATATAAATAGTAGGGATTGGAGGTTTAATTTCCCATAATTATGGATGGCTAATCTAAGAGCTTGTATTACTTAAGTAGTATTTATTAAAACCTTTTGGGAGGTTTTCCTACATATGGTTTGGACTATCTCAAATTTATAAATGGAAACTTGGGAATTTTACCTTATTTTCATTAAAGTAATACTCTAATGTAATGATATGGAATTAGCATTTAAGGATATTGCTTAGCTAAATGTTAGTCATGGTTGTGAATCTTAAATGAAATGCTTAAGTGCAATTATAGCAATTACGACATGATGTTAAGTTGAGAACTCATTAGATGGAACAATGTTGTTCCCATCGTTATAACTCAAAAGGAAAGATGAAATGAATTATTGATTTTACAAGATCAAAAGAGGTTGTAATAATCTTATAAGAAAGATTAGTTGGTCAAGTACTTGCAAGGAAAGACCATGGAACTGTTAGGAATGAGAAATGTAAGTTTAAGCCTCCCTAGCGTATTCATGAAGGAATGTTTAATGAAATGATAATCATATTAATGAAGATTGTATCTTGTTTCTACAGCAACTATGGCTGATCCTTGACAATAGTTCTGAAGTTGAGGGAATTAATTAAGTAAATATGAAAAATGAGGAAAAGACTTTTCTTGTAGTATTTGGTGTTCTCTTCGCTCCAAGGAATCAATATTCCAAAATTTAATTATGAGATAAATAGGAATGGCTAATATGAATCCTTACGGACTTGAGTTCAAGAAATGAAAGAAAACTTGTTATGATATTGGTTATGCACTGTTTCATAATGATAGCCTTAGATATAAATGGATGAAGATATCCTTATGAAGGAAGGATTGTTAATGGTTATGTTTAATCACATGGATACTACTTTTGAGATCAAATGAGTAAATTTCAATTAAGTTACGGTCAATACCATGATTCATCATGACAGGACCTAACATGGTTATTAGGGAATGGAATGAGGCTTGTTGGATTATAATAAAAATTTTAGGTAACTCGGCCTCATCATCATGGTAAGAAAGAGGAATGAACTTAGTAACGAGAACTAAAAGAAGTGTTGGTAACCTGTAATATTGAGTAGTGAATTGAAATAGCTAACACTTTGCATCTCTAAGAATTTGGAAGTTGTTAATATGAGTGAGATTAATGAGAAGGTGTTGTGTGTTAATTGAACCTCACCTTGAATTATATTGGTTGAGGTTATTATTGATGTTCCTTTGCCTTAGAACTTGAATTTTGGATTGTTTCTGATTCTATATACATTATATTGATTGATTAAATAATTTGACCCTTGTAGAAGAACTAAAATATAAATATCATTAGGGAAGACTTGATATGGAACTAGTTGGAGAAATAAATGTAAGATTGAATAAAATGAATTAGTACCATTGTACGTGGGTTATACATTAATGAAATCATGAGCGGTTAATGTTTATTTGTAGCAATCCTATAACAAGGTTCTGCCAGAAATAAATTGTGCTCGTATGAAAGGATAAGTAGCACTAGTATTTTGGTAGGGATAAAATAAAAAATTTAGTCGTATTTTCCAGAATCGGAGGACAGTAAATTATAGCCACTTTTTCCAAACTCGAAATTGGGATAAAAGTGAAAATTGGAAGGGTTTCTTTTCACTTTGGGGGTCTTATTTACATGAAAATAGACCCCTTGGACCCTACCAATGGGTAGGGGGATATTTTCAAGGGTCAAATGGAATTTTCCCTCCCATTTGAGCCTCTCTTGTCCCCATCCCTTAGCTAACTTGTTTTTGAGCCTTCTAGGAAATTTCAAATTATTTTCTTTTAGATTTTGTTAATTTTTTAGAGATTCTCCTTATTAAGACTCTTGTCTTATTCATGATAAAGACATAATATAATCTTCGGTTAGAGAAGGAGAAGGGTGACACATGTCACTCTCTCATTAGTGATGATCCTTGAAATTCCTCCACTTTGGAGGGGGTAAGGGATTCTTGGCTTCATTTTTCACTTGGGAGTTTGGAGGAGAGCTTCAAAATATTTTAAAATTGGAGAGCTTGGGATTTTGATTGCTTAGTTGAGAGGTAGGCCTCTCATCCTCTTGATTTATGTTTTATTATATGTAAAAAAGAATGGAATGATTTTCTTATTTGGTTGTGCAATTGTGTTAAGTATATAATGTATTGCATGTGGTTTCTTTTACTTGGTTTCCATCCATATCACTTGAAATAGACTTGGAATGTTAGGGAAGAGGGTGTAAAACCCCTTTGTACCCACATGGATTGATGGGCAAGCCATGATGGTGTTCTTGTTAGAAAAATTTAAGATATGGATTTTCAAATGTTAACAACGAGAATACTTTCATCTCTTCCCCTCCTCGAAGAAATTTGGAGTTTCTTCATTGTGTTTGGTTTATGGTTGATGTTTTGAGGTTTTTAATGTGTGTTTGTTTGGACCTTACGTTTTCTCCCAGTGTTCTTGTGCAACTTAGAGGCATGATATATCTCTCTCATGGACTTGGAGAGAGGCTAACATGTCCTCCACATTTGGAGATGGCATGTAATGATGTCATTTGGCTGGGTGGACAACCGAGCCACCTCTCTTGTGATTGGAGGAAACCTATTTGAATATGGAGCATGGTTTTTGAGCTTTGCATGGATGGGTTGTCCATGCTTAGAGAAAAAAAAATCACCCAATATTTTCTCATGGTGTTCCCATTAATAGAGAGGATTTTCTAATTGTTTTTAATTTGTATAAGTATATTATACCTTGAAAGAAAAAGAGATATGTAAATATTTTGTATTAGACTAGAAAACTTCTTTGTTAATACCTATACAAAACGTGTTGGGAATGAAGGAGTTGTGAGATTGAAAAAAATATTATGGTTCTCCATTTTATTTCAATGGAACATGTAAGTGATAACTTCTCTTGAATAAATTGTTATGTCACTATTAAACTTAAGTGGTCTTAAGATTGGAAATGGGAATTTATATATTTTTTCCTATACAAACGTTCTATTTATCATTATTGTAAAGGAAGACATTGGAAATTTTGAGTAAAAGAATGGAATATAGATCTTGTTAGTTTAAGAAGGTAGTTAAAATAAATTTTAGCGCTTGGAATTGTTTTTGAATTGATTCTTTTGGAAACCTTGTGATCAAATTTGAGTAGTATTATGAATAGGCTTTTGAACTATTTGCTAGTCCTAGTTGAAAAGAAAAAATATTTTCAACTAAGATTTATCTCGAATTGTTTCATATAAGAGTTGTTTTGTGTTACCTCCTCTCTGAATGGGATACTCACTTGCCTTTCTATATAAAAAAGTGGCATGCTTGAGATTTTGATTCTCACTTGTCTTTAAATCATCTTAAATATTAACCAAGTATGGAACATGAATGTGCTTATTTTGAGATAATATTTTAGAAGAAAAGAAATTTGATTTACATAGATGAGAAAAATCTGTTATATTTTAGTTGAGCTTATTGATATAAACATTATAAAAATGTATTTAAATCAATACAATTGATATTCTCACCAATAATAGTGGTAAGTTGAAATAATTTTTTAAATGGGGTTTTATTACCCTTGTTTTCTTATAATGTGCAATGAGAGGTTTTATTTATAATACGTATATATATATATATATATATATATATATATATATATATATATATATATATATATATATATATATATATATATATATATATATATATATACAAACACATGTATATGTACACACACACATGGTGATTTCTTTTGAGAAAAAGTTTTCACGGGTTAGCTAGATTTTAGCACAAGTCATTAGGAACTTTAGTAGTGTATGTGTTTTCCAATTATGGAGGCCGATGGGATATGGATAAGTTCATCTAGAATATAAATCCGTAAAAGAGTTTTGTGGAATTGAATATAAAAATGTGATGCAATAGCTATTGTTAACATTGTTAAATTTTTAAAGGTATTTCAGGTTGTGTGATGTTAGTGGTATAGACAATGCGTAGTATTGAGTAGATAATGTATACCTATTGCATATTTTAGTGAAAATTCAAACAATTTGATGAGGAAATTTGTGTCTACAATCGGGAGTTTTATGTAATTGTTCAAATAATGAGGAAGTGGGGACATTACCTCTTTCTCGAAGGATTTTAGATTATACATATAACATTAGGCATTGAAAATTATTAAATTCAGGGCAAATTTAATCAAATTTATATGAAGTGGTTTGAATACTTATAAGGATACATGTTTGTTTTGAAGTATATGGGTGAAAAATATAACATGGTTGATGTATTTAGTAAACATAGTTACTGTTGACAAAGATGAGAGTAGATGTTATTGGTTTCTAATCCTTGAAGAATTTATATACACAAGTTGAAGATTTTAAATAGGCATGGGAGGCATGTGTGATAGCGGGGATAAAGGTATCTCTTGGGTAATCTCTCGAGACCGCCATTTATTTAGAGTAAACACAACATGATGAAACTATGTATGCTTCATCTATTCTCTCAAATGCCCATGTGGCATCTACAAACTCTTCCCTCAAATGGATATTGCAGAATCGCTGGTGAATCCTAGGGCTGAACCAAAATTATCTCTATTCTTTCTCTCTCTTCAACTCTAAGGCTGATCTCGACCTCTTTACTCGGTCCTTCGAATGAATAACTCTCCTCAACCCTATTTTTAGTAGCCTCCAACAACCACAACCAACAATCCCGTGTTGGAAGTTTTACCTCCTATTTATATTTGTGTGTGTCTCGATCTTTCCCATTTCTCTCTCCTCTTACATTTCTTCTTCTATTTTCCCACATGGACTTCAAATTTGAACTAATATCTTGGAATGAACTTATTCGTGTAATCTAGTCTTAGTCAATCCTCTTGCACCATGTATCTAGGCCGTTGGATTCTCCTTCTCTTTAATTCCATCAACCATGTGACCAAAAGATTTGTTATGTTCTTCCTTTCTTCTACCAGCTATCACCGAATCCTTATCTTCTTGGGTCCAATTTATCGTGCTTCAGGTTTGTGTTCTCCTCCTCATTCTCCACTCTCGAACATATTTTCCACGTGCTTCATTTAATTCCCTTTACACCTTGAGTGCCTTCTTGCACACCTTTGCTATATACATTATTTCCTCATATGTATCTATATCCTTTCTAGACCAAGTCCTTTGGCCTTATTTCCATTTTATGTGCGCAATATTATACTTCATCTTTGACACATGCACCATATTTTAGTGAAAATTCAAACAATGAGAGGCTTTATTTATAATATGTGGGTTTAAAACAATGAAGACCAAATTCAACTAATTATTGTTGTACACACACACACACACACACATATACATATATGTATATATGTATACATACACACATATGTATATATACATACATACACACACACACACACACACACACACACACACACACACACACACACACACACACACACACACACACACACACACACACACACACACACACACACATACACACACATGTACATACACACATATGTACATGTATATATGTATATATATATGTACATGTATATACGTATGTGTGTGTGTGTGTACATATATATATATATATATATATATATGTATATGTATATATATGTATATACATGTGTGTGTACATGTATATATATATATATATATATATATATATATATATGTATATACATATATATATGTGTAATATATATATACATATGTATATATCTCATATATATATATATATATATATATATATATATATATATATACATATATATATATATAATATATATATATATATTCATATATATATATATACACACATATATATATATATATATAGATTTATTTCGAGACAAATTTTTCATGGGTTAGCTAGTTTTTACCACAAGTTCATTAGGAACTTTAGTAGTGTATGTGTTTTCCAATTATGGAGGCCGATGGGATAAGGAGAAGTTCATCTAGAATATAAAGTCGTAAAAGAGTTGGGTTGAATTGAATATAAAAATGTGACACAATAGCTATTGTTAGCATTGTTAAAATTTTAAAAGGTATTTTAGGTTGTGTGATGTTAGTAGTATAGACATTGGTGTAGTATTGAGTAGATAATGTAGACCTATCACATATTTTAGTGAAAATTCAAACAATTTGATGAGGAAATTTTTGTTAACGATCGAGTTTTATGTAATTGTGCAAATAATGAGAAAGTGGGGACATTACCTCCTTTTGAAGGATTTTATATTATACATATAACATTAAGCATTGAAAATTATTAAATTCCAGGGAAAATTTAATCAAATTCATATGAAGTGGTTTGAATACTTATAAGGATACAAGTTTGTTTTTAAGTATATGGGTGAAAAATATAACATGGTTGATGTATTTAGTAAACATAGTTACTGTTGACAAAGATGAGAGTAGATGTTATTGGTTTTAATCCATGAAGGAGTTGTATACACAAGTTGAATATTTTAGATAGGCATGGGAGGCATGTGTGATAGTGGGGATAAAGGTATCTAATGGGTACTCTCTGAGCCTGCCATTTCTTTAGAGTAAACACAACAAGATGAAACTATTCATGCTTCATCTATTCTCTCAAATTCCCACATGTCATCTACAAACTCTTCCCTCAAATGGATATTGTAATTGCTTGTGACTCCTAGGGCTGAAACAAACTCATCTCTCTTATTTCTCTCTCTTCGGATCTAAGGCTGATCCTAACCTCTTTACTCATTCCCTTCGATGACTAACTCTCCTCAACCCTGTTTTTAGTAGCCTCCAAAGAACCACAACCAACAATACCATTGTTAGCGGTTTTACCTCCTATTTATATTTGTGTGTCTGATCTTTCCCACTTCTCTCTCCTCTTACCTTTCTCCTATTTTCCCTCATGGAATTCAAATTTGAACTAATATCTTAGAATTAACTTATTTGTGTAATCTGGTCTTGGTCAATCCTCTTGCACCATGTCTCTAGGCAATTGGATTCTACTTATAATTCATTCCATCAACCATGTGACCAAAAGATTTGTTATGTTCTTCCTTTCTTCTACCATCTATCACTGAATCCTTATCTTCTCAGTCCAATTTATCATGCTTCTATTATATTCTCCTCCTCATTCTCCACTCTCGAAAATATTTTCCATGTGCTTCATTTAATTCCCTTTGCACCTTGAGTTCCTTCTTGCACATCTTTGTTATCTCATATGTTCTTTCCTCCTATGTATCTATATCCTTTCTAGACTAAGTCCTTTTGCCTTCTTTATCACCATGTGCACTACTTTCCTTGTCTCTCCTCTTCTTTATCACCTTTACATTTGCAGCCTTTTCTACTAGTACCTCCTTTTTCCACACTTTTATTTTCATTTCTTCCCTTCTTCCTTGATATTTATTATACATTTCTTGAATCTTTAATTATTTTTACTCCTTGGTCACTCTTTTACTTTGTGACCTTGTGTGTAAACATTCATTTTGATTTTCTCCTAAGACAACCCTTATACGCCTCCACATCTCCCTCTCATATGGAATTATTGATATCTTCTTATCCCTTTCACCTATTGAGATCTATTAGACTGTACTTCTCTTGATGGCCTTTTCCCCCTCTCTTTCTTACTTTGGAAATTTTGTCGACAAATTCCTTATTTTGTCTCCTCTTTTATTCTCATATGTTCTACCTTGTGCAATAATTATGGAACCTCTTCACAGGATGAATGTTTGAGATCTATGTCAATATTTTCTCCTCTATATGCAACTCTTTCTTTGTGCATGTCAACAACTACCCTTAGTTTCTCTACATTTATTGCCTTTAGGGAAACTTATTTTAGGTCGATTGTTCTAGTCCTATTTTGATCCCAAATTCCTCTTCTCGCATTCTCCTATAATATATGCAAACTTTCATCGTACTCCCTTTGTCTCATGCACTCCTCTTCTTCTATGCACCTTTATGCACTCCTCCTCTCGAGATCATCCTGGATTTCCTTATCGGGTATCCCCCTTTTTATGGGAACTCTCATAATCTTCTAGGATTTCTTGGCTTCTCCTATAATGGTACTCCCATTGCCTTGCATGTTATCATCTTTGTTATCCTTGGGATGCTCTCCTCTTCATATCTCATGTATTTTGTGTGTGTCTCTTTCTTATGTCCTCTTCTTTATTTCCTTCCCCTTTCATCACCATTGTCTCCTCCGATAGCTCTTTGTGTATTTTTATGTGTTCATGGACTCTACTAACCATCTCTCTTCATTCCTTATAATCCTCCTTCATCTTATGATAATCTCACATAGTTTCATCTTATGTGCCTCCACTTATACATAATTTTATGGTAATTCCATAGCTAAACCATTTTCCCATAGTGGTGGTCAAGCACTAGGTTCTATTTCTCCATTTCTCTCTTCTCACGTAACATTTAGCTGTGCCTACACGCATGCATTCTCTTCATGATCTCTAAGCATATTTTTGACGTTCTTTCCATCATACCTTTGACTCTATATCAATTAATGCATATTCTTCACCTCCTCACTTCCATTGGTTATAGGACATTTCTTCTTTAGGTGTTATTATTATGCACATTCCAGTCATATCTATAACTTTTAGAGTCCCTAAAGCTCCTTCATCATTTCTTTGAGCTTTTTCATGTTTGTGTCGAAACGTCTCCCTTTCTTGGTGTCATCTCACCAATGGTTTGCTCGATTCTCATTTGCATTCTCTACCCATCTTCACTCATGATGTAGAACATGAACTCGCGCTAACTACCTCATGTTTGATAGTCTATTAGATTCATCTATACGAAAGTATCCTCCTCTAATACCACTTGATGACGGGGATAAAGGTGTCTTAGCTACCGGTACTCCACTGGGCTGTCATTTCTTTAGAGTAAACATAGCGGGATGAAACTATTTATGTTTTGTAGATTCTCTCAAATGGCCATACAACATCTACAAAATATTTCCTCAAAGGGATATTAAACTGTTTGTGCCTCCTAGAGCTGAACCGGACTTATGTCTCTTCTCTATCTATCTCTTTAGCTCTAAGGTTGATCCCGACCTCTCTACTTGGTCCCTTCAGCCGTATAACTCTCCTCGGCCCTTTTTTCAACATCTTTCCACATTCGCCACCAACAACCCCTTTTTGTAACTTTTACCTCCTATTTATAGTTGCATGCACCCGATCTTTCTTGCTTATCTCTCCTTTGATTTGGACCCTTCGATTTTCCCACTCGGACTTCAATTTTCAACTAAGATATTAGAATGAGCTTATATACATAATATTCTCTCAACAAATCCCCTTACACCATGCCTCTAGGTGGTTAAATTTTCCTTATATGGCATTCCATCACGCAAATAAAAGTGGATATTCTACCAAAAGAAATATATAAAACAAGAGACATAAATCAACACCAGATTTAACGTGGTTCACCCAGTGTGGGCTACATCCACCAAGAAACAAGCCAATCTATTATCCAAAGCTTTGACAAGATATACAATGAAGATTTACAATCTTCCACACCTCTCAGATGTTCAATACTTTCTTTCTCTCAAGCTTTTGCTTCATCACCAAGAATTCTCTCTCACCAAATTTTTGCAAGTTCTTTCTAATTTGTCAAAAAAAAATTTTTCTAAAACCTAGATTTTATGCTTATATAGTTATTTATAGACTTAGGCACTTAGCCATGCAATTACAATCAATAGATATACTTTAATGCTAAAAATAGATCTAATTCCCGAGAGTTAATTAAAACATCCTCACACAGTAACCGTAACGATGCGGTTTAAACCTAACCATGTACGGTTCCTCCTTACTTTGATGCCGATGATACCGATGCCGGTCCTAGGTGACCGATGCCGGTTCCCCTTAACCGATGATGGTTACTATATTTTCCAGCAAGTTTCCATTGCATGCTAAAATGAAGTAATTGAGCTCCACAACTCAACAATCTCCCACTTGGAGATTAATTACTGCACCATACCTATACAACGTCATTCTTGATCCTTCCTTAGCTTTGTTTCTTCCTCTTCAAGTCTCAAACTCGAAGACCAAAAAGTGGAGTGTAGCTCCAACTTCTCCTTTGCTAATGGCTTCGTTAGCATATCCGCAGGTTCTTGCTCATATGAATCTTTTCCAGATTCAACTGTCCATCCTCCAATACCTTCCGTATGAAGTGATACCTCAACTGAATGTGTTTCGTTCTCGAATGAAATGCTGAGTTCTTTTCCAAAATGAATTACACTCTGACTATCACTAAACAATTTTACAATCACCTTGCTCCTTTCCCAACTCTTCCATGAACCTACTCATCCATATCATCTCCTTACTAGCCTCTATAGCTGCAACATACTCTACCTCTGTAGTAGACAAAGCCACAACCTTTTGCAATCTTGAAATCTAGCTAACTTCCATCCCACCTACTATGAAAATATATCCAGTAGTGCTCCTTCCTACCATCCAGATCTCCAGCCATATCCAAATCAACATAGCCACATAATGAAATATCCAACCTCCATAGCATAACTACATGCTAGATGTCCCTTTCAAATACTTGAGTATCCATTGAACTCTTTCCAATGCTCTTTACCTAGATTAGCCATATATCTACTCACAACTCCCACTTCCTGTGCAATGTCTAGTCTGGTACAAACCATAGCATACATGAGACTTCCAACTACTGAAGCATATGGAACTCATGTCATGTATTTGACCTCCTCATGTGATGAAGGACACTGATCTTTGCTCAATTTGAAGTGTCCAGCCATAGGTGTACTAACAGTTTTACATTTTGCATGTTGAACCTTTCTAACACCTTGTAGATATAATCCTCCTGAGACAAATACAATTTCTTGTTTTTCCTGTCTCTATGTATTTGCATGCCAAGGATTCTTTTTGCAGCTCCTAAATCCTTCATAGAAAATGTGTGAGCTAGCTTTCCTTAAGCTCACCAATGTCCTACATACTAGATCCTACAATAAGCATATCATCCACATACAAACAAATAAAATAATATAGCTCCCATTTTCAAGCTTCTTAAAATAAACACAATGGTCAGATTCACATCTCAAGTAACCATGCTCATGCATAAAACTATCAAACCTCATGTACCATTGCCTTGGAGCTTGCTTGAGCCCATATAGGCTCTTTTTCAACCTACGCACACTAATTTATCCTTACCCTTGACTTCATACCCAAGTGGATGCTGCATATAAATCTCTTCATCCAAATCACCATGAAGGAAAGCCATCTTCACATCTAGTTTCTCTAAATGCAAATCTTCTACTACAACTAAACTCAATACAATATGAATAGAAGTCATCTTAATAACAAGAGAAAATATTTCACCAAAGTCAATACCTACTTTCTGTGTAAATCCCTTTACTACAAGCCTTGCCTTGTACCTTTTCATCCACCCTCTTCTTCCTTAATCCTATAAACCCACTTGTTCTGCAATGTTCTCTTACCTACTGGCAACTTAACCAAATCCCAAGTCTGGTTCTGTTCCAAGGAGTCCATCTCCTCATCCATGCCATGCTCCCACTTGAACGTGAGTCTTATCCTGCATTGCTTCTTCAAAGTTCTCGGTTCACCATTATCAATCAATAATAAATAAAATAGAGAAGGTGTAAATCTTCTACGAAGTTTTACTTACCCTTTGTGACCTTCTCACAGGAGTTTGGGGTACCGGAGGCTCAATCTGACCTCCTGGACATTCCTATCCAAATCTAACAATGACCGACACTGGTCACCTCTAACCGATGCTGGTTCTTCTAACCGATGCTAGTTTGGATCTTCTCAGAATCGATACTACGGTTCATCTATGACCGGTCGATGGGTCAGGGGTCAACCAACACCGGTTATTGTGTAACCTTGTCGGTAATTCTTTTAAATCCGAGAGTTCATTTTCATTCACAAACTTCTCAACCGGTTCATCCTTGGGTACCAAAATTTGATCCCTGTACATTCTCTTTTCATTCCATTCAACATCACAACTCCTAATAATTTTAGAATTCTCTAAATCCCAAAAATGAAACCAAAATCACTAGATCCATAACCAATGAAAGTGCACCTCTTGGATTTTGCATCCAACTTTTTTCTATTTTCCTTATCAACATGCACAAAAGCTTCAAACCAAAACTTTAAGAAAAGAAAGATCTACCTCTTTTCCGGTCCAAGCTTCCTCTAGTATTCCTCCATCTAGTGAACTTGAAGGCCCATGGTTAATCAAATAAACCATTTGTATCAACTGCTTCTACCCAAAACTATAAGGGAATCTAGAATGTATCCTCATACTTCTAGCACGTTCCATGATTGTCATGTTCATTCTTTCTGCAACACCATTCTCCTGTGGTGTTCTTGGAACCATTCTTTCTCTACGTATCCCATTCATTGAACAATAATAATTAAAATTCTTGCTACATTATTCACCACCATTGTCAGATCTAAGGCACTTTAACTTAGAATTTGATTCATTCTCAACAAGGGCTTTCCATCTTTTAAAAGTCTCAAAAACATCAGATTTACATTTAATACAATAAACCCATACCTTTCTTGTAGCATCATCAATGAAAGTAACATAATACTGGGATCCTCCATGAGAAGCTACCTGAGCTGGTCCCCACACATCTGAGTGTACAAGCTCCAATTTTTGCTCCTTCTTAGTTTCCCCAACTTTGAGAAATCTCACTCTCTTTTGCTTTCCAAAGATACAATGCTCACATAAATCAAGATCTAAATCTTTCAAATCTGATAACTTACCCTTAGCCTTTAAGATCTGCATTCCTTTTTGACTCATATGACCCAACCGATTATGCCACATGCATGCATCTAAATCTGAAGTAGATAATGTAGAAAAAGAATCAATAATACATGTAGATAAATATAACGTTCCTACCTTCTTACCTCTTGCCACAACAAAAAAGCACCCTTGGTGACTTTCCAAGAGTCTCTCTATAAAAGTAACCATGCAACCAATTCACCTAGTTGCCCTGCAGAAATAAGATTCCTCCTGAGGCTTGGCACATGCCTCACATCTTTCAATACCCATGTATTTCCATTCTACAATTTTAGATGAACTTCCCTTTACCAATAATACTGCAAGGTTCATCATCACCCAAATAAACATGCCCAAAATTTCCCTGGACATAATTTCTAAAATAACCCTTATTAGGGGTTGCATGGAAAGAAGCTCCTGAATCTAAAACCCATGATTCAATTCTACTATCTAAAGAAATAATAAGAGCATCTTGCATTACCTCTGATGCAGCAAGATTTACTTCTTTACCTTTGTCTAGGTGTTGGTTCTCTTTGTCCTTTGACCAACAATCTTTCTTTACATGTCCTTTCTTTCCACATTTCCAACAAGTAATTCCCTTACTTCTGGATTTAGATATGCTATCCCTTGACTTTGATTTCCCATTACTCTTACTCTTGGATCTCTCCTTCTTCCTACCCTTGCTTTCTACATTCAAAGCATTTCCAGATGATGATTCCTCTGTACTCTTCCTACAAATTTCTTCATTCAAGATTATACTAACCACATCATCAAACTTCAAAATATTATTAGTAGATGTTGTATTACTAACATCCATTACCAAGTTATCCCAACTATCAGGCAAAGAACATAAGAATAAAAGTGCTTTTACTTCATCATCAAATGGTATAGCAACCATTTTAACTGATTTACAATAGATCGGAAATCATTCAAATGACTAGATGTAGATCCACCTTCATGCATCTTAGAACTAAATAGTTTCTTCATCAAATAAACTTTATTTGAAGCACTAGGTTTTTCATATAAATTAGCAAGATATTTCATTAACTCTACCATAGAAGCCGCTTCGTAATATTGGAAGCCACGGATGCTTTCTAGGCTCAATCTTATAGATCCCAAAGCCTTTCTATCAAGAATCTTCCATTCTTCATCAGTCATCTTCGTAGGTCTAGACTTCTCATCCAATGGTAAATACAAATCTCTTTGATACAGATAATCCTCAATATGCATCTTCCATAATTGATAATTTCAGGTCATCAAATTTCTCTACCTTGTATTTGTTTTCTTTTGCCATTGTTGTAGCTCCCACTCAATCAAAAAACCCTCTGTGAGTAAATTTGTCAACACACAAAACCCTCAAACAAAGCTCTGATACTAGTTGTTGGGGTTAGCACACTGGTTGTATATACATATATCAAGATCTAAGCATACATGCAAATAAAAGTGGATATTCTACCAGAAGAAATATATAAAACAAGAGACATAAATCAACACCAGATTTAACATGGTTCACCTAGTGTGGGATATGTCCACCAAGAAACAAGCCAATCTATTATCCAAAGCTTTGACAAGATATACAATGAAGATTTACAATCTTCCACACCTCTCGATGTTTAATACTTTCTTTCTCTTTTTCTTCATCACCAAGAATTTTCTCACCAACTTCATCACCAAGAATTCTCTCTCACCAAAATTTTATGCTTATATAGTCATTTATAGACTTCTTGTAATTACTCAATTATACTTTAATGCTAAAAATATATCTAATTCTTAGTTAATTAAACCCTAGCTTTTATGACTTAACTACCGGTAGACCGATCATTCTATGATTGATGTTGGTTCCCCCTTAACCGATGATAGTTACTGTATTTTCCAGAAAGTTTCCATTGCATGTTAAACTAAGTAATTGATCTCCACAACTCAACATGTTCCTTGTATGATAATGTTTCTCATCCTAATTTCCTTCAAGAAAACTTGTCCCTTGCATTATTCTACATTGCACTTCTCCTATTTTTTGTGCTCTTTTGCTTTCTCTATTTCTTATGAGACCTCTCTCTAGTCTCTTCCTCCTTGGTGTACCCTATTTCATGTGTGCTCTAACAACCTCTCCTATGATTCCTCTATAATGTTTCCTTTGAGACAACATCTTCACCTATCCCACAAGACCTTCTACCAGCCCATTTTTATTTAGTGTACCATGTTTCATGTTCACTCTAGAAACTTCTCCCATGATTACACTTTGTAATGTTTCCTTTATGACAACACCTCATTTCAAGGGTGCTACCATCATTGTGCTTATATCTTAGTACTCTCCTTCCTTTCTCTTGCACATCCTTCAATTCTTGTGCACATATTCCTTCTCTTGTCCAAGTTTTTCAAGTCCCAAGATGCCCTTGCATCAATGTGAAATACCTTAAAGTGTTGAAAAAACACCTTGGTTGGAATATTTTGTAGAGGAATAAAAGTATGCATATTAAGGGTCAATATATGAAAATTCAGTAAGAGAAAAGTATTGTGGGGGATTAGAAGGGTACTTTGGATTGGATTAAACCTTAACTAAGCTAGGAGAGAGTTAAATTAATCCATAGATGGGTGTGGATGTGTAAAGTTTTGTGCAATAATGTCACATTTATTAGCTAGCTATAGGAATATCTCATATTGTAGGTTTTTGTTAAGTTTTTCCCATTTTACGATGCCTTGGGTAGATATAATTATGGATTTTGTTTTAGGTTTTCCCAAGTCACAAATATGTGTTGATTACATTGTTTAGTGTGGATATATTTTCAAATATGTCATGTTTTATTGCTTCAAGAAGACACGTGATACAACACATATTACAAATCTTTTCATTAGGGATATTGTGAAGTTGTACAATTAGTGTGTAGTATAGTGTTTAACATATATGTGAAATGTTTTACTCATTTATTTTAAACATTATTAAAAAATTGGGATATAAAGTTTCAATTAAGTTAATCATATAATCCATAGACTAATGGGAAGACAATTTTTAAAAAATAAGCCTTGGATATTTGCTTAGATGTTTGTTTAAAGATAATCCAAGAACTTGGGATTTGTCTCTAGAAAGGTGAATTTTTACTATAATACTTTAGTAAATAGGAGAGTAAACACCATTCCAAATTATATGTGGGAATAACCCCTGTAAGAGTTATAAAGTTGAGACACTTATCATGAAATGAAGAGATAATTTTTGAAGTAAGAGACTTTACAGAACACATAAAATAAGTGCATCGAAAGTATATGATCAATTGCAAAAGATGAATGCACATTACAAAAAACATGTAGATGAGACATGGAGAGAAAATGAATATCAAGTTAGAGACATGGTCTTAGCATATTTATGTAAAGAAATATTTCCTAAGGGTACATACAATAATATTAAGTGGAATAAGATAGGACCGTGTATAATCATCAAGAAGTTTTCTCATAATTATTACTGGTGTCTATCACCCCTTTTATTGTCACACTCTTTCTCTAGCATTTTTTTACCAATATACTTTTATTTTTTTATATTATATTTTTATTCCCTTATAGTAATACAAGTTATGGATTATATAAGGGAATAAAAATATAATATAAAAAAATAAAAGTATATGGTAAAAAAAAATGCTAGAAAAGAGTGTGACAATAAAAAAAGGTAGATAACCAGAATAAAAAAGACACATCTAGAAAATAGTATAAGGAGTACTTGGTTAAGTTGAAGTGAATAAATATAGATCATGAAACTTGAATAAGTGTTGAGGATGCCACACAACATGGAATTTTATTTCCTTGATTAGAAGCTTAAATTTTGAAAATTACCTAAGGTGTTTAATATAGGATCATCTGTATTTAAAGGTAATCAAGGAAATATCAATTAAAACATTGAATGGTTTTATCTAGTATGTGTTTTCATTTTATTGTGCATTTAATTTTATTAATAGGTCATACACTGAAGAAATAAGTTAATAACATGATGTTGAGTATATTTTTACATTTTATGGAGTATGCAAGTCCATTGTGAAATATTTTTGAGTAATCAATTCCTATGTGTAATGTCTATTCTACTCCATGATTGTTGTAGTGTGTAGCATTGTCTATGTAATCTTGTTTGAGATAAAAAATTATATAATTTAATGTTTGAAGCCACAAGTTTTACTAAATTTCATTTGGTTATGCTTTGGGTCTATTCTTATATCCTTTAGTACTTTACATTTGAATTCCATAGTGTAGGATTCTTATTGGTTACGTTGGATTGGCTATATAAACAAAGGCTAAATTCCTTAGGAAAGAATCTCATATTTTGGGAGCTTAGAGTTTTCTTTAAGAGTAGAGGGTGGATGATATCTTAAGGATTGAAGAAACATGCCTTTACAGTGAATTATATGACATGGCATGAGTATTGCGATACATCACACAAAATTTTCAATATCGAGACATTTGAAAGTTATTTTAAGCTTGACCGAGTCATTAGAGATTGGTCTAATTGTGTCATTTCTTTGAGCATGTGAATAAAATTCTTTTTTCTTTTTGAACATTCAAAATATGTGTTCATTTGATCTTTCTTCCAATGAATTTTTATGTTTGGATTTTTATTTTTCGCATATTTTAAAATATATGAGGTGTAAAATTCCCTTCACTAAGCACTCTAACCCTATTTGTGACACCTTTTTATAGTGGTTTCACCCTAGGTTATGGTTTGAGGTTAATTTGGTTGACTTCAAATAGTTTCATCATATTCAAGACCTAATTTTTCACACCGAAGCACATACCAATCATTCATAAGGATTCTTAGAGTTACATATCACTATATATTATATAGAACAACCCATCTACTATTAATTTTGATCAATACACCATGGAAAAATGGGGAAAAATAATAAATTCATAATAGTTCTTAAAGATTGGGCATAAAATCAAACTCATTTCAAGCCTAAAACCTCCACCCTAAAAAATATTTATTATGTATTTTAAGCAAAGGGTTAGAGTTCGGATGGCCTTGATGAATAATATCTTTGGTGCAACAAATATTGTAAATGTCATTCAGACCTTGGTACCCTTTCTAGCAATGATTATCAATGATGAAAAAACTCCTCCTTTGGCTAGGATTTTATCTTAGAACCTCTACAATAGCCTTGGAGACGCGAGTAAGAAAGGGAAAATTTATGCATGATTTCCTACTTAATGGATGCATTATGTGTAGTTCAATATTTTTAGGGAGTTCCTAACTAGACACCTCAATACCCACATATAGTTCCCAAAGTATTCAATAACATGTATATGCATGATTATAGAAAATTCATAGAAGTAGTCTATAATCAATCCCCAAGAGGAGAGATATGTTGTTACATACATATTGCAATTTCCATTCACAATTAACTTAGTTGAATATGAATTTTTAGTCTTATTACTTCATTTTACTTTGACACATAAGGTTAGGAATCTACAAGTATGCAATTGCTTAGAGTTAGTTTTTAACCAGGTCAAGAGAAAGGTTTTATGCAAGGTGTCATATCCTAGACATTACAAGCACCAAGCTTAGAACTTGATTGATGTTTTTTTTTATGTATTTAACATATAGGATATTCCAAGAGAAGAGAACCAAAGTGCATACCCCTTGTCAGCTTCAACAACAAATTTATCATCTTTGGTTGAGTCCAAATTACCAAATTCTATAATAGAGTCTATTCGTTGCCCTAGTGTTCCTGATAATGTAGAACATTTTCAAGTTCTTAGTGATGATAAAAAAATCATTAACTTTATGAATTCTACAGTTGTGTTTGAATCTTAGGATATTGATGAAGTGGAAAGAGATCATAATGAGGATTATGGTGAAGATGGAGTTTTCAAATTGAAAGAGAATATAATTCCAAAATGTGTGTTATCTTTAGAAAGGTTATACGATCTGAAATTTCTTCTAGAAATAGTCAAAACCTGCTAAATCAAAAGGTCAAAATTTAATACCTATAAATTTTGGTACATATGAAGTACTAAGAAATGTGAAAATTCATGTTGAATGTATTGAGAAAGAGATATTTAAAATTAGAAATATTATCAATGCTTATCAAGATTTCATTTTTGGTCATACAAAGATCTCAAAATATTTCTCCCGAGATTCATAACCCATAACATTCCCTTAAAGAATGACCAAAATAGTTTTAAACAAAGGAAACACCCACTCAATCATATACTTAATCATTTGACTCATCAAAAGGTATAGAAATTATTGAAAACATGTATTATTTTCCAAGTTAGCCACTCAATATGGGTAGCTAACTTAGTTCTTGTGAGGAAAAATACTGATGAGATCACACTCTACGTTAATTTTAGAAAGTTGAATTAAGATTCTAAAAATAAAACTATACTTTGTCATCCTTAGATGCGATTATACAAATGGTTAGTGAACTGATATGATGTATTTTTTGGATGGAGTTTTAGGCTACTCTGACCAAGTGCTACTAGACAAGGAGGATAGAACAAAGACTACTTTCACAACTAAATGAGGAACATAATCTTATTTGAGGTCCAACCACATATATTAATTAAATAAAATATTATATGAATTAATTAAATACATAACATTTAAACTATAATGCAATAAAAACAATAAAATGAGAGACATTATTTTACATGGAAAACCCACGATGAAAACATAGTGAGATTTCCATTAAAGATAAAAACAATATTTTACAGTCCATAAAAACTCCATTCACCTCACTCCTCTCCACCAAACTAATTCACCATGTGAATTTCATATTTGATCTACATTGATCTCAACTGATCCCGCAGTCAATTTAAGTAATTTAACCGGGCGTAACTTCTCTCTCATGAAGCACCTCAACTTTTAAATAAATTGATTTATAAAAAAACCAATTAAACCATAAACATAGATTTTATATTACATAAATTAGAAAATATAATATTCTAATTTATCTAATTATAAATTATGGTTTATATAACTAGAACAGATTAATATTAATGTTTTAACATTCCTCCTTAATATTAAGTGGGGATCATATGCTAATGTTATCTATTTATGCAACAAGATTTACAATCCTTAAACCATAGTTAAGGTTTATGCTAGCATATCAATTTTGAAGGATTTATACACCTTCATCATGTGAAACTTATATTTTGGTACAAAATAATTTGGAATCCATAAATAAGAAATTATGATTTAGGCTACGCATGATTTGTGATACTACATCTCACAGTTTCTCATGGAAAATCTATACCAAAGATCTCTAGGAGCCTTTTATAAAGTAAGGACCTCCTTTACAACATGATGAAACATTACTAGACTAGAAAATTTACTTAGAGTTATAAGTTTAATAAGATCATAAAATTATCTTTAATAATGCTTTTTAATTTGGAGCAGGAGTATAGAGGTGAAGGATAAAACACATGGCCGGATGTTACGAGGTGGCATTGTCATGAACACTCCCCCTCAATGGAAAGTCTAAAAGGCCAAAAATTATACAACACTTACAAAAAATTATAGCACCCAATGAATTCGTAAACATATCTACAACTTAATATTTAGTCGAAGTAGTGGATATTTATATCACCGTAGAGCACCTTCTCTTAGATGAAATGCATATGTATCTCTATATTCTTTGTTCTCTGGATGTTGAACTAGATTATTAGCAAGAGAAATACAAATCTGATTATCACATAGAAGAGGATTACTTACTTTAACTTCCATGTAAATCTCTTCTAACAAACACTTTAGCTACATGGCTTCCTTCACTACTTTCATCACACTTGTATATTTTACCTCACTAGAAAAGATGGAGACCGTCTACTACATTTACTTGCTCCAAGGAATGACACCTATACCAAACGTGAACACATATCTAGTCTGTATATTTTCTATAAAACACTAGTATGGTTAGAATCAAAATATCCATATAAACATGCATTATCATAATAAGCATAATATAAATCATTATTGATTTCACTTTTAACCATATATAAATCTTACATTAATAGGTTAAAAAACAAGTTATATACCAACTTTAATGACAATATGTTTTAAAAACTAAACATTATTGGACATGTGTTAGTGTTTTTGTCATTAATGAAAAGTAGCATTGATGTCAAAGGGAATTTTAGTGTGCATAGAAGAGTGCATGATGTTGTCATAAGGTGTTGCATTGATCATATAAAGATGGTGTCTCAAAGTGCATATGCATGGTTCAACTTGTATGAGCTAGTGAGTGAGCTCCAGAGGTTGTATACAGTGTTATATGGTCTAGCAGATGCAAAGTGAGGTGGAAAAGGTGCTAGTGATCTTGAAGCATGGAGACCGGTTTAGGTTCCATGATGTGTGTATCTTGAAAGCAATCCAATCTAGGCCTAGTCTTAGATGTAATGTAAGAATGACATGAGGTATGAAGAAAATCATACAAAGTTAATTCATTATAATCATGTGAAGGGTGTTTTAAAATAGAAAAGAATGTGTGGAAGGAATACAAGGTCATGGTTTTGGTGTATAGTACATATTCATGGTCCTTAGAAGCAAGTTCTAGAAGACAAGACAAGAAAGCATGGGAAAACCAGGTAGCATGATGAGTTATAGATGAATTTGAGCATGGATGAGCATTGGAAATCATGGAGGAGGTCATTATAGAGTTTTTGTAAAGGTTGAGGTCAGTAATTTGAAGGAAATACATGAAAACTTGTTTTAGGCTTTATCGAGCTCTCAAAACACTATTTTCCAACTTGAAGGTCAAATTTGAGTACTCACCCACACTTGTGTGCTTTGCACGAGAGGCTAGGATTTAGGAGAATGTTGAATAGGTTTACAAATAATACTTTCCAAGTGGAATGAGGTCTTTTTATCTTTATAGTTTTATGGACCATCATTAACACCAAAATCGCTTTATCATGACTTCAAAACCCTAGTTTGAAAGTAACTTGATAAAATTTGGTGCACAAGCCCAGAATAGATTTTTGAGAAAATTTGATGATTGGATGTTGTATAATAATTCTCCATATTTTGATTAATATAATTTAGAGTTCTTGGTTGTATGTGGGCCCCACTCAAATATGTAAATTTTTAAATATTTTCAATTTGTGATAAAGTAGTCCATTGTTTCAAGTGACTAAATTAGCATTTAGTGAAGTATGGTAGTTTTTTATTCACATCCATGATGGTTTAAAATCATGGTTAATCCTTTAAGTGGTCAAGTGTGCCTATTTTGTAAGACTGGTCTTTGGGGATGAAATGGCGAGTTTCGTGGAAGTTTTCTTGCAAAGGTGTTGTGAGGAATCTACTATCTAACTTGCAGGTAGTATGAGAACTTCAGTGATGTATCTGAGATCAAGACATTTCTAGTGATAAATAACAATCGTATAGTTGAGGTCATTTGATGTGGTATTGAGCCTCATCTTTGAGGTCTAGGGTTTGGTGCACAACAACAAGCATGTCCTTGAGATGGTTTCATGAGATGATGATATAGAGATTTCTTGGAATGGTTGAATTATGATGAGGTATTTGATGATGTTCTGTAGTGATTATAGGTTTAGGTGATTTCCATGTAGTCATAAAGTGGTTTGGTTTTGGTGAGAAGGCTTTTTGGTGTAATTAGGCCTATTAGAGACCTAATGGGGAAAATTGAGTATAAACGTGATATGACCGACCTATATGGTCTTGGTTATGATTTCTTCATGATGTTATTATGGTATGTTTTGTATATATTTCCTATGAAGGCTGACATACATGATGTGGGTGCATGTGACTTGTATATAAGCAAGTTGAGAAGGTTCATTTGTGTGTGCTTGGAGGATTGGAATGTAGTGAATTTTGGAAGAGGGTATGAGTGATATATGAGGGAAGATTTGAAGAGTATGAGGCCTTGAAAATTATGGAGAATTATTCTATGTTTCTAATCTGAAAATGGTGAGCTTGAAGAAGGTCATCCATACATGACCTAGTTGGAGAAGAAGACCTAATTGGTGTGCATGAGGATGAGTGAGCTAGAGGGCTGATTAAGGATGTGTTGTAGGTCTTAGTGACCATGATGAGAGGGAAGATATGATTTTCATGATGTTATAAATGTGTTCTATAGCTGGAGAGATAGGTCACTTGACCTAATCATGCTTGGTGAAGAAGCCATAGAGTGAAGAAGACAAGAAGGTTGTTTTGAGAGAGTTTTGAGTGAAGAGGACTGAAAAAGTGATCAAAATCAGTTGGTTGAGCAAAAAGGACATTAAGTGATCTTCATATCAGGTGGCTAAGTGGGTGCTTGGTCATCTTTGGGGGTTGGTGCTCTACTAAATTAGGGGTTGGTGCTCCTTGTAGGGTTGGTGCTTTACTAAACTAGGGGTTGGTGTTCCTTGTGGGGTTAGTGCCTCACTAAAGAAATATATTGTGTTGTGTAATATACATAGGATTCCTTTGTGTTGATTAATATATGTAGAGGTTCAGTGGATTTTATTCCCCTTGACGATTTCCCACTTAAATATGGTGTTCATGTGTTATCTCTTATTTCATGATTATGTGGATGGTGTATATGTTGTTGATGATTTTCTAATATTGCTTATATAATGGATAATGAATGTTGAATGGTTAAACACAATTTAAGTAAAAAAAATAAAAAGGAATGATTCACCCCCAGTCATTGTGCTTCCAACAATTGGTATGAGATTAAGTTCCTTGTGAAGCAAGTCTAACAACTTGGGAGATCATTGAAGCACAAGTATGATAGGTAGTCTAGTTCAAGATGAAGTAACACCTCGATTCAGAATGAGAGCATGTTTAAAACCCTTGGGATTTTACATATGGAAATCTATCCTTGATGTAAGCTCTTCATCCCCTTTGTCTCCATCTACTAAGAAGAGTTATGAAGATGACAAATAAGATAACAATTTTTCTAATGATAGTGAAGGTAGTGACTCAAAGATTGAAGACGATGATGTCAATATTGACACATTTCTCATGGATGTGGAAGATGGTAGCAGTTCAAATGGCAAGGACTAGGTTATTGAGGATGTTTTAGATAAGGAAGAGGAAGGATTCAATCTTGAATTTGAACTTGTTAATTCCTTAGAAGACCTACATCTCACAAGGAAGAAGAATCAAATGTTAAGTGAAAATATTAAGGAGCATGAACTACAGATCAAATTATTAGAAAAGAGACTAAGCAAGGAGGAAGATGATTATAAAGAAATAAAAAAGGATCTTAAAGACCATCTTGAGTTGACCACATGAAAACTAGAAGCCGAGAGGGAGGATTGTTCCAAGTTAAGTGTAGGGTTAGATATCCTAAAATAAAATCTATAATCAGCCTCAAGAAAATTAAATATGTACTAAAGAATTGAGAAGAGAAATCATGATCTTGATGATTTTTTGAACAGTCAAATACCCTCTAGTGAAAAATCTAGTTTGGGCTTCAAGGAAGAAACAAAGAAGGAAGAAAATCATCTTGAGCCAAGTCAAGGACCTACTGAAGATAAGGAGGAAAGTAAGGTTCACAAGAATGTCATAAGACAACCTAATGCAATGAGGTTCTCAAGTAATTTTAATGGTTATTGTTACTCATGCAATATTTTTGGTCATAGAGCTAGGGAATGTAGAAGGACATTCAAGAAAGATTATACATGGAGAAAAGGTAGAAAATAGTATTCATATCAGTAAAGAGACAATACTTTCTATAACTACCATGAGAAGGGTCACATTACTAGATATTGTCATCATGAGCCACCTAGACAAAATTGGAGAGATGAAGGTAAGAATCATGTTGTTTGTTTCAATTGTAATTATGTTGGGGATATTTATATATACTATAGATGGAGGAAGAATAGTTATGAGAAGAAGGCATATGTAAGGTCTAACCATGTTGAGAAAGAAAAGGAAGAACCTAAAGTAGCTTGCTCTAGTCATGATGGGCCTACTAGTCAAATAATATTGTTTGTTGTTGAATAACCTCAAGAACTCCTATCAGCATAAGAATACTACTAGGTGGATGATGGAGAGATAAAGTGATAGTAACCAAGGAGATGAATTCTTTAAGTATGGTGACCTATCCCATGAGGATATGTGCATTTGGCATTGCTAGATGTATCCAGTTGAAAGGAATTCCTCCACTATGCTTCATGGAGAAATTTTCTTGTAAGTTGAAGCATGATGATTTCTTGACATATCTAAGATTGATAAGTCCCATGAACCGTGTGTTCTAGTAGTCTTTGAGAGTTAAGAGTGGTCAGTTTGTGAATTTTGATATGAAGATAGCGGAGTTAGTTGTGTTGTAATTTGATCTTTGGGTATTGCAAGTATGCTTTGATCAAATTGAGTTTGGAGATTCAAGAAATATATTGATATGTATCATGATAAATTGTCACAATAGGGTTTTAAGTCATGAATCGGGATTGTGATAGGTATGAAATAGGTTTCTGTAAGAAATCATGTTGAGATACTGTCTCATAGAAGGTATAATGCTTCCTAATGTTATTATCGGTATGTTACGAAGCTCAATGTATTATCCACGAGCAAGGTGTATGATAAGCTTGAGAAGAATGAACACAAAGTTGAAGAAACTATTACAAGGTTTGTATGTTTTTTTATTTTCTCAAAAAGGTTTATAACTCATGTTATGTTTCAAAATTAGGAACATCAAGGTATAATCTTGATCAAGAATATGTATTGCAAGTGAGATGGAAAAAATGTGTGTGAGACAGTCGAGAAGCTTCTCAAGATAGTTTGACGATCAATGGGAAAAGTGCATCAAGTAGTTTTAGAAGCATAAGATCATGTGATAAGGTTGAAAATCATGGATCTAGGATGACGAGTTGAAGAAACTTGAAAAGCCTACATATGTTGTAGGAAAACTATAAGATCAAATATTTAAAGTGTGTTACAAGTAAGGAAGAACATGAATGAGAAATTTGAGTACATAAATAAGGAGGTGTGAAGATAAAGAAGGTAAAGTCATGGTACAATAAAGTAATATCAAGTATAGTGAAAAGGAGAACTTCACAAGATAACAAGGTATGTTGCTTAATAATTTTCAAGAGATGAATTGATTCATTCTGAGATACTACATTATGAGGATTCCTCATAAGTGTATGAGGTCATGAAAATATGTTACACAGATTAGTTAGACAATTTGAGTGGTTTTATACCCATATTTGAGTATGGATAAGAATCACAAGGTTGTTGGACATATTTTTAGACCAATATTGGTATGTTTTAGCTAAGAAGATGGTCACATGATTTAAGATGTGTTCAAAGGTCTAAGAAGAAAATTGCATGATCAAATCTGAGCTTTGTGTCCTTTGTATGATTTATATTACTTAGTAGCATTTCATGAAACATGAATGTTCAAGAGTTGTGAATCGGGGGTATGGAGACTTAAAGGATCTTTTGAAGTTATATCAAGTCAAGTACTATGTTGATGATGGTTAGCTATTGTGTGAAGATTAAAGTTATGTTGATCTTAATGTTATAATGCCTTGAAGTAAATCAAAGGGAAGAGAAATATTGGCGAGAGAATTGTTAGAGTTGAGTATACAGTCATAGCTTGAAGAAACATGAAGAATGTTAGAGGATGAAGCCATGTTGAAAGATGTCAAAACTATCTTTTGTGGCCGGATCGATTTGATGTTGGTAGTATGAGTCTTGTGACAAGTTACTTATGATGTCTACATTTCTTGATAACTCAAGTTTTTCAAAGAGTTTGAAGACATTTTTGGATTCTTGAAGGTTTGTAGCTTCTTCAAGGTACAAAAAGGTATATTTTCATGGAGTTATGACACTTATAGATTCAAATTTGATGTGAAGATGATTTTGTTTGGAGCTAAAAATATATCTTGATATGAATGGTTTCTTTTGATACCTATGAAGACCTAGAAGATGTATATTAAGGTTTGTATTATCGAGTATTTTTAAGAAGGTTTTGTGTTAAAGAATGAAGTCATGATAGTTCTAGAGGCATGAATTTTTTTGATACCTAGTACAACTATGAGAAGGATTTGAGATGGTTAAATAGGTAGATCTACATGATTAGAGATATTTTAAGCATGATGATGGTTGAAGACACGTATGAAGATTTTTAAAGGCTGCTTGAAGAAGGATGTTGAGATGAAGGTTGTGAGGCGAGCTAGACTCATCTAGCTAAGTATTGTTCCATGGAAGAGTCGGTGGGTGAAGATGCAAGGGGGAGCTAGTTGGCTCAAGAGATATAAAGGAGTTGTATTACTCAAAGAAAAGAAGAATAAGGTCTACAACAAGAATTGGTAAGCATTTTTTCGGGGGAGAAATGAGCGGGGTTAAAGACCGAGTCCAGGATATGGAGCAAAGTATTTGAAGTCAAGAAGGTAAACACAAACTAAGGGGGAAATTGTAAGTGTGATTTCATGAATTATTGATGTTTTTTATTTTTAGGTTGTTATAGTATCCTTTTTCATAGATTTTAAAGGGGGAGAGTGTACTCGGAAAAAAGAAGTTTGAGGTGTGAAGATTCTATCATGAATGATTGTCATTAATGTTTCTAAATATAGATTCCATTAAGGAAAAAGATGGATATTATTGGACATGTGTCATTTTTATAGTCATTGATGTCAAAGTGAGTCTTAGTGTGCATAGTAGAGTTCTTGATTTTTTCACAAGGTGTTACATTGATCATATAACATGGTGTCTTGGTGCATGGTCTAGTGCATAGTTCATCTTGTATGAACTAGTGATTAAGCTATGGAGGTTATATCAAGGTTTTATATGGTCTATCGGCAAATGTAGAGTGAGGCGTATAAGGTGTTAGTGAGATTTAAGGATGGAGAACAGGTCGGGTTCCATAAAGAATGTGTTGAAGCAAGATAATATATGCCTAGTCTTAGACCTAGTGCAAGCATGGAACGAGGTATGAATCAAATCATGCCAACATAAGTTAGTGTAAGAATGTAAAGAGCATTTTAACATTTTGGTTCACATTTCATATCATGCGTGTAAGGAGTACGAGCTCTCAAAACATTGTTTTCCACCTCAAAGGTCGACTTTGAGTATTCACCCACATGGGTGTGATTTGCATGGGAGAATTTGAGTTTTTAGGGAAATTTGAAGAGGTATCTTACCCAAAATTGTAGGGTACTACGCTTCTAGAACAACGTAACAAGTGCCCCAATGACGATACAAGTCTCCTCGCAAGGTGTTTGGGGTCGAAAAGATCTCAAGTGTGTGTTAACATCCCGCATGCCCCGCTTAGCCCCGCGTGCTTTGTTTTCCCTTATCCCCTTTTCTTGGCCTTTTGCTCTTCAAAGGACGAAACCTCCGCCCTACCTGGGTAGCGATCTCGTGACCACCGCCCTGAATAGGGAGGCGGTCTTGTAACCACCGCCCTGCTCAGGGCAGCGGTCCTTTATGCATTTTCCAGAATGCTCTTTTAACACGACTCACGTAAAAATCAATGATTCACCAACTTTTTTCACCGCCATAAGCTTGCATTAATGATTCTGGTTCCCTGGAATAGTGTTTTGCCATTGTTTATAGTTTAAGAGTTCTATTTGGTTTTTACCTTGGGTAAATGCAAATGCTATAAATAGTTGGCTTGTGCTCAAGAAAATGGCCCCTCAAATTTGCCTCTGAATTTCTCATTGCAATAGATTAGTCTCTCATTTTAGAATTCTTAGTTTCTTTCATTGCATGCCTAGTTAGTGTTGTTTTGCTGTTAGGAAGCCACATATCCATCTTGTGCAAGTGTTGTTGATATTTCATCCAATCCATTGGAGTAGAATAGTTTGTTTTCAATAGGAAGCCATTAAAGTTGCAGGTTTTGTTCTTCAAACATGATAGTTTCAGGTTCTGACGTTTTATGTTGCATGACTCACAATAAATCCCACTAGGAATTGCATAAGCCAAGCTCTGTACTCTTGCGCTATCTCTCTCCTACTCGCATTGTATTCAGTCTGTATCCTAAGCTGCCTTTGTCCCAATATCTACTTTTGTTGATGCTAGCATTACACGCTTTTCTGGATCCAAGTGAACACGAAGGAACGAGGAGATCACACTGAGGGGACAAGATCACACACACCATCGGATTCACCACTGTTCTGTGGAATCCAGGTTCTAGCTTTCAAAGTTCTAAATTAGAATCGTATCAAATAGAGTAGTTAATTGCTTTATTTCAGTTAATTTTACTTTCGATATTGCCGGGAAGTTGTGGGGATTGATAGTTTCTGAGAAACTATGATTCATTCCTCACTTCTGAGGTAGGATCGATAGTCTTACAAATAGATTAGATCAGTTATTTCATTGTTTAGAATAGATCTACAAATTGCACAGACAATAGCTATACTCGGTTATTTTGTTTGTTTTAAATTGTTATTTTAGCTATTAATTCTAGATATATTAAAAGGTTACTCTTTTAAATTCATTCGAAAAGTTCATCAGGAAAACACAAAAATATAGAAGTTATATATGTTCTAGATATATTTCATATAGTTAATTTTGCTTTCACTGCATTTAGTTTATATTGATGCTTTTGCATGACAATCACGGGACCTAGAGAGCCCAGGGAATACGTATTCGAGCCAATCATGCCCCAACCCAATCTCGTCACAGCCATAACTGATATAGATCAAAATCTCAGGATCCAAGTCTTCCAAACAACGGTAAACTTACAACAAATCAGTTTCCAACTGCACGGGTTAAACATAGAAGATGACCAAGCACACACATTTTGGTCCAATCAACCCAACTATAGATTACCCTAGATTCATATCCACATGACTGTAGAAAGGTTTGAAAGAGAGTAGACCTTTGGTTGTGACCCTTTGGTCCCACAGCCAGAAGCAGAGATACTCTCACAGACATAGATACTAGCTTGAGAATTCAGGTTGCACAAACACCTGTAAGATACTCTGAGAAGATCACACAATTATTAATTCTGAATATAGAAGCTGAGAAAGCATACGATTACTGGATATTAGGGATTAGGGACTAATTCTACACATGACCATAGTAGGACCACAACAACCATGAATCTACGGTTGTGACCCACAAATCCCACAACCCAACGAATCCATAGGTGAATCAGACATAGATACTGGCCTACGTACACTAGTATTCCGATCTACTCCACTTCCACCTATCATCATCAAAGCTTATCCTTATTAGACGTAGCAGCTAATAGAGCTAGGGAATTCTGGACTAGGCCAGAGAATCACCCATAGAATCAATTATATTTACCATCCACCCTATGACCTTATCTGGAGACATACACGAAACTATCCCAGGTCATTTTCCACGTATTCCACAACCCATAGACCGAATCACGCCAGAGCTTGATATTGATTGGAGCCTTCGAGCAGTCATCCTTGCTGATCGATCTATCACACCAGTTCAGGTTAGGAGGGCCTTCTTTGCCTTAGATTCACAATTTCCATTAGTGCGCGTCGAAGATATCAGATTTCCCAACTAGTTTGTCTGCATCCCACGTATATTCCATCCCCACCGGCTGTCTCGGCATGACCTCGGGAGGTCGGGTGCGAGGAAAAGTTACTTGTAGATTCCCACGCTCGCTTGTCACTTTTCCATCATACAAAATTGGTGAACCCGACGTGAATTCTACTTTCTAGTCTGGAGTCAGATTTCTACTAGTTCTTTCAAATTAAACGACTCTTTCATCTTTACTACCTCATTAGCTTTCACCATCACCTTCGCTCCTTCCCATTATTCTGTGGGTATTCATATACCCCCCGAATATGTCGGGATTCGATGCATATGGTAGGCCTCTCTTAGGTCTTGAGGCATACTACGCTCAACTGAATGGACAATCATCACCCTCACTCTCAGTATGGGGTGACAACTACTCAACTAACCAATTATCAACACAAACTCCATCTCCAAGGATCAGATATAACTCATCTTTCCAAACAGAGGAGTGGGATCAACTCGCTCAAACACAACAAACAGAGCCTTCAGGCTCAAACAATATGACGCTCACAGGAGAGTCTAGTTCATCTCCTCAGGTACTACTTAGACCACAAATTAGTAGACAATCAGACCCATATCTAGGTTTAGATGATGAGCATTCGGTACGTTATACCAGGAATGAACAACGTTCTCGAAGTATGTACCCACCTATAGGAGGTTTACAAACACAACCCGAGGTTTCTTTTCAAGGAAATACCTCCATGCCACTACACATAGGAAATGCCCTCGGGGAAACTTGGCAGGCAGCGATCAATTCATAGCAGGATATCACATGCCTATACAAAACCATGATATACAACAAATGCCACTAAGGCAAAACACCGTGACTTCACCAAATGAAGTCATTTCAACATTGGTAGAAAAAGTGAGAGGGTTAGAACTTGCTCAAGCAAATCAAAATTCCCAATTCATGCAGTAGGAAGTTCCAATCCTCCACACCATCCTAGCCAAGTAGACCTCCTCACAGGAATAGGCACGTTAGGCATGACCCCCAAGTATTCACAACAAACACCGATTAGAACCACCATTTCTAATACCACTCCAATACCTCCCGGTTTAGTACAAAATAATCCATTCTTGGACAATACCCCTTCATACTTAAACATGTATTCTAAATCACCACAAGGGGATATGTTCTCCTCTCCCGGCATATTTGCTCAAACACAGGGGTTTCCTTATGCTCCTACCAATGCATATGCAATGCCATGTCAACAACCCATTCCACCGCCCTCCCTCAGCAGGCACCATCAATGGTCGAAACATATGCGATAGGGACTTACTCAGAATATTTGAAAGAGCCCTTAGATTTCACCATACGAAGCGTCATGCTTCCAAGACCTCTTCCCGATTTTCCCAAGTACAAAGGTGAGGGAGATCCAAATGCCCATATCAAAGCTTACGCTACGGCCATCCGAGAACTACTCCCATGGGATGGGGTTGTTGCTAAAATATTCCCAAAACCTTGGAAGGTATCGCTCTCGATTGGTATTATAGAATACCTGAGGCTTCCATCCATTCATTCAAGCAACTCGTGTCAGAGTTCATCAAGGCCTTTGACATGAACAAACTATTAAGAACAGGAATCAGGGAATTCTTACACATTAAGCAAGAACACAATGAATCTGTCACCCATTTCATCCAGAGGTGGCGTACAGTTCTTTATTCTTCGGCAAGTGCTCCAAATATGGATCAAATGGAACTATGTGATTTATTCCTTCATTCTCTCAGCAGAGAAGTGAAGGAAGAAGTCCAGAAGTTCCCACTAAGAACTTACGATGAAGTACTTGAGAGCTCTCCGAATAGATCAAGCGGCAATTGATAGTGGTCGCAAGACATATGGATCAAACGGAGGTTAATCACCTCCAACCAAAACACTACAACTTATCCTACTACCACGAATGTCAATCAAGGACCTAAAATTCTTAACAAAAATCATGGAGTGACAACGGATGGAGTAACTGATCAGCCTAAGAAGGTAAATGTTGTCAATACTCCATCACAAATAAACAATCAACGAAACAACAACTTTACCCCGATAATCAATGCGGTGGATTTTAATCATCCACAACAACAACAACAACAACAACAACAATGGCGAAGCCCTACACGGGATCCAAATCAAAATTCAACTAGGTATCAAAACCAGAATTCAAACCAAAGACAACAACAAAAAAACTTTAATAAGCAACGGTTTGATCAGAATTTTGGGCCACAATATACATCAAGCCAACAAACTAGGAATTACAATCCTAATTCGTATTGTGGTTTCCAAAAATTCGGGGCCATGACACTAGAACGTGCCGTGACTACAATAAATTCATGCAACGCTTGCCAGATGAACAAAGACAACTTTTCATGGATATGTTCTTGGCAGATCCTACGTCACCAGCACCGAATACTTTTACAGGGGCAGTTTCCCCTCAAAATGCACCCCTCAAAATCTTTAATGATCCGCTCCCAAATCACAACAATAACAAGTTAAATCCAAGTGGGACAAACAAGGGTGTAATTGCAGGAAACAATGATCATGAGGCTTCAACTTCACTAAATCCATTAGTTGCGCCACAACTAGGAAGTCAACCACGACCTAAGATAGTCGGTTTAGTGGAATTAGATGTCGAACTACCCGTAGAAGCTGTAACAAGGACACGAGAGTATTCCTCTCAGCCTAAGTCCAAGCTACCCGCTAGAAACAGATAATATCCAACAAGTATTAACAAAACCCGTAGGTGCTTATGACTTAATTAATGATCTAACAAAAACCTTCTCGCACATCTCCTTTTTGGACTTACTAAAGAACTCTCCTGCCCACAGGGCTGCTCTTTTAGAGGCATTGGGTTTAGGTCATTTAATTAACATCACTCCACCTCCCGAAACACAGGTAAATCATATAGACTTTGATGTTCATCCTCCAGGGCAGGCGGATAGGGATGTCGAATTCATATTCAAAATAAACAAAATGCCAACAGATGCTGAGATTACACGCCGAGGTGATCCAACCTTACATTTGCAAGTATGGGTTTATAACAACTATGTAAAGCGTGCAATGGTAGACGATGGGGTGGCAGTTAATATAGTCCCCTTCTCTTTCCTTCAAAAGCTAGGGTATGGAGAAACAAATTGTTCCACAACCCGAAATACGCTAAGAGGCTATGACAGCCTTAAAGCCACCTCGATTGGAACTATAATATTACCGGTCACCTTAGGACCCAAAACCATCCTGACTGAGTTTTATATTATAGATCGGGAAACTAACTATAATATGATCCTCGGCCGACCATGGATACACCGTATGAAGGCAATCCCTTCTACGCTATTTCAAGAAGTAAGGTTTTTACACTTAGGAAAGATATTCGTAGCCAAAGGTGATCCAAAACCATTCGATGTACACCTAGCTGACCTAAAGAAAAGACCAGGCATGCACTCGGAGTTTGAACTCCCAACGAACCAACTTAATAAACCTACCGACGCAAAACCAGAAGAAAAGTTGGTACCTACGATAGATCTTGAAACTATGAGCCTAGTCAAGACAATCCCAACCCCAAAGATGAGGCTAACACTATAGAAACAATATCATTAGGAACTACTACAAAAATTGTTGAATTACTGGAACAGATCTACCAATGTTCCTACCATTTGATTCTGTAGGCATGGGGTGCACCCTAGGTGTCGGTTCTCTCCCAAAGAGAGATCTCATGGTAGAGGTAGAAGATGTTAACACAACAAAATCCCAAACCCATATTTCCAGCTAAGTATTGGACTCTCCATTTCGATGGAGCTAAATGTCGTTATGGAGTTGGGGCTGGGTATAATCCTTACTTCTCCCGAGGGAAAAGTCCTACCATTTTCCTTTAAACTAAATTTTGAATGCACAAACAATGGCGCTGAGTACGAAGCCCTCCTCCTTGGCCTCATCTTAGCTAAGAGAATCGGTGTTGATAACATCAGAGTGTTAGGAGACTCACAATTGGTAGCAAACCAAGTCTCTGAGATATATGAAACCAAAGCCGAGCACTTACAGCTTTACAAAATAGTTGTATTAGAATTTAAGCAAGGAGTTTGACTTCATATCAATCGAAGCAATCCCACGAGAAAAAAATCTCCTTGCTGATTCAATAAGCAACTCAGCATCACGCTTTACTCCAAACAGTAAGTTAGAGGATACCCATTTCATGGTATCCCTTCGTGACAAACCATTGATAAAAACAATGTCAAAACCTCTTTTAAATGGAAATGAAAACAAATCTACTATCCTAGACCACATCGATAGTGATACAACCACTCTTGATTTCTTAAACGCCTATGCGGCATTACATCTCACCCATCACGCAATAGATTTATCTTTGATCCCGACATTCATCTTCCTATTACGGGAATCCCATGACAGAGCTTCCCCACAAAAGGAACTTAGCATATACTCAGTCGAGAATGGAGACGATTTAGATTTAACTACCCCCCCCCGAGTTTGAAGAAGGTAATGCTTCTTTAATCAAAGAAACAATTGATATTAACATCGAATGGAAGATGAACCAAGGATATTGAAGTTAGGATCCTCATTAACTCCATTAGAAGTAGAAATACACACTCGGATCCTCAAAGAACATCAGAAGGCGTTTGCATTTAATTATAAGGAAATGACAGGAGTTACACCCCACATTGTGGTGCACAACCTCGTCACTAAATCAGATGCAAAACCAATTAAACAAAAATCGAGACCAATGAAACCCAAGGTAGCTCTCATGGTAAAAGAGGAGGTAATGAAACTCCTCCAAGTAGGATTCATCAAACCAGTTGATTACTCTCAGTGGGTATCTAATATCGTTCTAGTTCTCAAAAAGAATGGAAAGATACGCATCTGCATAGACTTCCGAGACATTAACAAGGCATGTCCCAAAGATGACTTCCCATTACCATCCATAGACGTCATTGTTGATGCAACAACTGGATTTGAGCTTTTGTCTCTCATGGATGGATTCTCGGGATACAATCAAATCAGAATATCCGAACAAGATCAAGCTAAAACCACATTTATAACTCCTTGGGGAACCTATTGCTACGTTGTTATGCCATTTGGTCTCAAGAACACTGGTGCAACATACCAGCGGGCTATGACATATATATTTCATGATCTTATTCACAAAATTGTGGAATCCTACGTAGATGACTTACTGGCTAAAGCCAAGAAACGTTGTGACCATCCGGAAGTGCTTCGTGTCATTCTTTCACGTCTGATAGAATACGAGTCACGCTAAATCCAGAAAAATGTGTCTTTGGTGTGACAGGAGGGAAGCTCCTAGGTTATATTATATCATCACGCGGGATCGATGTTGACCCAACCAAAATTAAGGTTGTTCTCGAAATGGTTCCACCTTCGATGAATCTGGAATCGATCATTTCTCGAAAACTTGGTGCGATCCGAGATTCATCCCGGATTTAAGTTTCACCATTCATCCAATCAACAATCTACTCAAGAAAGACTATAGCATTGATTGGACCGAAGACTGCAATGAAGCTTTCAACACAGTTAAGCATTTCTTGTTATCACCACCTACGCTAATGCCACCTAAGCCAAATCACCCGTTAATTTTATATTCACGAGCCACCAATGTCTCGCTAGCCTGTATGCTGGCTCAAGAAGATGATGACAATAGGGAACGCGATTTATTTCATTAGTCAAACATTTCTCGACTACGAAACACGTTATACACAGGCAGAACGAGAATGCCTTGCCATAGTCTTTGCAACCAAACGCTTAAGACATTATATGCTAAATCAAGAAACAAAGGTCATTGTAAAAATAGAACATTTACGAACTTTCCTCACGCAAGGGTCCTTGTCTAAGAAGGCTGGACATTTTATAACCTTAATGGGAGAATTCAAATTAACATTTGTAAATCAAAAGTCCGTTAAGGGACAAATCATCATGGATTGGTTAGCTGATAACCCATTAGACGGAGGTGATCTAGTAGACCTAGACTTTCCAGATGAATGCGTATACTACATTGAAACCAGACCTCCTATCTCTGAGTGTCCTTGGTACACTGATATCATTAATTATATCATGGACCATACATATCCAGAAGGTACTACTTCACAACAAAGAAGGTGGTTACGCATTATCGTAGCGAAATACGTCATTATAGAGCAAGTCCTCTATCGAAAGGCATTCGATGGAATGCTTCTAAGATGTGTTGACACAGAAGAATGCAAGAAGATTCTCCATGAATCTCACAGTGGAATGTGTGGAGGTCACTTTGGTGGCCATGCCACCGCTCGTAAAATACATCGAATGGGCTATTTCTGGCCCACTCTAGAACACGACGCAGTAGAGTTTGTACGCAGGTGTCATAAATGTCAAGAATTCTCCCACGAGATTCACATGCCAGCACAAGCTCTACAACCAATCGCTACTCCATGGCCCTTTTCTACGTGGGGCCTAGATTTAATAGGGAAATTCTCTCCCTCATCCACCGATGGCCATAATTTTATAATCACGGCCACCGAATATTTTACCAAGTGGGTAGAGGCTATGCCTCTTACTACTGTACCAGGTTCTGTAATCGCCAAGTTCATTTTGAACCAAATCATTTGCAGGTATGGTGTCCCGCAAATCATTATCTCAGATAATGGAACTTCTTTTAAGAATGATGAAGTTCAGAATTGTGCAATAAATTTAAAATAAGCCATCATACGGCTTCATTATATTACCCTCAAGCCAATGGACAGGCTGAGGTGACGAAAACAAAACATTAAAAGCCATTCTCCTTAAAACGGTGAAAGAAAACAAACGAGATTGGCATTTGAAGTTATATCCGGCCTTATGGGCCCACCGAACCTCAATAAGAACACCAACAGGAGTGACTCCTTTCTCACTAGTATTCGGGGTAGAAGCAGTTCTCCCACTTGAGGTTGAAATACCCAGTCTCCGCATTTCATTACAAGGGATTCTAGATGAAGACGCTTATAGAGAAGCACGTCTTTCCCAACTAGAAAGCCTAGATGAAGCTAGGTTAGATGTTTGAATAAGCATACAGAGTCTATGCTTTGACTGATGTGCCAAAGATAACAAGAAGGTCTATGAACGTGACATATATGAAGGTGATCTAGTTCTAAGGCTGCAGACAAATGATCGACAAAAAAAACGCGAGGAAGGAAGTTCCAGCCCAAATGGTTGGGCCCATACCGAGTCATGAAGGACTATGGAAATGGTGCATACCTCTTATGTACGCTAGAAGGTGAGGAATTTGGTGAAACAATCAATTCCCTACACCTCAAATGATTCTACGCGTAAGCAACTAGCACTACTTATAATTATATCTACATTACATCTTCATATAGATTAGGATCATTTTGTCCGCTTGTTTTATACAAAAATTGTGATCAAGGAATTTGTTCTCAAAGCAATTCATTACAAACTCATGATGTTGTTGGCATAAACACTCTAATCATACTTCTCCATTTCCATGATATCATCAAACTATTCGGAATCATTTCATCAAATAAAGCTAGATATGACAAGGTCTTAATGGTAACCATACCAAGATCTCATGTTATTCTCACTTTTGGTTTCTTCTTAGGATAGGTGTCTTGCCTATGGTCTATTCTAGAAGCTTCATGGTGTCACATCTATCCCGTATGTATATCTCTTTGGAAATAAGAACACACTGACATTTTACTCAAGTAAACAAGTCAAATATAGAATCAAACAGAAAATTTTAAATTTACACATTTCCTTGCCCCACCAACCTTCGGTGATGAGCTTGCGTCTCTTACTAGTGACGTAGGGTTGGGAAAGGATGGAAATGCCCTTACTCACCTATGCCTTGCCTATGGTGATAAACCCACGCTTCTTACTAGTAGCATGGGGCAAAGTGTAGGGGGTCCTCTTGACAAACAAATGCAAAAGGTCATAGACAAACAATTCAAATCTTGAAATCTTGAGTCAAAAACAAATGAATCAGATGTCCAAAATTCCAAGAGAATTAAAAACCTAAAAACCCAGATTTTGTCTACCATGTGGCCATCTACGGATCTAAGTCTAGATAAACCACAAAGCAAGTTGCATCCCAAAACTATGAAGTCACTCGAGTGGAGTAAGTTTGTAGCATCCTAATTTGGGTCCACCAAGGCTTTGTCTATCTCTCATCAGTATCATTTCAACACATTTCATAACTTGCGCCCTTCCCAACTCTCGGTGATGAGCCCTCGCATCTTACTAGTTGCGTGGAGTTAGGGTGTAGGGGCAAGTTTATCTGCTCATCATATCAGCTTATCTTCACCACTTTGCCAAAACAAATATGAAGTATCCAAAATTGCTTACAGAAACTAAGATTCAACATCACATTGTATCTACATTACCATATATCAGCATCATGAAATACAAAAGAAAGTAAGTAAACACTTGCATCATTTGTTCTCCATTACATACATTCTAAAGAGCATACATGCATAATATCATAATTTACATGAGAAACGGAAATGCAAGTAAGCCATAAATGCCAAAAGTCTGATCCAAAAAGAATATATATATACAAATGATCAAAGTTTCTGTACAATGCCATCATGCGCTAAGCATGGTCAAAACGCTCAAAGAGCCTGGATATACAAAAGAATATATCATACAAAATCTAGGAGAGCCAAGTGGCTTCTCAACCCCTATGAGACCCCTCCGAAGGTGCACGCCCACGCCTAGGACTCCAGCTACGCCGGCACTCTGAGTGCACGGAGGGCTCAGGATCCCGAGGGGCAGCCATGCAGTCTCGCCATGAGAATGACTCCTCATCAGGCGCTCGGCTGTCCTATACCCCGCTAGCTCCGCGGAGAGTCGATACCATCCTGGCCACATGCCAGACTGGGGAAAAGATGTCAGTGTGTCTACCAACTGCTGAGGGCTCCCCAACAGTCCACATAGATAACTCTGCACGGGTCCTCTCCATGGGGATCATCAGGGTATCAGTGCATACCCTACGAATCAAGTCCCGCCACTCATCGGCGGTCTCTGCAAACAAAGGAGAAAACAAATTAGAAATAAAACAAGAGGAGAAATAGTAACTAAGGAAATCCTAATAAAAACAAACACTAAAAGGAAGGATGGTAACTTACTCGGATCACCAGGCCTCCAGGATGGATCTCTAGGGTCCGCACCTGCCATAGATGCCGCCGCTGACTGAGGTGCTCCCCCGTGGGCAGAGCAATGTGGCGTCCTACAATGGACTCATCCTCCCCACCATGGCCCTGGGAGAGTGGCTCCTCTGAAGCTAGAGTAACTCTCTCTGCGCTCTGCTCAGCCCTCTCTGCCTGCATGATATCCTGAGTGTCATGCCACTCAGGATCACTGTCCTCCTCAGTCTCCTCCTCTATCTCTCCCCCGTAAACTCCTCAGACTCAGAGTCTATGTCGATAGGGTCATCGCCGCTATGGGCAGGACCCAACGGCAATCCAAAGCAAAAGGTGCCCGAGGTGCACCGCTCTCCTCGAGCACGTACTACCCTCCTGGCCACAATAGGAACGCCAGAGTAACAACTGTCCAACCCCGGCCTCTAGGACCCCCTCTGGCCTCTCGAATTGACCTATATACTGGCGCTACCGGGGGAAGCATACCCATGTAAGGTAGGCCAAACTACTGAGGAACTCGGCCAAAGGGGTGTATCTCCACTCGCCCCACTCTATCAATAAGCTTCCCTGTGGTGGAGCAGGAGATCAAAGTAAGAGCCTCCTCGCCCCATATACCTGCCATGGTCTGATACGGTGTGGCCTCCATGTCAGCAAGGTGGTCGAGAAGCAACGGCGATGAGGTGCTCTGAGCACTGACATATCTGTCCATCTAGCTGCCCTCACAAGCTCGGGATCTCGTCACCTCTACACCTCTCGCCATAGGGGATGAAGTGCTCATAGACCCAACTCATGACCAAGGTCGGGTGGCTCAAGGATCCCCTAAAATGGACTACCCTGTATAAATCATGGTAGGTAGTCCCAAGTATATCTACTCCCTAGGCATAAATCCGGCCATGTCCTCTATCTGTGCAATGATGGGGGACCAGCAGTATAGCAATGTGTGTCTCCCCTTGTCCCCGATCAGTCTCGAGGCAAGGATCCCCATAATGGCCTGGCGAAGCAAGGGGATGGGAAAACTAGGAATAGATCGAACTCTGACCCCCTTCTTCAACCCGTGGAGATGACTACATCTCCCATATAAGTGGCCCACTGTGCTATCTGGGCCCGTGAACCTGCTGTCTCAAGGGTCAGACGTCTCCCAATGATCGGGACCCCCAGAATGCGATAAACATCCTCCAAAGTGATGGTCCACTCACCGCGGACCCCTGGTAATCGGAAGGTGTTCCGATCAACATCCCAATAGGAGAATAAGTCACAAAGAATGTGACTGGATGGTGCAACATGTGGAACACGTGAGATACGTAGTATCCCGGCCCTCTGAAGAGTGTCCTCCTCATCCTGTGAAAGTGCATCTAGTACTCCTGGGAGCCACTCACACTCTCTCTCGGCTCCACCGAATATACTCCTCTCTCACCTGCATACACCCAAAAACACACAAAACAAAGCAAGTTAGCATCCGAGTGATACTAGAAAAATCATGAAAACACATAGAAATGCTAAAAATGCAAAAACAATCTCAAACAGATGTTCTTTTGGCATTCTGTGCAAAACCACCACCCTGAGCAGGAGGCGGTTTCATAACCGCCACCTTAAGAGTGGCGGTCATGTAACCGCCACCCTGATCAGGGTGGTGGTCATGTAACCGCCGCCCTGGGTAGGGGCGGCGGTCATGGCCCGAAAACCCACGCGGGTTTTAAACCTAAAAAGCCTAAAAATGCCAAAAGAGGACCATTTTAACTAAAACAAGGCCTACCCAGTAGGCGCCCCCCCTAGATGGACCTTTTGAACCTAACATTTTCAAAAATTACCCCCCCATGACAAAGATTTTAGCATTTTAAAATTAAGGGGGTGAAAAGGATAAATTGAAGAAAACTAACCTGTGATCTCGCGGGTCGATGTTCCGCTCACGGAGGCATGATCACTATCCTGTCACGAACGTTTTGGCTCTACTCACGCAAGAAACCATCACCGTGGGTCCCAGAGCTCAAAATCAATCAAATCAACTTGCGCAAATGAATAGGAAAATGGGCCCACTTTCATATATATAGCAACCTGACTTGTTTTAAAATGTTTTTTTTCGCAGGTTTGGAGCACCGATGGAGGTAAGTTCTTACCCCGCACAAATGGTACGTCCTCATTTCCCATTATTTTAGTGTTTATTTTCCGATCTATCTTGTCTATCTGCACTTGAGTTCTCTTTTCATTTTACAGGGAGCGGAATTTTGGATGGCGTCATTTCAACACACGGACGTATCAGGTATAACTTTCAACTTCCCATTTCGGACCGCCATACTGACCCACCATTTTACGCCTCTTCATGGCTAAAACGCTTCTCCGAGGGGGCAATATGTACGTACCCAAAATTGTAGGGTACTGCACTCACGCTGAACAACGTAACACGTGCCCCAATGATGATACAGTCTCCTCACAAGGTGTTCGGGATCCGAAAAGCTCTCCAAGTGTGTGTTAACATCCCGCATGCCCCGCTTAGCCCCCGCATGTGCTTTGTTTTTCTCTTTTTCCCTCTTTTCTTGGCCTTTTTCTCTTCAGTTATGAAACCGCCGCCCTGCCTGGGCGGCGGTCTCGTGACCGCCGCCCTAAGCAGGGGGCGGTCCTCAGAACCACCACCTCTCGTGGGCGCGGTCCTTTACGCATTTTCCAGAATGCTCTTTTAACGTGACTCACATAAAAATCAATGATTCACCAGCTTTTTTTCACCGCCATAAGCTTGCATTAATGATTCTAGTTCCTTGGAATAGTGTTTTGCCATTGTTTATAGTTTAAGAGTTCTATTTGGTTTTTACCTTGGGTAAATGCAAATGCTATAAATAGTTGGCTTGTGCTCAAGCAAATGGCCCCTCAAATTTGCCTCTGAATTTCTCATTGCAATAGATTAGTCTTTCATTTTTTAGATTCTTAGTTTCTTTCATTGCATGCTTAGTTAGTGTTGTTTTGCTGTTAGGAAGCCACATATCCATCTTGTGCAAGTGTTGTTGATATTTTATCCAATCCATTGGAGTAAAATAGTTTGTTTTCAATAGGAAGCCATTAAAGTTGTAGGTTTTGTTCTTCAAACATGATAGTTTCAGGTTCTGACGCTTTATGTTGCATGACTCACAATAAATCCCGCTAGGAATTACATAAGCCAAGCTCTGTACTCTTGCGCTATCTCTCTCCTACTCGCATTGTATTCAGTCTGTATCCTAAGCTACCTTTGTCCCAATATCTACTTCTATTGATGCTAGCATTACACGCTTTTCTGGATCCAAGTGAACACGAAGGAACGAGGAGATCACACTGAGGGGACAAGATCACACACACCATCGGATTCGCCACTGTTATGCGAATCCAGGTTCTAGCTTTCAAAGTTCTAAATTAGAATCGTATCAAATAGAGTAGTTAATTGCTTTATTTCAGTTAATTTTACTTTCGATATTGCCGGGGAAGTTGTGGGGATTGATAGTTTCTGAGAAACTATGATTCATTCCTCACTTCTGAGGTAGGATCGATAGTCTTACAAATAGATTAGATCAGTTATTTCATTGTTTAGAATAGATCTACAAATTGCACAGACAAATAGCTATACTCGGTTATTTTGTTTGTTTTAAATTGTTATTTTAGCTATCAATTCTAGATATATTAATAGTTACTCTTTTAAATTCATTCGAAAAGTTCATCAGGAAAACACAAAAATATAGAAGTTATATATGTTCTAGATATATTTCATATAGTTAATTTTGCTTCGCTGCATTTAGTTTATATTGATGCTTTTGCATGACAATCACGGGACCTAGAGAGCCCAGGGAATACGTATTCGAGCCAATCGTGCCCCAACCCAATCTCGTCACATAGCCATAACTGATATAGATCAGAATCTCAGGATCCAAGTCTTCCAGACAACGGTAAACTTACAACAAATCAGTTTCAATGCACGGGTTAAACATAGAAGACGACCAAGCACACACATTTTTTGGTCCAATCAACCAACTATAGATTACCCTAGATTCATATCCACATGACCGTAGAAAGGTTTGAAAGAGAGCAGACCTTTGGTCAGTGACCCTTTGTCCCACAAATTCCGCACACACGGAGATACTCTCACAGACATAGATACTAGCTTGAGAATTCAGGTTGCACAAACACCTGTAAGATACTCTGAGAAGATCACACAATTATTAATTCTGAATATAGAATCGAGAAAGCATATGATTACTGGATATTAGGGATTAGGGACTAATTCTACACATGACCATAGCAGGACCACAACAACCATGAATCTACGGTTGTGACCCACAAATCCCACAGCCCAACGAATCCATAGGTGAATCAGACATAGATACTGGCCTACGTACACTAGTATTCCGGTCTACTCCACTTCCACCTATCATCATCGAACAGTTATCCTTATTAGACATAGCAGCTAACGAAGCTAGGGAATTCTGGACTAGGCCAGAGAATCACCCATAGAATCAATTATATTTACCATCCACCCTATGACCTTATATGGAGACATACACGAAACTATCCCAGGTCATTTTCCACGTATTCCACAATCCATAGACCGAATCATGCCAAAGCTTGATATTGATTGGAGCCTTCGAGTAGTCATCCTTGCTGATCGATCTATCACACCAGTTCAGGTTAGGAGGGCCTTCATTGCCTTAGATTCACAATTTCCATTAGTGTGCATTGAAGATATCAGATTTCCCAACTAGTTTGTCCATCCCACGTATATTCCATCTCCACCCAAAACTGTCTCGCACGACCGCGGGAAGTCGGTGCGAGGAAAAGTTACCTCGTAGATTCCCACGCTCGCTTGTCACTTTTCCATCATACAAGATATCTAATAATAATTTCCAAGTGGTATGAGGTATTTTGATCATCAATGTTTTATAAACCATCGTTAACACCAAAACCACTTTGTTATGACTTCAAAACCCTAGTTTGAAAGTGACTTGCAAAAATCTGGTTTACAAGCCCATAATTGATTGTTTGAGAAATTTTTTGATTGGATGTTGTATAATACTCATCCATATTTTTGTTTATGTGATTTAGACATCTTGGTTGTGTGTGGGCTCCATTCAAATATGTAAATTTTTAAATATTTTTAGTTTGGGAAAAAGTTGTTCAATTATTGTGCAAGTGACTAAATTGGCATTTATTGAAGTATGGGAGATTTTTTATTAATTTTCATGATAGTTTCAGATCACGTTTGATCTTTTAGGTGGTCAAGTGTGCCGTATTTTTTAAGACTGGTCTTTGGGGATGAAATGGTAGTTTCAGGGCAGTCTTCTCAGAGAGTGTTTGAGGCATCTAGTCTCTTATTTGTGGAAGTATGAGCACTTGGTGATGTATCTAAGATCAATATATTTCCATTGATATATAAAAATTGTATATTTTATTTCATTTGATGTGGTATTAAGCCTTATCTTTGAGGTCTAGGGTTTTGTGCACAAGGACAAGACTGTTCTTGAGATGGTTTCATGACATGATATGATGATGCAAAGATTTACAAGTATGATGGAATCATTTCAAGGTAGTTGATGATGTTCTTGAAGTTATTAAAGGTTTTGGTGATGGACATGTAGGCATAAAGTGGTTTGGTTTTGGCAAGAAGGAGTTTTGGTGCAATTAGGCCTATTAGAGACCTAATGGAGAAATTTGGGTATGAAGGTGATATGAATGACCTATATGGTCTTATGTATGATGTCCTAATTATTTTATTATGATTTTTTTGTGATATATGTCCTATGAAGGCTGACCAACATGATGTGGATGCATGTGACTTGTATAGGAACCAAGTTGAGAATGCTCATTTGTGTGTGCTTGGAGGATTGGAATTTAGCAAATTTTGGAAAAGGGGTTTGAGTGAGATATGAGGGAAGATTTGAAGAGTATGAGGTTTTGAAAATGATGGATAATTATTATATGTTTCTAATTTGAAAATGGTGAGCTTGAATAAGGTCATCCATACATGACCTAGTTGGAGAAGAATACTTTATTTGTGTACATGAAGATGAGCAAGCTAGAGGGCTGATTGAGGTTATGTTGTAGGTATCGGTGACCATTATGAGATGTAAAATATGATGCTCATGATGTTATGAGTGTGTTATATAGTTAGAGAGATAGGTCACTTGACCTAATCATGCTTGGTTAAGAATCCCTAGAGTGAAGAAGACAAGAAGGTTGTTTTTAGAGAGATTTGAGTGAAGAGGACCGAAAAGTGATCACAATTAGTTGTTTGAGCAACAAGTACATTAGGTAATCTTTATATCAAGTGGCTAAGTGGGTGCTTTGTCATATTGGAGGGTTGGTTCCTCCTTGTAGGGTTTGTGCTCTACTAAACTAGGGGTGCGTGCTCCTTGAAGGGTTGATGCTCTACTAAACTAGGGGTTAGTGATCCTTATAGGGTTGGTGATCTACTAAACTAAGGGTTGGTGCTCCTTGTGGGGTTTGTTCCTCAATAAATAAATATCGTGTGTTGTGTAATATACACATGATTCCATTTGTGTTGAGTAATATATGCAGAGGTTCAATGTGTTTTTTTCTCCTTGAGGGTTTCCCACTTAAATATGGTGTTCATGTGTTCTCTCTTGTTTCATGCTTATGTGGATGGTTGATATGTTTCTTAATGGTTTTCTAAGTTACTTGATATTGCTCATATAATGGATAATGAACTTTGAATGATTAAACATAATTGAATTAATTTTTTAAGGAATGATTCACCCCGCTTATTGTGCTTCCAACAACCATGTCATATTACCAAAGATATTGAAATTTTTAAGAGAAAAACTTCAACATTTCAATCTTAAAAAAATATTGATGCAATCAATATTGGATGTCTCTAGTACAAACACAAAAGTATCCCCAAGTGTCATTTAATATGCATATAATACTATTTTTAGTAATCACGTACTAATTTAGAGTTTAGAAATGTTATATATATATATATACATATATATATTTTTTCAATATCAACTTTAAGCCTTTTATTTTGTTATAAGACTGATTTTTAACTAAGGATTTAAATTCTTTAATTTTGATAAAGGACCAAAGTATGTGAGAATATTCATCGATAAAATGACATTATACACGTAACCATTAAGGATGGAACCTCTAATAGTCCTCTAACATCATTGTGGACAAGTTCAAGAGGTTTTGAGGAGTTAGCTTCATGATGACTATGAAAAGGGCTTTGTTGATTTCTTACCACATAAGAACCATTTACATATTTCATAAGCATGAAATATAGGTGGAAGACTAGTGACAAGTTCAAACTGAGACATGTCATACATGATCCTAAAATTAGCATGGTCTAATCTCTCATGCCACAACTGAACATCATTCCTATTTTGAGTAGAAAAACATGAAGCGGATGCAAAACCTTTAAATACATATAAACTATTATTTTATATGCCTTCAACAATAGTAATATCTAACTCATTCTTAATAAACAATTTATCCTTTAGTAAAATTACACTATAATTAGTTTGAGTTAGGTGTGAACAAGAAAGCAAATTCATTTTTAATTTAGGAACAGACAAAACATCATTTATAAAACCATTGAAAATGTTTACTTTTCTTTGATTCTGAACATCGAGAATAGAATGATCACCTAGATAGATTTGATCATCACATTCCCGATATCGCTTAGAATATCATATCTATGCGTCATGTGCCTATATACACCAAAGGTGTCTAATATCCTTTCATTTTCTTTAGCAGTGACTAATACAACATAGAAGGCAACTACATTGGATTTTTTATTTTATTTTTTTATTCTTGTTTTCATGTTGATTTCACTTATTCTCTTTTTTATTTTTGAAATTTGGATAATTTTTGTTTAACCTACGCTTTTCCTTTTTGTGACCAAATTTCCCACAATTATGACATTTCCAATAAAAATGACTCTTAAATTCCTTGATTTCTTTTCTTTACTAAGGGTGTAAAGTTTTATTTGAACTTTTGATTCATGTTAAACCTAAAAATTTAATCTTATGTATTTGTGAGAGAAGTGCTTGAGTGGCATTCTCCATGAAATCAAAGTTCGACATTACTTGCTCTTCCTAAGTTAAAAGAAAACTCAAAGTAGATAGGTTAGGAATATCTTATTCAGTTTGATATTTTGAATTTAAAATGGAAAAATGAAGTTCCTAAATCTCTCATGGATGTTCATTTGAAAAATAAAGTATAGCAGTTTATCATGAGTCAAATTACAACTACATCTATCTAATTGAGATTTAACATCTTTTATTTTTGCTAGAAAATTAAATACTTTTTCATCTCCCTTCATGGGGGTTTTCATTAACTCAAGAATCAATTTTATAATTTTTCACAAACACGTACCTTCATGTATTGATTCTAACAATGTCCAAGCTTCACTCGCACTTTCCTAATTTCCAATGTGAATTAGGCACGGGGATTCACTTAGTAAAAGTATGGTATAGCACGTGCGTTCGAAGGGTATTAAAGAATACCCTTAATTCTAGTTTCTACCTCTAATTATTCAATTGATAATACCCCCTGTTATATTATTAGAATGAAAATACCCCCTATTTTTTCCATGTACCTTACTTACCCATTTTTCAATTACAATTTTATTTACCCCTTTTTATTTCTACCCCAATATATTAGACAAAAATATATTATATTTCTCACTCAATTTTTTTAATATGCATTTCCTTTCGAAAGATAGTTTGAAGCCATTGAATACATATTACAAGTCACCTTATATATGTTAAACTTTATTCATTTATCAATAGTTCTTCAAATAATTAAGATGGTGAAATAATATCACTTGTGTTGAAAAGCATACTCAATTCTAGTTTTCTACCATCTTATTATTTCTTGGTTAAGAATCTAGATTTATTTATTAAAAAGAGATTATAATTTAATTTATGACCACACTCCCTTTGCAATTTTAAGGTATTTACTTTTAAAAACTAGGGTTCAAACGTTTTAGTTTTATATTAAAAGTAAACCTCTATTTCCTTTGGCCCATCTCTCTAACCTACCCCCAATACCTGATTCAAAACATTAATAAATTAAACCCTTTCACCCCCTCATGTCTACCGGTATATTGAATTTAATTTTATTAATTTTAATTACCTCAATATGAACCCACGTGCTAGGATATTGCCTAGCTAATGAACCCCTCGTGGAATTAGGAAGTTGTCTTGCATGCTTCACACAGTGTGTGCATGTGTTTGTTTTCAAAATAATGCTAATATGAGTAAAGACTAACACCTAAATAGCCTTAACTTAGCAAGAATTGAACAACAAACTAAACACCATCAAGATAAGAATTAAACAAGGGTTAGATGCTAGCATTCATCAATACAAACTTTGAAACTAACAATGCTAAATATCTAAACTCCTCTATTCTCTAACAACAAATAAATGAATGGACCTAAGTAAGCTCCATGGCTATCAAAATAGTTGTCCTTAGTATGCCAAGTAACCTAGGAATGAGGGCATATCAAAGTTGGGCTACAAGACCCCTTTGACACCTCCCATATGACCTAAGCACTTAAGAAAGAGGCTTAACTCTTCAAGATGATGAACTCTCAAAAGGGCAAGGTGCAAGCTCTTAGTCTCTTTGCTATATGCTTTACTTTTGCTCTCTTAGGAGTTTAGGTGTAAGTAAAAAGGTAGGTAGAGGGATCTTTATATAGCCCAAAGGATAAAGGATTCAACACATTCTCATAAATGTGGGATAAAAGCAAAGCAAAACATGATTAGGAATGGATAAGGTTGCTTTATTAAAGGTAACCTTACTTTAGAAGGGTTTAATTTATGCTTAGCAAGTCATGGGAGTTGGGGGGTGTTTTAATTAATCAAAGGTGATTAACTAATAGGTAGATATAAGCTTATAGAAGATAATTAGAGGAATATTAGTACGATTTAGGCTATTATAAGGGGATTAAATCAATTAAATATTGATTTATTGGTTAAATGGAAGGAAAGCTAATTAATTAATAATAATTAATTAGTCTAGGTAGAAGGGTGATTTATTAACGGAAGATCGTTAATTAGGGTATTTGTTGGATAGGCAACTTAATTAATTAGCTTAGTGTAATTAATTAATGATGATATGAGGAAAATGAGTGCTTTTGACGATATGTCATTGATTTGTGAGAAAGAGGATAATTAACGCAATTTAAGTATTTAAATTGCTTGGGCGTAATTATAGGTGTCTACATTTTCCCCTCTTTGGGGTGGCGTAAGTGATGCCACTTCAAAGATAGTAGACAGAAGAGATTTTGAAGGGATAGAAGAAAAATTAGTAGGAGGGAGAGATGCCCCCTCAAGTGTCGATGGGGTGATGAAAGAAGACGATCGATGATCGAAAAAGGTGAGAGATAGATAGAAGAATGGGAAGAGGCAAGATGCCCCGGTAAGATGGAAGAATAGGGGTGAGAGGAAAGCAATGTAGAATGAATATGGAGGAGGGGAGAGAAGAGCTTAGCCTCTAGCCGCTATGTATTGGAACAATTTCGGTGTCATCATATTGCCATAAGAGCTATGTCATCGATCCTTATGAAAAATATAAGCATACAACAAAGGTAGAATGACATGAAAAGCCATACTACAAACGATTGTCCATTGCTGAAAACACCAACCCCATGCAACATACAAAATGTAATGTAATATGAGAAAGTGAAAGATGCCTAACTTCATGCAACATACAAAATCTAATGCAATACGAGAAAGTAAACAAGCTAAACTAACATAGAAACACAATGTAATGGTTTTATTATCAAGCTTCAATTACGACTTGTGCGAATTAACGACAAGGGTTGATGATGGTGCCCCAAGCAAGGATACATGTGAGGGGAATAACGGAGGACACTTGGGTCTGATGGAAAAGTAACGTGCACTACGAAATAATACCAGGCAACTTGTTGTGCCCTAGAGTACAGACAAAGTAAGTATCCTAGCTTTTGTTGATGGAGGTAGATTAAGATGATCCATGAAGTCGCACACATGAACAAGTGAGAACCAAAGAGTGATGTTTTGTAGGATGATTTTCAATTTTTAGAAGTTTTCTGAAACATATTTGAATTTTTTTGATGATTTTTCTAACATATTTGAATGTTTTGGTTGATTTTAAAAGTTTTATGAAACTATGTACAGGAAGACGAGGAAGCGTGGATGCCCCCATGATATATGGGATGTACAAGGGCATAAGGCCACGTGCGTATATGAGAAAGGTGAAGATGCAAAAAAATTTCCCAACGATTAGGTGGGAGTATTCAAAGGTAAACTCTTCACAGGTAGAAGCGGGACCCAAGGCCATTATGGATAGGTTCAACATGATGGTGAACGTAAACCAATGAAGTGTTGGGAAGAAGCAAGGATGCCCCCAGCATAAGTTGGCCTACAAGCACATGATAGAAAGGAAGGAGAAGATTGTTTTTGTGAAAGGGGACAAAGGTGTCCAAAAACATGGCAAAAATTAATCTTATACACATGGATGTTCTGAACGAAGTAGAAGAACGATGTGAATGATATGAATGTAGCTTAGAAGCCTCGCGAGGAAGATTTGATTAGCCAAAGGCACAAATCATGAGACAAGATATGGACTAGAGTAAGAGTCTGAACAAGGTCCAAAAAAACACTTGGTAACATACTAATCCTGTTTACTCATAGAGATCCGGTGTGTGCACGTGGAATTTATTACCTCTTGAAGGGAAGATTTAAAAGACAACAAGATGACGACACCCTAGCCAATGTGTAGGAATGATTTATTATGAAAGGTGATTTTGTGAATGGATGGTGAAAGGATAGCCGTACATTGCTCCACTGCCAGCCAAGCATTCATAGCCCCAACAGAGATGTATTTAATTCTAATCGCAACATTTCTCTACTTTCAGTCAGGCGTCCATAGCCCGATAGAGATTATTGGAAATACCCCAAGAGAGAGTTATATATCAATTTGATTTTTCTTTGTAGCTTTTAGCTTTTGAGTTTGATTGATTTTGATTCTTTTGCTTTACTGAAAACTTATTTCAGCTCTCTTGTTTGACAAGGGGTTAAGAACCACTGATGGCTTGATGGAAGGATGTGGAAGTGATTGTGATGATGACATTGGCTAGTGTCAACAAATATGTCTAAAATTCCTTCGCAACAAGTTTATTAGATGTTTGAATGTGATAGGATCTCCATGAGGTCAGTCATTCTTTAATTTACCAAGGTGATAAAAGACCAGGGGTAAAACAGATACCATAGAGATAAATGTCACAAAATGCATGTGAATAAGCTAACCAAAATATCACCAAAGGGATGAAAATGGTAGGAAGACTTGCAAAAGAATAGCAAGGAAGGGAAGAAAGAAATATCCATGTGTACGCAACACCTGATTGCAATGTTTGATCTTTGTACCTTTGATTTTTGTTGTTTTTTTTCTCATGTTTTTTTGTATTTTTGTATTTTTGCATTGTTTTTTATTTTTAGATTTTTGATATTTTCTTTTTTTTGAACCGTTGTTACTAACAAAGTCACTCTGTGATAGGATCCAACAACGATGTTTGCGACTTCCTTGATAAGGGAGACTAAGCGTGTTTGTTTATCAAGAGTCATGTTTTCCCCAATCTCGATGATCGTGGTGAGTTCACACTCAACAAAGGACTGTGATTTATCCTGAAACATGGATTTTGTATGCAGGAGCTTGAGTTCCCTATCTAGAGGTTTATGCACTTTGCGCCATACTTGATGGTTATGTTGATGTGCGTTCTTGAATCGCGCTTGATTTACAACTTTGAGATTGTTCCAGTTGGTTGGGGATTTTGAGCTCTTGGAAGTTTTGACCTGAGCTTGATAATGAACCTGTTTGGGTTTCTTATAAGCTGACACTTGAATTTTCTGACCTTGAGAAGGAGAAGAATGCGAACATTTATGATTGATGATAGGAATGATAGAAATGGTAGTGGGCTTGCCACAACCATTGATAGAAGAAATATGTGATAGATGAAAAGGATACGGTCCAAGAATTGAAGAGGATGGGCTACCAGGAGGTGAGCCACGGATAGAAGGTGAAAGGCTACTAGGATGTGGCCCAAGAATAGAAGAAGAAGGGCTACTAGGACGTGACCCATAAATAGAAGATGAAGGGCTACTAGGATGTGGCCCAAGAATAGAAGAAGAAGGGATACTAGGATGTGACCCATAGATGTAAGATGATGGACTACCAGGATGTGGCCCAAGAATAGAAGATGATGGACTACCCGGGGTGATCCATACATAGAAGATAAGGGGCTAGTTGGACGTGCCCCAATAATTGAAGATAGTGGGCTACTCGAAAATGTCCCACAAATAGAAGAGGGAGGGCTACTAGAAGGTGACCCACACCTAGATGAAGATGAAGGGATACTTGGCACTGACCCCATAAGAGATTGTGATTGAGGAATTATGATAGACGAAGAGTTATTGGGTGATGATAATATAGGCCATGGATCTATGCAAGACCAAGGAGTTTCATCACATAATGAAGAATGTGAAGATGGAAGAATAAGAGGAGGATCAAGTTGCATGATCTGAGGCTCTTCCTCCGTTTCTTGATCAAAGGAATCAACCTTTTCCTCACAATATGTAGATGCATCAAAGTCTAAAGAGAATCCTTTTTTGTAATCTACTAAAGGAATATCTTCATATGCCCCTATAAATGCCCTAATTGTTTCTTCATTTTGAAAGAGATCAATCGGTATGAGTTGTTGATCGATCCCTAGGGGTTTATTGGAAGAAATAGGTTCACTTGGTGTGGAAGACTTAGAAGATGTTTGATGATTATTGATAGAAGAAGATGATGTGGGGGACAAAGAATATGTGTAGCTAGATGTCTCAGGAGTAGAAGAAGGTGGTGTGGACCTACCTATACAATGGTATGTCATATGTAAAATAGTAGGATTAAGTCCAAAGTCTATAGATTACGATGCATGGGTCGATTCAGATGTTTGTCTCGAAGGACTTTGAGTCACACGAATCTTCACAGAAGGAAGATTTCATGGGGGTGATTGATGAAGAAGGTCCTGCAAAGAAGGGGAGGACTGTGATTCAAGAATCACATTAGATGAATGATGACAAGGGTCCTGCGAAGAAAGAGAGGACCATGATTCAAGAATTGTATTATAATTCCGATTGGAGGGATTTGGAGTCACATGTATCTTCAAAGGAAGAAGACGTTGTTGGGGCGACTGATAAAAGGGGTCCTGTGAAGAAAGGGAGGACTGTAACATAAGAGTCACATTAGATGATTGATGAAGAGGATCCTACAAAGAAAGGGAGGACCATGACTTAGGAGTCGCATTAGATGACTTAGGATTTGAATTAGATGAATCCAAATAGTAGTTTGGATCTGAATCCTCAAAAGAGTCAGAGGAAATATTTGGATTGGAATCCTTAGAAGAAGAGGAAATGTTTGGATTAGAATTAGAAGAAGAGTGGGGGGAACTCAAATAATAATTTGGATCAAATGTGTCCAAATCATACCACCGACTATGAGATGAAGGTGGGGAATGAGTTACCCATATGGGCTCTCTAGCACGAAGAACCAAACGAGGTTTAGTTGTGATGGGAATCCTATGATTTGAATTGCTGAACCTAGGTTCTATATTTTTGTAAGTATGGGGAACCGTACGATAGTTAGTCATTTTTGGTGTTGTTTTAAGCACAAATGTCTAGATCTAGATAGTGTGATGGAACTCCTTCAAAGGGAAGGAAGTGACATGTCGATTTGGGTAGCATAAGGACAACCAACTAGACATTTCGTAAGTATTGATATGCATGCGTGATTTTCTGAAGAAGGTCTAAGGAAAATAGACATCATGATGATGTAATATCGATGAGATCGAGAGGGATTGTCCTAGAAAATAAGTTTTCTGAATGAATAATCACAAGGAACAATCATGCAAGTGTGAAACACAAAGCCAATCAACAAGGAAATACACCATATGAAAATGCAATGCAAAGATGATCAACAAGATGTTTTCACTTATGCCAAGTTCAAGGAAATGAACAAAACGTAAGTAAAAACAAGAAGTCAATGCAATCTCCCAATCAAGATATATGATGAGCAAGCTCAAACTTGATTAAGACCTATATCTCAAAAAGTGCCAATTATAATTCGCGAATGACACAACAATATCACCAAGATATGTTAACCCACTTTGCGAGAAAGTGAAGTATTGATATCAAGGTGTTATTGATATAAGATGCACAAATGGTAACACCTAGCACTCTTTGAAATCGAGGTAATAATAGAACCGAACTAAAAAGCTCAAAGTATAGCTAGGAATAGTTAAAAATGTGTGCAACGTAACCAAGATAATATAGGTATTTATGTCGAGTTTACAAGACACAAGACGTAAATATCAAAATTGTAGTGATACGATACAAACAAGCTAACTCTTCCAAGGAAGTCCACGTGATGAACCACACCTAACTACAATGACGATCTTGACGTGGGTATCAAGATCACAATGGCTACCAAATGACGTGAAAATACCTCCGCTCACTTTAGACATTTAACTAACCCAACCACAAACATGGATGGGCATAAACGGACATAAAAGTGAGAGAAACAGTCGAATGGAAACACAAAGGTAATCACACCTCTTTTTATCAACAAAGTGTCAAAAGAATATGAAGGAAATAAATCAAGAAAAATGATGAAAAATGCTAGGCTCACTTCGGCAGAGTTTTGCCTCGCCCTAAGGCAATTAAAAACTAGGCGAAAGTAATATGTCACACGTTTCTCAAAAAGAAGGTTCACAACTCAACACTATTTTAAAATGGTCAAAGTGGGCTCCTGGCCAAAGTATATTCTCCTAGGTGGTTCTCTCGCCTAGGTGTTACAAAGTTTCCACGAGCGAGCGAATTTACCCAAAAAGTCGTACTAACTAGTTTGGGAGTATCTCGGCTTTACTTTACCCCCTTCAAGAATAGTAGGCAACTAGTGTGTCTACGTGTACTATCACTAGGGTCGCCACAACGGACAACTTGTAACGCTATCTCACAAAGGAATCACTAGTCAAGTAGGTAGTGCGGAGCACTTCCCGTTTCGTCCACAAGGTTCCCTCTTGCGTGGACTACTTTTGGGTTCTGGAACCACCCCCATTGTTGTAGCTTAATGCGTTATGCCAAAGGGGTTATGTTCTAGTTGAGCAGAGAGGGACATACCCTTTTTCAAAACCTGCAATACAGTGTTTTGAATATGTTGTTCTTTTTATCTTGTTTAATTAGGTGTGGTTTTCTTGAACACCTTTTGGCAACTTGTATAACAACTATATTAGTAGTTTTTGATTTCATTTTGATTCCTCCTTTCTTTGACAAGCATTTTTAGGTCTTGCACTCAAGCGTTAATAATTCTCCAAGAAAATCACATTATTTAAAAGAGGATTAAGAGTTTCTTTTGATTCTCAAGATCATCCAAGGATGCAAGAGAAGAGCATACACAACAAATAATCCAACTAAAAAGTAAAGAAAATCATTTCAATCAATGAACCATACAAAATTCTTGATAAATGTTCATTCCCCTAAACCAAAAGTGAAAGATGAAGTTTTCAACTTACCAAATGTTATAAAATGAAGACTAAAGTTATTTTTGATTCTCAAGATCACCTTAAGGTGCAAGAGAAGAGCATACACAAAATTTATCCCAACTATATAGAAATGGAAAACTTTAAATCAAAGGACTATTGAAAAATGCTTTGTAAAAGGTTCATTCTCTTAAACCAAAAGTGAAAGATGAAGTTTCCAATTTACCAAATGTTATAAAATGAAGACTAAAGTTACTTTTGATTCTCAAGATCACCCTAAGGTGCAAGAAAGTATACACAAACTTTATCCCAACTATATAGAAATGGAAAACTTCAAATCAAAGGACCATTGAAAAATACTTTGTAAAATGTTCATTCCCTTAAGCAAAATGAATAATCAAATTTCCAAGTTTAGTCCCAATGTTAAAAAGATATAGATCAAAGTTGTTTTTGATTATCAAGATCACCAAAAGGTGCAAGAGAAGAGCATACACACACTTTTTTAAATCGAGGAAGCATGGAAATACAACATTCATCAAAACATTAGACATGTTAGAAAATGACCAGTTTTAAACTAATAGAAAAACCTATAATTTCTGTAAGTATAAATCCCAAATTTATGTTTTCATTGCATAGTTAACTTCAATACCTTTCCAACGTAAAAAAATGGAGTCATTTCGAGTTCGGGAGAAAAATTTATGGCCTTCGGAAGATGGGTTACGCATATGCTCTTATGCTCACGGGTATGCACTTGACATGCACTCAAAAAATGTAAAAAAAAAACGTCTCTTAATCTGCAAAATGGGTAAATTTTTCCAACCAAGATTCAATTTTGACAACAACCCATCACATCAATATATGAATAGAAGACTCAACGCTATCAAACATTAACATACATGCTCAAGAATTTAAAATTTTCAAGAAATTGACAAAACTAGCATGTAGAATGATGAAAAAGTAAGCTCTAAAAATGAAAACATGATGAAATCTTAAAATTTTCTCACCAAGATTAAATTTTGACAACAACCCATCACATTAATATGTAAATAGAAGACTAAGCACTATCAAACACTAACCTACATGCTCAAGAATTTAAAATTTTCAAGAAATTGACAAAACTAGCATGTAAAATGTTGAAAAAGTAAGCTCTAAAAATGAAAACATGGAGAAATCTTGAAATTTTCCATCAATTCCAATTTTTCCAGCACTTCATCTCCTTTATACCTACTGAAAGAAGACTCAACACATGCAAACTCAACAAAACAAGTTAAGGAAAACAAGTTAGATCAACATGTGTAAAAGAGGGTTAGTAACCAAAAATGAAACTTAACTACAAAAACTTGAAATTAAGTGCAAAGGACAATGGAATAAGTTCCACCAGGTGTGCTAAATATGTGCATGTATACTTTGCTTAATACTAAATCAAATGAAGCAAGAACTACCACCTAAAATAGTTCTATAATTTAGCTAAAACAAAGCATAAACACCATCAATATAGAGAATAAGCAAGATCTAAACTAACATGATAACTTTGAAAACATGAGATCAAAACTATGCATGTTATTTTAACATCTTTACTCTCTAAATTACCAACAAGAATGAATGGACCTATTTAGCTCCAATCGCAATCAAAATTGCTTTGTTTGATCCTTAAAGAATGCAAGAATAGGAAGCTTTAGCTCTTAATAATGGTGCCCTCTCAAGAAAACAAAAGGCAAGCTCTTAGTCTCTTTGCTATATGCTTTGCATTTTCTCTCTTAGGAGTTTAGGTGTAAGTAAAAGGTAGGTGGAGGGCTCTTTATATAGCCCAAAGGATAAAGGATTCACCACATTCTCATGAATGTGGGATAAATGTAAAACATGATTAGGAATGGATAAGGTTGTTTTATTAAAGGTAACCTTATTTTAAAGGTTTAATTTATGCTTAGCAAGTCATGGGAGTTGGGTGGTGTTTTAATTAATCAAAGGTGATTAACTAATAAGTAGATGTAAGCTTATAGAAGATAATTAGAGGAATATTAGTATGATTTAGGCTATTATTGAAGGGGATTAAATCAATTAAATATTGATTTATTGGTTAAATGGAAGGAAAGCTAATTAATTAATAATAATTAATTAGTCTAGAGAAAGGGTGATTTATTAATGGAAGGTCGTTAGGGTATTTGTTGGATAGGCAACTTAATTAATTAGCTTAGTGTAATTAATGATAATGAGGAAAATGAGTGACGATATGTATTTGTGAGAAAGGGATGAATTTAAGTTTTAAATTGGAATGAGTTAATTAGGGTATTTGTTGGATAGAAACTTTTGAATATGTCGTTGATTTGTGAGATTAATTAGCGCAATTTAAGTATTTAAATTGCTTGGGCGTAATTATAGGTGTCTACACACATGATATGATAGATATTACTTCCTTCACTTTCTATTGAAATGTGGATACGTTGTCTTTTAACGTGTCATCATTCGCCTTATTTTTACCATTTATGATAGTTTAGAGCTTCAGTATGCCATGAATTCCACCTCCAATATGATTTTCCGGATGTTGTAGTTTGTCTTGTCCAACATTTGCATCTTGTCAATGTTAAATTGATTAGACCCCATTTTTAAGCTTTTAAAATTTCAAATGAAGAGAAATAAATAAGTTTATTGTGACAATTGAACGTTTTAAAACTGATTCTTCACTTTTCAAAAACTAGGTTCTTATGTAAAAAGATTGCAAAGGGTTTTAGAGAGTCCCTCTCTTGTTCTTAAGTGAGAATACATTAAATTTTAGATTTTTTATCCTCTTCTTCATTGAAATTATCCTATCATACATTCTTACAAAGAACATATTAATTTTTCTATAAATTTCATAGTTTTCAAAACTAAATAGTGAATGCAATTTTTTCTAGTTTTTGCAAGTAAGTCCCTAATTTATGACATTTTCACTTACCTAATTGTCATAAAAATTGTGATAACTTCCTTTTGGAAAAAACAAAATAAAAATACAATTATTTTTATAGATTCCCTCTTTAAAATATATATTCTTAAATATATAAAAAATAATTTTAATTATCCTTCAGTAAATTAAATGAGAGAAAAAAATGTGAGGATCCTAGCTCCTTATTAGAACCGAGATTACAATCGAGATGGTTAGGAGTTACATTGGTGAGCTAGGGGATCATTAGTCAGCAAGTCACTTTTCATATTTGAAGTTGACCATCAAGCTCCAAGGAGAGCTCAAATTATAACAATCGATCCATAAAAGCAACCATCCCGTGGCTAAGTTGCATGCACAACGTACCACATTACATGTTGTGGTCAAGCCCACTTCCAAGTTAGGCGGATCAAGGACTAACACCGCATTGTATTCCATGTAAACAACTTACCCACTACCAAGTTAGGAGGATCAAGGACTAATACTTGCATTGTATTCCATGTAAAAAACTTACCACATTACATGTTGTGGTCGAGCCCACTACCAAGTTAGGTGGATAAATGACTAATGCTACATTTTATTCCATGTAAACAACTTACCACATTACATGTTGTGGTTGAGCCCACTACCAAGTTAAGTGGATCAAGGACTAATGTTACATTGTATTCCATGTAAACAACTTACCACATTACATGTTGTGGTCGAGCCCACTACCAAGTTAGGCGGATCAAGGACTAATGCTGCATTGTATTCCATGTATACAACTTACCACATTAGTGAGTTTAACTTTTAATTTAATCAAAGTATATGGGTGTTGCCTAAGACACGTGATTTATTAACCAATGCGGGATATTTTAAGACCTATCTCTAAATCGGTGTGGTGATTATCGCTAACTTGTTAATTTAATCAAAGTATATGGGTGTGTCCTAAGCCACATGATTTATTAACCGGTGTGGGCTATTATAAGACCTATCTCTAAATCGGTGTGGTGATTATCACTAACTTATTAATTTAATCAAAGTATATGGGTGTGGCCTAAGCCATATGATTTATTAACCAATACGGGCTACTTTAATACCTATCTCTAAATCAATGTGGTGATTATCGTTAACTTGTTAATTTAATCAAAGTATATGGGTGTGGCCTAAAACACATGATTTATTAATCTAGTGCGCTATTTTAAGACCTATCTCTAAATCAATGTGGTGATTATCGCTAACTTGTTAATTTAATCAAAGTATATGGGTATGGCCTAAGCCACATGATTTATTAACCGGTACATGGGCTATTTTAAGACCCATCTCTAAATCAGCGTGGTGATTATTGGTAACTTTTTAATTTAATCAAATTATATGGGTGTGGCCTAAGCCACATGATTTATCAACCGGTGCGGGCTATTTTGAGACCTATCTCTAAATCAGTGTGGTGATTATCGCTAACTTGTTAATTTAATCAAAGTATATGGGTGTGTCCTAAGCCACATGATTTATTAACTGATGTGGGGTACTTTAAGACCTATCTCTAAATCGAGTGTGGTGATTATCGTTAACTTCTTAATTCAATCAAAGTATATGGGTGTGGCCTAAGCCACATGATTTATTAACCGGTGCGGGATATTTTAAGACCTATCTCTAAATCACTATGGTGATTATCGCTAACTTGTTAATTCAATCAAAGTATATGGGTGTGGCCTAAGCCACATGATTTATTAACGGTGTGGGATATTTTAAAACCTATCTCTAAATTAGTGTGGTGATTATCGCTAACTTGTTAATTCAATCAAAGTATATGGGTGTAGCCTAAACCACATGATTTATTAACTCTGAGTACGGGCTATTTTAAGACCTATCTCTAAATCGGTGTGGTGATTATCGCTAACTTGTTAATTCAATCAAAGTATATGGGTGTGGCCTAAGCCACATGATTTATTAACCGGTGCGGGCTATTTTAAGACCTATCTCTAAATCAATGTGGTGATTATCATTAACTTGTTAATTAAATCAAAGTATATGGGTGTGGCCTAAACCACATGATTTATTAACTAGTGCAGTTATTTTAATACCTATCTCTAAATTAGTGTGGTGATTATCGCTAACTTTGTTAATTCAATCAAAGTATATGGATGTGGCCTAAGCCACATGATTTATTAACCGGTGCGGGCTATTTAAAGACTTATCTCTAAATCATTGTGGTGATTATCACTAACTTGTTAATTCAATCAAAGTATATGGGTGTGGCCTAAGCCACATGATTTATTAACCGTTGCGGGCTATTTTAAGACCTATCTCTAAATCGGTGTGTTTAGATATTAATGTCCACAGAAGGCCAAGAATGGCCTATGGGATAGAAAAATACAAACCAAGAACCAAAACATAAAGGGAGTGCCAAAACATCTCCGAAATAGAAAAAAGGAAACAACAAATCAACCGCTAGAAGGTTGTAGATCTTGAAACCAATAGAAAGTGCGTTGTCTAACACATCTGGACCAGGTTGTCTACATATGAGATCTCTTAAGATTCTTGAAATCAATAATTTGGAAGTAAGAACTAATATTTCTGTACTCATTTGTATTTGAGGACTGCAATTTGAGTGTTCTTTCCCGAATTTGAAGTATTTCACGAATAAATAAAGCTAAGCATTTCTGATCTTCATATCGAATGAGACTCCTTAAAGACCCATTGGAATCTCTAAAAAGACAATGATATCTCCCACGGATTTCATAATAGATGGGACACTTGAATATAAAATGCTCTTCGCTTTCAGGTTCTAGAAAACACAACTGACAAATCCGCTCATGCTGTGGAAGGCTATGATCAGATTCCATCCGAAGAGGGTGAGAGCAAATGCGAAATTGAGCTAAAGGGATCCTTAGGCATGAAGGCAAAAACATCTTCATGTATTCTGAATTTTGTTTTGATCTTCATGGAAGCAGGAATACAATTGAAAATAGTGAAGAAGCTTTGGTTTCAAAGGCTCTTTTGGAGAAAACCATGTAACTTTCAAATAAGACTTAGTGAGCTCCTCTCGTATACCCTTGTTAACTTCATGTTTAGTAAGTTGAGGAGCATTAATAGAAAACCCAAGAGGAGGGAGTCTATCAATATCAATATTCAGCTTCTGAAGGAGAGTAGTAATCCTTGCATACCAACAAGATTTGCAACCCTTTTTGGCAAGTTGTACAGAAGATTGAAGTGCCAAATATGGATACCTGTTTTGACTAGAAAATGAATCTGCCATGCATCAAAGCCTATGCAACATAGTGATAACATTGAAAATCAAAGAGATAAAGAGAGGACATACCCCAAACTTAGCAAGAATAATTGAGTGAGGAACTGTTCTTTTGGCTCGAGATATTCTTTGATAACATGGAAATGAAAACTCTTTCCATATGATTGAAATCATTTTGTCTCAAATATGGACCCCAAACATCACATCCGTATAAAAGTGTTGGTGTAACCAATGTATGAAAAATCTGAATCTTTGTCTGAATATCTTGAAATTGGAGCTGAAAACATTGTCTTTCCAAGACCATCAATGTTGCATACCCTTTGCTCAGTCTTGCTTCTATTGCCGGAACAAAGCTAAAAGGTGGACCAGAGAAAACCACACCCAAGTAGGTGTAAGAGTACACCACCTCAACTTGTTTTCCTTTGTACAACAAATTCATTGTAGATGCTACTTTCTTGGTTGTATTAAATGTCATGAGTTTTGTCTTGGCAAGATTTACTTCCAGGCCTTTCTTATCACAAAAATCGCTCAATGCATCAAGCTGATTTTGAAGCCCTATAATTGTGTGTGAAAGTAAAATAATGTCATCTGCAAATAATAAAATAGCAATGTAGATCCCAAGGAGGCTACAACCATTCATGGTACCTAATTCTGTGGAGATAAGATCCTCTAATTCATCAATATAGAGCCCAAAAAGTGTAGGCGATAGTGGACAACCTTGTTTCACACCTATGTTACTATGAATGTCATTAGTAGTGCCTAATTTGGTACGAATATGCCCAAAAATCTTCTCATATAAAGTCATGACAAGAGAAATTACCATGTCAGGAAGACCCAAATCTTTTAGCCTCTGAATCAAAAGATGTCTAGGTATTGTATCAAAAGCCTTACGAAAGTCCACAAAACAACAATATACCTTCTATTTTTAGCCTTTGCTTCCTCTATAATGGCAACCAAAGTGAATATGTGATCAATAGTTCAGTGATTCCTCCTAAAACCTGCTTGACCTTTTTCCCTGATCCGTTTCTTTTCTGCCCATTGTGAGATATAATCATCAAGTACTGTAGCAAAAAGCTTAGCCAAAGTATGCCCAATCATGATGGTACGGTAGTTCTCTGGTTTAAGAGAGTCTCCAGATTTGAAGATGGGATGAATAATATGGGAAGTCCAAGAGGGAGGAAGACCATGAGGAACAATAAAATTAAAAAGATTGGAAATGTGGACAGCAAGAACAACTGGACTATGATGGAAAAATTCAGCTTTTAAATTTTCCACATCTTGGGCTTTATTGGAATTGAGTTTATAGATGGCTTTAAGAACCATCTTATCGGTGAAGAAATGACACTTGGGCGGTCTAGGATTCAAATGAATGGAGGGCTGATTGGGAGCATCATAGAGAGAGGTAGCATAGGTAAACCAGGTATGTGGGTCGGTAATGGCACAAGTAGATTTTTTGGGTAAAAATGATCTCCAGAAAGACTTGGGATTAAACCGGATTTGGTATATGGTAGCTCTTTGTTTATCATACAAGTATTGTCGTTTTTTCCTTCTAAGAATGATTCTATAAAGCTTTTGGGCCAGCTTGGCTTTAGAGGGAGTTTCGGTCATAATACGTTTGGTTAACTTGTGAACATTTTTACAATCCACATCATACCAAGAATTTCGTGGGCAATGACCATGGGTATGGAGCCGAGAAGTATGATTGGAGTGGGGGAAAGCCTTAAATGCCACATCCATAATTACCCGTGATAGTCTAGTAGCCCTCTCAACTGGATCTAAGATATCATAAATGTTCATGAGATCGGTTTTGAGGATATTATTGTAGCTCTCATCATATGCATGGTCAAAATGGATAGTAGTACATTTTTGTGAGAGTACATGGGAGGATGTTGCAATAGGTGTGGCAAGAGGCGTACGGAAAGAGAGAATGGCATGATCAGTGAGAGGTGGGGGAGAAGTCGAAATATGGAGATCATATATACTCAAAGAAAAAGATTTGCAGGATATAACATAGTCTACAACACTAGCTCCACCAGAATAAGCGAAGCAAGTAAATCCTTTGGAATTAGGGAAGTGTTCCGTACCATTCAAGTGGAGAATGAAGGATTATTTATCCCAACATAGAATGAAACTCGAGAAAAGATCAAGTTCACCCTAGGGCCCACGTGGCTCGAACAACTAACAAATCACGCCCTTCTCACGTGACCTAACAAATGACGCCATAAGCTTTTGGATGAGTCAAAATCGATTATTACGTTTTTATCGTATGCAAAGCATACCAATGATTAAAAATGAGTACATGGAGTAGGCATATTGAAGCGAGGTTAAGTAGATAGGTTTAGAATTTATTAAATAGTCTATAATAAGTGTCGAGGCTTTATAACCGAGCCATGATTAAAGAGGAATGGGGTCACTTTAAATGTTTAGGGTTTGATATGTTTTAAGATAAGTGACACATAAATGTGTTAACTTAGGTTTAGTTAAGTTAAAATACATGTTATAAGCCACGACATAGGATAAATTATATGGATTAAAGTTTTATAATAAAATCCATGTCGTTTAAATAAACTAGGGGCTAGAAGATAGGGGTAGATTAGACATAGGTTTAGGATTTAAACAACTTATTATTTCTCCACAAAAATGGACCCCATTCAAGGGTCCTCATCCCTATGCTAATTAAAAAATTCATGCACTATTTTTGTAGATATTTTCTCCATCATGGGAGACCTTCATTTTACCCTCTTGAATATTATTTTTCCCCTACACATTAAAAAAATTGAAATGAATATTAAAAATTTGTAAATTATTTCAACAATCTATACCTATGTATGAAGAGATGGGCCCCGAAAGTCTTTATCCAACACCGACCATAAAATAACCTTTTCCAAATATTTTTCACGTGAGAAGAATTTTTTTAGAGAGGATGTCACGTTAAAATGGAGGGGGAATATTTATTTCAACCAACTAACCATAAACACCCACCAACCAAAGATAACCTTTACCTAAATTAAGTTATTAAATTAAAACATTTGAAAAATACTCGATACCATGTGAGGTTCAAGCTCATATATTAAACATTTATTTTAAGCGAGTCCATCATATTGTGCTTACAAAGTCCCTCATGAGTTCATTTTATCCCTTCTTCATTTTAGTTAGTTAAACAAGGAGATCATGAGATTATTCAAACGATTTAAATCTTGCTTCAAACTTAGTTATGATATCATTCCAATTTGTGATGGAACGAGGGGGAAAGAGGTAGAACCATTCAACTGTTGTCTCTTGAAGTGAATCCACAAATAACCTTACCAAAACATCTTCATGCTCAACTCCAAGAACTCCACATGCAGTGATGAATGTAGCAATATGTTCTTCGGAAGCTAAGTCACCTTTGAATTTGGGAAAATTCTTGCAGGATCCCTTTGGAAATTCATGGAGAGGTGGTGTAAGATAAAGTGGACCAGTATTCCTTCCCCATGGAATAGGTGGTTGAGGTTCTTCCATTTCTTCCTCTACTTCATTTGTTGCCTCTTCTTCTGCTTCTTCTTCCAGAGGAATGATATTTAAAGGTGTTGCAACTGAACCTTCAAGAGTAAATCGAAGGAAGAATTATTTTCCTACTTGTCTCGTTGTTTAGACCAAAGGAATCTTAAAATTTTCTTATTGTTTGTATTTGTTCACATAGGATAAGTGGTGCCACTTGCACAATCACCTCTAGTGTATATTTGTTCCGTCACTTGAAGGATTGGATCTCAATTCAAAATAGATTTAATTCACTCGTATCTTTGCTCATCCAATATGTAGAAAAATAAGAAACTAAGAGTTACCACTTGGAACATGAAGGGCTCCACACAAATATTAGTGTTGGGTTTTCAAGCAATGAACTCCATATTTTTAGTTTTACATTTTTAGATTTTTATGCTTTTGTGGATCATTATAGGGTACAGGACATAAAAATCAGCCACACATCGGTGCCAAAAATGCCGGGAAATAATTAGTCACAAGGGAAAATTAGGGGTTTTCACCAATGTTATGGGACTAGGTCCTTCTACTTAAGAATGGGGCAGCTCCATTTATTGAAAACAAGAAATATTTACACTACTAACCATCATGGGTGGTTTTTCGACCATAAATCACACACGGATACTCCACTAAATTTGTGTGAAAACAAAATATGTAGGTGGAAGAAAGGTGTGTGTGTGTGTGTGTGTGTGTGTGTGTGTGAACAGGGAGAAAGTGAGAAGGGAATTCTTACTCAATAAATAACAAGTTGAGTTTATTAGCATAAAACTAGAATATTTCCAAGTTAACAGTGAAAAACACCATGTCAAGGAAATAGGAACAAAACAAAAGTAAATCCAAATTTATTTGCATAATATTGCACAAGTAACTGTGCTCATGGAGTAAAGTTGAGATGGAGAGGAAAACTTAAGACAAAGAGATAGAACAATCACAGGTTTATTGCTTGTAGTAAGACAATGGGAGCTATTAACCAAAAAATGACTCTTTTGGAAAGGAGTCAACATTACATTTTGTAGATTGCAAAATGAATCTTCATCTTCCCTTCACGTGACCTTTCATTTTCTTGTCATTTATGGCCTTCCATCTTTTGAAATGGAGTTAATACATTAAAATTTGGTGCAAATACACTATTTTATGCCCGGACTCTTCGCATTCCTCCTTTGGTGAGATTCTAAAAGTTAGGGACCAAAATCGGACCAGGAAAAAACTAGAGATCTGATTTTTATACAAAAATAAATCCCTTGGGGATATCTTTTCATCACCACCAATTTTGTTGAATATGGAGGTCCACATTAAAATTTATGTGCAAAAAACCATTTTCTTCAACATGTGACTCTTTACTTACTCCATGGATTTTTACTTGTTTCACAAATGACCTTTGTGACCTCTACGACCTTCCATGGACTTGGAAACCCATGAAACACTTGGAAGAGTGTTCCACAAATTTTGGGCCTTTCACGGACTTGGAAAGCCACGGGACACTTTGGAATAGTGTTTCGTGGATTTTGGGCATGCCTCGACTTGAAACCTACGAATCAATGGAAGAGTGTTCTCATGGACTTTGGAAACTTTCGCGGCCTTCTAGAATGCCTCACGGACTTGAATTTTTAGCCGCTTAATAAATTTTTCCTCTTCACTTTATAGCACTCCGTGACATGTTTCCTTTGCATTGTGACCTCTCTAAACAAAATCCATGTTTTCCTTTTCACCATGGGAGAATACCAACAATCCTCCCGATTCTTGAATTTAAACTTCTTTATTTCGCGAAATCACAGAGACCTCCATGGAACTTTATTTAATTCCACGAGACTTGGAGAGTCTATAGAACATTTCTCCTTGATAATTCCATGGAATACTAGGATAGTGTTTCACTGCTCCAAACTTTGTCCACTTCCAAATTTCTTCATTTTTCACCCACGCCACTTGAAACTTATCCTTCGTGCATCACGACCTCTCTACGATCAAAACCCATGTTTCACATTTTAATTTTCTTAAGTCACCCCTCACTCCATTCCTTTATTATGAGGATGTGGAGAGTCTATAGAACACTATCTTCCCGAAATCTGCGGTATATTGAAAAATAGTGTTCCACAATTTTTTTAGCAAACAATTCACCAAGTCCAAAATTGATTTTGGAAACTGTCAAAATAGGTTGGGGATATTTTGGAAACTTCTTCCAATCACACGAGGCATTCATCCCCGCACATGAAACACACTTTAAATTTTTCTAAGCACAAATCCTACTAGCTAAAATGAGGGTGAAATTGAGGAAAGGTTGGCTAGATGAGGAATTTTCAACTAGGGGCTTAGTTGTCATGATCAAAATTTTAAATTTTGCATGCTATAAATTTAGCATGACAATAAGAATATGTCCTTTCATGGCTCTCTCATAGTCAAAAGATGCTTATAGTACCTTATAAATATCTAGTAAGGCTAATTATATACTTCAATGCATGCATCATCATCATAGATATTGTTAAGATTTTGTCTTCACTCTTGCTTTCTTTTAGATATCTTATGATTTACATGGTCAACATATGATTCAGATTTGTTCTTGAAAGACTTGCATATTATTTCGTCTCACCTAATTCAACATTATGAGGGACCATATATGGATATGCATATGATTATAATACCATTGAGTTATGATCTAGTGGTCATTTTCATGCCTTTATGCCTCTAAGTTTTGATATGGTGATCATTTATATATAGTTGTGCCTCTACATTTTGCTCCGGTGGTCATTTCTATGCCTTTGTACCTTTGAGTTTTGATACGGTGATAATTTGTATGCACTTATGCCTCTAAGTTTCAATGATATTGTGTAGTTATGCACTACTTCTAGTCATCATTTCCATACACATTTTTACCGATTCTTGGTGGTGTGGTTGTTGTATATTTTTACATTGTATCTAATCACTATGGCATGAAGTATATTGTTTTTACTTATTATACATGAGTACCTAACATATGAGGTTTTACCTTGCTTAATTTCTCTAAATTACTCTTAAGGTCCAAGGTGTTGGTGAACACATCACATTTCTTCTTTTAAGCTTACTTAGGCTATTATATCTTACTTTATCATCTCATTTACATAGTACATCCTAAGGGGGAAATTAATGTATTTAATTTCCATACACTATGTATATGATGTTAAGACTTGTGATATTATTTATAATTTAATATATGGATAATTTACACATTGGTGAACACTTATCCACGTCTATTAATAGAGGATATTATCAATCAAATTATTAACTTATTTGACATCCGCTATTAAATAGTCTTTTTAAGAATTATTTTGTAAGCAACTACTCTCCAAACCATAACTCTAGTTTTTTAGCAATTATTTATAAGATCATAGAGCTTGAGTAGGTGGTAAATCATTGTGGAGGAGAGATTCATTGTAACATTTTGTGAGGAGGGCCATTGGCCCTCCCTCACATCTCAACTTAATATTACTGTAGTCATTATAACTTGATTATATCTTTGTTTGTGTTGCTTTTATATTTCACAAGTACGGACATGTAATTGTGGGTGATAGTCTTGAGGTTATTACCACAATCTTGGAACTTATCCAAAACGCAAATGGATACCTCATCAACCATAAGACCCATAGTGGCGAGGAGGAACCCATTATGAGTATGGGAGGGTCTTTAAAGTCCTTAAGTCATAGAAGAATAGATTTATGGGGTGGTGTTAGAAAATATATATTTATTGTGGTCGATGTAAACCATCACCATAGGCCACAAAAAAATTAGTAGGTGAAGTTGGTTTGTGCCATCATCACAAACCATATGGAAATATCTTATTCATATCATATAAGTTGACATCAAATACAAGCCTTAATAAATTCATTACGAGATATAATTTTAGTGATTATCCGACAAGAATGATAAATAACACACAAATAACAATGCCAACATGACTAGATAAGCCTTGAAATCAACAAGGGTTTATAATTAGATGGAAAAATCAAACAATTGAAGGGAGAAGCCAAGTCAACAAGTAAATTTTGCTAATTCCTAGAGTGATCTAGTGCGTATTCAAGATGAAGTCACCAAGATAATAAGTCTCATCAAGACAAAAACGTTGAATTTTGGGGTGAGGTATTAGACGAGCACAAGCATAATTTTTGCATGAGAAAATGGTGTCTTAGCCAACTTAAGATGAAATTGGTACACATAAGGTTGTCGTTGTATGTGATGAATGGGAAATTTGAGTGTAGGTAATGAATAAATAAAAGGACCTTCAAATAAAATAAAGGGTGCCAACAAGATACTCTAAACATTTCATTCCATGCAAAATTTGTTTATAACTATGTGGCTAAGAAAGCAAAGAGAAATAGAAATAAAGCATTGAAAGAGATGGCGTATTCAACACAAGATGCCTAGTGTATCACCCAAATGTATATGTTGCAACGCAAATGCTCAAAGAATATTTCTATTTTGCATATGCAAACAATACAGAAGGGTCTGTGTCATATGACAAGGAGGACTATTCAAAGATGACTTGTTGGTGATATGGGATTGCACACGGCCATAAGTGCACATGGGGAGGCTTCTATAAGTTTTTGGTGTGAGAGACCTTAGCGAAAACTAGACATCTTCTAGAAGGATCTAGAAGACTAATTGTATCCGGTTGTGTGCCAACTAGTAGGACAAAATGTCGGCGAGACCTATAAATACACCCAAGGGCCAAGTTATGTTGACACTAAGTTAACATCTTGGAAAAGTTGGACATTTTGTAGAGATTAAGCCATGTTCAAAGGATTTATCGAAGAAATATAGGGTTTTGAGGAGTTGTGATTACACATAAGCCAATTGTATACTACAATTGTAATCACTAATGTACACTTGTATTGTATATGACACATGTTGTAATATGGTCCTTGATATATATTGTAGTCTTCTTACATACTTGTGTTTAGGGATGAATTGTTTGTTTTGCTTGCGCATATATATTTCTCTTAAATCACTTATACAATGGGTTCTTAATGCTCTCATTATGTTTTAGGTGAGACTCTTAAGTCCACAAGTAAATAAAAATGTTAATACATAAATATTGGCATTTACTATCAATTGTGTGTAAAGATTAATCTGTGTAAGAAATTATTATAGTAATAAAGATTTTGCACAAAATCAACTTCCCTATATAGTACATGATAAAAAATCTCTTTCCTAAACATTACCAAATCAAATGACAATAATCATTTTGGAAGGTGGCCACCTCAAAAGGGTCCCTCCTCAATTAAACAACAATTTTATTTGCATTCCTACTGTCACACCCTCTACTAAACCAGAGAAAAACATGTCACTTCTTGCATCTCAAATTGACAAGTCTCTCATTGGATGGGTTAAGAAGCATTTGAATTCTAGCCTCACTCAATTGCTTTATTGACCCCATAAACTCTTAGGCCTACGTAATTATAGCTTGTTTGTTGACTTAGATGGCAAAGTGCAAAATATTCCTTTGGGAGAGGATTATGTTACCCAAACATGTTTTATATGGAAAACATATTTCAACGCATGTATATTCCTTTTATAATACGTTAAATTGGAGTCTTATATACCTATGCCTCGCCATGGAAATTGCATACAAAGGACAAACGACCGTAAAAACAAATTAGATTGAGAGCTTTTCAAATATCGTTTTTACCATAGTAACGGATACAGAATATTCCTTGACAACATTGCATAGTGTTGAACGCAATCATACATATTTGAAAGGATGCACGTGGAACCTTCCTCTAACAAATCCCTACCTATAAAATATTCTATATCTTATTTACAATGATTATTTTTTAAATCATATATAATGTATTAATTAATTGGGTGTATTCTCTCTATTTGTTTTGGCTTTCATTTGGTATGTCTATGTTCATCATATCATTTCAAGATGATTTCTACAATAGTTATCAATTTAATTATAGCGAGAGGGTATCTAGTATATATGGAGTGAAAGAGTCTATTCGTTACCCATGTCTCAATTTTATTTTGTACTTGTGAAATAAAACTGGACCTACTCACCTTTTGAAAAAAACAAACAAATGTAAATGTGATTTTACTTACTGTACTTAAATAATTACATTTTAAAAAACAAATAAAAATATAATTTACACTTAATTTACATAAGAAAAAAATTACAAATATAATTTTATTAAAATTTAATATAATAAACTATACCTCTTAACCTATTTTAAATAAATTTTTATAAGATGAGTATGCTAATAATTTTTTCCTTTCTTGTGTTATAATATTTTAGTTGAGGAGAATTTAATAATTATAAAGTTTGAATTTTTTAAAGATTGTAAAGTTAGGAATGGTGTAAAAATGTTATAATATTATTATTAAGAAAATGAGCAGCAAATACATGAATAATACTAAGTGAAACAAATTAGCAAAATATACAGTGATGAAATAAAAATGAGATATATAAACAATAACCCAAAGGGAGTCTACTATTCTCTGCAAAACTGTATAACCATATACAAAATAATACAAGAGCACACTAGGTTAGATGGCTCCAAACCATTCCCAATCTGTTTACATGAATCCCACACCAATCAACACATATATGTAAGAACAAAGCGAAAAAAAAACTCACCAAACACTATCTCATTTCAATACATTTTCCTGTTCATCATATTTCTGAACAAGAGATGCCTCATAGAAAGGCATATTGATATATTGGGGGACTGAGAAATTATTAGCAGGAGTTAAAAGTCGCTGGCATATTTTCCTCGTAAGTGTGAGAGGAGTCTACCAGAATAGACCACATTACATGCACATCTTCATAAGTGCAGGATCTCACATCTTCACATAAGGTATAGAATCCATGGCCTGTCATCAGGGACAAAATCAAATAAAAAAGAAGAATGTTTAGCTTCAAAGATCCAACCAAATCATTCTAATACAAGAAAGTTATCATATCAGTATGAATAATGATAATACATTGCAATGCCAAGTACTTACTACTGTTGTGAGCAACATTGAATCTATTCTGGATGGATTTCCACATTTTTTTGAAGGGCCTGATAATTTTTCCTACCCAATTATCCATACCAAATAGTAGACAAAAAAAGAAAAATATACCCGCTTATTGGTACCAGTTTGTTAATATCTTTTGTATTAATTCTTAACTTTACTGAATTATGCTCTTATAATAGGAATAGCTGCATGCCCAACCAACATTTCCTGAAAAATAAATAGGTTGTTAACATTTGAGTAGAGTGAAATGCAATTTATGGGCCAAGGCTTCTCTTTAATATTCCTGTTTATTCTTTTGGTTAAAACGTGTCCTCTTGTATATTCTTTCTTTTCTTAAGGTCTTCCCAGTGTGGATATGAGAAAACTACGTTTCACCACCCACCAGCAGTGAAGCACATTATAAGATAGAGTCATTTTCTTAAACCTACTCCTACTGTAACAAAAGAATCTAGAGCAATATCGATGGACAGAACTAGACTAATAAAATATCTAGATTTATTTCCTATGTTCATGCCTTTAAACTAGCAGCAGTAGTATTCATAAACTTGTTTGTGATAGGTCCATAGGTATTAGTTTATTGGTGCAAAATAACTACTATTTTTAGAAGTACACTAAAAATAAAGTTGGAATTCCTCCTGACCAGATGAGGTTGATATTTACTTTAATTAGAAAATAAGTTGACCACGACAATGCCCTTGCAAACTACAATGTATTCATAAGCAATAAACTATCTTTTAGTCATATGTTAAAGTTGAGAGCTCATATACAATTGAAAGTATGAAGGAAAAGATTAAGGATCAAGAATAAGTTCCTCATGATCAGCAGAGGTTGATATTAATTTTAATTGAAAAACAACTTGACCATGACAACACCTTTGTAGACTACTAGATATTCACATGGAATTCACCCTTCTCATGGTCTCATGGAGGATATTGAAAATGTAATTTAATGACCATTGAGGGGGAGTGCTTCCTATACAATAGACACCTAGATCCCTATGTATTATTCTCGCATACAATCATCCTCACAAGCTGCATATTTGGAGCTCATAGTAGACATCATTCACAAAGCAACTATTGAAGTGTTTTATTACGTTCAGTACAGTCTTGTTCCATCTCACAACTCTCATGGTGGTGGTGGGTATGCATTCCCAAATGTTGGTAGTTGGAGGGCATAATGGCAAGGAAAATTTCCTTGGATGGCCTTAGCCACTTCCTCGTCCATGTATAAGACCCTAATGATGATATTAATAAATATAAAACTAGCGACAAGTGGAAATTAATACGTGATATGGCAGATCTACCTAGCAGTAGAGAGGTTGGCACTAGGGTGACAAGATGGATGATCCTCCACCTATGCTAATTTTGTCTATTTTTTTCATGACTTAGTTTTTGTGCTTTGTGTTTTGGTGTTCAATGGGGTATTTTTCGTGTTTATGTGGATATGCTCAAAAAAATAGATTGAAAATTTCGTCAAACTTTTTTAAAATTTAGTTAAAGTCAAATTTTTCATTATGTCTCGATTCATGAGATCAATATGATATTTCATAATGTTATACACTTCCTCTCATTTTGTATATAATTACTGACATAAAATTTGCATTATTAATATAAAATGTCTTTCAATACGAAAAATCAGCATAATCAAAAGCAATTCCATTTTGTTCCAAAAAGTTAGAGAATAATTTTTTATAATTTGAACATGGGACTTGATAAAAATGTGTCAATAGCTCTAAATTTGGACCAATAATCAGTGTGTATAAGCACACTAAAATCATGTAGTTTAATGACTAATAAATGCATAGAGATGTATATGTAATTTAATGACTAATAAATACAAAGAAATGTATATGTATGAATGAGCTCCAATAAATTATTGTAAAAATATAGAATGGTGTAATTAAAATATTATATACTATTGAAAATAGGTACATGCACAATATTGTGTCCCACAACATGGCCATCTCAAAGTGTGCGAGATATAAAAAAGGGTTTCTAACCAACCCCATTTGGTACAAAAAAATTTTTGTAGAAAAGATGGTTTGGTTCAAAACGCCATTTATGTATATTGACTCTATTTTGAACAAGCCTATTTTTATGCTAAAGGAATTTTCCAAAGTACAAAGTGGACTACAAGTTGTCAGTTCTAACCATAACTAAAACCCATTGTATCAAAGATGATAATTTGTATTGTTTTCTTGTATTTTAATTCCACTTCACCTTTATCTGTGATGTTGATTTGAGGATTTTCACTCGTGACCAAGCCGGAAGAAATGCCAAAGCTAAACGCCTCAATGTTAATGCACAATGCACTTTATGTGTTAGACAATGCAAACAACTTTTGAATGATGAATGAAACTACTAAAAGGTGTGTTCTAATGCTATGTCGCTCCAAGCTAAGATAAACAATCCAATGGAAAAGTAAGAGCTTGGTAGTCAAAATATCATCATGTATGCCAATGCTTTACAAGTTCACTCATTAATCTTCATCGGATCAATGTGCAAATTTGGGTAATCACACCAATCAATGCTAATGTTTTTCCTAGCCATCGCTATCATCTTTTCCTAGCCATCATTATCCTCTATGATAGCTCTCTCGGGGGCCGTGTTTAGATCCTACATGCTCGAAGTTTACAACTTTTTTATTTATATATGGCTACTACTTATCTTCTTCAATAATTCCATTGCTAGAATTGGCAAGAAATCAGTTACTTCAACCTATAGTAAGTACATCAGATATTAAATTAAGAAAACAAGGAAACTCTTTCAAATTGGACATTATGCGGTACACTTTTATAGTTTTATTAGTAAAATAACCTCCTTGTAAATCAGAGAGCAATTTCAACTCAACAATGTAATAAATCATATGGAGTATCGGTCTAAAACTTTAAATCGGCTCATAAAATCAACCTATTGCTCATATGACCAACCACAGGAAGGGCTCAATTATCAATAACTATTTGTGCATTTATTCCTTGATTGTTTCTTTTGATATTCTAATTTTTACCCATTGTTATGCCACATCCTGTTGCTTTCAAACAGATTTGAGCACTCTAACCCTTCATACTATGATGAAACACATTGTGCTACTTCCTTGGTGGTAGCCTTCTGAATTAGATTTCCTCTTTTATGGATCAAATAATTGCTCATGATATGACTAAAAGTTTATTTTCCCATGTTTCCTACATGGGTGAGGTGGGAACCTCTACTTTTCAACGTATCCATGATGGGAGTCATGTAATTTTTGCATATCATAAAGACACGCAAGGTATGCCACTTGCCTCTTTTTAAGTGAAATTGTGCATTGATGGGACTTGGGAGCACATACTATTCAACTCTAAAAGGATGTTGATTTCTTTGCAGGAGCCCATTCCTCCTCCAACAATCACCAAAACATGATGTTGGTACAAAGGGTACTTCATTATATTTGTTGCAAATTGTTTGGTTTTCCAAATCATCTTAGGGTGTACCACTACTAGCCCCTTTCCCATAAATATATCTTTTTCGTTGTGATTATGATGTCTCCAATATTTTTCTTATTGTGTAGGTGAGCTTGTGACCCGGTTTTGAGGAGACTTTTTCAAAACCTATGCCTAATAGGAAAATAAATAATCACCTATTTTCATGTAATTACACGAGCTTAAAAATGAAATGGGGTACACAAAATAATACAATAATCAAGCATTACATTGGCTTTCGAACATGGAACCTATTATATTTCCCCATGGCACATTTAAGCATAGCTTACAGTCACATGAATTATGCTAGCGAGATCGAGATAATAAATTGGAGCATATTATTTGGATAAAAACATTATGAGTCGTGGAAGAGGTGTGGGACATGCAGTATTTAATTCCTAGAATTTTCTTTCCAAATTTCCATCCATGTGTTCATCTTATCTAACAAATTAAACATCGTCTAATAAAAATCTTGACGTTGTAAAAAATAAAACAAAAAATAGTAGAGCCCATTTTTTTCTATATTTTCAAATAACTTTTTGTTTCTCTTAGTTGTGTAAGGCCCATTTGTTGGCACCCAAGAACCGAGGGAAAAGTTAATTTTGCTAACTAAGAGACCCTTCCATATAACTAAAAACGACACGATGCATACAACGCTATTCTTAAGGTTGATACTATCTTTTATTAAGCTGATTTGTGTTGCTCAATATTTATTTCATCATATACACATGACACCCCCAAATATTTTCTCCTTTTTTCTCCTTGATATGGAAAATATTTTATTCAGACCTTCTAGAGATATGTTAGAATACCTTCCCAAATTTGTCACCTTTCATAACTAAAAAATATATAAAACTATACTAACCCATCAAAGTTAGAATATTAAAAAGTGTCACGATTCTACCTACCTTGGAAATAAGTAACCCTTTACAAACAACTATGTACAAAATGGAGATTATAAAAGTAGACACCCAAAATTTTATACACGCACACACACACACAAATATAAGCCAACAAATAATTATCCACAAACAATCTTGCATGATATTGTTGTTGAAATTTTTGTCTTAACAAGTAATTACATTGATAACTATTTTTCCAAATTAAACCAATGTGAGGGAATTCTGACAATCGGTCAACCAAATTATAATCTTTAAACTTAAATGCTACCTATTTGAATGAACTATCGGATCGAAGGAGGTCCCACGTGCCCACAAAAAAAATCTCTTTTTCCAATGGCTCAAACATTTTCTACGTTGATATGTGTTTCCAAATGGGAGCCTAGGTGGATGTGCCTCACACACATTGGGAAAATGGAAAGCCAAGGTTTTTGTCAATGGTCATCGATAGATGGAATCATCAAGACTATTTCTAAGAGGGAACTTTGATTTCTACCTTAAACACTAAAGATAAAATATAATCGCATATGTGCATGGAATCGGAAATATAAGAAACCTTAAATGTAGACTTTCCATGTCTAACATATGTAAGTTTGGATTTAAACATCGACAGAGTCTCGGTGGGTGTCCCTAACATGCATAGAGGAAAATGGAAAGTCAAGGTTTTATTCTAGTGATCATTGAAAGATGATGTCATCATGATTTTTGTTGAGGGGAAACGTTTATCGATGCCTTAAACACTAAAGAGAAACATGTATCGCAAATGTGCATGGAATCAAAGAACATAGAACCTTAAACGTATATTTTTTGTATCTAACATATGTAGATTTCAAGATTCAAACATACACAAGTTTCCCATAGAAGTATTCATCATCCAAAGTATGTTGCCTCAATGACCTGCACACCACCCCCTTTCTATTTCAAATGATTAACAAAAAAGGCACATGGTTCATCTATCTCTGGTCATAAGAAAGAAGAGTTTTGCACAATGGTTCCACCCACTATTTTCCCCACTAATTTAGTTCTCCTTCCTATAAACCCTTCTTCATCACCCCTCTTCCTCCTCTGATGTTTTACTCCCATAAGTTTTTATTTTATGCCTCCTTTGGCGTTTTTGTTGCACAATTGGTGTGTGATTATTAGTATATTCTTTGTTTTCTTTTTGTGTGGGTTTTGAAATATATATTTCTTTCTTAAGATGTTATGTGATCCTAAAGTTTATCTTTTTAACATTGTAGATTTCATCAATGATCATTCAACACTAATATTTGAATTATATTAAATTAACATTATACAATGTCATTCATCAACTCGATCATTTATGGAATGGAATTTAACATATAATTCATCAGCTTGATCATTTATGGAAAGGAATTTAACATATATTTTTCATGATAAAGACATGAGTGCCAAAGTAAAAATTTTACCAATGAGTTCAATCTTGCTCACTTTTCCATCTTTCTCAAGCTTTGATTTAGGACTAGATTTGTAATTGATTACACTACTAAGTAGCATACTATAAAGGCTTACAAGCGAGTTTGACTACTATGTCAATCTTAAAATTTGATTGTCACCATAATTTTTAGTTGAATAATAACTTATTAAATGCATGTCTTAATGTATCCCTCTTGAAGAAGAGGCATAATGTTGCAAAATTGTTGTTAAAGACAAAATCCATATCTAACCATTATTTCATATGTAATTCCCTCATTATGTCATTCATGCATAGGAAACACCAAGTCACAATTGTCAAGGCAAGATATGTAGTTCAATTACTTCATTTTCTAAATAGTAGTATTACATGTAAGCTTATTTTAATACGTTTAAAGAATTTTAAATCTACTCATATAGCTCAAGCATTGGCAAGATTATCCATATCATGGCCTTGTTTATTTTGGCTCCTTTAAGAAAAAAATTTCACTCACGTGAATAATGCGAGTGAGATTGAAACGATAAATTCGAACATAAATATACAATATTATTTAGGTATAAATAATCTGAGCCATAAAATAGGTGTAGGAAATGTAGGTATTGAATTCCCACCTTTTTATTCCAACATTTTTATTTCCAACTTTACATTCATGTTTCATCTTATCTAACATAATTGAAATTCATCCAATCAAAAACCATGACATCGTTAAAAAATAGAAAAGCCCTAGTCTTCCTAATAATGAAATTTAAGAGGGGGATGAGAATGGTGTGCTACGTCCTTACATCATACTATTATACTTGTTGCATTTATGCTTGTGTACTTTTTGCTATATTTCTTACAAAATTGGGTTTATTTTCATTTCCCTAGACTTTTCATCATACATTTGAATTGGAGGACTCTAACTTTACAAGGTAGAGGATTGTAAATATGGTCCAGATGGAGGAAAATTTATGCACAAATCATAGTGGAGTTGATGGTTTAACATCCTTATCTCTACCACCCATTTATTGTCTGCAGACATGCCATATTTCTTGAAGAGAAAACCTAATCCACCTCCACTCAAATTATCATCAAAACATATAGTTTGACATACTCGGTATGGAAACCGAGGCATGCAATATTATCTAAAATGGTATAGTGTAGTTAGCCCATAGTTACTCCAAACTATACCTACGACATCTTGGAATTTAAATTGACCTTGACCACATCCAATATCATGAGATCGATGATGGTAAATATGGGAATATGAGAGATAGGGGAAAGGCCCTCGTAATTGTTTCATTTGTTGCGCACGAATCTCCCACCCATGTTGTTTACACCACCGTATCAAATTCACTACATGTTCCATCCTCTCCAAGATAATCGAGCATATGGTTTGGGCATGCTTGTTTTAGCATATTGCAATTCTCGCAAAGGAAACTTGCATGTAAGGAATCGTAGTTTGTTGATAATTATAGATGATGATGAGCCTCTCAATGTACATTCAAGCATATATATATTTATCACCTATTTATTATCATCGAAAAGTCATATTTCCTTAAGAGTAGAAATACTCCACCTCCACTCAAATTGTCACCCATGCCTACAATAGGGTAGAATCCAATAAGAAAACTAAGGTAGAAAATCTTGTCTACAATGGCAAAGTGTAGATGGCCCATAATTATGCCAAAATTTACCCACAAAGTGTGTCTTGGAATTTATATCAACCTTGACATATCTTATTTCATGAGATCAATGATGGAAAAAATGAGGGTATGAGAGGTATCGAAAGCCCCTAATAATTTTTCTCTCTATTGTGCACACAAATCTCCCAACATGTTATGTGTAACACTTCATTGACATCACTACATGCTCCCTCCTCTTCGAGATAATCAAAGCGTATGGTTTGGGCACACTTGATTTCACATACCACAAATTATGAAGAGGAAACTTGTGTAGGGAATCATAGTTTGTTGATGATGATATATGATGATAATGAACATGTCTCATTGTCACATGTTTATACTACTCCTAATAATACATAAGATTAATGTTCCAATGTTTGTATTTTCATTTCAATTTGGTGATGGACATGTTGACATAACATCTCCACCTCCCTAATTCACGACCCACACCACCATGACCAAACTAATAAATCTCAAATGGGTACATATCACCATGATAAATAACCTGAATTATAATATTCAAATCCATCAAACAAATATTCCTTTTCTCTCCCTCCACTTTTTTTGTCGTCATGCCCATATTGAAAAGTATACTTTCACCAAGCTTGACTTGATCCCTTGACTTTGATTAGTTTTGTATTTTCATTTGGTTTTAAGATCAACAGACATTAATCTTTGCATTGAGGATCCCATAAGCTTGGAAAGGTATTACATATTGAGTATTATGATTCAAACTTACTTGTATATGGTATCTCCTCACACCACTATTGGGATCACCCAACATTGCATCTTCCTCAACTCACCCACATTTTCTCTTTACATGTGGTGGTTAAACATTGCATTAGTCGACTCTCCAAATGGTTATATCATGTACGCTACACGTGTTCCCATGCATCAATATGCATACTACCACCATATCTTCCAATCTTCCTTAATCGAGTCCATGTATTCAAAATATTCCATGCATTCATAATTGTTTGATCATAAACAAATTATAATATTCAAATAGATCACTAAATTATAATTTTTATGTTGGAATGTTGTTGTTTAGGTGTTTTCATTGATGCAAAACCTCATTAATGAAAAATTGGATGATGAAGTAGAGTCATATTATTTTAATGAATATGATGACATGATGTTTCATTTGTGTTCATGGTTACATAGGTTGATTTAGTGAGAATTGCTTGTTCTTGCAAGCATATTAAGGTGACGTAGTTGGCCTAGGTGACATTGCATGGAGGTTGGAGATTATTAGTTACTTGAGAAGCATGTTATCATAATGGATATAATTTTTGGGGAGTGCATGGAATCTCACATGAGTTTTAGGATACGGATACTGATTAGTGATCATGTTTCGGTGTTTATTTAGACCAAGTATGGTTGTTAGAATGCGTGAGATTGAGTTATGGAGCTACATGAGCTCATGGATGCATGTAGGAAGTTTATTTGTGATGTACCAGGTATTTTAGGGACTTTTGAAGAGTTTTCACGATGATTTATGAGGTTGTTTCAGTTGACCCTAGCTTCGACAGTGTAAAATCCTAAGGGCTAGCTATGCAAATGAAATAAGCTGGACACATGGAGAAATTTTTGATCTAATATGATTATTAGATATGATGAAAATGGGTTTCCTTGAGGTGTGAGAAAATTTGGAGTCATTCTGTAATGATAATTTCAAGTTATGATGTTTTTGGTGAAATAGGGTCAAGAAGAAGAGCATTTCTAGCTCGAATTGCACCTTCTGATGCTCACCATGAATTTTTTGATTTATATGGAAAATTTTGGATTTCATGGATGTTTTTAAATTGATTATATAAGGTTCAAAAATAATAATTAGGTCATTTCATCATCAAGTTTTTATGAGTGAATGTTAAGAAGGTAAACAACTCATTATGTGTTTGAAACCCTAGCTTGAAAAAGTAGTTTGAGATTTTTTTCATAAGTGGAGATTTTTTTCTAGTTGATATTATGACTTTAACATGTATAAGACTCCTTAATATTTCCATAAATTTATGATAGAGCTTATGGTAATGAGTGGACCCCACTCAAATAGGTCATTTTCTGAGGAAGTTCAGTTTGGGACAAGGTTGTCCAAAATATTTGCAAACTAAATTAACATTATATTATTTATGTGGGTTTTTATTGATTTACATGATATTATTAGGTCATGGTGATGCTGATAAATTTTCAAGTATGCTTCATTTATGTTGATTGGTCAAAGGGCGGTTTGGCGCAATTAGAAGCAGTCTTCAATAAAGTTGACATTACAAGAGCTACAAGAGGAGTTAGGAGGTGATTCAAGTTGTGTTGGAAATATAATTAAGATATATTTATAGTGATATAATATTTTTCTCATGATTATTATTATTTATATGGTTTCCAGGCCAGTTTGTGGACAAGAATATTTTTGGCTTTGCGGAGAAAGGATAGCTTTTCTTTAAAATATTGAGTTGGTTAGTGCATGAAATGTATTGGTTGATGTTTTATATCACATTTAATGTGAAGAGGGATTAATTTTACATCCAATGAATCCATTTTTATCTATTAAAAGTTTCATGAAGGGTGTTAACCAACTGCATTTGTAAAAATACTTTTTAGGCAACTTGATTTGGTGAAGGAAAAAGTTGATGTGGTTTGAACCAATAATTGTTTCATGAGCTATAACTTATTTAGAATGTCCTATAGGTTCTGTAATTTTCATTTATTTGTCACATTCCATATTTGAAGTGTTCTTGGGTGATCTTGAAGCCAAAAGGTGAAGAAAGGGTGTTGGAAACATGTGTTTTGTGAAGGAAATAAGTTGTTGGGCCCATTAAACAAAATAATTTGATTGTTTCATGATAATTGAAACCATTTATGATGTTTAAATGTTATTTAAAAAAAAATTGGTGATTTTTAGAGCATGAATAAAAATAGTTTTGTTTTTAGGATATTTTTCTCATTCCAATGATGGGGTTTTGAGGATTTTTGGTGCATGGAAGAAGGGTTTTGGCTAGGCTGACCTACTTGGGTCACTTGTGATTGTTATGATAAATTATATGGGATGTTTTTAAAGTTGTAATGCTTTATTTAAAGGAGGGAAACCGGCCTATTTTGAATTTTAATGAAGGAAAGCTTATAAAAGCATAGTTTTGTGTGGTAGTAATGTGTGTGCAAGAAGTGCGACTTAGGTGTGAGATTTTTGAAAGTGTGTGAGAATGATTTTAGAAATGATAAATTTTTGATAGGCTGAGGAATTTTAGAAAGAATGTTTTCAATGGTTTGAAGCTTTGAGAAGTGAAGAAAGTGTTTGGTTGTGAGAGATTGAAGACCTAGGGTTTAAACAAGAGGTTGTGAGCTGAATTTGTGATCTTTATTAGCTGTGGTAGAAGAAATACATCATATATATTATTAATAGGTTGTTTTAGTAGGTTATTGATTATCTTTGGGGTTTTAACCTCCTTGTGGAGTTTGTTCTTCACAAAACTAGGGGTTGGTACTCCTTGTAGGGTTATTGCTCTATTAAACTAGGGTTTAATGCTCCTTGTGGGGTTGATGACTCACTAAATTTTAAACATATCAATATAAATATTGTTTTTCAGTAGTATTTCTTCCACTTTATGGTTTCCCACTTATATCTTGTGTCTTTGTGTTGATTCTCTTGTTCATGGTTTATAACATATATGATATTTGATGTTGTGCACACATTAATGATTGGATAAGTGAATTCATGGTTTGGTTGAGTAATCTGAAATCTAATTTAAATTTTTAAAGGACTGATTCATCCCCCCAGTCCATTGTGCCTCCAATAATTTGTATGAGAGTGGGTCCTTGTGAAGTAAGTTTAACAACTTGAAGGAGATCCTTAAAGCACAAGAAATGGGTAAGTCTTCATATATTGAGGCTATAATGAGAAGAAGGAATGAGATGGCTCAGTCATGTATTGATGCCTACTAAATTCAAGTCAATAGAATTTAAATATAACATGATCAATTCATCAAGGGTTTGAAATATCAAGTGGAAAGTTTGTTTAATTCCCTAAAGGAGAAGGAGGATGTTTGTTCTAGGTATGAAGAGAGGTTGAAAGATTTGGAATCTGATTTAGAGGATGCTTATAACATGTTAATAATGTATGTCAAGTTATAGAATATATCTAAAGATCTTGATGAGGTCTTAGAAGATAAAAAATCCATAGATGACAAAACATGCCTAGGGTTTGAAGGAAAACATGCAAAGAGTGATGATGAAGCTGGTCCAAGTTCCAAATCAGATGTGATGGTGACCAAGAAGACTAATTTGAGAAGGTATAACTCAGTTAGAAAACCTAATTCTATGAGGTATGGTTCTTCATTCAATGGTTATTGCTTTGTTTGTCATGATTTTGGTCATAGAGCTAGAGATTGCAAGAGAAGGTTTTTTGAGAATGGTGTAAGTGTCTTCAAGGGTGAATGTTACTCATGTTGTGAGTATGGGCATAGAGATAAGGATTGTGGATGGAATCTTAGTGTGTTTGAACCAAGAAGGAAGAAGAATGATGTTGTATGTCATAGGTGTCATAAACAAGGACACATTGCTAGATTTTGTGGAACACCAAGAGTTGTTAACAGATTTCAAGCATCAAATAAAAGTTTTTAAAGAGAAAATTAATTCCATGCATGAGTCCAAGGAATTCATGTCAGATCCAAAGGATAAGAAGGATGATACTAATGCTGTAAAGAAGGAAAAAAGGTTATCAAACCTAAAAAGATCTAGAAAGTAAGTTTGCTTTGGTGGAAGAATCAAGTCTTGAAGAAGAGCATATGTTCCTCTCAGCCATTCAAGATCCAATATATGAGAATTTGAAGAAGCTAGGTGTATGGGACATCTCAAGAGTAATAAGGTATGGGAAATGATCCTTTCACGAGTTTCAAGTTCTTTTAGGTTAGTAGGTTGTCATTTTCTTCTACATATTTGAGTCTAAGGTCTTTTGTCATCATACATCCATATTCAAATTAGTATGTTTTTCATAAATTATATGGATGTGTCATATTAAAAGGATCTGAGTTTATATTGTGTATGTGTCTTAATTTTCTGCAAAAGGAATGGTTGAATGATCATGAGGTCTCAAGTTTCATATCTCTGTGTCTATCAGTTTGCCTTCCTTTAGAAATGATTGAAGTGGTACTTTATGGTTTGTGCTAACTCTTAAGCATTGCTTCACATCATGAAGAATTAAGGAGTATAAATGCTTATAAGCAAGTCCTTGTTCATAAGGTCATCAGAAGTTACTTGTAGCCCTTGTAAGTCCGAGTTTGTTGGTGTACGACCATGTTCATCAAATTGAAGCCACAATAACTATGTCATGAGTAAATCCAAGTTATGCATTCCTTGTTGTATTTTGTCATGTAAAAAAGCAAAGAAATCAGTGTTTCAAGTTGAGTTATGGGTTATCTTCATCATTTTGAAGTGTTCTATCTATAATCTCGGTTGAAGAATTATGTTGTTAAAGGTTAAGTGTAAATGAAATGAGATGTCTTGAAACTTGTAAAATTCCTCAAGTATTTTTTATCACATAAATTAAGCAGTTTCATCTTGTGTGCATTGTTTCAGTCTATAGATCAAGGTATTGACCTTTGCATTCATGTCATAAGTAAGGATATGAGTGATGCTAAGGTATGTGGTCATAGATTTTGAATTGAGTCATTAGGATGGTCAAATTAACAAGTATGATGTTCTTGAAAAATGTTAATTATGAAAGCTTATGTGTATCATCATGATATCTTTTAGCTCAAAATTGTGTTCCAAGTTTGAGAAGTGTACTTGTGTCTTCATTTCAATATGTGCATTATGAAGTCAAGGTGAAGATAGTGGTTTGTTGCTTGTAACCCTTGTTGAGGTCTTGTGTTAGAATGACCCAAGGAAATGTGGTATGATTTGAGTCCATGATATGCTTGTTTGTGTGCCTAAGATTCTGATATCACTTGTCATATTCTATATGGTGTCACAAGGAGTTCAAGGTCTAAAAATGATTGAAAATTTGTTCCAAGGTGGTCTCTTGATCTGTAGAGTATTGTTCTGTCTGTTCTAAATGGTTTGCATTAAAAAAGGGTATTCATTGTGTCTCGAGGCCTGGTCATTGTATTTTTGTCCATGTTTTGAGTTGTATTTTCCTTTAAAAAGGAGAGGGGCATGGTTTGGAATTATGGTAAACTTCATGAGTCATTTTTTAGGGTGTAAGAGATATTCTAAAACATGGCATGTATCTTTGTGTGGACCAATATGTTGATGGTTTGAGTTACGTCTGTGGAAGAATATATGTAGTATGTGAAGCTTGAAAATGATCTCAAAAGTCATGAAAAGGTTTGCTATAGGATCACAATGACCTTGATCCTAAGGAAATATTTTTTGTCAAACATGAAGTCTTGAAAAGAAAGATAATCTAGAATGAGAAGTTGCAAAATGCAAGAAGGTTATCTCATAAAGATGCAATATATCTACATGTTGGGCTACATATCTCTTCATGGGCTTCTAATATAGTATGCTTAATGAAATGTTTGTTTATAGAGTTTATTGATCAATGTATGATATCAAAAGTATTAATAAATGAAGAATCCTAGAAAGCATGTCCTTATATTTCTTCAATGAACTGTGAAGATCTAAAGGAGCTACAATTTTGCTACAAGCGGTGTATATGATGAAAGTTCCTAAGATCTGTGCGAGATGTATGTAGTATGGAAAAGTATCATCAAGTTGTTTTTGAGTCTACAAGCTTGTATGTTCTTGAATAAAGCCTTTGGTCAAACTGTGAAATCATAAAGTCATGAGGAATTTGTAATAAGATAAGGATTCAAACATTCATGTCTTCAAGCAAGAAACAATGCTACATGGTGTGTGAAGATGCATCAATCTTGAGTACATGCTACAACTACAAAATGCATTGCTACATGTTGAGGGAAAGTGTGTGATTTTGGTTAGTGCAAAGATGTCTTGAACTCGGAATAGAATGCCACAGTCATGATTGAAAATTCTTTCATGTTCAATATCAAAATTGGTTTGAAATATCTTTTGAGAAGGTCGATATCATGTGTAGTACAAGGTTAAAAACTAGTAAGTGTTATTTGATGACCTACTAAGTGGAAATAAGCCTCAAGGCTTGGTGTTAAGGTGTTATTGAGAGTCTAGATGATAAAATTTTTATCAAGCATGTAAAGTAACATTGTACTAAGGTTTGTGTGTTGAAAACATAGTATGAGATCAGATGTTAAGGTTCACAGGGATCATTTAGAGTGTGTGTTTGTAGAAAAGGATGGCTACAAGATTATGTGACAGTTTCTTTCTCTAATTTATTTCCATATTCATTCTTATAAAGTGCTCTCAATGATGAAGATGATTTGTTGAGTCATAAATTAGATGTAAAGGAGATCTTGAAGCAAGTTTGATTTCGGATAAATGTTGATCATTGAAGACCTATAAGTACTATATGTGTCTAAGGTCCGTGACATAGTAAAGGTCCTTTATCAGAGTAATGAGAAATTGAAGTAATCAAGTCGAGGTGATGTAGATTTGCAAGGAAGAGGATATGAACAGATTTTTTATCACTAAGTTAGTAAGAATGATCATTTTTAGCTCCAAAAGTGGACTCTCTATGCATGTAGGTGATGGCTAAGAGTAGAGGAAGTCTTTCTTGAAGGCTTCACAGTGTTTTTGGTTGCCCTCAAAAGTAGATCAAGTTAACTAATGGTGGTAATGTTCTTATCTAATGCTCATCAGTCATGTTTTTGACAAAGGATGAATCAAGTCCTTTATAGGTTTGATATAATGCTACGAGTTCCATGTGAAAAATAAAATGTTGCTCGAGTTGTAAGGGAGTCTTCGGACGGGGGGAGTACATATGTGTTCTTCTTAAAGGTACTCTAGGTGAACTCATGTGCTAGAAAGGCATTTTATTGACTAGTTGAAGCTATTTTTTGGAGGTAAGGATGATGATCTAAAGGTTGTCATGATACAAATGATGCAAAAATATGCTTCTACAGTATACACAAAGTGTGTATGAGTTCATCAAGACAGGGGAGTATGTGATTTTGCTTCTAGAAGGTGTTTAAGATGTTTATAAGGATTCAATGTATGATTTGAATTTTTCATCATGGGTAAGCATGTTAAGATAAAAATTATTTATCTCAATCAGATATGAATGTCAATCATTGAATAGGAGCTTTAGGGTAGTGCCAAAGTGGCTAAGTCAATTTCTTCACAAGATATCTAGGTAAGTTGCTTTTTTTTGTGATTGTCTACTAGATATGGCGGTCTTAAGTCCAAGGGAGTTGTGGAATGCATTGACATGGTGGGTATAGTGTTCTTGAGATCATCAAAGATGGTTTAGAATGCACTGAAGTGTTTATTTAGGGAAATCAGTCCCAAAAGGTTGATAAATATTAACAAGAGAAAGACCTAGAGCCAAATTTGTGTCTTCTCAAGATGATGCACATGGGTGTCATTGAGGTGTGGGAAAACTTTGGATTCATTCTATAATGATAATTTCAAGTTATGATGTTTTTGGTGAAATAGGGTCAAGAAGAAGGGCATTTCTAGCTTGAATTGCACCTTATGATGCTCACCCTGAATTTGGTGCTTTGGATGGGACATTTTGGATTTTAGGGATGTTTCTACAATGATTCTAGAAGATTTTACAAAAATAATTAGGTAATTTCATCGTCATGTATTTAGGAACGAATGTTAAGAAGGTAAACACCTCATTATGTGTATGAAACCCTAGCTTGAAAGCAGCTTTGAAAGATTTGCTTCCTAAGTGGACAATTTTTCTTGAAAGTGTTTGTATGATGATTGGAACATGTATAGAACTCCTTTATATTTCTAGAAAGGTATGATAGATCTTATTGATCGGGAGGACATTTTGGATCTTCATATCTTCCCAGAATTGTCCACAACCTAGTTAGTATGGAAGAGCCTTCCGATAGCTTTCCAACGCATATTGGAATGTGTGGTTCACGAGATGTATGCTCCTGTGCACTAGTCAAAGTTTAGTCAACCCAGCAGGTCAAAGGGAGTCAACTGGCGATTATGTGGCATTGGGAAAAAGGGTTGTGTTTTCACCTCCGGTCTTCGACAAGTGAGAAGTTAGTCACAAGAACAAGAGGCTCAACTTTTGTAATGGAAGAGAGCTTGGTCGCCATGAGGACTATTTTATTATCACCAATGTGGTGGGTCCTCAAGCCACCACGTGGCTTACCACCACGAGTTTGATTTCACTCAATTTTCCTATCGAGTCAACAAGTGGACTATATGTGGACGAGTTGCATTATGTATCGAGCTCAACGAGCTATGATTCTAGCTTGGTGGGGTGGTCAAATCCCCACCAAGGCCCATATTATTCTCAACGACCGAGTTGACCCCATTATTTGGTAGAGTTTCCATATAGCTCGGGATGTTTATCCAACCAGCTCAGCCACCTATGTGGCATTCAAACACTATGCATAGCCCTATATTATTGGGTGGATAAACCAATGCACGCGGGGATCAACATTTAAATAACCAATGCCAAAACGAAACAACATGTTTGGCTCACATATTGGGTGGTTCAAAGCATAGCTTTCCACATATACGTGGCCGACCAAAAGGAGAAAAGGCATGACCGAGTCACATGTAACATGGGCGGTCGAGCCCAATTTCAATGCTTATCCCACCTAACTTGGTTTGGATGTGGCATAATCCCCATATATCATACAAACAACCTGACCAAAATGATAGCGGTAAGATTGAACCCGTGACCCTCCAACGAACAAGCGGCCTCACTAACCCGCATATATATGTGCTTGGGATAAGATAAGGGTGATAAGCCCTATATACAAATTCTTCGGGCCAATTTGGCCTATATAAGGGCCTTCTCCCATTCGACACAAAGAAGAGCTCTAAGCTATTTTCTTAGAGTTAAGTGGGGATTTTTAGAGGCCAAAGAGGAGGATATAGAGGCTCCTTAGAAATTTGCAAAGGCATTTTTATTTTAAATGCTATTTTTGTAATTAAGTCCTAATTATTTAGGCATATAATTGTAAGGGAGCTAAGTCCTATTTTTATAGGAAAATTGTAAGAAAATTGGGAGTTATTTATAAACTACCCAATTGGCCCATCGAGCCCCACAAATGACTTGTGAAGCCTGGAGTTCGACCGGAGTGCCATAGGGCATCTTAAGCATGTCTGGAAGGTTGATCAAGTGTCGTAGGATTCTTGTACACTAGGAAAGTGGAGGACGGTCCCCGAGATATATCGTGTTCCTTCAAAGGGCTGGAGGTACTATTAGGCAAGTTGTTTTAAGTTCCATTAGATTATATTGTACTTGCAAATTTTAACTAGTGGAACGGTTCTTCAAGAACCCAGAGACGTAGGCAATTGCCAAACTCCATAATCAATTTATGTTGTCTTGGGAGTCTTTTCATGATTTTTCATGAAGCTTTTGATTAGATAAAAAATTATATTTGATTAAGCATTTTCATTGTTAAATCGAAGAATGGATTGAATGTAATAAATTTCAGTATCCATAACCCACTTCAGAAAGTGAACCGATATGCAGGAATAAGTCAATTTAATTCCGCAAAGTTGATTTTTTTAGTCTTGGGTCCTTGTGAACATTTTGAGTTAGAATTTTCAACTTACGTTTTCAGATCACTTATGGTGATGAGTGGACCCCACTCGAACAAGTCATTTTTAAAGGAAGTTCAATTTGGGACAAGGTTGTCCAAAAGAGTTGGAAACTAAATGAACATTATATGATTTATGTGAGTTTTCCTTGATTTCCATTATAATTTTAGGTCATGGTTATGATGATAAATTGTCAAGTATGCTTCATTTATGTTGATTGGTCAAAGGGCAGTTTTGGGGCAATTAGAAGTAGTCTTTAGTAAAGTTGACATTACATGAGCTAAAAGAGGAGTTAGGAGGTGATTAAAGTTGTGTTGGAAAGATAATTCAGATATATTTACAGTGATATAATTTTTTTCTCATGATTATGAGTTTTGATATGGTTTCTAGGTCAGTTTGTGGACAAGAAGAGTTTTGGATTTACAGGATAAGATAGATTTTGTTGAAAGATTGAGTTGGCTAGTGCATGAAATGGATTGAGTGATGATTTTATAATCTTTAATTTTAATAGGGATTAATTTTTCATCAAATTAATCCATTTTGAGGTTTTAAAATGTCAAAAATTGTGTTAACCAATTGCATTTTTAAAACTACTTTTTAGGAAGCTTGATTTGGTGAAGGAAAAGTTGATGTGGTTTAAAGAAGTGATTGTTTCATGAGATATAACTTGTTTGTTTCCTACAGATTCTTTAATTTCCATTGAATTGTTACATTCCATATTTGAAGTTTTCTTGTGTGATATTGAATCTAAAAGGTGAAGACAAGGTGTTGGAAACAGGTGTTTTGTAAAGGCAATAAGCCATTGGGCCCATTAAACAAATTAATTTGATTTTCTCATGAAAATTGTGACCATTTATGATGTTTAAATGTCATTTTAAACATTCTTGGTTATTCTAAGAGCATGACTAAAAAAAAATTGTGTTAGGATATTTTTCTCATTCCAATTCCAACTATAGGGTTTTGAGGATTTTTGGTGCATGGAAGAAGGGTTTTGGCTAGGCTAACCTACTTGGGTCACTTGTGACTGTTATGATAAATTTTATGGGATTTTTTAAATTTGTAATGGTTAAGATAAATGAGGTAAACCAACTTATTTTGAATTTGAATGAAGGAAATCTTATAAAAGCATAGTTTTGGGTGCTTTTGTGAGTTAGTGGTGTGTGTGCAAGAAGTGTGACCTAGGTGTGAGAGTTTTACAAGTGTATGAGAATGATTTCAGATCTAAAAAAATGTGTGATAGGTTTATTAATTTCATAAAGAATGTGTGCAAGGGTTTGAATCTTTGAGAAGTGAAGAAAGTGCTTGATTGTGAGAGATTGAAGACCTAGGGTTTGAACAAGAGGTTAGTGAGCTGAATTTGTGATCTCTATCGCGTTATGACATGCAGAAAAACATCGAGATATTATTAATAAGGTGGTTGAGTGGGTTCTTGATCATCTTGGGGGTTGTAGCCTCCTTATGGAGTTGTTTCTTCACAAAACTAGGGGTTGGTTCTCCTTGTAGAGTTTTATCTCTACTACACTAGGGGTTGGTGCTCTCAGGGGTTCGTGCCTCTCACTAAATTTGAAACATATCAATATAAATATTGTGTTTCAATGAGTTTTCTTCCCCTTTATGGTTTCCCACTTATATCTTGTGTCTTTTTTTAACTCTCTTTTCATGGTTTATAGTATATATGATATTTGATGTTGTGCACACATTAATGACCTGGATAAGTGAATTTGTGGTTTTGTTGAGTAATCAAATATGGTTTAAATTTTGAAAGTACTTGATTAAAGCAATTTTTTCATGGAATCATAGTTTGTTGATGATGATACATGTTGATAATGAGCATGTCTCAATGTCACATTCTTATACTAATCCTAATCATACATAAGATGAATGTTTAAGTGTTTATGTTTTCATTTTGATTTGGTTGACGTACATGCTGACATAAAATCTCCACCTCCTTAATTCATGACCCACACCACCAATGATTTAAATAATAAAATCAAATGGTTAAATATCGCCATGATAAATAACTTGAATTATAATATTAAAAACCATCAACTAAATATTCCTTGTCTCTCCCCATTGTTTTTTTGCCATCATACTCATATTGAAAAGTATAATTTCACCAAGTTTGACTTGATCTCTCCACTTTGATTAGTTTTGTATTTTCATTTGGTTTCATGATCAACAACTATTGGCCTTTGCATTAAGGATCCTTTGAGCTTGAAAGGTATTACATATTGATTATTATGATTTAAACTTCCTTGTATATGGTATATCCTCACACCGCTAACTGGATCACCCAACATTGCATCTTCCCTCAAATCACCCACATTTTTTCTTTGCATGTGGAGGTTAAACATTCCATTGTTATACTCTACAAATAGTTATATCGTGTAGGCTACACGAGTCTCGATGCATCTATATACATTCTACCATATCTTCCAATTGTCCTTAATCGAGTCCATGTATTCAAAAAATTCCATGCATTCATAATTGTTTGATCATCAACAAATTATAAGCTTCAATAGATCAACTAAATTATAATTTTTAAACCAATCAACCAAATTATAATCTTTAAATTGAAATGTACCATATTTATATAACCCTAGATGAGCTAGATAATCAAAAGAGGACACAAAAGTGCAAACAAAAATTAATTCTTCTCTTTTTTCAATGCCTCAAACATTAATTATGGTGATACAAATTTTGAAATGGGAGTCTCGGTGGTTGTGCTTGACATGCATCGAGGAAATATAAGGTCAAGGTTTTGTGTTTGTGGTCAGTGGTGGATGGTTTTTTTAGACTATTGATGAAGGAAACTCTTATCACTACCTTGATCGCTAAAGAGAAACCCTATTTGACAATGTGCATCAAATTAAAGAATAAGGAACCCTAAACGCATAAACGCATAGTTTTGAGTTCAAACATATGTAAGTTTACCTATCTACATGTATTGGTGAATGAGACTCTATGTTTTGAAAAACCATCCCACATGTCCATTCAGTACACCTATAGTGCCCTATTACTTATCACTTGTCACCCTAGTTTCCAAGCATTGGTCCAACACTTTGGTGCGGATGTACATTTGTAAGTTTTGAATCAATCACCAATTTCCATTAATAGAATTACATGTATATGTTATTAGGTTTAAACTCACTCATTTGAGGATTTGTAAATGAAATTTGTATGTGCCTCACCAAGCACTAGGTCTAAGATTTTTGTGTGATCTTGCATTAAGGATTCAAGCAACTTATGGTCATGTTATATATAATATAGCGAAGTTGAATAGAGGGGTGTTTCACCAAAAATGGGGTACATGTCTATAATAGAATCATAATATTAAATAGAATGGTCATAAAAGGTAAAATAAAAAATAAAATGAAATGAAAATAAATAAAAGGAAGGGTAGGGGATGATTTAGAATAGAAGAAAGAAACAAATGTGATCGGTGGAGAGTTGGTGTAGGCACATGGGCATTAGTAAGCCTATAGAAAAGGAAGGGGATGGCACGTAATAGGTTGTGCCATGATGGGAGATGTGGTCACTTGCAACTGTAGCGCTGACAAAAGCTATGATTTTGGAGAAAACTGTCATTTTATGGGAATATGGGTTTGTATTAGTTCCTCGTTCAATTCTCTCTACAAATTTAGGTTGGCATAAATTTTAGGTTGGCATAAAGACGTGCTATGAATTTTATGAATTTTAGGTTCCTCGTTCAGTTCTCGTGCTATGAATTTTAGGTTGGCATAAAGACGTGCATGATATAGCCTTGGAAACTTAAGAAAATGAAATTTACTACAGTCAAACTCCAAAATATTTAATAGCATTCTCTTCTACCATATGGCCAACAAACACCATACCTCCCCGTCTCACCCTCCTATACCAAAATGGGAGATTTGAATTAGCGTATGGAAATACACAAAAATCATGGAGAACAAAATGTTGTCATATGTTTTAGTTTCAAATATATAAGTAGTGATGCATGCACAACATGGAAGCGTACACAAGACCATGAATTTTTTGACTAAATGTCACAAAGAAATGTGTCCTTATGGCTTACAACAATTGTAGATTATGCACAAAGTAGATTTCTTTAAAAGGCCTTGAAATTTTCTAGAAAATACAAATGGCGGGTATAAATCCATAATCCAACCTCTATCAGCATCTTCTTACCTACGCTTATAAGGGGAATTCATGTTAATGTAGGTTTGCGTGGTTAAGGAATTATAATGAAATTGGTTTGTATCTCTACGCATGCTCTATGAGTATGCTCAAGGTAAGGGAACTCGGAAAAATGTGAGGATTATAGGATATGAAATACTTGCTTCCATACTTGCATTATTTTACGAGTATAGTAGAACTCAAATGTTTAAGAGAAAAGTGCATGTAAATCAATTTAATATCATTAAACCATAATGCAACCCTTTTTAAACAAATTTTGTGCTAAAACAACCTCTTAAGTGATTTGTAAATAGAAACTCGACCTCTCACACAAGTTCGTATCAACTCTCGAGCCGTGAGAGTACTCATGAAACTATTTTTTCCAAAAGAAAACAACCCTTTTAAATGTTTCAAATCCTCTTTGAATCAACCAAAGTGAAAAGAGTTTGCAACCCTCCCCCTACAATTTTAACTCTCAAACATATTCCTTAATACTTGGATATATTTTAAAAATCAATAAATTTCATCTAATAGATTATTTTATGTTTTTTCAAGTGGGTTATGGAGGTGTTTAGAAGACTGGTTGCAAGAAGCAACCACTCAATATTATAAGTTTTATTCAAAATTGTCATAGTTTTAACACTTACGATCAAGAAAATGAGTTCTACTTCCTCAAACCAAATTATTGCAATATTGAAAATTATGTACCATATTTGGTTTCATCTTATTCCCTTGAAAATCATTTTTGTGCACCTATTTTAAATCCACTTTGGCTTATGGTACTCAAACACAAATCTGTTAAATTCACCAACTAGTTTCAAAATATTAGTTTTTCAATTTCATCAATTTCCATACCTTCTCACCATAGAGGAGAATGGGTTAGAAGTGATATATTCCCTTTTCTATGTGTTTAGTGACATTTTTTAAGGTCATTCTATATCCACTTAAGTTAGTTTGAATGGTAGCGTGATTAAGTCCTATCAACAAACTTTGACTTTTCGAGACAAGCTTGAGGTATGATTAAATTGATTATTGGAAACATGTGTAGTAGCTATAAATAGCCTATTTTAACACATCTAACCAAATGGTAAATAGAAATTAAGTTTGCATGAAAATGGTGTGCTCCCCTCTTAAACCTTCTTTAGTTGTAATGAAAATGAACGCTTGTTTGAAGAAATCACAAATTTGTTTCTCTCTTAAATTCTTAAATGTTAATAGACTATTAATTTGTGTAAACAAAGATATTTATTGATTATCTCCTAACTCTTACTTGTTTATGTAAAAAAATGGTTATGTGAATAAAATGAGTGTTGTTCTCTCTTTCTCCCAAACCTAGAAAAGTGATTTTAATATGGAATGTTTTTAAATTAATGATCTCTTTGGTTCTATGATAACATCGTTAGAGTGGAGAATTGGAATCCATGACAACTTTGTGTTGACCTTTTGTGGTTACAAGTGGAAGCAGGATATAGTGAAAAAGTAAATGATTAGTATACTCAATATGAATTGCAAATAGTTTCCTTAAATTGTATAATTCCTTAGGGGAAACTGGTTGCTATTATAGAAGTTGTTGTATTGGCATGCTTGGTTAGTTATATTTATTATATCAAGTTGAAGAAGAGTGAAATTTATAATATCATTTATGGAATTATAAATCATAATGTATGTATTTAATGTATATTGTACCAAAATAATCCTTCTATATTATAGGAGCTAGTTTTTATCATGTGGTTCTAGTCTTATGAGAATACAAATAAAGTAAGAATTACAATGAAACCACTAAATTAATAGATTTAAATTAATTGTTCCCCATACCTATCATTATATTATCCTTCATTAATTAAACCAAAATTATTTAACACATATGAAATAACTCTCATAATCTCGTGAAATGATGTTTCTTTTCATTTAAAAAGAACTTCAATAAGACTATCTTTATTGTGAATTATTTACCCAACGTATTTTGAATGGTAAGAGATAATATTTCTCCTCCATTTGGGAATCCCCATGTGAAGTTGGTCGTTACTATACGACTCCTTTTGATCTTAGAACAACTAAGTTGTACTATTTCTTTTTGTTGTTTGGGAACCTTTCATTAGTTGGACTCTATTGGCTGAGAAATTTATAGTTAAAGGCACAATCAATTGTTCAAGGGACAACAGTCCCTCCTCTTTGATGGGGAGGTTCACTTATTCAAACCAAAATATGGATCTCTAAAATATTTACAAATTTACAATCTAATATGTTTCAATGAGGATGTTGGTGACAATTATTAATTTCATGATTTAAAATACAAAAGAAGGATTAGGAAAAAAACAATCGAAGAATGAAACGGTAATCATTTGGCAAGAAATAAAAATTAGGGAGACATATTTCTTATTAAAATTCATCGATCAAGGAAACACAGCTTCCTTCTTGGTCGTATAATATCGCTTACACCTACATAGATGAAAAATATGAGAGAGAAATAACACCACTTTCAAACAAGAAGAATGCAAATCTTTTTTTACTCCTACACGTCAATAAAATTCGACAACATACTCAGATACCAATTTTTGGTATAGCGCCCCTCCTTCATCTCACATCCATTCACTTCTCACTCTCACTTTTCTTTTCTTAAATTTAAGTAAATCCCATCTATTTACTCATCTTATTTAATTAATTATCGAATGGGCTCCATGTGGACCCATTTAATAATTAAGATTTTGGCATTATCCCCCATTTCTCACAAATTATTTAATCCACGGGTATTAATATACCCATCCGAAACCCCTTTCTTAAATTCAAAATATGGAATATTTTATCGCACCTACCATGTCAATCATGCTCCCCACCCCATCTAATAAGTTAAACCGTGGTCCCCACACGATCACCTCACACCTCTTAACTTGGGTTACTCCACCCAACCCCGGTTACTTGTTAACCCCAATCTAACCTCACCTCCAAGCTATAAATATGGGTTTTCCCCCATATTTTAGGGACCCCGATCTGCAAGAAAAAGGGAGAAATTTAGGGAAATGTTGTTTTGAATTCTTAGCTTTTTGTTTATCATTTATATCCTCATGATGTCCTCATAACGACACTATAATCCCCATAATACTCTGCTCATGATTCGTTAGTTCACGTAGCGTGGTTCTTGTTGCATGTTGTGTTTGGATCAGATTAAGAGCATCATCTACATACCTGCAGGTCAAGTTCCTTTGTTCATCAGCTTACATGTTATCTATTTATCTTGTATTTTATCATTATCTTTCTAGACACGGGGTTGACATCCTCTAAGGGAGTTAAAATCCTCTTGGTACCGGGTATCTTCCGGAAACCCCCGCATACTGTTATCTAGTCCTATCTATTTCAGTTTTGCAGATCTATCCTCTTTATATCACACATTTATCTTCTTTGCGCCCGTAGATCCACATCTGCATCTGAGGTCCTAAGCCCTCCATCATTTGAAGTTACTGGTGGCTTCCAGTATTGGCTTTCACCCATGCGAGAACGAAGTTTCTTGTACAACATTTGAGCACGCCTGGTGGGACCAGATCCTAGATCTGGTCATTTTGTTTGTTATTTTACTCATCTTTTCTAACTTGCTTGTTTGCAATATCTTAGTATTTATTGATTTCAGTTCATCACGCGTTAAAATCACCAGGAGGTACGTGCTCTTCTTGTTTTCTGTTGAAATCTACCCACATGGGAAATGAATCCAGAAATTAACCTTACTCACCTAGTTGTCATCACATGATATATATTTTGCATCTTTCATTTTTCGACTCACATGTTCATGAGATTTAGTATTATCTTTGTTTGTTTGGCATGTTACTTACACTTTTTCATCTTTCTCCGTCATGAGGTACATGGTTTTGTTATTTGGAAAAGTATTTTTATTTGGTGGTTTATAATTGATCAATAGTTTTATTGTTGTTGCTATAAAACAATTAATTAATAATAATATATAAATAAATAAATGTAATTTATACTTAAAATATATTATAAAAAAACTTAATTAGAATCCTAACTATCCCCTACCTATCACCCCACCTCTTCCCACATCGCCTTCACTAACGTGGCCAGCTCAACCACTTCCCCACCATTCCCATCTACCATTCCCATTCTATTGGTCGAGCCATTATCTATACCTCTCTCCACGTCCCAACTCGCTAGTTCTTCACCCATCCATTCGACTCACTACCCACCGTCTCCATTCTCACCTTCATAATCCTCAAGCTCCTTCTTTCCCTTCTTCCCCCTAACCGCCTACTCTTCTCCTCACCAAGCTCCTAAAATACCACTTCCCACAGAGTCCTCCACTCACCCACCTACCTATCCACCGCCGACTCACCGCTTCACCACACCCATCTCTCTCGACTCCTCACCATCCGTAAACACTCTCCACCGCTCCACTCGACCAACTCCCATTTCCAACTCTCCACCCATCTCCCTTCCTTCCCACGTAGATCCTTCCTTCTACCCACACGTCATCTCCCTCCATTCCTTCGACTCACCGCACTCCGTCCTGCTTTCTCCTCCATCTAGCATCTCAGCTCCTCCACACCCAACACAAACTCCCACATCGCTCCCCTCCAAGCTATCATCCCCAAAACCGAGCTCTCCATCGCACCCCCGCCCAAGCTCTCATATCCACCATCACATTCCAACCTCCTCACCACCGAGCTATAATCCCCACACACCTCTCCCTTCCTCACCTCAGCCGAGTCATTCCTGTTACCCCACATGTCCACATATCCAGCTCCTTCACCTACAGAGATCTCATCCTCACCCACTCCATCCACCATCTCTCCCCACTCTATCTCCATCCAGCTCGGACACTTCCTCACCGAACCCTTCCCTGGTTTCTGGTATCGATCAACTCCAGCCACACATTCTTAAAACAAGAAACAAGTAAAAAAATTCTGCAACCCCATTTCATGGTGATACCACGTCCCATGTGAAACACTTCCTCGATCAGTATACCCTCATCATCCTCTCTTCTTCTGCATATATCCATACAGACGTAGAAAATACCGATGTTTGGTGCATCCAACTATTTCCAGCTCCCTTTCAATGTCACGTATGCTTCATGGTAGTGATTATGCGGTTTTTTTTCACAATGAATGCTTTCTAATTCTCACCACAAGGATTTCTGCACCGGTATCATTACTTTTAGAAACAATCTCATTCAAACGTAAAGTATAAATTCATGAGCCTGTAGTCATTGCAGTCTACAAAGGTGAACAACATCCATAAATTGGGGGAGCATCACTCAAATCCATCTACTTCCATGCCCAACTCGCTCCAACTTTGTCCCCATCCTGCACACCCTATCCACGTCCACCAAAAATAAAATAAAATATGTATTCCCTTTACTATCCCTCATCGAATCTTCAGTTCATCCTTTTTGTGTAGTTCGAACCGACTCTTCACCGCCTCCACTCTCTTATCTATTCGATCTGCGACAGATTGAATTCATGTCATATGCATTTGGCATATCGTCGCATTGTTCAATAGCCATTGATACCTAACATAACTATTCAAATCAATGTTTCACCCTTCTCGGCCACAACTCAACCCCCAACCGACATACACCGACCCACGTGGTCTTCGTCCCTCTCCATGCACACTCTCCTTGACCAAGAGGATCCCTCCATGTGAACTCCACATGGCTCGACCATACACACACTTAATTTTCAAAACACAAAAAAAAAAACATTTTCAATCAAAGTACCACATTTTCAACTCACTTCATCAACGAATCAAATTAGGCTAACATTATTTATTTCAAATCATATGAACCACTAATATAGGCTATACTATTATTTATGTAGTTATTTTTCATTTAGCTAACCCTGGTTAATGTTACTTCGTAAATCTAGGTTAATTCAGGACTTAATTTTATGATTTTGGTTCATCGCCTCATGAATTAATTGGTGAATATTGACGCTTCATCAGTATTTAGTTAGGCTCAGTTTGTTAATTCCGTTGTAACATTAATTAAATTCAGTCATTTCAACTTGCTTATATCCCTTTATTTCCCATTGTATGTAAGTCATCCCAAATATACCTTTAGGTATTTTTCGAAACATAATTTTTTTATTAGTGCATTAGAATACTTAGAATAATCATCTTTATTATTTCTCTAATTAAGCATCACTTTCAGCACCACGTCATTAGGACCATTATATTGCTTTTCTTATTTTGTCATCCACATGAATTAATTGTCTTATTTGCTTCTATAGGTACATAATAACGTTGTCAAAGACAATTACTAAACTAAGTAAACAAGCCACAAAATCTCATCCACCGATCCCAATCGTAATTATGCATGGTGTAATTTAAAGGTACCTGACATTCCTGGCCATTGACAATTGCTTTTAAAATCCACCATTATCATTTACATCTAATCACGAAGGAAAATGATAAGCGATTCTCCAGGTATTCCTCATTTTTCTCTATTTTCTCTTTTCTACATTGAATTTCCCTTTTCTGAGTGATTGTCTACATCGAATGTCACATTTCATTTTGGCTTAAAAAGAACCTTTCTTTTCTGCATCCTTCTTGATCACATAGTCTAAATAAGGGGTCTAACTCTCTACATCACACATTATCACACACAACCTACAACTTCACGAACAAAATCAACACATCAAAACATTCCTCCCACTTGGTTAACTGATTGGGACTTGAACACCCAACAAGAAACCGTCTCAGACATCTCCCAAGCCAAAACTACCTGAAACCAACCTTAGAATTCCATTCTTTAGGCACCTTCATTATCCATCTTACTTTTCTTTTCACATCTCGTAATTAATCATGATGATAAAAAATATGTTGCTTGATTTGTTTGTCAACAAAATACATAAACAAATGTTTCTCTATTTCACACCTATTGTTGCTCTCTCTCAAATCAAAACAAAATAACAATGTCCTCCACCAAAGAAATTTATTTCCGCTAACGATCTCTCCCAACAAGATTCTAAGCACAAAACCACACCTTCAGTTACTCAACCTCCAGTCTCCATGACCTTGTTTCCTGAGAATCATGTCATGCACGATTATCCTTGTCTTAAAACTAACCCTCATATCCCTCATCAAGCTAGTCTTCCTAAATCAACCGCATCACCATCTCCCACTCCTCTAGAGACACTTGGGCCTCCTCCTAACCCCATATATGACTTCTTACTCCAAAAATCTCCTACAATCTCTCAATCCTCCCAATCTCCTAAATTGGTGGATCGCATTCCACCCACATCCCATTTTGACAATTCCATTAATATGCATGTCCAACCATCTCAACCTCTTCACACTTACATTCTTGCCTATCGTATGCTCCAACCATCTCAAACTCTTAACACACATATCCATGCTTACCATTTACCACAAAGAACCTACCCAACTTCAACAACCACATCATGCCCCTATTGCTCAACATCAGCCTATGCAGCAATCCCAACCCATGACACATGTTAGTCCTTACCAAGCAACTCCCCAAACACCCACACATCCACAAATTAATCAACTATCTTATCAAACCATTCCATGAAACATCCTATCTACAAACTTATCAACCACCTTATCAAACAATTCACCAAACACCCACACATCTACAAACGTATCATTCACCTTATCAAACTACTTTTCAAACCACACAACCAATCGAATCTCAATCTAACAACACCTCAAGTGATCCAATTCATGCCTTAATGAATCGATTTGCTAATTTAGAAACTGTTACCTTGGCACCTAAAAACACCTTATCATATGAACACATTTGTAATGAACCGATTCATATGTCGTTTCCAATTAAACTATACCCTCCTCATTAGAAACTTCCTATGTTTAATAAGTTCAACAACAAGGAAGATCCCCAACAACATCTCCTCGCATTTAAACATGCATGTTGTCTTATTGTGCATGATCACAATCTACTTCTTCAGCACTTTCCCATGTCTTTTTCTAGTCCCGGGTTAGACTGGTACAACAATATCCCATGACATTCCTTATTATCTTTCACTCAACTTGCACAATTGTTCTTAGAACAATTTTCTATTAATATCGCACGTAAAACTACTATCACTGATCTATATATCATTCGATAGTTTGAAGACGAGCCCATCGCTGACTTCGTCGCACGATGGCGTGGTGTTATAAACCAACTATCCTTCACTCTCCCACAAACCTAACTCATTGAATTATTCTCACGTTCGTGCATAAAACATATATCTTCTACTTTGCAAATCCAATCATTCAACCTTTGATGAAGCTTTCACGATGGCTCACAAACTTGAAACTCATGCCATTGACAAGGGTCATCTCAAACTCATATCTGCTAAACCTAAAATTGAATCTACTAAACCATTCACACATAATGACAAGTTTAAGGGTGCAGCCAACACTATGGTCATTAAACCCTCATCCCTATCTATGTCCAACACATGGCCTCAACAACAATCCCCTCAATCAACAACCAACTACACTCCCTTAGGAGAATCATATAGCTCCATGTTTGATAAATTGATGACCATAAACTCCATCCAACTTCCTCCCATATGACCCATGGACAACTCACAAGCCAAGCCTATTTGGTATCACAAAGCCCACTATTGTAAATATCATCGAGTAAAAGGTCACGACATTGAGAAATTTCATTCCTTCAAAGATCATGTCCAACAAATCGTAAATCAAGGGGATATCCAAATCGATAGCTCCACGGCACAAACTAATCAACCACCAAGAAATCACGTCACCCCCTTTACATCCCAACTATCAAATGCTTATATGATTGACACTGTTAGTCAAGATCTTATCTTATCACCAACTCCGCATGTTCCCATAGTGGACATTATTCACACTCTTTATTTAGAACCTATTGCACCCACAACTATCACAACTATGACAAATTTTACTATTTGTCCTAAACCTACACCTTCTCCTTTCCTTATCACATCCACATCAAATTTGACTATACCATCCACTTCTGCCACTTCAAACACGCCCCAATCTACCACATTATATTCATCCTTAGCACCTATTTCAGCCCCAATGATATCCACACATATCCCTACATCTATCACATTTATTCCTTCACCCACATCTACCTCAAACACACCTGTTACTACACCTACATTACACAACCATCCCAACTAAACTCAATTCTTCTACATGCACCTTTACAACCCTACCTCTGACATCAACCCCTTTAGAAAACATAATGTTCTTACCCCTCGAACATTTATGAAACAACCAGTCCCATCTACTTTTACACCTGAAAATGCTCTTGCATTTGTTGCATTACCCATAAGGTCTACTCCATTGGTTATCACATCACCCACATCTCCAAATATCCCAAATATGCCTACATCCCTATCTATCCCAACTACCCCTATATCTAACATATCAACAAATCCACCTATCCCTACCTTGGCATCTTTACCTATATCTTCGCCCATGGCCACATCACCAGTGTTATCCCAATACTCTTTGCCTAATTTTTCTATCACACCAACCAAATCCTCTTGATCTGTAACCCTATCTAAGATACCCTTTGAAACATCTACTGAACCAACACATCTACCTAAATCAAATAATATGGTTTACATTCTCCCTCTACAAAATCAACCCTTCCCATGCCAAAACCTAAACACTCCACATCTCACATAGATATCATTAATCGCATCATACAAACACCTATCTCTCCATTAACATCCTCATCTTGTTTTAGGACATTTTCTCCATTAATAACCACACCACCACTATCAGATCCTCCGGTTGAAATTATTATCATCCCTGCTAGAGGTAAATATTCTCGATTGAATTCTAAGGCTCGAGGAAAACATCCCCAACAATCCCCTACACATCCTAAAAACATTCAGATTCTCCCTCTTCTCAACAATCCAATGCCACAACATCTATTTTAGGATCAATCTCTCCATCTACGACATCTTGCAACAATCAATCCACATCCAAACAATACAATCCTTCAACCAAATTTGATTTTTCCTCCAAAACACGAAATTCACCCATCCAATCTACATCCACTTTTTCTCCTAACTCCAAGCTGAGATATCCTATCAAAACCCACAAGAGTTACCTTCCCCATGACACTTCAATGGGGTCTTATGTAGATATCCTTCGACATTTAACTCAAATATCTGCCATCACACTTCCTCCCATTAAATCCTTTAATCCCTATAGTCCCAAGCCATCATGGTTCAATCCTAATTGTAGTTTTACTTATCATCGTACCCCAGCCATGACATCGAACATTGTAAGGCATTTCGGATAATTGTCCACAATCTTATTGAGAAAGATGATTTCCTCATTCAGGGGAAAGTTCCTTCTCCATCTACATTGAATCCAATTCATATCCCATCTGTCGGGTCTCCCATGATTTCTCCATCCATATCATCCCTTAATATCCCTCCAGCCCATGTCATTCCTCCTAAGGAATGCCCTCCATTGTTCATCAATACCACTTATCTTGCTAAGCACACTTGTGGTCTCCAATTGTTTATCCCATCCAAATCTAAAAAAATCTCATCTAAACTATTTCGACATCCTTTAACTCCTTCACATTTAACTCATTGGGGAACAACCTTCCCTCACCCTTGAGCACATCATCCGTACAAATCCCTTGTCACTAGGAGACTTCACTCCTTGACATTGTTTCATCTACCTCCTTCACATTCATCCAATCTAAACTATTATGTCCAAATCCTCATCTCATTTGAAGTCCTCTTTTGAGGCCATGTTTTTCCTTCCATTAAGGGACCTTTTTATCAAAGTCCACCATTGTGGCCATGTTTATGCCTCTTTTGGGGCACCATTTATTTTCATTGAAGTCCTCCTTTGAGGCCATGTTTTTCCTTCCATTGAGGGACCTTTTTACCAAATTCCACCATTATGGCCATATTTGTGTCTCTTTTGGGGCACCATCTATTTCATCAAGTCCACCATTGTGGCCATATTTATGTCTCTCTTGGGGCATCATTTATTTTCATCAAAATCCACCGTTGTGGTCATATGTTTGTTTCCTTCAGGACATAGTTTTATTTCCTCTTGTTGCCTATGATCTCACCTTATTACAACTTCACTGTCTTCCCTCGATTGGTGGTAAACCCGTAGACATAACCTTTAATGCATTGCACTTGTGGCCAGTCTACTATTAGCATATCTACCAATGAGCACTTAGTTACATCCTTAGATTATTCCGCCATCCTTAGCCCCTTCCATTTGTCATCGTAATGATCTGAATTATGTGGTCCACCTTTACTACTTTGATATGACCCCATAACCATTACATCCATCACCTTCTCATTCTCCTATTATAGCCATACAAAGGTTCCAAGGGTGTATCTTGTACATTCGGTATCCCCTCCTAAGTGGTCTACTTCATTATTCTCAAATCTCCCCATGTAAAGCTAAAACTCAAGTATGCAAAAGACAAAATCAAAGCTCTCAAAAATAGACTAACGCTCTTTCCACTCCTCCTTTTCCACTTGAAAAATTTGTATCATCAATCCCACCACGTGGGAACCTCATTAAGGATTGCCCTTACACTCTCCATCTGCACTACATATATTCCTTCATCCACTCATGTCACACTCCTTTGTTTCCTTGTTATCACCTTCATATCACCTCCTTTCATCTCTTATTCAATTTTGGTATACACCGCTCAATATTTTCATCATTCTTCTTCTTCTTCGGCTTGGCAATCCTACTTAACCATCCCCGTCGTAGGGAAATCTTACTTAAGAGTTCCTCTTAAGAATGGTTTTCCATCTGATCCTTCCACCTCCCATCATATCTTCCTCATCTTCTATCTCCCGCCTCTCATTATATTCGTCCACTCCAACCAACCATTCCACACCTATATCCAATACAATGTTGTCTTTCTCCTTCCATATCATCACTGCCGGTTTGGTGATCTTACTTAACTCTTCCTACGGCATGGCGATCTTACTTAAGAGTCCCTCTTAAGCATGATTAGTCATCCTGCACTCACCCACTACCCCACATTCTCTCCATCTACATTTTCTCGTCATTCCCCATCATCACATCCTCTCACCTCCTCTTTCATTCTCGCAAAACTACTTCCTACTGTCTATTTTTCATCTCCATCATCCACCACCAATCTTACTTAACCGTTGCTTCTTTGTTCATTTCATGTCTTGTTTCTTCATTTTTCTCTCATTCATTCTCATCCAATGCATCCTCTCCTTGCATTTATCTTCCTACACATCGTTATCCCTCCTTTCTTTACTCTTTCCACTTCATCTTCTAGAGTTATCCCACATATCTACCCCATACTTACCCGTCATTTTCATTGATCATCTCCTAACATTCTTTCATCATCATATTTTGTTTCCATGCTAGTAATTATCATAGGACTTCTCCTAAAAATCACTCATCCCCATTCTACATAGTCTGAATCCTTTTCTTTGACACCCTCCATTCTATCTTCATTCCTTCCTTCCTCTGTGCCCTCTTATCATTATCAGGGGACTTATCCTAATGTCCCTTCATTGGCGTTCCCCCTTCCATTATTCATTTACTTTCTACCTCGTCTCATATTTTGTCCCATCCTTTCCTACTGATCATTATCGGTGGATTTCTCCTAACATCCATTCATTGGCATTGCCTCTCCTATCCCTTCCTCTCTTTTTCCTTGCCATCTCTCCATCTTCCATTCTTCCTTGCCAATTTCTTCATTGTCTTCATCATGCACCCTCTCTCTATTTTCTCATCATCAACTTATCCTCATCTCATGCATCTCCGCTTCTTTTCCAATCGATGTCATTCCTCCCCTCAAGCTTCTCTTTACGTTCCTTGTGCTTCTCACTCTTTATCAAATATCTTCGTTCTTGGTTCCCTTCCTTCTGCATAATTTTCTCTGTTGTCTTCTCCTCCTTTCTTATCCTCATCTTATTTCACTTCCTCTTATCATCCTCCTCCCCGTTTTACCTCGCACTTCCTTCTTACTTCCCCATCGATAACCTGACTCTTCAGCGTTGTCCCATCTTTTTATCATCCCACCATCCACATGCATTTCCATGCGGTTAGTTCCATATTATTTTCCTTGGATTTCCTCACTATGATCTACTTCCTTCAATTTTATTTTCTCTATCATCTCTTTCATTTTCCATTACTTCTCTACCTTCCTTTACTTCATCCTCCTTCACACCTTTCGTTTTAAATAACTCTCTCTCTCTTTCATAATTTCACCCTCTGCTTTGTCCTTTTCTTGTCTTCTCTTTGCTTTTCCTTCTTCATTTCCCCCTTTCTCTATAATCCTTCTTTGTTATCTTCTTCCTCCCCTTTCATTCCTTCTTTTCTCCTCCTTCATCTCCATCCCTCTATTCCATACCATGTCGCCTTCACATTCGGTCTTTCTTACTCTTCTCATAATCAACCAATCCTCTTGTCTATTCCCTTTTCTCTTTCTCAACATCCCTCACACTGACATTCATGGTCAATGCCAATGTTTCTCCATTTATGTACCGCCATTGATCCATTTCATTACCATTCTCATTCTTCTCTCTGCAACATTGACCTCTTCTCTTTTTGAGAACCCTATCACATCTTTTATCTTTACCAGTCCTCTCGCAGGGGACATCATCATATCCATTTCTAAGAATCTCTTCCCATCTTCCTTTGACATTTTTGTCTTAGAATATACCATAATGGCCATCACATATCTAATCTTGCTCTCTTCCATAAATTGTCTACTCTTCTTTTTGTCACAAAAGTATCATGACTTCCTATCCTACTTATCAAACAAGTAGGGCTACTTTTTCATATCTTCTAATTTGTTAACACTTATGCATCTTTCTTATGAAACGTGATTATCATCATATTTATCACTCTTTTTGGGGCATTTTATCTCACCCTTCTATCATATCTGCTCATCATGTCCACATTTATTATTATCCCCTGGATATCTTGTTTCAACATCCATTTATGTCTTATATTGGGGCACCTTTTAATCCTTTTGCTTGAACACATATAACTCAATTTTTATTCTCCTCGTGCCCTATGTTATGGCATCATTATCTTCATCCACGTCCCTTTTGCGGATACATTATTTTTTGCACGATTCCTCACAGATAAAGGATTGCGCACATCTTTCGCATTCAGTTGCACATATTTTGATCTTTTCCTATGACCCATTGGTCATCTTGGTTTACATCCATACTGCAGTGGTCTTCACCCACTCACTAGTCTGTAGAACATTTTCATCTATCTCCGTTGAGACCGCAATTTTCCTCTACCGATGTGATATTGGAGTCACCACCATATTTCTTTTCATAGATATTGCGATCCTTTTTTGCCTAGGGAATATTTCCTTTGGTCATGTCTTCATCCGTCCTCGAACACATATTTCATCTAACCATTTTGGTTTTTGTCTTGCGGCTTGCTATCACAAACCAATCAACAAAAAGGGGCAAATGTAGATACCAATTTTTGGTATAGCGCCCCTCCATCATCTCACATCCATTCACTTCTCACTCTCACTTTTCTTTTTCTTAAATTTAAATAAATCCCATCTATTTACTCATCTTATTTAATTGATTATCGAATGGGCTCCATGTGGACTCGTTTGATAATTAAGATTTTGGCATTATCCCCCATCTCTTACAAGTTATTTAATCCATGGGTATTAACATACCCATCCGATACCCCTTTCTTAAATTCAAAATATGGAATATTTTATCTCACCTACCATGTCAATCATGCTCCCCACTCCATCTAATAATTCAAACCGTGGTCCCCACGTGATCACATCATACCTCTTAACTTGGATTACTCCACCCAAACCCGATTACTTGTTAAACCCAATATAACCTCACCTCCAAGCTATAAATATGGTTTTCCCCCATATTTTAGGGACCCCGACTTGCAAGAAAAAGGGATAAAATTTGGGGAAATGCTATTTTGAATTCTTAGCTTTTTGTTTATCATTTATATCCTCATGATGTCCTTGTAATGACACTGTAATCCCCATAATACTCTACTCATGATTTGTTAGTTCACGTAGCGTGGTTCTTGTTGCACATTGTGTTTGGATCAGATCAAGAGCATCATCTACATACTGCAGTGTCAAGTTCCTTTGTTCATCAGCTTGCATGTTATCTATTTATCTTGTATTTTATCATTATCTTTCTAGACACGGGGTTGACATCCTCCAAGGGAGTTAAAATCCTCTTGGAACCAACACTATCCGAGAAACCCCGCATATTGTTATCTAATCCTATCTATTTCATTTTTGCAGATCTATCCTCTTTATATCACACATCTATCTTCTTTGCGCCTGTAGATCCACATCTGCATCTGAGGTCCTAAGCCCTCCATCATTCGAAGTTGCTGGTGGCTTCCAGTATCGGCTTTCACCCATGTGAGAACGAATTTTCCTATACAACAAATACATGCCTCGCATAATGAAATTTACCACGTTGAAAATAGTTAAATTAAATCAAGGTTCAATTATTCTTGGTCTATGACTAATAACAAAAAGTTTCAAAATATAAATAATGCAAACAATACATAATATGAAACAAAATAAAGAAAGGAAAGTAGACAAAGAAAGAAAATAAGAGAGAGGGAATGGTTCTTCTATATTCAAAATCAGTGTTTCTTACATCCAAAATTCACCAACATCTATCCCCTTTAAAATATAAAATGGAGCCTTACATAGGCAAGAGGGGGAGGAATAACCAATCTAACCAACTAGTTGTTTAGTTAAGTGGTAAAAACTTAATTAGTTAAGTCACATTCAAATGAATGTATATTACATTATTTTCCTTTTTACAAAATAAAGTCAACAAAAAATATAATCGGTTATATCAAGAACCTAAAGAAGAAGGAAGAGAGGAGATAGAGGAGGCAAGAACTTTCAGCTTAAGCACATGCATATGAAACATAGTGACTGCAGTCAATATCTCCATGCTCTTTGATATGACTGTGTAAGCTAGATTCACTAACCAACTTTCAAGTGTATTCTCCATTTATTTCATTGTTCCTCCATGTTGATCTAATCCTTTGGCTGCTTCCACAATCACATTATTCAACTCAAAAAACTCCTCCATTTTGTCTTTGTTTACATTTTCTGTTTTGCACAAGTATTCCTTGATCAATCTCCGAAATGCCCCTTAATCTTATCATCTCAATTTTGTTGAGGTGAATTGTCCTGAAAAAGATCACATCAAAGAGCTCTCATATCAACAAAGATCTTAGATTTTAAGCATTCTCCCTTCTGAATGGAATTTTATAACTCACTGGATGTTTCCTTAAGAAATTTTATCCTCCATTCCACACTGAATGACCAAGTCTAAGATAGATTGTTCTTAAAATCATCAAAGATCTTCTCAGAGAGAAGGATCTTCTCATCATTTGAAGCCATGATACAAAGATCCTATATGACATCAACCCACATCTTCACCTCTCGTCTCAATTATCTCAACAAATGGTCTTCTTTTCATGATGAAATTATGTTATCATATGTTTTTCCATCTTCATCAATGAGCTCCATTCCAATAAGGATAATTTTCTTTATACATGCCTTTGTTTCTTTTCCTTAAATTATGTGCTATGGATCTCGTGAGTAGCCTTAAATTAAATATCACTTTTGGTTGTAGAAGGTGGGAGAGAATCCAATGATTAGGATCCAAGGTGGTATTCCAGAAATAATTTACTTAATGAAGGAGGAAGGGATCTTAACTTTGTTTCTTCTAATTCTTCCTCAATCGACTCCCCTTCTCAACTCTCTTAATTAGTTTAGAAATGGTTTCCTTGAGGTTTTGCACTTCACTTTCAGGGGATGATTCACCCAATGAGATTTTGGTTAGCTCGAAGTCAAAAATATAAATATCCTTATCGATCTTGTCTCCCTTTGGTTTAAAAATTTATAGGAATTATTGTCCTATGGAATCAGAAACAAGTTGAGAAACAACCTTGGCTTTATTTGGAGGGGGACGAGAGGTACTAAGGAGGGATTATAATGCATCATATAGAGGAACTTCAACTTTATACTCGAGCCTTCCTCTCTTTTTTTCAAACAAAGGTTAAACCTAAGTAAATGAATCCCCTTATGATGTTAACTAGAGGAGGCAATGCGAATGCAAGTTTTGTAGAGAAGGCCGAGAAATAGAGACTACCACGAAAATGTTCATAATGGACAAAGAGGGTCTTCTCACATCTAATGCAGGTCTCGAGGCACTTATTTTTCTTGAATCAAGGGCTACCACCTCAACTACATCTTCTTTTTCATCATCATCTTCCAATCTTTCCTCTTCTTCTTCATCTTTCTTTTTTTCTTCAATTTCTTCCTTTTATTCCTATGTTTGTTCAATTTTTGAGAAGATTTATACTTTTTCAACTTCTTATCAAACCAATATCACATTCTTAATAGAATTGGATTATTAAGATCATATGGGTTATCTTTCTCCTTTTGACACCATTCAATGGTAAGAACAGGATTGAATTGAATGGAGTTAGTGACCTCATAAGTAAATAGATATGAATCATCATCAATCATATCTTTTGGCACCATGTTCAACTTGAAATATTGAATTTGTTGTAAATTCATCCTAGCATATGCTCTTCTTCTAACCTCATAATCATCCTCACAATCTTCCTAGTAATCTTCAAATTATGGTACATGGTGATAAGAGATTTGGAGATTGTTGCTAATGCAATTCTTATTATCAAAGGATTTTGTCTTTTGATAAGGGTGCAGGTTAAAAGGAGAAATAGTTATCTCGACCTTCTGAGAATCAAGGGCAAATCTACATGTGTAGTTTCCCAAGGAGATAAGAAATTGGATACAAGATATCTTCTTGTCCCTTCTAGACAAAAATCACGCACTTGGGTACATTTCTAGGTCCTAATCACATACTACTATTTATATGATTCCTAAGAGAGAACACTAGTAATTGACATCTATATTTAGCCTATTTTCTATATTTAATTTTCTTATTTGGTCTTACACACCCCATAGCCCAGTCTGATCTTCATTGCTTTATCTTTATTGACTTTGACACCAATGCCCATCCAGGATGCCATTGCTCAGAACTCTCATCCCCTCCGGGCACCCCCGAACCTCTTTGTATCTTACTTGCCTCTTTTGGGCCTATTTTATAGTATGGTCATCTTGTTTTCTTATCGGTTATCCTTTTAGTTGTTAATTACAAAATTCAAACAAGGGAATCATATAAATACAAAGCTATGTGACCATAATAAAGGACCAAGATATAAGAATCTATTATCATCACCTAAGGTTGCATCCAAAGGCATTATAAAAGCATTAAGGCATCCATCTAGCAATCACTTAAGGGACAAGGGACTACATTTTTCTACATATACACATAGGAGGGGAAGTTCATTTTTCCATCCACACATCTATCTACATCAATACATCTTGTTATTGTTTTATATCAAGTGCATCTTGCACAAGATATACCTAGGGCATGATTTATACACACATGCACAAGAACTACATGGAGTCTCGAGATGTAGTGCAACGCTCGATCGTAGGTTTACTCTGTTGGGTGACTGATGGGGTTAGTCTGGATCTCCATTTACATATTTCTTTTTTAGGATTTGATGTAGTTTTGGGTTTTGCAGATATAATTTGTTTTCAAGGTTACAGGAGAATTTTGCAATCATCCAACAACACACAAACGTCCAATAGTGAAGGTTAGAAAGCACCTGTGACACAAGGAAAACTATATTTCAAGCTCTTGTGTAGTCGTAGGTGCCTAGTAGAGGTCTCCAACACCTATGTGCCCTCTCCCCAATCCAGGGGACCCCGGTCCATGCTCATCCGACAATTATAGAATTTATTTGGTCCAATGCGATAGTTTCCTCATCTTGTTTATCAGTGTTCCATTCCATAATACTTTAGGATCAATTGCAAAATAATCTAAGTCCTTTATTCCATCTCTTGTACTTAGGGCTTCAAATTTATTATATTTTTTTCTTGTGTCAAATCTACACTTTAACATCTATTTATTATATGTGACTCTACAATATATAGGGTTTTAAAATTCCAATATTTGTAAAATTATTTGGTGAACCTGTCATTCGAACACTCTTGGATCTTCATTTTGCTCATTGTATCAGCTTTTATTTCATGATTTCTAAAGCTAATCAAGTTCCCTTATATAAATTACTTCAAATGTACCCATCTTGTAAATATTCTCTCCAAAAATCTATACACTATCTCGCCTCCCTCTTGATACGTCGCCTTCACAGTCAAGACTATCTTTGATCATCTCTCCGATGAATCTATTAGTTCTAATGTCAATCAATCAATTTGCAATTCTATTAAAGCTTTTTGTGCTTTATTTCAAGATAAATTCCATGCTATAGAATCCGCAATTACATCACTCAAATTTGAAATCCAACATCTTAAGGATGTTTCTCGTGCTCATGTCTTTTCTTCTTCTACATCTCATCCTCATTTTGTCTTCTACATGTTCTCATATCAGTGAACCTCAAGTCTTAACATTATCGGAACCTCTCAAGTTTGATCTCGATATTAAGCAACATGGTATTCTTCCTCAGCTCCTTACTCATCAATTGATCAGCTTGCCATCTACTCATTTTTATCCTCCTTATCAGCTTGAAAAATATCAAGGTCATCCATATTGTAATTATCATCAAATCAATGGACATAATGACAATGATTGTTATGTTTTAAAACAAAAAATCAAGCACCTTGAGCATCAGGGTTTTATCTCATTTGTTGCACAACATTATAATACATGCCCATCTCCAATTTCTAAATCTCACTAGGTTCCTAAATCTGATTCATCTATGTCTACTGAGCATCATGCCATTGTTACTAATGTTCCTTCTACGGAAATTCAAGAGTTGCCTAAGCAAATTCCTCTCAACATCATCCCATCCTCTTCTCCTCTCAATTATTCTACAACATTATCAATCTTGTATAAGCTAGCACCATTCAAGATTCCTCCCCATCCTACTCCGCTTCCATTTCTAATTCATTTTGTCAAAGAAATTAATCCTCACATTGATGACCAAGACACATTTCAAACTTTGTCACCATGGCATGGTCCTGTTGTCACTTCTTCCTACCATTGTGATCTCTCTCTCTCTCTCTCTCTCTCTCTCTCTCTCTCTCTCTCTCTCCTCTCATGATATAGATAACTCTCTCCCATAATGGCATGGTATCTCTCACATCATCACATAGATATCCATCATTGGCACACTTGGGGAATCATTCTCACTCTTACTCCCATATCCTAACATCATCATGTGTTTATCATTTCTCTTGTTATACTATGTGCTTCATATTTCATCTCTTTGAGCATCATTACACAACTTGATATAACTTGTATCTTCATTACCCTATGATGCACTCTTGGTTCACAAGAAATTCTTGAGGGCATACTAAATCCATGAACCTCACATCATACACTCTACACATTTCACACTCTCAGTGCTTTCACGACACATCTCTCTCGGAATCACATTCTCACACATCACACTACCCTATGACCCGCTCTAGTTCCACAATTTATACTCGACTATTGAGGTTCTAAATCTAAAATGAACCTCACCTTTCATACACTCTCCGCGCTCTATGCTTCATTGATCATATGTTCCTAGTGCACATGATTCAAATCATTTCCCGATGACACACTCTTGTTCTATGGTTCATTCTTGACTATCGAGGGGTCTTTTATAAATGAACCTCATCTAATACTCATCTACATTCATTTGGGAGCCATGCTGCTATTATCACATTTGCTTTCCATTCTATTCCGTTCACACTCACAACATGTTGTATATCTTGGTTGCACTTATTCTTGTTTTCTTATACTCACATGTTACACTTCGCTTACTATGTTATTTGGATATCCAGTATGTCGTTATCATTTCTATATACACATGTGCGTTCACTTGTTCTTTAGTTGTGAATGCAGCCTTTCTACAAATATTTACATGTAGCATGGATGTTTGCACCGCACCTCTTACCAAATTCCCACCAACGGTCATGGGGCTTCGACTTTTCTATACACTACGATTGTTATTGTTTCATTTTATACTACTTCCTATTCTTACTAGCACATTATTTTTCACTGATCTATACATGCTTTGACATACTTTTTATCTTTCTAACATGCTAACGAGTGCTTTATGTGTAGCATTTTCCTTACAAGAACTATTTTCCACCATGGTTGTTTGATACTTTGCTTGCTATTTTTGTCATTGTTTTCCATTATATGCTATTGTTTGTGGGTTATGCCCTTTCTCTTGTGTGCACATTATATGTTTTTTTCCGCTTCATCCTGTTGTCTTCGACATTGTGAGTGATGTCCCATGCTTGAAACCAACTTTTTTGGTCTATTGTATTCATACTATTTCTTGTTACACTATTTTTCTATTACATGTTTGTTACTTTTCTACTTAACACGTGTTTCACCACTTTGTTTATATGTGCCTTGGTTTCTACCATGTCCATTCCCTCCCCTTCAGTGGTTACAATTTCAAATTAGCATTTGGTCCTCTCCTTTGGGGTGCATCCTCCTAGTGACGTTGCATGTACTCCAAATGAGGGGTGCATACATCAGTGTGAATGATTCATTCCATATAGCAACTCGAGCTTCAATACAAGCCTTCACAATATAGGAACATAACAGAGTTACAATCACATAACAACCCTTATTTTGACTTGGTTCTTCATTTTAGCACAGCACACTAGCTCCCGACACATACATGAGCGCCTGGCACTCGTGATATTTCATGGATGCCTATGACTAGGGGAAGTTATAGTTACTTTCTCATATTGGAATAGTTTTCTAAAGTTTACACGAGAATAAGAACAACCCTCCAGAATCAAAATGCATTCTATCTTCTTTTTCTACTTGGATCAAATAAAAAATAAAGCAACATCACATCATCTATAGTGGTGTATAAATTTCAAGAAGTATTTAGGGATGGAGAATAACACTATACCTTTCTCCCCAACACTCTTCTATTGTGGTGTGAGGTCACCCAAATAACTCACACGTGGTGTGAGATCACCAAAAACTTTTTTAGCATGAGATTGCCCAAAAATTGCTCTTCTACATTAATTTAGGACACTTTATACCCTTTTCAATCATTGTGGATCGGTGCATAGGTTCCTTTTACTACTTTTTTAACATACTTTTACATGCTTTTTACAAATTTTTCATAACACATGACTTTGACTACTCTTTCGCTTTTATTTTGTAAGTCCATCCCTAATACGCAACAAGAAGAAACTCCACATTGGCGGCGCAACAACGATAATATGTACAAACATGACATAACACATAGGATACACCCCTAGGGTCACTTCATAGGTAAGTTGAAGAAGTCATTCAAGCATAGTTCTGATCTGTATACAAGAAAAGATGGAATGTATGCCATGATAGAGCATGAATTAAAAAATGAAGAGTTTCATGAGTGCCAAGAATATTTGTTATCAACATTTGAGATAAAGTGGAAAAGAAGAAGGATAATACAACCATCAAGTTTGAAGATCCAATCAAGAAAAAGGATGATGTTGAATTGTTGATCAAGCCTGTGGATCCTAAAGAATGATAATCTATCTCAAGAAAGTAAGATGATAGATATTTGGGAATGTTTTGAGTTCATGCTATTTTAGAGCTCGATAATACATGAGGTGTATTCATTGGGCTTCTTGAATATATTTATCGAGTTAGTTGAAGAAATGAAGATGTGTTGTTGGTACTATCATGGAGTCATGTATCTCGTGTTGGAGACTCTAGATTGTGAGAAGAATAAGGTGTAGTATGTGTGAGGATAGTTAAGATGTAAGGGGTGCATGTTTGAGCCTATAATTGTGTCTTGAGACCTTATTTAGGTATGTATTTTTAGGCTTGACAGGTCAAGAAGTGTGTTATGGAAAAATAAAGGTCTCAGTAAAGCGTAAGATTCTCAATTACAATCATGAATCATGCCGAGACAATTTTGAAAGGTGGTTTCGGTAATGAAGTAGGTCTCATGCATGAAAGAAGGTAAGATATATTTGGTCAAAGGTCTGCTTTTGAGGCCCGACATGTTGAAGGAGTGTAAGAACCAATATTATTTTGAGTCTTGTAGCTTATATGACTGTGGATGGGTTGTAGACCGGAATGAATTCATAAGGAATGTTCTTATTTTTCGTGATTAGGATAACAGTGGCGTGAGAGTTTTTGTTTGAAAACCACCGTGAAATATAGTAAGCATGTTGAGTCATCCATTGGTGTATTGACATGAAGAATTTTTAGTCATCATCGTGAAGAATATGGAGGAGGCTTGAAGGCATATAGATAGTTTGAAGATAGTAGTAATCATGTTTTGAGTTGTGTCTTAAGACCTAATTTAGGTATTTGTCTCTTGAGAGGTGGATATTGGTTTGCTAGACCAATATTCTCTTGAAGCTATATAACCTACTAGGTTACGCTTGAAATGAATACCCATATGAGTCCATAGGAGTGTGTTTTAGGTTATGATTAGAAAAGGTTGACGGTCCTAGAAGCAAGATTGCATGAAAATAGAGCAATCTGATTTTGAAGGACATAATCAGGCAAGTACAATGAAATCATGACAAATTAGTTGATAGATTGTTCATCGTGCATGGTTGATTAAGACACCGACATATAGAGTAAGTATTTCTTGTGCATAAAATATCAAGGTATCTTATACACATTGAAGTTGGTAAAAGATGACAAGTGGCAAGCGTTTGAGATCCAAGGCATATAGTTAAGAGTCTTTGCTGGAAATTTATGAAGAAACTGTCATAAAAATAATAGTATGCATGGTATTAAGACCACGAGGAATCCATTGAGTGCTATAATCAATCACAAAAAAGAATCATATCATGTTGTATACTTTGAGAAAGTGAAATAACAAGTGACAAATTCAAAAATCTAGGCAAAGTGTTCTAAGGTTGTTGTATGCCGTAAGATCATGAAATTAGGTAAGAATTGTTCTTTGAGGCCTTGCATGAAGTGAAAGGTGTTTCAAATATGTTCAAGGTATATATTCAAGCTCAATTTTCATTTCATGAAGGAGTCAAGGTATGACAAAGATTTTTCATGATGGAGAACTAGTTTGACAATGTTTGATGCAATGGAGTTGTTATGATGAGATTTGGTGATGAAACATGAAGTGTTGAGTGTTCTCTATCCATGGAAGTCCAAGATATTTGTTATCATTTGAGTGACTCAAATAAGAGTGATTGGTCTCGGGGGGAAATTTTTGGTTTTACGAAGCTTTTTATTATGAGCTTAGCCCATGAAGGATATTTCGGTCTTATGGAAAGTTTGTTAGCTTTGTTAACATTGTGTTCAACCAAGTTATGCAAGGTTGCAAGTTTTCTTGTATGTTCATTCTATATAAGGTCTAATTTCATTTGATGATTACATGCTTTGGAGATAAGAAATATTACCCGTTATTTCTTAAGAAGGCTTATGGACAGTTGCATCAAGCAAGTAAGTGAGGTCTATATGAACTCAAATTGGGCTCTAGTTGGCATGCTAGTGGTGTCGAAGTCACGAGGAGCTAAGTAAGTTGGTATTCCAGCTCCATGAGCAGTGAGTTGGTACAAGAAGGTTTTCGAGCATGAAGAAGGTAGGCACACTTCTTGAAGATATTTGATGATTTGAGAAGTATGGTTGATGCTTGAAAGGTAATAAAAGAGTTGTTTCATTGTTTCTAGTAGTTGATTGTCGAGTTTGGTTCATTGGTATCATGTATTAGATGAGTTGAGCATTGTCATTTGTTGAAGTTGGACTATTGGTAGCAGCTTGTGTAGTGACAAGGTAAGTGATTTGAGTTGTTTGTGGTCTTGTTTAGAGGAGAATGATTAGAAAGGGGGAGCATGTTTTGTTTTCAACGATTGGTATCTTGTTGCTCCATGATGTGAAGAGCCTAAGGTGAGTGTTGGTTTTCACTATTAGTATCAATCTATTGGTGTCGATTATTGTGTTGTGAGATCAAATGACATGATTTAGAAGACCTTGGTGTATTGAATACCCTTTGTCATTCGGGAGAATGAGTTGATGGCACATTTATGTACCATAGAGGGAGAATGAGAAAATGCAAAGTAAGTATCATTTTGAAGTGATTTTTGTTTGTAGTAAGTTTTCCATCAATGCATTTTCCATCAATGACAAAAGGGGATTTTTGGAAAGTTGTAATTGATGTCAAGTTGGTCAAGGTGAGTTTGGAGTGTTTTCATTGATGTCAAAAAGGAGATTATACCTTGTTGATGTCAGAGAGTGATGTGGAGAGATTTTTGTGAGTTGTCACTAATGTTGAATGACTTCAAATGATAGCTAATGATGATTTCAATGTCTAAATGATGGATTTTCAGTTGTTAATCAGGTCATCTTGTGTATAGAGAGAATTTGAAGGAAAAATGAAGAAATTAGGTCCTAATGAGGTGTGTGTATCAGTTTCCAAGGTAAGTATGACCATGTGACTATTTTCAGAGGTGTAACATGTTGTCTTAGGCATGCATATAAATTTTTGAGGTTAAGGCTTGAAGAAGAAAGAATAAAAGTTGGTTTTGTGGTTTCAACCTAGATGAATACTTGATAATTTCCTATCCTAATGAGGTAGCTTCATCATTTTTCAACGCCAATATGAAAATATGAGTATGGGAAGTTTTTTGGAATGTTCATGCAGGTATGTGGAAAAAATTTAGGTCATGGTTTGGATTATTTTACAAGATATTGAGTTTTTGGTAAAACCAAGTGTTTGGAAATGGTGTTTCCCAGTTGTAAGTCAACTTTTTGATGCTCGTTGGTACGTTAATATTATGCATGGGAACCTAAGCTCTTATGGACATGTTGGTATGTGTCCTAGCTAAGAATTTTTGGTATAGTTCAAGGTTTAAGGTCCATATATTTATGAACAATTGTTAACACCAAAACAACTCAAAAACCCTTCTAAAACCCTAGCTTGAAGTCGATTGGAGAGATATTTCTCATCACCGACCACTGAACTGATTGGTTTGCAAATTTTGATGATTGGATCATGTATAGGACTCTCCCAACTATCTCCAGGTGGTTTTATTGATCGATGGGTTAGTGGGCCCCATAGAAAAAGGTTGTTTTAAGAATATCTTGTTGTATCTCTCAAATTTTGCAAAGGACCATATGAAAAAATTGATGTTTCATGATGTCATGGACCTATACTTTATGTCTATGATCATTTCCATAGAAGTTTCAATCATTTGGTGGCCTAACCAAGTCAATTTCTCATGACTGGTTTTTGGGTGTTGGGGACAGCTTCGAGAAGCCTTGAGAGTGATGTTCTTGACCCTTATGCTTTGATTTGATGAGTCTAATGAACATAATGATGTTGTAGAGGACATGTAGTACATGTACATGTGTTTCATTTTGCATGGTTGAATTGCTTGAGGTGATAGATGCTTCATTCTTGCAAGACAATTTTCTAGGTATGAGGACCTAATAGAGAAATCATGTTCTCAAGGTGGTTTCATGGTATGAAATAAAGTTGCAGGGCTTTCTATGCATGGAGGAAGTATTTATAGGTCATTGACAATTTTATTGAAAGGTTTTTGTGTTTTGATGATGTTATTAGTTGTCCAAGAATTTTAAGTTGCATCATTGTACTAATAAACCTAATAAAGTAGGTCTTCTTGAGTCCTAAAGAAGAAATTGATCCAATGGAGATGTTACTGACCTTATGGAGTTGATGTTATGAGTTGTTCGTGTTTATAATATGCCTTTTACTCTATGATGGCCGACATAAGTGCATATGGCCAACCTATATGGTGTTTTGAGCTTGAGACGGTATATAAGCAAGATAGTTTAGGCCTATTTAGGCTAAAGTTGTGCATGGATAAAAGTGTGAGCTAGAGGTCGAGTGCAAGGGTGGAATAAGGTCGTGTAGACCATATCAAAAGTGAAATGAATTCATAAAGAACATTCTACGAGTGGAGAAGATCATTTTTTACATGCATATGACCAAGTGAAGAAGAAGAAGAGTGAGTTAGCAAAGGACGCAATTTTGAGTGTTTTCAAGGACATATGAGCTTGTGTACAAAAAGTAGTTGATGTTTGAGGATCGGGAAGTTATAGAGACCGAAATCATGCTCATGTATCGAGATAGAGATCAAACCAAGAAGAAGAGAGAAGAAGTGCAAAGAAGTCCATCATTTGTTGAGATAACAACAAGAAAAGGTGGAAAACTTTCTTAGGTGGTTGAGTTGGTGCTTGGTCTTCCTTGTGGAGTTAGTGCTTCACTAAAACCCTAGGGGGGGTTCCTCCTTGCAAGTTGGTTCTTCTTCTAAAGTCAAGTTGGTACATCCTCGCAAGTTGGTGTTTTGTAAAGTCTAGTTAGGTACTAGATAAATTAGGGTTGGTGCTCCTTGTGGAGTTGGTGCTTCACTAAATCTTGATTTTTGTTATATATAAGCAAATTTCGTAGGTTTTCTTCCCCTTGAGGGTTTCCCACATAAATTTGGTGTTCATGTGTTCTCTCTTGTTTCTTTCTCGGGTGGATGGATGCTTTGTTGTTTTGATGATTTACTAAGTTAATTAACATTGCTCATTTAATGATTAATGCTTTGATTTTTAATACAAGTAAAGGAAATCAAGTTTTTAGACACAGATTCATCCCCCCATTGGTTTTTCTTCCAACAACACTATGTTTGCATATACCTTATACATGTGCCATATTTCATTTTCACAAGCTATATTCTACACCAAAGATCATTTCCAAGTATTGGAGGCCCATTTTAGGATCGACCATTACTTTATTGATTGCACATGCATGAGGAGGGAGAACTATGTGAGGTTGGATCCCTCTTTGGAGTATTGTTACATAGTGTAGCACTCATCACACTATGGGGTTGGGGAGGTCAATCCAACCCAATTCAACTAACCTCTTTTTGGGTCTTCAAGGAGAGAGTTAGAGTTTGAAGGAGGATCCCTAATCTCCTCCACACTAGAAAACACAAACATTTAAACATGGAATATGAAGCTAAATAAATAAAAGATCACAACGTCGGATCAAAATTCAAAAAACCACGCACAAGATTAAATTGGCCATAGAGGAAAAATCCACCCTGACAACTTTTTCCTACATGGGATATTCATCCTCCCTTCTACTTCAACTCCATAGATTTCAGACAACTCAATGATACCCTACATGACTTGTTTTCACATTTCCATATCATTGTTACTTCGTCTCATCTAAATTTGGTTCTAAAACCGTAACTTGCATTTCTTTAATCTACCTTTCTAGAGTTGGCATAAATAGTATAATTACAATGCATAAATTTAAGATTTTTGATTTACTATCATTTATTGTATTTATAATTCTAAATTCACATTTACACTATGGTAATTAATCATAATTAAGAAAACCCTAGTTTTGATATTACACTATTACCATCACAAGATTTTCACTTAGCTTTGTGCATACTTCGTATCAAAATATTAGTGTGTTGTGCCCTTGAGCCCTCCACTTAAGATATGAAATGTATTAATATAAAAACACTTCAAGTGAGCCCCCTTATCAATGTGGGACTAAATCCCATTATTATTTCCTTAAAGGCATGGCGATTTTCCATTCAAGACACAATAGAACTTGTGGGGACCCTTTTTAACTCTTAAGAATGCCAAATAAGGTGCCTCGATATGTGAAGGGTATCTCAAGCTTGATTGAACTTGTGGGAACCCTTTTTAACTCTTAAGAATGCCAAATAAGGTGCCTCGATATGTGAAGGGTATCTCAAGCTTGATTGATCATTTGTGACTCTTTTGAAGGTTCTTGGAGCTCTATGAACACATTAAGTGCAACCATGAGAGCTCTAAGGCACAATTGGGACCGTGATTACCGCCATGAAGCACCATTGAAGCTTTGAGGACCCAACTCCTACATATTAAGATGTGAAATACTTAGGTAGGGGCTGTGAACATCATTGGGGCACAAGGGATAATTTGTGCTCGCTAATAAACTCCATGAATATTTGGATACACCAAGGCCACCATTACAATCTTGTGGATCTATGTGATCAAGTGCAAGGGTTCCTTAGATTATGTAGATTTTGTAAACACTTATGCACAACTTATGATTACCATGGGATTCTAAGAGACTACCAAAAGATATTTGCAACTATCATTGCCATCATGGAGTTCGAGAGACCTATGACACTCATGGAAGCTTGTGAGCTCAAATGAGAACATTTTCGTGCCCTCGATCTTGTAGAAATAGGATCACAACCATTATAGGGATCTGCAATCCAAAGCAATTGTTGTGGGCCTTGACATTGAAGCACCGTGACTACCTGTGGATTTGGGAAAGAATGGGCTCAACAAAATGGGAAGGGGACACAAAAATGGGACATGATACACATGGGACCAAGGAGAACGAGGGAAAATAAAGCAGAGATTTCAAAAAGGTAATCAAAACAATAAACACCAAGGGTTTTTACTTGAAAGAGCATAAGGTTTACAAAAATGGCCAAGGGCGCTTTTTGTTAATAAGATCACTAACTCTTGAGATGACTTTTGATTTAAAAGCATTCCAAAGCCAAAAACAATGATCGTCGGTGGTAGTAATGACAAATATCATATCGCAGCTATAAACGAGACGATTACTAAGGTCAACTCCCATTAAGAAAGTATGTTGAGGATGAAGTCTAACTACTAGTGTTTTATAACTATCAAGTGAGGCAAAAACCCAATCAAAGGAGCAGCTTAAGGTGTGCACTACCCCACTACTATGAAGAAGTTTCTTGTTGTGAGTGATCGCGTATGTCCTTGTTCACATAGGTGTGTATGAACTATTATGTGTGTCCTAGTTCGTACTTAGTCAATATTTCTCAATGAACAATGGGTTTTCTGCATTCATCAATTATTAGTAGCTATAGTGAGATCATTCCCACTATTGTTAGTTAACAAGTGTGATATACTTGTGTGTTCCAATTCACATACGATGTTAGTTCTCTCTCGGTGTTTATATGTAATATAGGGGAATGTTGGAAATTTAGTTTTATCTTGACATTACTACCTCGTGAATTATGTGAATAGTTGATCCTAGTGAACCCTACCCTTGATGGTGTTTTCTCATTTTGGTTTCCTTGGTTGTGGTTGACTTCTATTTTCAATATGTTTTTATGGGTTTCTACATGGACTCATATTTTTGTTAAAAAATTAGCGCAATATAAAAAAATCAATTATTCCATTATAGCTAGTATAGTATATGTTTAATTTATTAAACATATATGATTCGACACTAGTTAAGTCTTATTTATTAAGTAGTAATTAACCTATCGTAAGAATGTTGCATAGAAGAGTGTGAGGTTGAGAGACTATAGGGAATGATATGTGTTGTTTCCTAAATGGTAGGAACACAAGACTATACAAATATTTCATTGTGCTTGAATGGTATGTATGTGGTGTGGTGTGTAAGCAATGAGTCGTGTATTAATATTTTGTGTGCTTATCTACTTCTTGTAAGTGTAATACTCTAACCAAATTTCTTCAATGCCTTATTGTTTCCATTTCGAAGATTCAAATTATCATCATGCTCCTCATCATGTTCAAGGAGAGAAGGAATTTGTTGCGAAAATTGGGATTCCTCCATGTTTCATATTATGTGTAATTTATTTGATTTAACCCATTTGAAACCCTTATATGTCTATAATATCCCAAGACTCATTGGTTGTAGGTTTCAAAGGAATAGTTAAGTGTACCATTAGGTACAATAGTTGTAACAATTGGATAATTTCTATAATGATGATCATATTGGTGGCATTTGTGGCAATTGAATGAAACATTCTATATTTTGAAAGCATATTGCCACAGACAATCTTATCTTTTGAGTAAAATGGTTTCCAGCAAGAGCTAGCTCGAATCAACCTTCACACATTTGTATGAATGTAGCATATGTGTAATGTGTCGTGCATTTCTTTACGGGATATATTCCCTAATTGATTTTTATATTTATTTAAAATCCTCTTCTTCCCAAAGTTCAATGGGAAGTGCATACAATCACATCCAAACCTGAGCAAATCCATAAACTTTGTATCAAGATTAAATCCAAGGGTCCACTAACTCAAATAGTCCTTCCCCTACGATCTACAAAATATAAGAACCTTGTTATTACACTCCTTAAACGGTTTTCCGACTTTAAACTTGACATGAAAGAAACCTTTTGGGCCAACAATAAGTTTGAAAAATTGGTTGCCTCAAAATATATAAAACGATCTTATATCATATATATTATATAAGTAAAATGATACAAGATCTTATATTATATTAACAAGTAAAATGATACAAGATAATTCACAAAAAAGGGCGGTATGGAAGCACGCCCCAAAGCCACAAGTTCAGACTAGGCAAATACAAAGCCTAGGAATACATTTGATTACAAAACATCAAAAAGCAAGGAAGGAAGCTAAGTCGCCATTGCGAATTGTTGTTCTCTTGTAGGGGGCGGATCTCGATCATGCTCGCAAAAAACCAACAAGGTCTTTACCGCTATCCTACATGTCCCAACCAGAGATGGGTTGGCTTTCTTCTTCAGTATCTTTAGTTATGTCCCAAGTGGACAAGATGGCAAGAGACAACCTGGAAAATTTGTTTGGCGGAGGTGGGAGGCTCCAACCGTCGTGAGTGCATGGCTCGGGGGCATCTGAAAAGCCCTAACCAAGTTGGCTAGGGGGGGGGCGTCCCAACCCCAAAGATGGTGGATCAAGGTGGAGGGGAGAAATCCTCCGGCAGAGAGGCTGACTACGTGGGGACCAACGGGCCTAATTGAAGCGAAGACTTTGCGAGCGGCTCTCCGACGACCGCCACCTCTAGGGATGTCCACTAACACTGCCTTGCATGGGGGGGGAGGGGATGGTGGCTTCATGAGTAATGTTGCAAGGGGCGTCACCCCAATGTCGAATGAGAGTTTGGAGATGCTCCACCTCAATGCCACCTTGTTTGCTTGAACTTAATCTGCAAAAATACATTCGCAATAACCACAAACTTGTTATAAATAGAGAATTGTTGATTTGCTTCAACATTAACAAATAAACAAGAATTCCTTTCTTTCCAAAGCTAGAAAAGGATTTCCCCTCTAAAAGCATGCCAAATCTGGGAAAACTTATGAGGCATCCGAGGATTGTCTCCTAAAAGAATATGTTGCCAAGTAAAACATTTTGGTCGGAAGGGGAGGAAGAAAGAATGAATCCAATTCCAAGCCTTCTGGGCTTTGTGATAGTACCAAAAAAGGTGAGACAAGGTTTCAAGTGGCCATAGAAGGGGCATTTGGGGGCCGAAACACCAAGGTGAACCAAGTGGACACCAATCGAAGGCCTTGGTGAAGAACACACCACAAAAAGTGAGCAATTTTGGTTCCACACAGGGGACAAACAATATCAAATATCCTTCTCCAACTTGATGGAGAGGAATGTAATCCCCACTGGGAATTGAGCTTGCCCACCATGGGAAAATGAGGTGAAAACCAGGTATAGCCATGACCACCGAGTAATTCCGAATGGGGTGTCCATATACCACTTCCATTCCTCCACCAAGGACGAGATGGAAGCACAAAGATTTTATGGATCATGTGATCTAACACAAAGGAAATGATGTATCATTGATGATAGCACGATCAAGAAGAGCCAATTTGAATTGAGCCTTGAGCTCATGTCGAGGGCATCAAAACTAAGCTCATTTGCAAAAGAGGTCTTGGATAGTGCAAATGCCTCGCTTGAAAAGGAAGAGCGCAGGAATCCAAGGAACCTCGACAAGACAACGATCTTGGAATTGAATGACAGGAGACCACCACAAAGAGTGGTGGTTAAATGAAAGGCCATCACGGAAGCCATTGCCATTCCACATAAGCCATGGTTTGATCTGCTCCCAGGCTTTCCAAATACTTTTGAGCACAAAAGTGCCAACCACTTTGATTGGAATGGGGGCAATGAGAAGATTGGCAAAGCCAATGCCTTTCCAGGCCAAACAACCATAGGGGGAGACCTTCAACAATGCCATTTCGCAATAGCGCCTTCCAAGCCTTCCAAGCTTCTTCCCCTTCGTGTTGTGAATTATCCATTTGGCGTAGAGAGCTTGTCCTTGATGTAAAATGTCAATGAGGCCTAACCCTCCGATTCTCTAGGAAGGCAACAAGTTTCCCATGCAACTTTGTGGAATCCTTTACCAGAGGAAGCATTGGTCCAAAGGAAATCTTTGAGCAATTTTTCTATTTTTTGCACATTTTTTTGGAAGGGACCCAACAGAGAGTAATACACATGTGTGGCTTCAAGAACTTTGGAGAAAATCTGAAATTTTCCCGCTAGAGACAACAACTTAGTAATCCAATATTCCAACTTTCAAGCCACCCACTGCATGACATACTGCCAAAGATCTAGTGAAGCTTGAAAAGCAAAAGGAATATCGAGAAATTTAAACATTTCACCATGGTTGAGCATCTTCCAATCGTACATAGCCATCCAAGGTGGTGTGGGAAGGAAGGATTACCTGTAACATTACGTTTTACGCCATTGAATGGAAGATCCTGAAGCTAAACAGAAAGTTTTATGGCACTCATATAAGCATTACTAATGTTGCTTTCATCTTCAATGAGCGTGGAATGAATCATTCGTGAAATGACCATTAAGCAGCTTAAAATTATCGGAGGAAGGCAAAACAATTCCCCTAACAAGCCCCTGAGATTGCGCTTTGGCAAGCAGATAGCCAAACCCTTCATCTAAAAGGACATACATGGTGGGAGCCGGTAGACATCCTTGCCGGATGGATCTGAAAAGGCCAAAAGGGGCCAAGATGTGCCCATTCATGGTGATCTAGGTGGATGCATGCACAAAGAGCATCTTGACCAATTGAAATTAGGACCAAAGCTCGGGGCTTGAAGCATAACAAGAATGAAAACCACTCTATCCAGTCATAAGCTTTCTCGAAGTCGATTTTGATGAAGAGGGCTTGTTGGTTGGATCTGCGCGCCCATTCCATGCCTTCCTGCATCACGCATGATGATATTGTCAAGATATAACACCCTTGGATGAAACCAGTTTGCTCCAACCGAACAATGGCAGAAGAATGTGTCATAGCCGAATGGCAAGAGCTTTGGCAATGACTTTGTAAGACACATTAAGCAAGGTTATAGGATGCCAATTGCTTAGCAGCTCGGGGTCTCCAGGCTTAGGGATGAATTTGATATTCCCTTTGTTAATATGGGGACCAAGGGATTGGTTTTGAAATCCTTCCATGTAGACCTAAAAAAGGTCCGGGCCAACCATATCCCATAGCAATTTGTAAAATTCACAAGGGAAGCCATCACAACCCAGTGCCTTGTCATTGGCCATTTATATGACCGCTTTCTGCAAGTCATCGTGGGAGAGCATGCATGGCACCGTGTGCCAAGAAATTGATCCAAGGAAGCTTGTCATTGATCCAAGGCGCAACTAAAAGAGCTTGAGCTTGGAAAACTTGCTTATAGTGAGTTAAAAAGAACTGTAACATGAGTTCGGGATCCATGAGTCGAGATTCGCCATCGCAGATGGCTCGGATTTGCATGGAAAGGAATGTTTGGCTTTGAGCAATTGAAAAATTCCTTCAAAACCCGATCCCCAACCTTGAGCTAGTGAAGGTGGGAACGAATTTGTACACCCCGAGAATTATAATTGTCCGCAATTTGAATTTTTTGTCTAAGCTTTACCACCTAGAGTTACAAGGCTTCGAGAAGGGATTTCCTTAAGTGCCACCACCGCCCGGCTGAGAGTGGAGGAAGTAGTGGAATAGAAGTGGCGACGAATGTTGGCCAAATAACGACATAGATTCTAAGGAATCTGGTTGTCCTAGTCATTGCATCCTCCCACCATTGAGTTCAATTGGACAAAAGAGGTGGATAATAGTTATGCAAATGACATGGTCGGGGCGTTAAGTTCCACACTCGCTTGATATGATTGCCTATGGGTATGTGTTCCATCAAGGCCATGTTGAGAAAAAAACTAGCCTTTATGACTAAAAGGCCTCTTATCTTGCCAAGTGATACGAAATCTACTAAGGAAATGGTCAAAAAGGACAAAATCTGGGCATCACTTCCATAGGCAAGGAATAAATGTTGTCGAACCTAACAAAATCTTGAGTTGAAAGCATGGCCATGTCGAGTCGTTTAAGAACACGATCCAATCCACCTCGAGATTGGACCAAGTGAACCAAGTTTCAGAGGTGGGCCTGCGTGAGGCGTTTGGGTCATAAAACCCGAATTTATTACGCATGTAAAACCACGCCTCCCTTTCGCCAGTTGTCCATCACATAGGCAGGTGCCCACATTTATCTATGGGTAACTCAACCATATTAAAGTCACCACAAATGACCCAATAGGCATCAGGGATTTCATTGGCTATCCACCGCCAAAGATCAACCCTTTCACCACATCATTAGAAGCATAAATGTTGATGAAGCCAAAAGGGTGACTTTCAATATTAAAGAGAGCCCATATAGCTCTATTGGTGGGGTTTGCGCCATGATCCATAAAGAAGGGTTGTCATTTAAGGGCGAAAAATAAATTAAACCCCCACGACCTCCATCATGATTACTAGTGAAACACAAGTTGTCACGCCAAATGGATTTGCAAACCATTGACAATTGAAAACCTGTGACTTTAACTTCCTGAAGACACAAAACATCTAAGTTGACAATTTTTTGGCAAGCATCACGAACGATATACTTACGATTGGAGTCTGTAAGACCCCTCACATTCCATGACATACAATTCATGAGAAATGTGGATCGAGGGCCATACCGTCAACGATCCAAGCCGTCCCAAGGCATCGAACTAGATTTTGTAGGAATTGAGCATTATTATGCTTCATAAAATCCTGCAACTCAACTTTCCTTCGTCCGACATACTCAATGTTATACTCCTCTGTTGACTCCACACTCTGTGATACCTAATATATTATGATACTTATGCCAATTGGGATTGGCAACCATAGAAAGTGGCCCTCTTATATTATGATACTTATGGCAACTAGTTCACATCATCTTAGGTGTGAAACCGGGAGATGGAAAATGCCCAAAGAGAAGTGGTCAGAAAGGGTTTGCCAGTTTTGCATGTCGGGCACGGTGGAATCAGAATGACATTTTGTCATGGAATGTGTAGCTTACGGGGACATACGGAGCAATTACGTGGATATTTTAACAGTGGATGATCTTACAACCTTGTTTGAAGAGGAAAGGGTGACAAAAACAGCAGATTTCTTGATCAAAATTCACTACAGAAGAAGCAAGCTTAGGAACGAGCTGGAAGAAAGGCAAAAGTAGAGGGCATTGGTTGGTGTTTGCACTTCGGGTCCCATAGACTGCTCGGTCTCGTGGACGTCATTAAAAACTTTCATTCATTCATTATGGTCTTGAAGAGGATGGTCCAATGCATTGACCAGCAATCACTTTACTCAAGCGGAACAACCTTCTACAACTAATCTGCGAGATGAAATTGCCCCACGAGACCAAAAAAAAAAAAAAAAAAACAACCCGTAGTACAAATATTGAAAGAGCACACAAACCCTAGCAGCAGGAAAAAGAAATTTGAAGTGCAAAGCCAAAACCCTTCATTGTCGACTAACACCCCAATACAACAAGACAGAAACTTCGTGCATTGGAAATGTTTACAACCCCTCTAAGAAAAGAGCTCGGATATAAGGATCGAAACCCTTCACTGTCCATTTTGGGCCTAATGTATTGAGATGGAAACCCCGAGCTGGAAAATCTTTGCAAAAAAATCATCAAAAACGAGAATCAGACACCCCTAGAAAGCCCGAAATTTAAAAGAACTAGAAATGATAGGTGTCAAACAGCCGCCCAAAACCAAAAATAAAAATACTTGAAATGGCCCATGATCACAAGCGGCTAAATTCTTTTAACATGCTGGGAGACAAAACCATTGCACAACAGGGCAAATCCTCCAATCATTCAGAAAGGGAGACCATAGGCCTCGCTGACACTTCGGTCATAATCTCGAGTAAGTGTGCATCCCTCCATGATAGTGTTCTCAAATTCATTACCAAAAAAATATTCATTAAATGTAACTAGTAGTGCAATTTAAAGAGTACTGAAAACAAATGGTTCAGTTAAGAAAATAGTAGCACTATGTTACAAGAATGCTAAAACCATGTGACAGTAATAAAAAGAATGAGGCATCCCAATTTGCAAAGTAGTTTAGAATGAGACATCCCAATTTGCAAAGTATTTCAGAATGAGGCATCCCAATTTGCAAGTATTTGAATGAGGCATCCCAATTTGCAGAGTTGTTCAGGTGGCACTACATGCCACCAAGAAGTAAAGATTTTGGACTTGTCTGTCGTAAAAATGTATGCCATGCTTTCCATATGTGTACATGTAAAATGAATGCAAAGGCTCACCTTGGTTTGTGATGAGGGTTATGAATCCTGAATTAACTTCATAAAGTCATTTGCAATGCATGCATACAGCCTTGAGATCCCATTTAATGTTGAAGAGATGATCATTTTATGGTTTTATTCTTTCTGCAACAGTTTGTCTGCAAGATATGAAAGGATCCATGGTTATTATTTGCCTCTGGTCACAATGAAAACAATTTGGCAGTAAGGTACTAATATAGCCAGTATAAGAAGATATTAGGAGGAAACAGAGATTTTAATGGGCATGGCTAGACATGTCCAACATATTATGGGTAGACGTGTCCAACATATCACACAAGATCAGTGATACTAGTGCCGCACTCTGGTAAAGTTGTAATAGTAAGAGTTTTATGATTTGTGTATTACTTGACACTTCTCTAGTGCAGACACATATACATACAAACACACAAGTAATAGCTAAGCTGTAAGGCATGGAATGACCATACTATCAAGAGTTTCACAATAAAATATATATACAAAACAAGAATAATGAGAACAAAACGGGTCCTTATAATCGGTGAGGCTGCACAGGTCCACCACGTTAGAACAGTGATAGTTCATCCTAGTTTCTGCATAAACTTAGCCTGCTTTAGTTCTTGTCCCAAGGACCATTGATTGGTTTTTTGAAAGTGTACATACACCTGCAGGCGTACATATATCCTGGTCCATTCCAATGTTATACGACTTTTATGTATAAATTCCAACATAGAAATGTCCTTGTCAATAACATAATTTGAGAGGGCAAGATTACCATATACAATATGATTTGATACTCATTCAATTTAGATGAATAACATAATAATACATCTTCCATGTCATACACCTGGAAACTATAAGACATCAGACTAATGTGCTTACTTACAAATACAAAGAAGAGAAACTAAAAGCCTGATTACAATGAAAGAAAGAATTAGTTATATTGCCTCTACGATTGCTGCGATGATAAAAACTATAATCACAATTGCAACTATTATTAGAAACAAATTGATTGTCAACTGACACTTATCAAAACATTTGCTTGTAACAAGCAAACCATTCCGTACCCCCTGCTACCAACCAATAAAAGAAATTATGTCAGCAAGAAGTTGAAGAAAGACTTAACTATTTTGGCAGCCTACATCTTGATTCTTGAGTGATGCATTTACAATAGATTTGTGAGATCCTACCTGTGGTGAAGACTGATTGGCATTACCATCCTTATCAACAGAATCCTGCAGGCATCCATCAAAATGAAATTTCTAGTGTGCATTCAAAAACATCATAATTCATAATTCATAATTCATAATTCATAAAAATTAATACAACTCACAAACATACATGGTGTTCCACTACATATTTCATACCAGAAGTGGACTCTGCAAGTTGTTCTCCTCCTCAACAGGTATCGCCGTGTGCTTCTTGTCTGTCTCAGTTGTTTTTGAAGACTCGAGTTCCTTGTCTGTATTGAAAACAAAATTTCCAGCAAATTTGATGTGAACACATTTGCATCGCTTATTATCTACACAACTCATGCATGCATAAGAAGATTTTGATTCAGAAATTACTTAGAACTTAGAAAAAAAATAGCAAACCACATTGCTGACCTTGTACATTTTGATCTTCAAAATAATTGACACCATTGTTTTTGGGACTAATAGCTTTCTCGGTGTCTAGCTGCAAATTGGCATTTGCATCCTGCAAATTTGTCCTGCCCAGATAGTATATGTTTTAGATTCCAGAATTTTTAGCATATATGAAATATTCAGTAAACAGAATTTATAGTACATGCCCCAAATTGCAAGTTACAACTTTTATCAATCACCGACAGGTGTTCAAATCATAATAATCCAAAAGTCAATTGAAGATATACACTGGAATGCCACTTTATCTTACATATGCAGACATAATCTAAAAACTATATATTGAATCTCTACAGAAGTAGACAGAAACCATACAGTTCTTCAAGGCGAAGATGATCAGAGATGTCTTATGTGTTCACAATCATAATAATCCAAAAGTCAATTGAAAATATACACGGGAATGCCACTTTATCTTACATATGCAGACATATAATCTAAAAAATATGTATTGAATCTCTACAGAAGTAGACAGAAACCATGCAGTTCTTCAAAAGCGAAGATGATCAGAGATGTCCTATATAGCAGAAGGCCAGAAAAGCTTATCATTCATAACATAAAAATGCAAACAAATAATTTCTTTGAAATAAGAAAAAACATAGATACAGAAAATTTCCTTTTATGATGAGAACTTAGAAGAACACAAGCACATTAATAGAATTCCATTCTGCAGGACCCAAAAGCAAGGGGCTCAAATGTTCATGAGACTAGACGGGTAATTTTGTCCTAGTGAGTAAAGGGAAACGAAATACTGATATACATTCTTCTTGGCATGTACGAATCCTGTGTAGTGAGAACGATCAAATAAGAGAATATCAACACTGCAAAGCCAAAAACAAAACTTTAAAATACAGAGTAAATCTCCAAACAGGCACATCACTGTTTAGCTGGATACATTTGATAAAGAACAAACTTGTTGGGGAAAAGGTGGGAGTCTTTGAGCAAGGGGACATGAGACCTGGCTTGCTTTCACATCTATATTATGCACTGGCATTTGTATATCCAGTGACAAGGCCATCAAATCAATGGTCAAGAAGGTGAGCAGCATAGCAAGTGCATTGACATGGATCGAAGCTGTCTTTTTTAACAACCAAACAAAACTATTCTACATTGGGTGGGGACAAATATCTTCGTAATGTATATCATTTATATTTCTTAGACTCGTCAATGAAGCTATGTATCTAATTTAATAGGAAAATGAAGCATGTCAACAAATTATTTACAATAAGCTCTCCAAATTTATTTATCAAGCTGAAAATGTGGATATGAGACGAGTTCTGACAGGCATAATAGATGAATATCTTCAGATGGCATACCTGCTCTTCCTTTTTCTTAATTTAAGGATTTCCACTTCAATTCCCCGGAGCTTTCCTCAAATTTCTCCTCTAAACTCTGATTCATGTAGCTATGCATCAGTTTGGGATCATGTGAAAATCCATAGTAATGGCTGCTTTGCGTGATATAAATTAATATCAAGCCTAACTTTTTGTATTTTTAGAGTTTTTTTTTTTTAAAATATAAATTCATTGATTGTTTTTCAGTTAAATCAGGAAAATCAAGGTTGGCAGTAAAATGTCAATCTTGAAATCAACCGACACCACATGATGTGCAGGCTTCACCTAAAACAGTCATAACCAAGCTGAACTTCAAAAACTTTATGAATAACAATGATTTTGGGAGACACAAATTTGGGACCATAGGTCAAATTTGCAAAAAGATAAATGAACTGCAAGCTTCATTAAACTTCAGAAATCTGAATTGCTCTCTTTTTAAATAGGATTGATCGGATCACTTTTGGAATGACAAAAGAAGATTCAGTGCACAATGTTTTTTCATTTTTGGAAAAAAACAGCTTTGAAATAAGTGACACAACTCAGAGGTAGAAAAATATAAGATCTCTAATGGACTGCAACTTTATATGGGTTTCATTCTTAACTGTGAGTGGGCATACTAAGAGGGCACTGTAATCAAAATTATGAGAGTATACTCTATTTTGAACAGCTCCATCTAAGCGCCAAACCATTCACATAACATGTCATTAACTTGCCAGCAATCAATATATGGATAAACTATGGGTTGCAAACTGTTGAGCTAAATTATAGCAATGAATGTAAGGACAGTCATTAGGCAGTTAGAGAGTAAATTGGCTATCTATACTCTTTATAATTTTTGTCAGAATAAAGGATTGGATTGTAGAGTTGATGTACCAGTGCCTAAAACTAGCCAGTAGGAATGAGCTAAGCACCCTGACAGACTACAGATGTCAGAATTCGTTGAGATAGGAGCTGCATAGAATCAATAGAAAATAATCAGATTTATAAGTTGATAACAAGCATGATGTGTGTTGACTGGGGTTTTGAGCAAACAAACACAAATGACTAGGTGACCGCAGAACATGAGTGTGACAGGGGTGCAAGTTGACTAGATCTGCGAAAGCATACTGATGGAACATGTGGCAGTGCAGGGGTCAAGGATTTGTGGATGATCTGGGATCGCAGATGTTTGAAATAGTGCTTGTTAGTTGTATGACAGTTGTATCCAACCTGAGAAAGTATATTCGTAACAATATACTAATGATCCGCAAAACTATAAATAGAGGTCAAATTGTAGTTCAAAGGAGTGGTTGTTGCAGGTGCGGATTTGTAAGCCGTTGGGCATAAATTCATGGTCGCATCAAGGTTTGGTGCGCATTGTCACATACAATGTTTGTAATCTTGAACTGTATATGAACATAATGGCGGTTTCTTGTGTTCTTTGATGTGTTATTGTAAAGTATGTGCGAAATGTGTCAATTGTTTCCATAGTTACGGTTTTATTGTGCTTCAGGCTAGACCTTCAAGCGTAAGCTTGATTAATTATGCCGGCACCTAGACTGTTTCGGTATGGATATGGGTACAGGTACAGGTATGGTACACTGAAACAGAATTTAAAAAAACCTCAGGTACGGTAAGCTATGGGTACGATTGTACAATTTATTTTTAAAAAGTAAAAAATATAAATATATATATAAATTTAAAGAAAACAAGCAGCTTATAGTCTCAACAACCTATAAAATATTAAAAGCCAACAAGCTTATTATGAATCAGAAGCCATCTAAAGCAAGATTTCTTTGACTAAATACAAGAAGACCACAAAACATTAAATCTATGAGTCTATCTACTAATGGGCTCACAAACATTCCACTTATTGTTAAGGCCCGGGGAAAGGTTTGGGGAGAAGGCAATCTTTTCATAGAGTCGTTTGGAGGTAGCCTCTTGGAGAGGGGGCCCTTTGAGCCACCTCATACTATCCCAAAAGTCATTCTCACCCTCCATAATTAATCCAGTAGAGGGAGCTGTGAAAGCATTTCTGAGCATTGTATACATTCTGAACTGAGATTGAGGGAGCTTATAGAAAGCTTTAAGGTCTGTCCATTCCATCCACTTCCCAAATCTGTACAAGTCATGAAGTATTTTAATTCCTTTCTCAAACCAAAGGAGGGCAGAGCAGCCTCTTGTCAAGGCAAGGATCTTGATATTATATTTCAGATTCGATGAAATCGATTTGTAGGCTTGGCACCTAGTGTCAGCAAGAGAAGATAGGCTGCCCAACCACCAAGTGCTTCACTTGTTCCCATGCCTTCCAAATTGACTGAAGAATAAAGGACCCATGAGTAGCAACAGGAAAGCCCCAAATAGTAAGTCAACCAAATGAAGTCCTTTTCATCTCTCTTGACCCTTCGGAGCCTATTGGCAATATTGAATCTCACACGAACTTTCCAAGGTTCAATTCTAGTCAAAGCCCTCAAGTTTTATTTATTTTTTTGCACTTTAAAAAACGTATTGGTACTCTGTGGGTACGTATCCACAGGCCTTGGGTACGGATTTCTGTACCTGGGACGTACTCAGGGCCTGTGGGTACATACCCACAGCGTACCCATACCTGGTACATATCAGGCCTGGTACGAGGGGGTACTTGGTGTTTCCGGGCAGTCTAGGCCAACACAGATAGAGCTCTGAATTTGACGTAGAAACTAAACCTCAGCTGAAATTAGGTCAACATTTTTGGTTCCATTTCCGGTACCTTATTGTATTGGTTGTAGGCACTTTCTGCATGCTAGTTGTTGCTTGGCCAGAAGGATCCGGCCGGATCATGAGATTTTGTGGGGAATTTGAGAGATTTCACATTGAAATCCTAGAGATGGTAGGATAAACTTGTGGCGCAAAAGGGTTAGGCAATGGAAGGGTTGGAGGTGGTGTTAGATCTTTATAAATCATTGTGGGAGCGATTTATACCTTTGTTGAAAGAGAGTTTGTGTGTGTTTAGAGAAAATGGGCATGTTTAGGTCAAATCCAAAGACTACAAGAAGGCAAAGGGGAATGATTTTGCAAAGCCATTGAAACCACAGGAGGAAGGGGTTGGCACAAGACAAACCCATGTTATGGTGGAAAATGCTCCTTTGGAAGGAAAATTTGTGTGGACAACTCTTTAAACATTGGAGGAGAAGGCAAAAACTTGGGAACTGTTGTAGAGAAAGATCTCGAGATCGGAAGGAGCACGCACCTCAACCTGACCAGATGCCGAAACCTTTGTGTTACTTTTGCAAGGTTAAGGTTTTTTCCAGTAAGGTAGTATTTGCGAAGTGAGAAGATGAACGCAGATCAATGTAATCTATGTGGGAAGATGAGTTTTAGCAAAGTAAACCCTAGGGGAATGAGTGTTGGGGTTCAACATCAGTGGTTCTTGCAAGATACGTTTATGTGAGTCCTATGAAGAGTCAATCATTGGTAATGACCCCGGTGTACTCAATTTTGCAATGAGGTTACCGGAGTATCACGAGATCAAGGATGTGGCCGACCATGCACATTGGTGTGAGCTTTGTGGCGGAAGAAGGGGATAACTATGTCTAAGGCTAAGGTGAGTCAATTTGTGACGATCTTGCTCGAATAAGCACATACCTAGTATAGGAAGTATGATCCTAACCAAATGACGATGGATTTTGAGGAATTCAAGACCACGTTTCTAAAGGAATTTCATATTCTTGAGTTCGAGAAGGCGAGTATTTCTGCATTGAAGGAGATAAAGCAAGAACCGACAGAGACCGTATAGGCGTACAATGCACATTTTAAGACTTTGTTATCAAAGATATCATATGACATCCATCCATTACAGCATGCACAATTGTTTATGGACAGTTGTTGATGTTGTTCCGGAGACAACTTTCAATGCAAAATTTCAAAGACCCCCACGAAGCTCTAGACGCAACCTTGCGGATAGAAGTTGTGGGCAGTTTTGATACTAGTGTGAGACCATTCTTGGAGGTGCAAATATCCACAATGCAAGCCAATTGAAGAAACTTGTCACTTTCAGTAGTCAACCATCACAGAAAAAAAGCATTGCATTAATTGCAATGTGGTTGGACATACTTAGGGTGAGTGTATTTGACAAAGAATCAATGTTGCAAAACTTGTATGTGAAGTATGTGAAGAAAAACATGAGATGCGGGACTGCCCGATGGTTCAACGCATGATGCGAGTGAAGATGACTTGGTGTAAGGTCTACAAGGAGGATACACACAATACGGTAGATTGTAAGATGATTGAGGCAATGCGCCAAGCTCGAAACAAAGAATTGAGGCAAGGAAGTTCATCTATGTATTTGCCACCGAATCAAGGGTATGGAGGTCGGTTTTCCAGCCATAAAAGTGGAAGAAGTGGTGGAAAAAACCAGGGCTCATGCTTTAAGTGCAGGGGGCCAATCACTATCAAAGAGATTGTCCAAAATTCCCAACTTGTGCACATTGCAAAGTAAGCCACAAGATGGAGGAATGTTCGGACTTGGTGAAAAAGATTAGAGAAAGTGAAGAGTGTTAGGGTCATAGGAAGTGCAAAGCTAGTACAATAGGGTAAGAGTTGGAGGTGGAAGCCGATGGACTCACCGGATGTCCGAAAAGAAGCTAAGGTTCATATTACCACACGAAGTTGGGTGAATACACAACATAGCCACCCCGTCACCGCAGTTGACGTGATGGCTTATTAAAAACATAATAACTAAGGCATGTGATATCATTAGGAATTTGCAAGTGGAGGTACAAGTTGCTTGGGAAATGGAGGAAAAAATGAAAGAATGACACAAAACCCCATCATCAAGAGAAATTGTAGAGATGATTGAAATTTTTGCGATAATGAAGCAAGAGGGATTTTTGCCTTTGTTGAAAACATGGCTTCAACAAACTTGAGAGGTCACTTTGAGGAGGATGGAATTGAGAGCCCAAAGATTTATGTATAGCAAGTCAAACTGGATACGACAAGGAGTTATTGATAGAGGCGTAGATATATGGGAGGGGTATGTGGAATATCCTAACTCGATATTTGGGCCGAAATTAACATATTGACAAAGGATGCGTGGAGATTGTTGGGAAGTCTTGCATTGGAGCTGACTTCAAGTCTCTCGATCATGGCGAACAAGACAAAGGCAAGGCCCATTGGACTTGTGTGCGGAGTATAGTTGGATATCATGGGAGTGAAGTTCGACGCAGATTTTGAGTAATTGAAATTGCAAAGGCGATAACTACCTGCGCATTGCTTCAAGCTGACCATAGTGTTATGATAATCATGCAAACATGAGGTTCGAGAAGAAGGTAATGAGCTTCGAGAAGGTGATGATTCCTTTGGATGACTTAATGGGATCACCTTATGTTGAAAGTGTCGATATGGAGGAAGAGTTCAATAACATTTTCAAAGTAACGAAGCACAATAAAGAGTACTTTAACCCACGGGAAGATGGCAAAGTGGGCGGTCGGTATCCGACACACCACCAATATATTGCTGCGAAAGGTGGGTTTTGGAAGAATATGAGGTTTACTAGAAGATGCATTGGGATAAAGCAAAGGTGGGAGAAGAAGATAGTAAAAGCTAAGAGTGGGATGGTCCAAAAGGTGATGAACGGACAAGAAGTTGCAATGAGGTGGGTCCTAAAGAAAGCACATAGTTAAATTAGGTCATGAGGATCAATAAGGGCTGCTTGGAAAAATTGCCAAGATATGATGGCTCATCTTCTGCAAAGGCATATGCGGTGAACTTGAAGGGTTGTCTACCGAAGGAAGATAAAGTTTTTGTGTTGACTCATATGATAAAGGACATTGTTGATATGTGGTGGGCTATGCACAAGCAGTTTTACCAAAGTAGGCATATGTTAAGGAGACCATGTGCACAAGATTTGAGAGGAGCTATGTGAAGAGAAAGCTTCCGATTTATGCAAGAGATATGAGTCTGCATAGAACATCTCCGGGAATGTGAGAGGGTGTGGAGCTCGAGTGAGTGTTTTCCACCCCTTTGACTTTGGGTTCATGTGCTATATGACACGTTAAAGACTTGGAAGGCTTGGTATTTGTGGAAAGTGAAACAAAGCAAAAGATTGTGGATTGGGAAGTGGTGAAGGCAAAATATGAAGACATTTACTTTTGGGGCGAAGGAGCAAAGCTCTGATTGCACATTTATAACAATGATAAAGGACATTGTTTTTCATAGAGATGCTATGTATTATGTGAGAAGACAAGCTTCGCAAAAATTGGGAGGATGAAGACTATTTTGTGGACCGAATTTTTGTGAAAGATCGAGCAAACAATTTAGTGTGGGCAGGCATGTCCCCATAATGTAAAGGTGTCTGTCGAGTGTAAGAACGAAAGAAGCTATTAAGGAAGTACCACAAGTAGAGGTGACAGATGGGGAACGAGTGGTGGAGGTTGTGCGTAAAGACCCCAAAATATTACAATCAGCCTTTACGCATGAAAGAAGTTAACATGGGAACGGAAGACCCATGCATGTCAAGCCTTGGTGATTACTAGGGCAATGTAGAATTCACCAAACTTGCAGAGCTAGTTAAGGTGTACTAACCTATTTCCCAAGAGTTAGAAAGAGATGAAGGGATTAGATCCGAGTCCGAGAAAAATGTGCATTAAGTTGTGTGAGGGAACACAACCTATGAAGAAGAGGCCATATAAGATGAACCGAAAGATGTGGGGCAAAGGTCAAGGTAGAAATTGATACGATGTTGGACACAGGAGTCATCTTTCCAATGGAGGAATTGGATTGGATTAGTCGATAGTGATTATTATCAAGAAAGATGGAAGGATACGGGTTTGCATGGGCTACAGGGATGTTGAATGATTCCTGCGTGCAAAACTCGTTTCCAACTTCATTTACAAAGGAAGTAATGCAAGGTGTCATAGTATGTGAAGTATACACTTTTACGGATGGGTTTTCTAGCTATCATCAAGTGTAAATCGCAAATGAAGACAAGGCGAAGACAACTTTGCGGCCGAAATGGGGGTAGTTTGCATATAATGTTATGCCATTCGGATTGAAGAATGTGACGGAAATATTTTTACGAATCGTCGTTAAAGCCTTCAAAGACTTTATCGATAATTTTAACAAGTCTATCTGGATGATCGGCAATGTATGGATTATCGTGGGATCACCATACGAATTTGCATTTGATGTTTGAGCAATGCAAATTCTGAAAAATATCCTTGAACTTGAAGAAATATACTTTTGTGGTTCCTTATGGGGTATTTCTAGGACCTATCATTTGTAAGGAAGGCATGTCGATGGACCCTACAAAAGTAGCAAGTGATTCAACATCTAGAAGAGCCATGGATGCGTAAAGATGCTTGTGCATTTTGAGGACATTGTGGATATTACCGTAAGTTTAGTAGGACCGCTAGAAGAACTTCTAAAGAAAGATGAGCCATTCACATGGACCTATTTGCGCAATAAGAGGTATTTGACGGGCTTAAGGAAAAATTGGCCAACACACCAATTTTGCAATTTGTGGATTGGAAGAAGCCATTTCATGTGCATATAGATGCATTTGGAACGGCGGTGGGGACAATTTTTATGTAGTCGGGTGAAGGCAAGATTGATCATCCCATCTATTTTATGAGCAGAAAATCGTCCAACACAAAAAGAAACTATAGCACTAGAAAGCATGGGGCGTGTAAAGTTTAGACAATATCTTTTGGCCTCTCCTTTTATGTTTTTTACAGACGGCATGACGGCTTTGAAATACTTGGTAAATAAGTCGGTATTACATCGTGGCATTTTTCATTGGATGGTGTTATTCTAGGAGTTTCAGTTCAAGGAGGTGGTGAAACCAAGGAGATTGCAAGTAAGACCAAACCATTTGTCTCACATAAATATAGGGAAAGTTGCGTGGTCTATTGAGGAAGGGTTGCCCAATGCCCAACTATACAAAGTTCTGCAAGTGCCGAAGGAAATGACAGAAATTGTGGTGTTTCTAATGTTAGGAATGGCACTTGAGGGATGGACTACCTTGTAGAAAAAGCAGTTGGCAGTTAAGGCTGCCCCATATTGATTGGTTGGACGGGAAATATACATGCTGAGAAGAGATGAGGTTTTTGCATTGTGTGAGCTAGAGCATGAACACCAAGATGTCTTACAGAATGTCACGAGGGGTGGTAGGAGGATATTATGTGAGGGATTCCACAAACCACAAAATCTTACTACGAGGACTTTGGTGACCGACGTTATTTAAGGATGCTCGGGAGTTTCCGCAGAGTTGTGATATTTGTCAAAGGGTGGGAAACCGAATCGCAGAGATGAGATGCCATTGGCATCGATGATTGCGCAAGAACCGCTTTGATAGGTGGGCAATTGATTTTGTGGGCCCATTAAACCCACATGATGATGGACAGGATGCATTACATCATCACCGACACATTATTTAATCTGTTGGGCAGAAACTAAGCCGACTTGGGATGGCACCACAAGATTTCTATGGGAGAACATCATTACAAGATTTGGGTGCCTCTAAGTTTGTTGAATGACCGTGGTACTCATTTTCTTACGGAGACAGTACAAATTTTATTAGAGTTCATGATAGCGTATGATAAGAAATATCCTTACCATCCACAAGGGAATGGGATAGTGGAAGCCTTTAACAAGATTTTGGGGACAGCATTGACGAAGATTTGAGACGCGTGGGACACACATATTGAGAGGAAACGTGTTTTTGTGGTCTTATGGGCCTCCAAGACAATGCACAAAAGATTAAACAAGTATATACCCTGTTCCAGTTGGTGTATGGGAAAGAGGCAATCTTACTAGTGGAGTTCCTAGTTCCAACTTTGCAGCTTTCCCTTGTAATTAATCTCAGGGACAAACAATTAGTGAATAAGCGGCTACACGAGATTCTTTCATTGGATTAACGAGGTTGTTGGCTCGGTGGAGTCAAAAAGTGGAGAAAGGGTGACATCAGATTTGGCATGCCAAGCATATCAAGACTAAGCTCTTGCAAAAGGGGGATAAGGTACTTAAGTTTGACTCCAAGTATGCACACCACCCAAGGAAGCTACATTTACGGTGGATGGGACTGTTAGGAATTAATCAGTGCTCCACATTTGATATAGTTATATGAGTTAATATATTGTTAGTGTGTGAATGATAGTGTGAGATATATTAGTGAATTGCATGATATTAGAATGTCGTGAGTTGTTTGAACAACTCACCTAATATAGTGTGATTTGTTATAGGAGTTAGAATAGGATTCCTTCATATCAGGAGATCTTCCTCTATATATTTGTATGTTGTGTTGGATTACTATATGAAGAAGATTATTGTTATTCTGAGTTTACTTTTCAATGAGTTTATTGTCAGCAGCTGAGTAAACTCTGAACCAAAACTTCATTTGGTATCACAATAGGTTATTCCTATGTATAAAAAATGGGGGTTACACTTGTTAGATTGCCCTAGCAGATGAGAAATTTCCTTTGTGATCAATTTTTTTAAAGGAAGTAGGAGTGTGATATCTTCTTCATGGTGTTTTCGTCTGTACTTTGTCTCAGCTATCGTACGGTTGATCTTTTGTCTATCTTCCTTGATGTCTCCATATATAGGTCTGCTCAACACATATGTTGGCCGTAGAAGAACTACATACATAAGAAGCCAGTTGACCAGATTCAAGGCTCTATCGGTATTACACTTGTGGACATACCCATGAGATTCGCCATATATTTGATTGATATTATTTGTCTTCGACATAGACGTCAAACCTGCCACCTACGGTTTGGACAGTTGCACATGCAAGTCTTTATTTTTTAAATCTGAAAATGAATAAGGGTGAATCATGAGTTTCTTCAATCCTTATTAATACTTTCCTGACAGTTTATAAGTTGCAGATCTCTTCTAGCTTAGATCTGTTCGTGAATGAAATTGTTAGCATCCTGTTTGATGTCCTTATAATCTCAAAACCTCGATTCAATATTCGTGATAAGGAGGTGCTATACATTTGGTGTGAAAGACAAAGTTATAATTGTAGATCCATTGCTTTATATATACATTTTCCTGGGATGTTTATTTTCTTAAGATAATCATTTATCTCCAACGCAGCATATTAAATTGCTTAGAAAAGTGCAGAGCATCAGCACCATATTAAGATATTTTTCTGTATTGCAACATGTGCATGACGTGATCCAATGCAAGCCAAAAATAAAGTATAGCATCAAACAACTCTCTTAAGCATATCTAAATATCTGTCCCTGCTATATGACAAAAGCTACAGCTGAAAGGTGTAACGGCCTTACTGGATAGGATAACCAGGAAGCTCCGACTCAACTGTTTAACACGAGCCTAGATCTGCGCTCTCAGGCGGTCAGATACATTCATTCAAGACCTGTTTTAACAATATCAAAATGCTATTGGACTTCTTGTCTTGTGTATGGAGGTGTCAAGACTGCAGAAGCGGATGTAAGAAGACATATCACGATGAAATTAGATGGAAGGAAGACAGCTTACCATCAATTTCAAACATCCATACCAGATCTGCCATCTTCGAATGAGTGGTTAGCCCGTACACATTTTCTATCTCCCTCATATGCACTTGACTCGACTTCATCGTGTATTGGCTAGCATAGCAATCTCCATTTCTGAATTTCTCTGTCATGAAAGATCAATTTCCGTGCATCATGGCATTCCAGATTTTCATGTTATAATGTGTGTGGGTCATTTCGATGCTTACTATGTATTGTTTAAGTAAATCATTGTTTATTGTTTTATATTATTATAGTATTTGTTCATCTATTTTTGTACTTTCATTTCTCTATATTGTGTCATTGTTGGTTCTTGTTAATAAAGAGCTGTGTCATCAAAATTATGTCTCACAAAGTCCAAAAGTGTCAAATAAATTGTTTGTATATGGATGCATTTTCGGTAGAAACTGACATCCAATATGTTTCACATAGTGGAGGGTAATTGTAACAATAAATACAATGTGGAAACCATTGAGCCTCGAGTTCACATTCCGCTAAGTTAGCAGCATCCTACTGGAAGATGGAGGCTGGAGGGCAACCAGTGCCCTCTCGCTAGCCGCTAGCGACAGGGCTACACAACGCAACAATGGCGAATAAAGTGTGTAGAACAACTATGCAAAGACTAAAGTCCAATAGCAGTGGAAACCGGTTATGCTGTGCGAGATTGAGTGGCAGCGATCACGTGCAAAGGCTACAGGAGATGATGACGACTTCGTGCTCATTTTTTTAATTTTTCATGTTTTCAACATTTTGTGTGATCTAATAAGTGAGCAATTCCTATGTAATCCCCCTGAATCGATGTAAACATGTAGTGGAAAACTAAAAGCATAGTGTATTGCAGCATCATGATACTTGTGAAGGGTGAATAAATGTGTGAGTCCCTGTTCATGCCTAGGTTAGTGGTGATCTTGAGTAAAAGTATTTGTGAAGGTTGAACAGATGTTGAATTCTTGTTCGTAATCCCCACATTGGTTTGGTTCATGGGCTCCCAGTGAGTGCATGGTTGATGAGAGGTTGATGAGTTCCTTTTCTACCTTTAGTTTGAATTGTAGATCAAGATCATGAGCAAGCAGTAGCAACGCGCTGCAGTTTAGGACTGTGTGTTTTTCTACCATGTTCACACTTTGGGGATGTTAGGAATTAATTAGGGCTCCACATTTGATATAGTGGTATGGGTTAATATCTTGTTAGTGTGTCGACAATAATGTGAGATATATTAGTGAATTGCATAACAATACACTAATATATGAGTGTCATGAGTTGTTTGGACAACTCACCTATAGGAGTTAGAATACAAATCCTTCATATTAGGAGATCCTCCTATACATCTGTATGTTGTGTTGGATTATTATATTGAGAAGATTATTATTAGAGCAGTTGAGTAAACTTTGAACCAAAACTTTAGGGGTTGTTCATCATCCATCGCATTTTGACAAGGGAGCATGCAAGCTCCGCAAGTTGGATGGAGAGATGTTTCTTGGGCATTTCAATGGGTGTAGGCTTAAGCCCTACCGAGATTAAGCACCGCAAAAACTTGGAGAACCAAGAAGGCTAGCAGCCAATAAATGCTTTTGTTTGTTCCTTTTCGGTTATCACAAAAATAAGTGAGACAATACTCCAAATATATATAAAATAAAATTTTGTACACAAGAAACAATACTTCGTTAAGTCCATAGGAATGAGATGTTCTAAGTTTTGTGCACGAGGATGTGGCACCTTTTTTTGAGAGGTAGGGAAAGAGAACGTTGTAAAGATTGGCAATGGAGAGTGAGGGAGACCTTGTTCTTGCAGAGATTGAAAAAGGTTGAGACAAGTGGGATCACATTTTTGCAGAGCGACTCGGCGAGTCAACTTTTGGGGTAGAAAAAGAGAGCTTTGAAGTGGATGACATGGAAGGATGAGTGGATAGCTTTTGTGCACGTGTTGACGGTGGAAGCAGTTGCAAATAGCTCGTGGAGGTAGGTTTCGGGTTTAATGCCAATGAGGCTATTTAAGACACTTAAGGTGATAAAGCGAGGTCATTTGAGCATTATTAAATTACGAATCGTGAGCAGATTTGAGAACAAATTGAGAGAAGCAAAGAAGATGAACCAGAGCCGAAGGAAGTTGAGGTAAACGATTGGTTGGAAAGGTCGGGAGTGGAGTGAACGAATTAAGAAAAGAATGTGAAGACATGGCACCAAATAGGAAAGGTAGCACACATTCACCTATAGTGTTGGGGAAACCAAAGAAGCAAAGAGAAATACCCCAGTTATGGAGATGGGGTATACAAAGATGTTGCCAACAACATTGTGGATGGAAAACCAAGTGGGCAGTTGTGCCCTGAAAGAGTTTAACCATAGGAAGGATAGCACTGCAGTCACATTGAAGGTAGAATTGAATGTACAGGTTGGGAATAACAAAGAAGACACAATATCAACGAAGTTAAAGGATACTCGTGTGTTGGCACTATGGGAGTTGTCATGTTTTGGGAGGCCTAAGGAATTGTTAGCACGGGCTTTGTCAAAAGTACATGGGAACCGAATGTACTCCGCAGGGAGAAGTTTGAAGATAACCGGCGCAAGAATCAATTAGGCAATTGGCCATCCTAACACTGGTGAGGAGTTGCAGACATTGTCAGGGACGGCCGCAGAACAAGACCAAACCATTGCAAACTGGGGAATAACAGCGGGAACCTAAGCCTACATGTTGGACAATATCAAGAATGTATCTTCCTGGGTTGCTACACAACTGATCACCGCAAAGCTAACCCCCACAAGTCACATTACTCAAGCGTCATGGGATGTGGTTCATCTGGTGAGGAAACTTGCAGAGAAAGGCATATAAGTGAATTTTGAGGATTTTGTAGTCAAGGAGATGGCCACAAATGCTCATGAAGCCCATGAGTTGGGAAAGCAGTTTCGGTTCTGCTGAATACATATTTTACTTCTCACAGAAACTGTAAGGATCCTACAGTAGCTACCTTTTTGTGGCGGTGCCTGAAGGGGCCGTGGAACAAAGATATGCAGCATACGAGTGCCTAGGTTCCATGGGAGATAGGTATAAGGCACATGTGAACCTCTGATTCGATAATCTCCAGAAGATGTTTGGCGGGGAGCAGCATATCATAGAGGAGTTGGTCGCTGTGTACAAGGGATATGTGGAGTTTTGTGCCATTCCACATCATATTGTTGCGAGGGTCTGAACCACAAAGGACAGATGGATAGATTGGAAGGTCCTACCGTTCATGGTGACTGCAAGATACTTGGAGCATTCACTAGATAGGCTTGCAGGAATCAAACGTGCAAATATAGACACACAAGCCTCAATTAAGGACGAATAAGAAATATTTCGAACACGTCTTGTGCAAGGCTCAATACAGTACAAAAATTCTGAATAATAGGACTCGTGTCAGTCAAAGGCCAAAAGTGACCACAGTTAATATTGCATGGGAATGCTCCAAAATACAGAATACAATAAGTCTATCACAGGCATTGCAGCTTGTATCAATCAGTACATAAGCTTATGACTAGAATCTAGAATCAAGCATTCTAATGTCCAGGACATGTTATCTTCCCAGAAGCAATCCAAAGAAAGGCATCTAATAGGCAATCTCCACATGCATCTGGCAGGTTGCCAGTGCGCTATAAGTGATAGCTCTTCCATCATCAGATGCCAGTTTCGAGAACCCAATTTGGATAAGCAGGCTTCTGTCAGAAGAAACCTCATTACACAGTCCTTAAGTTGTACCTGCTTTGTAAATAGACATTATGCATAACCACGTCACTATTAATTAATAATTAACCTTGTTTAAAAGGCTTTGCTCCATGATGCTCCAAACTATCTCAAGAACCTTGAAATAGGTGTTATTCCAGATCTAATAGAATGATATTCCATCTGATCATAGCCTTAAGATCCATCATTCAAGAAAATTAGTTGCAGGGAAATTTGTGTCTCTCATCAAGGACTGCAATGTTAATTTCCCAAAGATAAGCATCTAAAGTTTTAAAGGAATTCTCCTGCCAACAGCTTAATCATCAGCCATGACAAAAAAAGGGACAGAATCCAGTATTTCCTAGACATTGACCAATGGTCTTCTTGAATTTGAAGGTAAGCTTTTGAACCTACATAGTGACAGAAATTACAATGAACTAATGAATGCGTCCTTTGAACAGTCCTCCATGAATGAATTACCAAGCACATTGGTATCAATAGTTTATACTCTTAGTGCATTCTGCTTCTAGATTATGAATGGAAGCTATTCTGCCATACAAAAATGAAATATGAAACAATTGGAAAAATTCCGAAGAGAATGTGCCACAGAGATAGAACAGTTTAGGACAATACTTCTTGGAGGATTGCAAGGTGCGTAGGCTGAGTGCCAATTGCTTTAATTGTTGTCGCATATCAAGAATCATATCTTTCCTGCTGTGTAAATCCCTTTCGCTCCTGCAAATCTCATCAATATGTCAATCCGTGCATTGTATTACTATTACATAAATGAACATATCAAATGTAGCTTGCATTTGGAGAAGCCATAGTCTAATAAAATGTTTAAGTCCATCAAATAATACTTTACGTATAAACATGTTAGTTGTAATTATATAAAAATAAACATAATTATACATTGTATAATTTAAGTTAGCAAAGAAACAGAAACAGATACAAGTATGATATAGGAAACAACAATTTTACAGAACCCCTAGAAACAAAATAGTGTGGAAACACCCATACAAAAAATATTAAAAGAAGAAAAAGTATATAAATATAAATAAAGCTACACATAATATCCATGTTTTGTGCATAAATAGTCAAAAATCAAATATAAGCTAAAATACAAATAATAATATTCATATCTTATATACTATGATTTGTCGGTTCAAAATACATCATAGTTAGAGGATTGAACAAATAACCATCAATCTCTTCTTGGAGGACAGCTATAGCATCCACAGATCATTAGAAGTTAGAATCAAACACAAGAGCAGCAATACCACTCCCACGAGCTCCACTCTCTGGATCCAGTGTAGAATTTCCTTGCCCGTCATCATCAAGTAATGAAAGATTAGTAAGGGTAGCTTATGAAGCATCCAAGTCAGGATTCTCTTGCTGAATATCCCAAAGCTCAGTCGACCCTTGCTTGTAACTGTCATCCTTGTGTGACAAGACAAGTAAAATTGGAAAGCACATACACTAATTCCCCTTCCTGCTTTCGCTTCAGGTTAGTGTAGGTTAGAGTTATGGGTGTTATTAGTTTAGCTTATGTTTTTTTTTTTTTTAAGTAAAGGAACATTGTCATCCATATTCGTTCCAGAAATGGCCCAGAAACATCAGGTTTTTCCTGGAAAAGTTCTGGAAATGCAAGTGCCAGTTCTGGGAATAACCCGACATTTCTGATGTTTTGAAAGCCACTCCCTGAGAAACAGCATCTCTTTCCTTACTTGAGAAATAGGGGCAAAGAGCATTTCCTACAGCGTAGTGTATAATACATATGAATATATATTTTTATTTATTTATGCAAATAAAAAGCATTATACAAAAAAATAAAATATACGCATGCACACTATTACATGCACAATCTTCATGAACTTATTTCATGTGAATCAAATAAATACCAAAAAGAACCAATAAAATGATTTCACAAGAAACTTCAATTGTCCATTTGAGACAACCAGTTCTGCTCTCATTCAGCATGGAAGCAAAAGGTAACCAAGGCATTCGCTGTTACACAACTAAGTACCTATAAGTTTATAACTATGTTTGGCATGCCCATATAGCAAGCATTAACCTTATTGGTAACAATAAGAATGCAAAGTGTCAAAGCAGCATATTTTGTTTGGGGATGACAGCCAGCTTATGCACATGTAATTTTATTTGAATATTCACTCTTGTGATTAATGCTTGTTTTGAATAAGAGTATATTCTATTAGAGATGAACGGTAGAAGACTGCCATGTTTATGCAACCTGTTGGGAATTTCATTTCTTAGTTGCAAGACAATTACTTCCCACCTCGTTGAAATATCCATTATTTAAGTTATAACTCAACCATTCGCATGATCAGTTTCATTTCATGCCACCAATGCAATCACCTTGAATCTTGCTCAAATGTATTTTAATTACAACTTTGGAAGAGAAATAAATCCAAAAGTAGCATACTGTATTATTAGGACTGTAATAAGCTTTTGAGGATAAGGTTTACCACATCAAATTGGAAATTGGTGCTACTTTAAAGCCTGTGTTATTCCTCTATTATTTCTAGATTGAACCAAACCCCGAAGAAACTATGGAACCAACTACTAGTAAATGCCTATGGAAGAAAATAATCAGAGGTTGACCCAGAAAATCAGCCAACTGAGGCAGGAAAAAGCTATTTTAAGGGATAGAGTGGAAAAATCGGAGAAGGAATTGTTGCCTCTAAAAGAAAATGTTGACAAGGTTATCAATCTCAGCAAAATGACAGTCAACAATTGTGTCAACAACATTCGATTTATTCCAAGACAGCCTCAAAAGAGGAAGGGAGGGATGGCAGGGTCAGCCCAAGGGGGCCGAGTAAAGAACAAGTAGCCATAATCTGGCACTTGATTTAGACGCCCTCAAAGTTAACACTATGAATGATCGCCTCCAGGACATGAAGGAAAAATGGAAGGTCATAATTGCTCTTAACCACCTTGCAGAGACTAGAAAATAACTTTTTCGCTCTTGGTTGACAGTCAGAAGATTTGCTTCCTTTTTGCTGTTGCTTGTTTGTATTTTGCCCACTCTAGTTCTTGTCTCTGTTTTGACCGTTGCGTTCATCCTATGATCTTTCTTGTTTTCTTGTTGTAAAAGGGTTGGGGCCCTTTCAAAAACCCTTTTAACCCATAATCAAAATAAGGCCTAGATGACATTCTGCAGACACCAAGGCAAGATTGAGTCACCTACATGCTTGTAACTATCTCTCAAATAAAAAGAGCATGTGAAAGCCCTCATTTGTCATAACTACTGAATCATGAGTTGAATAAGAGAAAGAAGTCGGATTATTTCCATAAGTGACAAAAGCAGTAACCAAGGCTGACAATTAAATCAAATATAATACATTTAGGGACTACATTAGTATATAGGCATCTCCAAGCTAGTGCAGAAGCTCTCTATAAAACATAAATGATTAAATTCATGTATCAGAATTGTGAAGTAAACAATGCAGCTAAATGCTACATATTTGCCACCATTCAATTGTCTCCTATCCATACATCATTCCCTACAAATTTCCACAGGACCTGGTAAAGGAGGCCACCTGCAGGAAAGGATAGCAATAAGAGTGCCTTGCACAAGGATTGATGGTTGCCGAGCACTATCAATAAAGAGGATGCACCTCAACAAAAGCCAAGATTGATTCCTTGTGAAAAGTGGCGAAGAAGATTGCTGTGCAGCTTCAAGTACAAACTAAAGTATGCAACCAAGTATGAATCTTAATGAATCACCAAGAATACGCGTTGAAAAGTAAACACTGTCATCTGATAGTCCTGGCCTACGTCACAAGGTTCGAGTTCACGTTTATGTTTGACAAGGATAAAGTTCAGTTCAAGTTCATCAAGGGATAAAGTTTGAGAAAAAAAAACATCTTTAAATTCGAACAATTTTTCCTATCATTTTATATTTTTTGAAAAAATGCATAAATATGTCAGAGGGACAGAGTGGAGAGAGTTTTTGTCCGCTACTTTCAGTTGGTATATGTATATATACTATTACACACATTTGTAAAATAATGCAAAATCGTGTCAAAAACTTCCCATGCAAAAATAATGGATAAAGTTCGATTTCATGTTCAACGAGAATAAAGTTCGGCAAAATTCAAACTTTTTCGATAAAATTCGGAGAACCTTGTGACATAGGTCCTGGCCAAGGGAATTGCCTTGTACATCTGATTATCATTCAGGTTGCACATACATTTTTGTCTATAAATGGCTGGAAGAAAAAGTTAACATGGTGGAAACTGGATGTTCTTTATCTTGTAGCAAATGTTGCTTGTGCATGGCTGCATCTGTACTAGAAAAAGTATAAGCATAACATGCTCGCAAATATTAAAATAAATGGAGTTTGATCCCCTGGTCTGTAAACAAGCAGTAGTATTTGCCTTTTCTGGTAATAGACCACACATTATAAGATGAAAAGCTAGTGAACCTTCAATTGCTTTTATGGAGCAACCCTTGTGCATATGCAAAGCCTTGGATATTCTAAAATATAGGTTCAGCCTCAACATGGAATTGATATAAATAAACTCAGATTTCTATTAGAGGGAAGCACATACTATGACTGAATGACTCGAAAATCAGTGAGGAATGATGAAACTATCCAATAAATGAAATGATAAACATAGAAGGCTAGTTACAAGCTAACTTGTAATGCCCCTTTTGGGCAAAAATTGGGAAATTGGGATTTCCTGGAAAACCCCCTTCTTTTCTTTTTTTTTTTATGACAGCAATCTGAAAATTCTACAAGCCCTAGCAGCAACTGATTTTTTTATGGCAACAAACACATTCAAACAGCTGGAAATTGATGTAGAAACCCTTCAAAAATATTTTATAAAATTGTTGGAACCAATGCAAGACAAAGGAAGACCAAAACATATATTTTTGGAATTTTTCTGAACAGCTGGAATTGAATTATGACAGCAGAAGTACAGCTTACAAAAATGGTTGGAAATGAAGATTCCAAAGCCCAAATACAACACTAGAAAGAGCAAACAGCCTCCTACAAACCAAAGAACCCAAACACGGATGGAGAATGAGTTTCCGTACCTTCAAAATCTGCAAACTCTTCCCAGGTAGGGGTCACCACCCTAGGGAGAGGTCTGAAAATCTCTGAATAGCCCTAGCAGCCCTTCACAACTGAAACACTCGCTGAAAATCAACTGACAATTTGTTGAAGCCCAATAGAAACCCTTGGATGGAGAATCCTCAAGGGATTGAAGGGTTTTTGTCCTTCAATTTGAAAACAAGGAGGGTTTTCATCCTCACTTGCAGCCACACTAGAGGGTTTTCGTCCTCAAGTGGAAAAGGTTGAGCAACAACCCAAAACCTCATGTAAATTTTGATATGAGATAGATGATCCCAAAAAGAGCCAAGCGACCTCTTATAGGCAAATGATGGCACAAAACCCCAAAAGACTCCCCCAAATGGGTCGCCCCACTTTGGGATTAATTCAAAATAAATTAAATGCCTTTTCCCTCCTTTCTAATTCCACTTTGGGTCGCTCCACTTTAGCATTTAAAATAAATTAATATTTTAATGCTTTTCCTTTTCGTGATTTCACTTTATTCCATAAAGTCCTCTTTTAAAAAATAATATAATTAAAGTGCTTATAATTAAAATTACCATGCACTAAAATTAAATTATTAATTTTAGTCTCCCTTTTATTCACCCCTTTAGCGGACGGAAAACAATGAATATGCTATGGGTCTTTTTTTTACTTCAAGTATTTAAAAATACCTTTTATTTTAATAATAATTTAAGTTGCCCAAGATTTAGAAATGACTGGGCCCAACTTAGAATATTAGTAATTATTTTAATCTAGAAAAGGGGACATTACAATCCACCCTTCCCAAATTTGCTTGCCCTCAAGCAAATGCAAGCTCATATGCCCAAGTATCCTCATGCCAAAATGATGAGCCATGTTGTAGTGTTTGAAGAGCCTGGATCCCGTACTTGTCAAATGGGATAACTCTTGCCAAAGAACATGGTGTGATATATCCCAAATGGATAATGAGTGCCATCCAACCTCAAGATGATCCCCAAAATTTGTAAATGCCTAAAAACATCCACAAAATCCTACAAATTTGAAACCTGCCATATGCTCACATCATTGTGTTGTTGTCCCACTTGGCTTCTTTTATGCTAAAAATGTTTTAAGATATTTGGGCTCTAATGGTTCCTTTCATGACTTGGTGAGCTTTTCCTACCAATATTTGATAAAAATCATACTGTAGATGGGCTGGAAATGAGTTGCAACAACCACCAATCACTTGTATTTTCATCCAACTAGGTACTCGTGTGGCTGCCATGAAAGTCTCCTTCAGCTGAACCCTTCTTCCAACTTCCTTCATCAAAGATTTTCCTCATTTTTGCAAGCTTATAGCTATCCTTAGCTGATAACAACACTCCTATATTTGTTATTGTCAAGACCAACAGCATCAAAAGGGTACACAGGTACAAAAATGAAATTTCCTTGCAAAAATCAACAATTTGGGCCATAGTTCAAAAAATCGTTATCGGCAACCCAAATTTTCACTCGGAAATCGAGAATCAGCAATTTATCGGCATTAATCGGCAACTTTATCGCTACTTTTAAAAACATTTCAATTCATAAAATAAACTTAAATTAAATTATAACAGTAATATATTATTATATAAGATAACAATAATATATAATACATATCATTGTTAATAAATTAATAATAAATATAATACTCATAAATGTATAGTATATTGTTAATATATTCACAGTATAGTATAGTTAATAAGTAAATCTGTAATGTATGAATTTAAATATATGTAATACTGTTAATTTAAATATATGTATTACGTAATATGTAAATCTGTAAATGTATACTTATTAAATTATTACTGTTAATATATAGTATAGTATTAGGGAAAAAAACTATACCGTAAATGAATTTATAGTTATTCGAATGCCCACGAGTTGTGCTAGGGCCACGAGCTGGTTACTGTAGTGTTGCCCACGAGCCACGAGCTGGAAACCGCCACGAATGCTTGGTGAAACCACCACGAATGCCCCCGAAACCAGACACGAATGCCCTCGAATGGAGAAAATACGAGTCACAGGAGCAAAACCGAGTCGCACAGGAGAAAATATGAGTCGATTTGGGGTTTTTTTTTAAAACTAAGCCACGAATTTACCTGCGATTTACCGGCGGTTTTCCACAATTTTTGTAGGGTTTTTATCGCCAAAAATTGCCGATTTATCGGCACCTCACAAATCGCGATTTTTGAAAAGATTAATTGTTTTTCCTTAAACAATTTATCGTGATAATCGACAAATTAATCGCGATTTTTGATTCTATGATTTGGGCAATGTAGGGGCAGAGAACAGCCATGCAAGGACTGAAAATATCATATTAGCGATCACCAACTGAAAAGAACTCCTTCCCATGATTGAAGGCTCTTGTAAACCTATTTGTATGAAAGCAAATGGAGTAACCCAATGGCTGGTGATGGTGATGACAGCAATAAAAAAATCAGTCTCATTGTTGTCCCAAACATGTCAAGCAACTCCTTTACCTTTGCTGCAGTATCAACTTCTTCCCCGTGTGCTTCTAAGGCTTGTAGAAACACCCCTTTCATTCCCTCATCTTCAGCCGCAACCTCATATTCTTCCTCATTTGCTTGGGCTGATAATAAACTCAGCTGCTCCATCTCATCCTTGTCTTCTTCGTTCTTCATATCCTCTACCCACTTTTCAAGATGGAAATTGGATGCATATACTTTTCTATCAATTGTTGTCCCAATGAGAAGGTCTTCTTTCTCTTGCCAATCTCTTTCACTTGCTCTTGTGAGAGTCTTCTCTCCCATCTCTAGCTGCTGCAATTGGATTTCCCCTTGCATGTCCTTTTGGGAACATCCTTGTTCAATCACTTTGCCACTCTCTCGTGTCTCCATGATGACTTGGAGGCAAGTCTCTTCTGCTGTTATATCCTTATCAATCATCTCTTCAACTGTTGTTGTCATACTATCATCTTGTTTCACTTCTTTACATTGCTTCTCATACATATGAGCATGTTGGACTGAACCACGCTTATGCCTTTTCTTTTCTATCTTCTCCATTCTTGGACCTGCACATAGGACAAACACATTAAGGGAAACAAGAGCTTTCAACAACACTCTTTCATCTGATTCATCATGCCTTATAGACATGTTAATTAGCTCTCTTCTATTGCTTGCATCTTCCTCATAATTTCCACTCATATGATGGACTCCCAAAGGTCCATTCATGCTGCCCCAAGCACGGCTGTAGCCTTGCATTTCCTTCATATATTGGGCCAGCTGGAAATGCGGATAACAACAATGCAAATATTTGAGACAACATACTTCAAAACCCATAAGTTAAAGCTCTTATTACTCACAATCATACCACCCATGTCATGCTGAGTTATAATGCTTTGGACAGCAAGATAACATCCATCTTGCCTACTTCCAATCGCTGAATTCATGAACTCAACATCTACTTTTATGGAAGGACTTTTCCCAAGAGTATGCTTATCAGTTAGGAGCTGAAAATCTCTATGACATGACTGCTGTTCTAAAAATGAAAGTGTGGGACTTACCTTGTGTCCACCCCTTATACCTCCCCAAGCATTGAAGAGTTGTTGTGTCTCCATGGTGTAAGGAATGATGAAGCCCTTTTGTAGTGACTCATCCTTCATCATGTTGTTAGAATACACAACAAACTTAATATGACTCTTCATAATTCTTCTTTCATGCCAAGTGCAAGAGATGGAGAACTCAATAGTGACATTTACCTTGATCCTCAAAAGATCATCCGGATCCCATACGAGAAAAACAATCTTGGACTTGAATTGAAGAATCTACAGGCCCACAACTGCAAATTGTGTTCTTGACCTCAACACACTTCTTAGAATACCTCCTAGGTGCATGCTTATGGCTGAATCAACAACACTATGAGAGAAGAATGTTGTTGTCCTATCTAGCATACCATGGATCTTGACTAGAGGGTAGTCATCTCCAAACACCAAAACATATGCACTCATAGCTTGGACATCAAATCTGGACCCAACAACCTTATTCTGAATTTGTTGACCTGAATTTGGAGTTGTTCCATTGCTGCTCGCTTTGAGAACATTTTTGGATGTGAGGTGACATGTCTTTGGACCTTGCATTTGTCCCATGAGCTGCAACCACTGAATTTTCATGTACCAGGCTAGTGTTCACAACATATTTCTTATGTTCCTCCAAGCTGAAGTTTGATCTCTTTTATCCAGCAACATGTGATGATGACATTATCACTGATACTGATTTTGAAATCAGAAACTCTACCCTTAATGGGTCTCCAAACAGCACCAAGATCCCACACTGTTATGCTCCAACAATTTTGTTTTTGAGCAAAAGGATCTATGTGCTCTTTACTACAAGTTGTCCCCTTCACCTTATCACCCTTTTTAGCATGTTGTCCAAGATGACAAAAATATTGCAGCAACATAGGAGGGATCAACAGATCTGAAATATGATCAACATTATCATACCTCAGGTTGCCAACCAGGAGCTCACCCTCCTTTGCTGAATTGGGAGTTGTGGAGATACCTCCAACCCTTCTATCCATGTGACTCCCAATATTTTCTTCAAACACGTGTCCCTCCACAATGTTGTTCTGAAAATCAGTCAATGGCTCATCCTTTGGAAGTTTGAAGGATGGTATATATTCCTCCATCTTAAGCTCTTTGCATTCACCCAATAAAACCCTTGTTGTTTCGATCTTCCCACTATTTTGCTACCACATGCAATCATTAGAAGTCAATGAGGCATCATCCATTGTCAAAGAATTTTTGCCTTCAAGTTGTATGGTGGGCTTCTCTTGTTCTTGTTTTCCGATTTCTTCATCTTTCCTCATCACAAGGGAAGAATTATTTTCTACTGGTGCTGGAACATCTTTTCCACTTTCCTTTTATATGGTAGATTCCTCTATGGGTTGTTCCTTCTCAATCTCCAACAGTTGTAATTGTTCTTTTTCCTCCTTCAACCTTCTTTTTTTTCTTTCTTCTTTACACTTTTCTAATTGTATCACCACCTTTTGAATGGGATCTATCTTTTCTTCCCTTTAGAACAAATGTGTTCGAAAAAACATTAGTCAATTAGTTGTCCTCATGTTTGTAGGTTGGGAAGATCACAGCTCTGATACCATTGCAATGCCCCTTTTTGGGCAAAAATTGGGAAATTGGGATTTCCTGAAAACCCCTTTCTTTTTTTTAATTTTTTTTATGATAGAAATTTGAAAATTCTACAAGCCCTGGCAGCAACATACTTTTTATTTTTATGGCAACAAACACATTCAAACAACTAGAAATTGATGCTGAAATCCTTCAAAAATATTTTATAAAATTGTTGGAACCAATGCAAGACAAAGGAAGACCAAAACATATATTTTTTGAATTTTTTTGAACAATTGGAATTGAATTATGACAACAAAAGTACAACATACAAAAATGGCTGGAAATGAAGATTATGAAGCCCGAATACAACACTAGAAAGAGAAAACAGCCTCTTACGAACCAAAAACCCAAACACAAATGCTGAAAATCAAATACGACAATTTGTTTAAAACCCAATGCAAACTCTTCCTAGATGGAGAATCCTCAAGAATGAGTTGCCGTACCTTCAAAATCTGCTAACTCTTCCCAAGTAGGGGTCACCACCCTAGGGAGAGGTCTACAAAACTATGAATAGATGGCACAAAAACCCAGAAAGACTCCCCCAAATGGGTCGCCCTACTTTGGGATTAATTCAAAATAAATTAAATGCCTTTTCCTCCTTTCTAATTCCACTTTGGGTCGCTCCATTTTAGCATTTAAAATAAATTAATATTTTAATGCTTTTCATTTTCGTGATTTCACTTTATTCCATAAAGTCCCTCTTTTAAAAAAATAATAATTTAAGTGCTTATAATTAAAATTATTATGCACTAAAATTAAATTATTAATTTTAGTCTCCCTTTTATTCACCCCTTTAGCAAACGGAAAATAATGAATAGGCTATGGATCTTCTTTTTACTTCAAGTATTTAAAAATACCTTTTATTTTAATAAAATTAAGTTGCCCAAGATTTAGAAATGACCAGGCCCAACTTAGAATATTATTTTAATCTAAACAATGGGACATCACATACCTTCTCTCCATAGTAGACCATGTCATCCAAGTGATTTAAAGGCCATCTCAGACAGCCTTCTTATTCTTATTTCTAGTTGATAAATTTATAGGCACCAAAAAAAAAATTATAAGCAGGTGAGCAATCTATAAGGTAATTACTAATTATTGTTTGTAGAAGCAAAGCATCCTCATTACACCACTAATGCTTCTAGAAGCATTATTTAGGGATGCCAAAAACTGTAGAGTAGCCAGGGCTAATTATTGATATCTATTTCTCCATAATGGTGTCTTTTCATGCTACGGATCTCATTTGGATAGAATGCAAACAAAAGATGCCGCTAGAAAAAAGGGCATACAAATTCAAGTTAAACTACACACTACAGGGCTTACTGCTTATAGTGCATCAGCATATCAAAATATAACCATCTATGATCTCTAGTGGCCCTCTACATGCCCAAGACTAAACTCCCATTGTTCAGATCCATGCAACAATATAGGATCAAGGAGATGCACCTCAGATTACCTCTCTAAAACATCACGGTGTAAACTTTACTCAAGCAAGTTTGAGAAGATTGCATGCTAAAATATGGTTTTATGAATTTACCTACCAGGAATGCCTAAAAGCTAAAGCAGCAGAGAAGCCTTTCTGATAACAACTGAAAGATAAGCTTATAGAGCGTAATGCCATTGACAGTTAGAAATATGGCTATTAGGACTTTGTGTAAAGAAACCATCATAATCTACAATTTTGGTCCCTCTGAGATGTTATCTAATTCATCCTTTACAAATCTAAAAACTTATGTGAGGGAGGGCATCCCTCCCATTCACAGCAATAGTTTTTAAATATATCTAGAATATCCAAGAGAGCTGCAATCAAGCACAACCACGAGGTAGTATGCAGTTTTACACTCTTTATTTCTCACTTGGCACATACACATATTTACTGCAATTGCACATTATTCAATCTCTCAGCAGTTATTTACACCGCAAGGCATCCTGCAATGACAGCCAGGTAGTGTAATGGCGTGATTTGTTCATTTTTATTCTCAACAATAAATTTGACGCTCATTTGATCGTCATGTGGCAATTCATCCTTAAATTTGATGTCCATTTGACCATCACTTAAATGTTTTTTCTTTTTTCTTGGAGAAGTCAATCGAAAAATAGTAATATCTTGGCCATATGGTAATGTTTGGGCCCATTTTTTTGTTTACTAGTTTTTTTCTGAGACCGACACAATGGTGCAACTAAATTGATGGCATCTGCCACACAAATCAGCGGAAATTGGAAGAGAATGTAATGAAGTTACTAATCAATGTGGTATGTGAAAAATCAAAGATAAGAACCTTGAAATTGATACCTATCGGCGTATTTCAGATAGATATATTTGTTATAATACATTTATTATATTGTAATTTTTTTTTGTTGGTATACTTATACTATACTAGCATAGATATCTTAAATACAGTTATATAAAATACACTTAGAGATATCATACTTGTCACATAGGTTAGATATATACCTCGAGATTGATATCTCTTGGCATATTTTAGATAGCTGTATTTCAAATATCTATGCTATTTATACTTCATTTTAAGGTCAATGGTCGATGTTCAAAGACAGTTGTTTATTTGCAAGTTTTTGACATTATAACAATGCCAATGAATTTGAGATATCCACTTCAACTTGTAATTTGCTTTTGTGGCTGATGCAATATTTTAAAAGCTCAAGTCTTTAATCAAAATATTTTTCAAATCTAGCAAACAGTCAAAAGCAGTTAGAGAGGCAAGCAAGAGCTATAAAACAGTAAGCAGTTAGAGAGGCAAGCAAGCTGTCTAAAATCAGGCTTAGTAAACTGTTTGGTCTTGGTGAATTGATAAACAAACATGTCATCCGATAGGGGTTGTAGGTTTGAGGAACGTTGCACATCTCTGATAAGGGAAAAGCAGCAGTCCTTTATTTTCAGCCAAAAATCTAGGATGAAGATTTCCACAAAACATTTTTAAGTGCATGTAAGTCGAGACATGATTCTCATTTCCTACTCTCGAGCTTGTAAACAGCTAATGTTTTCCAAATTAAATAAGATAGTATTTAAGTGCAAGATTATGATATAATGTCAATCTGATTTTTTAAATTGTTGTTTCCATTTTCTTATTCACAATCAATTGATGTTCTCCCAATTAATTAAGAAAACATTTAAGTGCAAGATTATGTTATAATGTCTATTTTGATGTCTAGATTTTTAAAAATTTATGCCAATAAGGTAATCTCCAATCAAGGGAAGGGCAGTGTTGTCAATCAACTGTCCAGGCATATCCTTTCTATTGTCTTCTGTTTACTGTTCACGGAGTCACAAATGCACATTCCTATAGTGATCCTGATCCAGAAGCAATCTAAACGATAACACATTTAAATCGCAGATTCATGTGTGTTATAGTGGAGGAAAATGTAAAGAAAAAAATCAGAGTGCAGAGGAGACATAAATTTATATACAGATAGAGAATAATGTTGCCAATAAGAGCCGTACTTAAAATTGCATTAAGCCGAAAATTCTACATATAAGTTTCTGAGAAGAGACTTAGAGGAGCACTGCCCTAAACACAGCAAGGGGCTTCCCCACCTTGACCACATGAGAGGAGTGAGGGAAACATTAGCTGCTTCTTTCACGTGCGCAATGGATGATAGTGTGGTATGAAACCTTTCTGATTGATCTACCATCCAGAGAATATTATATAGTAAAAACATCGGATACTAGGTATGCCAGACTCATGTTAATAAGTTTCTATGCTAGTTTCTATTTTACTCTGAGAGCTGCTATCACAGGTCAAAAAGATTTGCTAACACTCTTCTATTTTGGGATCTTTGACAAAATGAAGTTGCTATTACAAAAAAAAGGGATAGATTTGTTGCTGAATCAATTAAATATTTGGATTCTTAACAAGATTCCAATGGTGTTTCCAACTTAACTATACAAACCTAGAGTTATTTTCCCATAAATAGTGTTAAAAATTGTCTCAAACAACAGTATTTAGAAAATCTACCAGTAGAGATCATAATAATAAACAATCAAAACGCCTTGAAACAATGGGATTTATAGGAAGTCGCTGAAAGCAATGAAATGATTTTGTGGACCCAAATAGATTTACATACAGCATCGTTGCAGATGTCCTTGACCTAGCAACATGCCATAAAAATCCCTCTTTACATTCAAAAATAAAAGTGCAAAAAACGAGAACTAATATCAACAAAAGCCTCGAATCAAATTGGGTATTTGTAAAGTCCTCAAAACAATGCCATCCCTTGAGAGGATTTAAAATTTTAAATTAAAAATTCAATAAATAATATTTCACTATCTATGAGTAAGGATCAGAATAGCAAACAATCAAAGATAGGAATTGTAGGGAACTCTTGAAAGAAATGAGTTGCTTTTGTGGACTGACGCAGATTTATATAGGGCATCATTGCAAGTAAAGCCCAGACTTATGTGCCATTCCATAAGAGGATGTTTAAAAACTTCATCAGTAAATAATCTTTCATAATCTACAAGAAAAGATCAGAATAACATCCAGAACACGGTTCTATCCAAAAACAGCTGCTATTCATCAGAATAACAATCAATCAAAATGATAGGAATTGCAGGAACCTCTTGAAAGAAGTGAGGCATTTTTGTGGACTGAAGAAGATTTATATAAGGCATTACTGCACTGTGCACATCCTTGAACCTACTCCTGCACATCCTTGACTGAGTAAGGTCCGTGCTAAATTCACATCTAAACCCCTCCTTATCGCTAGAAATAGAAGTGCACAAAGATGAGAATTAATGGCATCGTTCCATAACTAAAAGTTTCAACAAATGCCTGATAGCAAAGCGGGTAATGGAAATCAATGAGTTGATCTCAAAAAGAAAATCAATTGGCTTTCAAAGCAGGCTCTATATTCAAATCTCCAAACCACATTTCCCACAGTAATATACCACGTCCATTTCCTACCCACAAAAATAGAAGTGCAGAAGGATGAGAATTAATGGTTTCATTCCATAACTAAAAGTATCAAAAACTGCCTGATAGAAAAGTGGGTATTGAAGACAGTGAGATGAGCTCTAGTTGAAAATCACTGGAGCTTTCATACGAGAGCTCTATTTTCAAATCTCGGAACCACTCTGTCCATGTGTAAAAATTGAATGGCATACGGGATCCAATTCTCGTATGGAATTCCTCAACATATGAGGCCAGGTGTGACGTATAATGCCAGGTGTGATTCATGGAAGGATTTAACAGAATGTACACTTCAATTAGTTGGATCTTCTAATACCCACTTTGCTATCAGGTAGATGCAATGAGTGCCAAGTGGACCATTCATGCTCGTGAGAGATGGGTTCTTGTAAACTACTACTCGTGAAATATGGTTCAATGTAGATTGACTCAAAACTACGCAGCTGAATCCTGAAAAAAATATCACATAATTTGATGCATTGAAGAAACACCATCGATATCAATTGAAAGAGCTAAGGAGCTCCACACTGAATGGTTCATTAGGCACACCACATGTCAAAGGTTTTGCAAGTGGGCTAGCAATCTAAGTGGACATGATTGTGGAGAAAAATTTCATTGCTAAGCGCACTTGAGCCAGAAAAGTACTGCGTTGGGTGACTTCCCAGAAAGTATGTGCTTTACTACTGTGAACATCACCTAGATGTAATGAGTGTCAAGTGAATCATTCACACTAGTGAGAGATGAGCTCTTAGAACTACTGCTCATAAAATATGGATCAATGTAGATTGGCTCGAAACTAGGCAGGTCATATAACTGAACCCCCAACTATCATATCACAGAATACATTCAGCCAAAACTTCTCTCTAAACAAGGTAGAAAGTTTTCTTCCATATAAGCGTCCACTCAGTTGTATCCAGGAATGTTTCCTACAGAATGCATACCCCTCTAGGTCGTGGCGTCTAAGCTGAAGGTTTTCCTCCAAGGCAACAATTATGGAAAATAAAAGGAAATTACTATAATCCTAGAAACATGTCCCAAACAGTAGAGAACAACATACCGTGTCAAGCAATCAAACCTAAAACATATGGCAACCCAGGAGTGGATGCTCATAATCCATGACACGCAATAGATTTATAGAGTTCTGGTCATATATATATAATGGAATTTTGACATTCAAAGCTTAGACCTATATTAAACTTACAAGATGGGTTTCGTTGGTGGGTTGTCAATAAGAGACTCAAGGCGATCCAGTTTGGTACCCAGCAACATTAGCTTCCGCCTTGCTGCTGTTACAACATGCTGAGAACGATCTGTCCCTGCTGCCAATGCAGAATCACGGTCTCTGATACGAGATTCAATCTCATCTGCCAATTGCTTAGCCTCCACTGCCTCCTGCATCCATGCATCGAATATAAGTATACGTTGCTGTTGCTGTTGCAGTGACCCCATTTTGATTGTTATTTCTCTCTAAGTTTTTTTTTTTTTTTTTTTTTCGCCTTACTTGACTTCGGTAGTTTCAATGTTAATGACAGGCGATTTCAGAACCGCCATTAGAATTAAGGTCTTGAAGTTTTAGTTTCATATGCAATTGGGCTGCAAATTTTGCATCCTTGGTTTTAGGATTGATCGGTGGATGAGCTTTTGTTGTGATGTTTGTCTGATATTAGGTGGCAGCATATGGGAATCATGCTACTTTATTTTATTATTTCTTCTATTTTTGTTTTTCACGATGTTTCTGCTTTCTTGTTTTATTTTAAGACGCTGTCCGACCCTCCAGGTGGTTATGGTTTGTATTTTAGGCAAAGGGTTTTAACTCTAGTATATTTTTAAGTTAAAAAAAAATCGAAAAATGGTAGCAGGCAAGTTAATCTCATGTGGGCAATAAATTGTGGTCTAAAACAAGTAACAAATCTATTTCATCAAAGACTATATCCAAAGTTATTACGGCCATATCTCCATAGCATTAAAAACTTGTATTGAATGGAGGATTTTACAAAAAGTTGTTAAGATCTATATTTATTGTATCTTCAAGGATAGTTTATTTGTACATTATTTTATTTTAAAGGACAATATTCATATACTTTAAGGAAATATATAAAAAGATATATTTTATCGTAAATTTAGTAGTTTATTTAAATATGATATGGATGAAATTAAAAAAATTGAATAGGGGTAAATGCTTTTGATGGGAGTTGAACTAGATGATTTAAGACATAACAAGGGGCCTAGTCCCCAAAAACCACTAAGCCAATATAATCAACATAATCAACCAACTCAACATGGTTAATAAGTGCTTAGTGAGGTTTAAATTTGAGTGGCATTGAACACAACAAACCCACTTACCATCCCACCTACACCTCATTTGCACCACCTTCGTATGAGAATTACAAATAAGTATATTTAAATTAGAAAAAGATAATTATAATACTTGATATTAGTGGGGAATACAAACTATGTTTTACAAATGACGATAAAATGTTAAAGGTGGTCATCACTAAGTATGTAGGGAAAAAATGGAGAAGTTAAAGGTCAATTTTCTCAAAGCTCGAAGCTACCAAGATACCACTTATCCATTATGTAGCACCAACCAACGACTACTAAATGGTCATCAACTTGCCACCTGATTGTCAACCAAAACCAACTAATAACCACCCAAGTAATAAATGTCATTGACACCCAAAAGCCACACTTGTAGTAACATTGTTATCCACCTTTAGAAAATCCACCTCTCTAAATAATATACATGTTATACCACCCTCGAGGAGAGCACAGGATCACCATCACAAAAAACAATACCACCCTCAAGGGAAAGCATCACCAATAACAACAACATAAGGCCTCCACTTGACTCAACAAGTGCAAGATATCATTTCTTCTTATTTTCCTTTAGAGTGTTGAGTTCCACAATGGACCATTTTGCACCCGTGGAAGGTTCAAACAACTTCTCCTAGAGATTGAATAAATTAATTTTGATTCTCTTTGGGAACTAACACATAGTTGACATTTTCCAAACATATCAAGTTCCATGAGTTGATAAAGGGGCGAGGAGGATCGAAGAGAATATTCCAAATGTTGATTTTTCCCTTCTTTTTCCTAATCCACTCCTCATGCAACCCTACTACCTTACATTTTTGTTTACTTGGCCCAAGCTTAATACATTTTCATGATATCCTTATGTAAAGTAGGGGATCTAGAATTGACCCCTACTTGGAGACTACTATCGACCAACACCGAAGGCCCATCTTCAAACCCAATGTTGAGAGTGGATGTAAACTTATGCACATAATTTGCATTTCATTTCATACAACAAAAATATCTATTCAAAGGCACTAAGGCTTTTCTTCCCCACTTGGGCACTTATTAAATGTCAATGCTTTGTCACAACCTCAAGAACCCCCAATGGGCCTATAATTAGGGATATCTTGAGCCAAAAGATCAAAGAACGTAAAGTAGGCTCACCATTATAGTGACACAATGAGAGAGGACAGAGATGGAAAACATCCCACACTACCTTCATTCTTGTAGCAAATATAAGGCATGCAACAAGAAGAGTGTTTCTACTAGATATTGAAAAACATAATGGGTCGGTGGATCCTCTACTTATCTCAAGATAGCTGAGAGTAGAGGATCCCACCCATGTTATCATGCAAGATACAAGTGTGAAAATGTTGGAATATGAGTCTTCATAGATGTCCAGGTCAAGCCTATCTTGAGGTGAGTTGAGCCTAATCTTAATCTCAATAAATAAAAACTTGATATACACCGAAGGGAGATTGGTGAACAACTATGCATGATGGCCTATTTAAATTCTCAACCGTAAACGTTACATTAATCACCATCATCAAACTCCCTTCCACTTCCAAATAATCTAACTCCATATATATAATATACCAAACTTTAACCTTTCAACCAAGGCTTGAAATTATAATTCACGGAAGGCGTCCACCTTTAAAGATGCCTCTCTGGAAAGTTTCAAATTTAGGCGACCTTTTCCAATGCAGTTAATTTCCGTCACACTTTTTCACCATATTTTTTAATATTTTATTAAGTAACTTTGATTTTTGAGTGGAATCATTTATAACTAGACAACACCTTTCAAGATCAAAAAGACATCTTCGTCCTCCTCGACTGCGACTCTTCCTCTTCTTCTTCCTCTTTATACTCTGCACCAATCTATAAGCTATGGTAATTGAGGATTTTTGTTTGGAATCATAGTAGTCGGTAGTTGGTGATTTATATTGTTATTTCTATGGGATATGTAGCATCTGCGTCCACAATCGATAAACATCGGATCAAGACGAAGATTCACAATTGTTTGTTGTTTTATGGAAGTCAAAAAATGTTTTTGTGTTTGGGGCAATTATTGCAGAGCTATTATTCCTATAATTCTTTTGTTAAATAAAAATAACTTGAATCAACTAGGTATTGATGCACGAATCCATGTGCAAAAAGGTCCCACCCAACATATGATGTCATTTAAGCAACTTTTAATCCATTAATTACAACTTTGGATTATGCGTTATAAACATTTTCGTGTTGTCAATTTTGTATATTAATAAGTTTCTAATTTAAATTCAATATACATTTTGGATGGCATCCTTTATGGAGTTGTCCCTTCTCGAAAGTGTCGAATCTTGTGAAAAGTCTCGATGATTTCCTCTTTCTTAGTGACCTCTTCTCGACAACTTTTAACAATTAGAGGATGTTGGTATGCTCACGAGCATTCACATTGTGTCACCAAATAACACAGGTGTCGAATCCATCATAAAATAATAATAAAATTTTGTCTAAACTAACGTCCTTGCTACGTCAATCATTTTAGAATATTCCATCAAAAGAGTTATTGATTCATGGGAGCTTAAAAATACTAAGGGCTAAATCCATTACTGCTAATTTTTAATTTTTGTTATAATGATGAAATTAGTTTGGAATGATTCAGGCATGGAATAATAAAGGTAGACGTCAATTGGCCATTCACCTACATTGTTTTCTAAATCATTAGTTGAAGACAATCATAATGGTCGGGTATGGTTTCATTCTTATTTCAATATTTTTCACCATTTTCACTGAATTTGTGTTTAATCATACCACACTAGAATTTTCAATCATAGATGCAATTTCATTATTCATTAAAGAGACATCTATCTTCAGGTTGTAAAGTTTTTTTAGAGGGAATTGTTTGAGATTTTTTAATTATAAATCTATAGAGCAAGTGAGAGGATGGCCGAGCAAGAAAACTTACTCATGTTGTAACCAATCAACCACTGTGTAAGCAACACGACCACTTCCATTATGGAGTCACCCCTATTGATATCATGATCATGGTGTAATGCATACTTATAATTACACTTAATAAATAGAATCAAATTTAATTAATTAGTTGTAGTCATGCAAACCATTGGACTAGATATCTGGTAGTAGCCATTGAAACAATTTTAGCAAATGCAATGAACAAACATCCATCGAAGAATAATAGGAAGTTTTTTTAAAGGATGTTGTAATTGCATGTGCCCTACTTGATATGTATATTACATGTGGAAACTTACACAAGGCATGCAAATTGTTCAATATATGACATCTCATGAAATGTGTAGTGATTGGAGGATTTCACAAAATGGGGTGGTTGAATACACATTGAAAACATTTAAATACCCGAATGGGATCTTTAGTACATAAAGTCTAGGTGTTCGGCCAAATGACGAAATGCAATATCTTTTCAATGAATACTATAATCATTTCTTATAAAAATGTGATCATCCTCGAGAGCCATTGTGATTGTTCCATCAAATGCAACAAACAAATATTCACCCTAATCAATTCACCATTGCCAACATACTTATGGGCTGCAGCAAAATAAGAGCTTTGCATGAACATATAGACGCACATCAAATCATAATAGGGAATTACTACATTGTTCTCTCCTCCCCCTCACACAAACTCAAAACAATTTAAGATCACATACATTTTACCGCAAATTACTATAACTCCAACAATCTAATCATTGTTATCCTCTCCTGCGTAATTTACAACTTATGTGCAATTGCTAATATTTTACCTATAACCCCTCCATGACCCTGAAAACAACATAAGTGTCCATATGTGCAGAGCGTTTCACCTTCTAGTAAGGAGTACTTTGCCTCAAACTGTATGAACCGTCTAAGTCGTGAAAAAAATCCAAACACGTACTTATCCCTTTGCGGAATTCTATTAACTAAGAATGCGTACTCAATTTTTATATGATTTTGTCGCCCTACGTGTGAGTATATTCCTTCGGGGAGAGGACACATATTTGACGTTGATTTACGGGTCACACAGTCCGTTCATCCATATCTCATCACTATTAGACATAAATTTGGTATATATCCACACAATTTAGGTCTTGTCTTGATAGGGCAACTTAATCGCAATGTTTAGGGAACATGAAAACAAGAACATAATTTTATATTGATATGCGTGTCTCTTTTAACTTACATCATGGTGTAGACATTTAAAAATGGCTCCCTGCCCTTTATTATTGTGAGCTTTCTATAGCTTTCAAGATTTCATTTTATCTTATTATTTGGAACCAATAACATGTTGTCACACGTCTTTTGCTAACTTTAAACTAAAGTTTATGAAAATTATATATATATATATATATATATATATATATATATATATATATATATTTTGGAAAGTTGTTTTTTTTTTCTCTCTATATTTTGGTTGGCGAAAAAAATTCTAGACATATTTGTATTTTTTGATTTGTAAAATAAGTTATTTTTCTTCGTATCCAATGTGACGACGATAAGTTGCAAATTGTGTGCTTTCCTATAGCTTTAACTTTATGAAAAAAAAATTGTTGATCATTTATGTGATGTGCGAAATACAATATTTTTTTCAAAAATGCTTCTTTATTTGGATTAACTTTAGTTTACAACTTAAATCACTTATGGTGCCTTGAGTCGAAGTAGTAATGCATTCATTGCATTTATTGTTGTTGTAGGTATTTAAAATGGCATAGAAGAGATGAAAAATCATAAATGCTAGTGCGAGGCCACCCTTGTCCCTCTATCTCAACCAACTACATGCTTCAATTCTAGGGTCTAGTTTGGCCGCTCAAAAAACCAAGACCTGCCAAAGAAGGACGCGCCTTAATGGGGCCTGTAAAGTCGATATAAATGTACACAATTCCCCAAGTTTGTCTTTTGTCGATGTTTAAAATCAATTGAAAAAACCAACGAAACAAGCACAAATTCAATGTAAACTTAGGTGAAAAATCTTTGTTTGAATTTGATGCACGGTTTAATCACTTCATAAATCAACAACGACAATATTGGAGACAAATTTGCAAGCACAAATTAGTCATGGCCCCTTTGTATTTCAAGAAAACATTTCAATTAGGGTTTCAATCCAGGTTGTGATAGGTTTTTACAACTCATCACATTCTAAATTTTGATGTGTTTCTTAATTTTAGGTTTTAAGAATCAATTCAATTTATGAGATGTTTTATGTGTTTTATTTCCTTATTGCATCCTTCATGGCTTAAAGCTTTATCCAACTTTGTTAGTCTTAGATTGTATGTTATTATTGATTTGGATACGATTTTGCAGTCTTTTCAAGTTCGACTGGTTTTTTTCCAGGTTATGCAACTCTGCAATACCCACACCAACATAGTTATTGCCTTAATGGAGGTTCTCCAAAATAGGAAATTGTCACCCTCCCTTTGCTTCCTCCTCCTCCTCTATTTGTAGTTCACTCCAAAATGCCATGCAATTTTGTTGCAACAGATTCAAACTCTCATTGTTGGATCATCTATTGATGTCATTAGAAGCAAATAGATAAGAAAATTCTTTATCGAAAGCATCATTGCAATGAATTTATGGTGATTAGAGAAGTTTTCCTATTATGGCCTAATATTCCATTATGGTCCAATGGGAAAGAGGTTGATAAACATTTCCCGACTTAGATTGGCACCTACTAAATGCATTTGTAGGGCTATTTTCTATATCTTTTCACAAATACAACTTATATTAAAGGAATTCATATGTTAGTAATATGCTCGATTTTGAACACTCCTAGAAATTTGTATGTTATATCTACAACTTTCAATCATGCTCATGTTTTACATTTATTTAAAATGATCCTATTCCATAGTAGAGGATATGATGCTTTATTAGCAAGTCTAATGTTGTGAACATCTTTCATGAAACCCTTTGAGAATTTTTTTCAAATTTGTGTTTTAACTTCCACATTTTCATACATGCCTATCAAAGTAACATACCCGAAAAGTGGTTTTACATTTTATTTGCATTGTGCATTGTAGCCAATTTGATTGCACGCTTACTAAGACACATTAAGTCTTCTCACTAATTCAATATATTTCTTATTTTATGTAGCACATGACTTAAAATTTAAAACAAAATCAATTTCTTTGGGAAGAAAAGGATTAACAAGCACAATCACTACACATATAATTCATATTTGTTAGGGAGCATTACAAATACCAAATTTTTCTTATTGCATTTCACCTTCTTCATATTCTCCTAACATTTATTTCAAGTTAACATGGATTAATAATTTCTACTATATTAATAAAATGCATTCACTTTGGTGGAATTCACCATAGCATGGTCTTGTTTATTGTTATTTTATTTTATTTATTGTTATTGTATTATTATAAATATGTTAAATGTCTATTTAAAAATTGTTGATAGATATCAATTTTATGGTTTTTATTTTCGATTTTATGTATATTATAGTGACTAATAACTTTATTACATTTTCTATTTATGGAAAATAAAATCGAACGAAGGATCCTAAACTCTATTGTATATATGGTCAACATATTATTATTCTTTGATTGACTTTTCAAATTAAAAAAAAACTTTTAAGTCACGATTAAATGGACTAAAAATCTAATATACAAAATAAAAGTGCACAAAGTCACACCATTAGGTCACATCCCTTATTGTCATTATAACATAATGAGCTTTAGTATTTATCTCTTGTAGACACTTAATTTTAGTACATGATTAGCTATAATTTGTTACGATTTTACATTATTATAATGTATTTGTGTCTTATTGAACTTATTGATTTCAATTAAGCTCTTATTATCATGTATTCCTTGTCTTTATTTATCTTTCAATGTATCCCTCTTTACTCTTTTCATGTATCATATTCTTTTTCTCGAGTTTTTAGATCTCTTCTACCGATTTAACTCTCTTCCATGTGTTGTACTAGGTTTTAGTTGTTTGAGCCGGGAATGAAGTATGGTTTTGTTCATGACTAAAATTGTACTATGGTTCCAACCCCCTTCGTGGTCCCTTTGACCTTTATTTTGAGTCCCCGTGAGTTTTGGCCATTATTTATCATTGTTCCCATTTTTGTGTGTTAGAATGTGTGTCAAGAGAGTCATAATGTCACACCCACAATTTAACACAAAAACAACAACACAAAACACTGTAATTTTTTGTCTTACTTTACTTGATACACGACACCACATGGGATCACCTAGATAACTCACATCACATGAGATATCTATATCAATAGGGTCCCACACGTACCACATGAAAACACATGATGCACATCAAAACCACATCTTCCTAAATGACAAAGTACAACACAATGATCTAACTACAATATAAACTTACGAATAGGCACTTTCCACGACACAACATTTTCATGGTTACATATTTATTACAATCCTATTTTCATTATTTGACCTTAATTATTTGAAGAACACTTAACATGTAAACCTTCATTCTTCTTTAAACTAGATTGCATTTTTCTTTATTTCATTTAACATTTTACCTATGATGGTTCCATTTGATTTTTCTTGTTTCTCTTATCGCAATTAATTTATATAGCTTGATTTTTAATAGGAACATTTAGACACACATGAGGCTTCTATTACTTTTCTTAAGGATTTGTTTCTAAGGAACATGTTTACTTGGTTTAGCATTATACTTTCATTACACATTAGGAATAACCGTGATATCAAGAGGGAAGAGGTCTATAGTTTGAAGGATTAAGGTTCAAGATTCTTGTAGGGAGGTCAATATCTATTTCTTCACTCAGGGTCTAAATGGCAAGCCAAAACCAAACCCAACTTTTGAGTTTCAGCAGCTTCCCAAAACTATAAAAAGGTTAACAAGGCTCCTAGAGGGGTGGTGAAAAGTACACAAATGGTCATTTGAGGGCATTCTAAGGTTTGATACAATACCCCACATGACAGGGAACATAGTCACAACTCAACTTTCCCATTTTAGGGTTCAGAGGGGTGTTTTGTGAATCATCGAAAATCATGTTTTATTAACTTTGCAAGGTAAACAAAAGGGGTTGTTTAGTTGAAAACTCAACTCAATCTCGCCAATTCAAGTAGACATAAATATCTAGTTATGATACTTTAGGTTTTCCAATGTTTTAGGTTGTGGTTTGTGAGTACATTTGATGGTCAAAAATCAGCTAGGTTATGTAGGAAGAGTTTTTTCTCGTTGAATCTACGATTTATTTAATCAAACCATGAGCTTATCCTTAGTTTTATTAGAATTACGATATCATAACAAAAGGGAAACTATCAATACAAAAATTATGCAAGGAAAAGATGAGAAAACCATGCCTAAATTTTTCTTGTGAGCGAGAGAAAAGGAGTTGAAGTTACGTCCGCGATGGTTTCCATATTTTACACATAGGTTACCCAAACAACCACAAAATTCAAATCAAAATGAAGAGTAATTGTAGCAAATGTGACTCCATTGACATATTTGCAACCCTCCATTCACTAAACCAGAACCCCAACATCAAGATAAAACAAAATGAATCTTTTATGGTAGGATGAACTCCAAGCATTCACGTTTTTGCTTACACATCTACCCATTACATTTGCTTGAACTCTTATATATCATTTTTTAACAAACCCTTTTGCGATTATCCAACAACCAAGACATCCTATGGAGCCAAAAGTCTTTAAGGCAATTGGTAAAATATTTATCACGCCTTCGGTATTTTCCACATTTTCATATATGTAAATTACAACACTTCAAAATTTACGAATTTGACAAGGGGCTACCAGCTTCTATGGTTCATACCTGTTCCAAACTCTTATTTTGGTGCATGCTGGCAGTTATGGCTGAGGAAATGAGGGAAAACACTGCCACAATTGGTGAAAGAAGATTGCATAACAAGAACATTTCCAACACTTAATTTAAATCATACAATGCCCAATGCCACCCAAGAAACTACCAAGATTATACAACAAAACTGCAACATGTTGGTTAAAACATTAGGTAAAGGCATGGTATAAAATATTTGATCAAGCGTGTCCAACTAGAGAGAAGAACCAGAGTTATAACATTCCAAAGCATGAACCCTTCCCAAAAACTCACATATTTCCATTCATTACAGATTTACATTCTCAAGAACATGGCTTCACATGCGAAGGACACTCCCATACATTTCCACTAGCGCACTTGTAACTACATCATATGAAAAAAAATTCTGCCCTGCGTGCTCAACATGGATGTCCCTGCCTGAAATCAGAGCTCCCAGCTTGGCGCAGGGAGGGAGTATGCTGGTGAATGTTGTGGAGTTTGGTTTTACGCTAGAAAACTGCATCTGCTTAAAAAGCTCCAAGGCCTTCTCAACAAGTCCATTTTGTGCATATGCGGCAATAATTGCATTCCACGAGACTACATTTCGTTGAGGAATTTGTTTGAAAGGAAATAGAGCCTCGTCCAGAACACCATTTTGCGCATATCCTGAAATCATGGCAGTCTATGAGATCACTTTTGCATTATGCATTTTGTCAAACAAATGGCATGTCTTGTGCATGATTCCACATTTGCATACATGTCTATGAGGGCAGTCATAACTACTACATCTGTCTGAACTTTGCTTTCCATTATTTTATCACTGTTCCCAAGCTCCCATCTTCGCGTGAACATGGAGGATGCTGGAAAAGGCGTGAATGGTCTGTCACTACACTTGTTGGATGTATTTGCATTAAAAATTCCAAGTCATTATCAACAAACCCATTTTTTGCATACGCTGGAATCATTGCAGTCCATGTGACCACATTAATTAGAGATGGAGTGGCGGTGAGTTTTTTTTGTCAGTCAAAGGTAAAATGATTTTATAGACATCCTCCTACCCACTCCTAGTCACTTCCTTCCGCTGCCATTTTCCACACTCGCTTATTTTCATTTTCAATAATATTATCGTTTTTTTAGGCAGGTTGAAGGGACCCATTCCCTATTCATTATGATAAGGCCAAATCCTCGGGAAAACAAAAGGCTTTAACAAAGTGAAACTACAACTAAATACTAGCTTACAAAGGTAAATAGAAAAACTATATACTAAACATACTAAAAATGGATTATCTTAAAATTACTTCCCACCCTGGGATGAAAAATTATCTTCAATGTTGCCCATGCATCCTTTTTTATTTTTTCGCTTCTTTACTTCTTGCCACCTACCTAGATCGAACGAAATAACCAACACAAAGTCACTGGGATTTGCCAAAGCCATCAAATTATCTCGGCACATAATCCCGATCTGATTTCGAACTATCAAAAGTATGTTGACACCCTTTTCATACCACCTACTACCAAATGGTTTTCCTGAAATCCCATCTCTGTATCATCCTTCTCTGTAACAACTTTACCGAGAGATATGATTATTCGATTATCTTTAAAATTCGATGCAGATACCAAATCCAGGTTTACAAAACCCCATCCACTCGAAGATGTCGATCCATTCTTTTTTACATATTTCGATTCTTATTGAAGGGACAAGAAGCTTGCAAATGGCCCGTATTTCTACATAATCTACATCGAAATGTAGTATTCTCATAGCTCTGTAAGACTTGGGTATCTTTGAAAAATTACCAAATTTAAGGTTGATTCGATCAGGTATTCCTTTGCTTAAATCAATTTCAATGCATATTCGGGCAAACGAACATAGGCCCGAATGCGTTCTATCCAAGTCCTCTTTTATAAATTTGCCCAAAACATTTCCAATATCTTCCAGGGCATACCACAGATGTAAGGGGAGGTTAGGAAGCCTGACCCAAACCGGCGTTTTGGCCATCGAATAAGTATTCGGATCGAAATCTGGGAACCATGGAGTTATAAATAAACCCGCATGTCCCCAGAACCAAGGACCATCTATCAAACAACGCTGATAATCTTTAGATTCCCTAAAATGGACAACAAAAAAACCTTGGAATAGAGAGATTTCACATTTATTGGTCCAATTTTCAAAAACCCACTGATACAGAGCGGAGGAGGAAGGCCAAAAACCATTAAACCTACCAATCACTACATCCCGTGATAAGTTTTTGAAATATTCTTCAACTTCTAGATTTTCGATGGTTAGCGAAGGAATATCCTCGACCCGGATCGACTAGGTAGGCCTGGTTATTTGATGCATGCTTTCCCGGGGATCGGTCACCACTGTTTTCCAATGCATCTTTGAAAGAAGTAGTCTTATGGGGATGCACCGAGCCACAATTGCCTGTAACTCCTACCCTCTGATTCCTGTAACAGTCTTTGCCTTGCCCGCCTGCCCTAGACGGATTCGTAGTTGTTTTTGAAGCCCTAGGGTTAGGGCACAGATCCGCCGCCAACTTATCTCGTCCGCCTTGGTCTTGCACACCACCATCAACCCGTGACCCCCAAGACCCGACCGATTCCATACAAAACTCCTTTATGAACTGCGAATCTTCACACTCTGCAATCAACATCATTCTCGATCGTTGATTTCACATTCTTTCGCTTCATCCAGTCAATTTTCTTTATCAATGTTGGGTTTCAGATTTGCACTTGGAATGAAACCACAATCAGGGACAAGCAAGTCCCTCCTCTTTAATGGGAGAGGTTCCCTTATTGAAAATAGAAGAAAAACCTATGTACAAATACACAATATTTCATTCAATGGTGGTTTCCCGATATCTTGAAATGTGTTTTATGCATGGAAAGTTATCAATACATGAGGATAGAAGACTTGAAGAGAGGAGGGAGGCAAAGAAGAAGACAATACTTTCAGGGAAAAGAGATGGTAGAGAAAACCCTTATATGTATTGAGCAAATGAGATATAAAGTAGAACCATTCACGTTCATAACGAGCATAATCCGCGGACTCAAAGTTCTTGAGATTGTATAAACTAGAACACAAAGTTTCTAAGCATGCAAGGATTAAATGATTCACATTAGAGTAAGAAGGAAAGAGAAAATAGAGGAAAAAGGGGAAAACCCTTGTATTGATTTCTTCCGATTCGAAATTACAGTTCCAAAATATCAAAATTCCCAACCCCTTACAATGGCTTTGAAAGCCCACAAATAGCTCGCAAGATACGGTTACAACTTCCTCGAGAAAGCAAGAAACAGTTACAACTTCCTCGAGCAAGCAAGAAATAGTTACAAATCATTCCAACCATTTGTGCCCTTTCGAATTCTTGATTCGCAAAGAAATGTTAATGGCGGAAAAACCAAGTTTTCAAATATATGGCCGTTACATTATTTCGCCAGTTAAAATATGGGCCATTTGATTTGCTTTTACAACTTTAAATTTGGGCCACCCACATGGAAGAAATTGATTAGAGCGGGCCTATGGATGCCTTTTGCATTTTTTTGCCTTTGAAGTTGTGTCAGGCTAACACATGAGAGCTCCACTTGTTCATTTATACTTAGCCAATTCGGTCTATTTCTGTTGACTTATGTTGACCCCTAGACACATGGAGAGTTGGCGCTCATTTGAGTTTCGCTTTAGAAATGCCTCCTGAAAATCGCGCCTGGTCGACGCGTGGCTCCTTCTACTAGTCTTGGACTTTCCAATGCCCAACTCTCTCTCTATTGACTTTGACCATGTGACGAGCTGCGCTCATTTGGAGATTAGTCCCTTTGGTTCCACTTCTGAAATTGTGCCGTTGAGGCACGTGGAGGCTTTGCACACCCGCTCATACTTAGTCAATTTAAATAACCGGCTTTGTCCCTTTTTGGACCTGGGACACGTGGAGGACTGGTGCAAGTTTGAGAACTACCCCTAGCTTTAACTCTCGAAGTTGCGCCGATGAGGCACGTGGCACCGTCCGCTAAACCTTCCATACTTAGCCAATTTGGGCTTGTTCTGTCTTCATTTTGGACTGAGACATGTGGAAAACTCCGCGCTTAATTAAATACCGTCCTTGGTCCCTACCCTTGGAGTTGCGCTGTTTGGATGCATGGAGGCTTCCGCTATTGCTTGAAACATGGCCATGCCGCATCCAATCAGAGATGTCCACGTACTACCCGTGGATGTTGGGGCAAAAATTAACAGGACGATATGCTTGTCATTCCCGATTATGGGAAGAAATAAAAAGAAGGGAAAAACTCCACCATTACGCCCAACTTTCAAATTGTTCTCCATGAAATAGGAAAACTACAAACAATGTCAGGCTCAACGCGATCCAATACTCCAAGGTACCAACTCAAAATTTTTGAAACTTGACTTCAAAAGAGGGGAATTTTGAGGGCGACAACAACCAACCATATAATTGTTAGAAATAAAAATGATGATGCTCTTTAATATTATTGTTATTATTATTATTATAAATATATTTATCTCGTTTCATTTACTTTGAAAGTCTATTTTATTATTAAAATAATTTAATCTATTTAATTATTATTATTATTATGTTACGATCTTGGGTCAAAGTAATTTACAAGGGTAAAACCTCACTACCAGCTTAACTAGATTTTACAATAAATCTCATCCACGATTTGATCGGTAAGAAAAATATACACAAAACATCAACATTCTCTCTAGAATAAATTGCAACCCCTTAATTGTCTTTCACCAAGTGTAACAATGGTGGGGCATTACATTTCCTCCCCTTATAAGAGCATCGTCCTTGATGCAACATAACACCGAGGCTACAAGGATAATTAAGCTCAGAAGTCAACAATGACAAATTCTATCTAGGGAAAAGAACTTGTCATTAGAACACAACCATAAGGAAGTCAAACAAGTTTTGACAATTTCTTAAATTTTTAATGTTTTGTGAAGATTGGTAGTTCCATTTTATATTATTTCCTAGTTAGTATTTTTCCTTTATAGTATTTCTTAATCCTAAAGCTCATAATATTCCATTATTTAGGATTTCTATTGACTTATTTTTGTGGGTGCCCAACAAAACATGACATCACAATGTCACACAAAACCTAAACACAACACTAACGACCCACAAGATACCCTTGTTACGCACTTCAAGATCAGTATCACATCACAAGACCCCCAAACCAATCATGAGAAGAAACATACATTCCACACAACATAGTACTTGACACATACATGCCCTCGACTAAATAGTACTTGTAACACAACCAAAATATAACAATAACGAATTCCCAGCAATACACATTCACAGTTTCACGTAACTCAAAACCATAATCTGTAACTACATAGTGTCAAGATGGAGGCAAATATCATATTATCAATGAGGAACATCAAGCCTCGACATCATAAAACATAACAAAACTCACATGAGTACTCGTGAATCATAAATACCAACTCCACATACCTCCCAATCTCCATAAGCTCCCCAAAACAACTCCATATACCTCCCAAACAACAAAATGAAGAAAATATTTTTGTCTCTCTGTCTCTCCAACAAAGAGGTTAGTCACCCTATGGACCTCGGCACATATAGTCCAAACACCTCTAACCCAAGTGTCATAATAACCTCTAGTTAGACAGCTATACCAATTACCTATAACTCCTTGGGGCATATCCCTATACAACGAAGAGGGCCCATAGGTACCATTAGTCCATGGTGAACCCATGTCCCTATTACAACACATAACAACATTAGAACCAACATGCAAAGAAACTAAAAAAATGCCAAGTGGCATCAAATTCAATCACCTTGGGCCAAGCAAGAAAATAAATTTGAAACTCAAGAAAAATTTTCACCTCAAATTCAACTTTCAATGTAAGCAAAGTAAATTGCTAATTAGCCGCATTCAGTGTGAAAATCATTATGTTAGTGCAAATTTCAAATTAAATGCCCAAATTTGCAAGTAGTCACTCAACCAAAAGTTAAATGACATAAATGTTTGGTTCCGAAAAGGAAGAGAAAAGAAAGGTAAAATTTACTAATGTCATATATGTGTAGAAAATTTTCACATCATGATCATTATGTGGCCTTATATGGGCACCAAAGGGGTACTCATCAAGTTGTTGGAACTCGGATATCGAGCCTTAGCTTACAAAATATATAACAACATATGCAACATCACAAGTACATCAGATCTTGTTTGACATCGAGTGTACATCTCAACATCTTGATAAGGGCATCAGACCTTGTCCGACATCGAGCATGACTCAAAAAATAACATAATAATTGATCAAATAATATAACTGTCATAATCTATGTTTGAATCATCCATCCAAACTCCCATAAGGCTCAACATAATTAGTATCACATATGATTGTTCAATGGACAACCCATAGAGGAGAGATACTAAGCCTAAGGTGGTGCGCATCCACAATATATTGAGCAAGCTTGAAGTATACCAAACAAATAGAAGTGGGTTTTCAGTCTACATGAGACTCCACTTCTAAACTCGTACTTGGCTCAAGGTTATGGGCACCTAGACTCACACCTTCTCTCTCCACACATACACTTTGTCGATTGCTTCCCTTAGGGTCGGAGAGTGTATGGTACACAACACAACACATAACTACATTACTAACACAATTGTTAGTCTATGTTATTATTTATCCTTTTATTTATTTATTAGGATAATTCTTACACTTGTGTTATCCCTACACTTGTTGGGTTAGCTTGCTTAAGTGTACTAGTTGTGTGGAGTTAGCTTACTAGTTGTGTTGAGTTAACTTCTTAGTTATGTGGAGTTAGCTTACTAGTCTTATGGAGTTAACTTAACTACCAGTATCAATTAATGGGAGTTCTTCACCACTGATTTAGGTAGTAGTTGCACTTCCCTCCTCCTATATGTACATCTTTCTTATTGAGTAATTCAAGTCATTGTATTGTAATGTATTGAGAATTATGGATTATGATGGATTTCCATATATGGTATTTTAGCTCTTATGTTTTGCAAATATAATGTGGTGTGCTATTATCATCTAAGATCGTAGCTTGAAAAATCTTCTTATCGCTCCTTTCATGGTGTCGAGCGATATATGATGTAGACATCCATTTGTAACTTTTTCTTTGTAGTAAGCAGGTTTATTATTTTCATGTATTCGAATTTATTAGCACTTTTCTACAACATACATTCTTATGCAAAAGGAGTGCACCATTGGATTCGAAAGGTGCCAAAAGCCTATATTAACAACCTTACTAAAAAATATTTTAACTTACATATAAACAATATAATGTGAGAAATAACTAATTAATTCCGAATAATGATTTCCTCTTTTGTAGTCTTTCAAGTCTTGCTTCACCGACTTCTCCATCCACGGACCACATCCAGATCGATGTTCCGAAGGAAAATTTGGTTGACATGATGAACTATCATTAAGGTGGAAGGAGATAAGCTTCAAAACCTTATTTTGCTATGGCAGTGCTTGAACATGACCTCACATAGTTTGAGTTAATAGGCAAGCAACGGTGAAGGAAGATACCAATCACACAATGTATAGAATCATTGGAGAAGAGGGTTTTAAACCTTGAAAAATCAGCTATGAAAACCATTCGGCCTATGCAGAAGAAACATCAGTATCACGAGAGAGCATGCTAGCTATCGGGTCTAGATCAATGCCAATGTAAAATGCAAAACCTCTCACGGAAAAAGCCATTCCTTAAGAGGGATTTGACCTTTTAGAATGAGTTACGTCACTCAAGAAGTCAAAATTGATTAAAATCCTCAATAGACCCAAAGTGAGCATTCCAGACCTCATGGCTTTGGGGATGTCCCATAAAATGATGGGTGATATCTAATTTGTCTTCAATGCAAATGATGGCGCGGAGTTTGTAGCTTGAAAAGAGAAAAATTTAGACCCTCTTCCAATATTTATGGAATAATTTCTAAAACTAAATACAATGTAATGAGTTTAATATCTTATGTGATAATTTATATGTTTTTATATACAATTCCATGGGTCGGGGCCCCTATAGAATATCATCTTCAATTTTATTAAAAAAGGAGGGAAGTAAATGCTCAAGATTCAAGAAGTTCTAAAATGTTACAAGAGAGCTAAAACTAATGAGAAAGATAAAAATAACTTTATGAAAATGCAGGTGTGAAAAATTCAAGGTAGAATATAGATTACTAAAACAATCATCGGTAGATTAAAATAAAACAAGAAAAAATATGAGCAACTATAAGTTAAAAAAAAAAGAGTACATAAGAACTAGGAGGAAAGAGTCGATTTTCCTAGGAAAACACGAACCCAAAAGATTTTGGATGGATATTTACAAGAGAATAAAGGATATTGACAACAACATAACAATAGGATAATGGCTGGAGTACTCAAAATAGTTTGATGAGTGAGAAAGTGAGAAATAAACTCCACCCACAATTAGGGTTAATAAAGAGCTTCTCACGAAAGAAGACATCTTAGAAGGGATTTAAGAGCTAGCAACATGTAAAGTTCAAGGCATAGACAATATTCAAGTATACAATTTAATATGGGGAATATATTTTTAGCACCTCAAATCAAAGAAATATTTAACGACGTCATCCAAAATGACTTCCTAATAGAGTGGACAACTAACTTAACCATACCTTATATCAAAATTAGCTCAATAATATACAACCTCTCAAACTATTGAACTATCATGATCAATCCTCTTTTTGCAAAACTATTTGGGAGTATGATAGAATGCAAAATTAACAATTCTACAAAAGAAAAAGGAAATAGCCCAAAAAAAGACAAGCACATTTTAGATCAAAACACTCCACTATTGATCATCATGACACACCAAGGCACCTATTTGAAAAGGCTTGGGATACAAAAGGGGATGCATATTGTTACTTTGTAGACTTCAAAAATTATTCAACATAGTTTCCATAAGTGAATTATGGAGAAAAATAGAGTAACTTTGGGTCTTAATGCACTTTGCATAATAATAGTTCATAAATTATATAACCGAGTCAATGATAAAATAAAAATACATGCACAAATGCTTAAGTGTTTTGGATGTGGTATAGCAATAAATGAAGGATACCCACTATCCCCATATTTATTTGGGTTATACATTGATCAACTAGAAGATTGGATAAACATATTTGGAGGAGAGGGGGTCCACTTGGCCAAGTATGTGGTGAAGCTTCTACTTTATGTTGATAACATAATTTTGATGGAAAAAATAATACATGATCATTTGAGAGACCATATTCAAGATATAGAGATCTTTTGTAAGGATGTAAGGATGCAAATGAACATCGAAAAGAAAAAATTATGAGTTATCAACAAAAAGAGAGGTTCAGCACCTCAATTTTCGCTTTATAGGAGTGTCTTTCTAAGTGGTTTAGAATACAAGTATCTTGGCCTTGAATTTGACAACAAGCTCAGTTGGGATATGTTTAGAATAAAAAGGATATCTATGGTGGTTGGAGAGCTCTTTACACACTCAAAAACAAATGTAGGAATGTTGAGTAATGGTATTGGAACACCACTAGGGTCATTTTTAGGTTTCTTATTACTCGGTGGTATTATATAGTTGTGAGGTGTGGGATAATGGTACAATGCGTTTGAAATGGAGGAAATAAGAAAATGTATGTAATCACAAACAATTTCATAATTAAGGATTCAGTTCCCTATGAAATCATAGGTTGCTTTGAGATATGTAATTTTCATTTAGAGAATGTTTCTATGACCATACTAATATGTTGTTTGAAAAAAGAGAAATCATGAAGAGTGACATATGGCCTAGAGACATAAAAGACGAATATTTGAATGTAAGGAAGAATACTCGAATGAAGCAGAACCACAAGTGGTTGAATAAATGAAATTCTAGTTCAATCAATTACGCAAATTGTAAAAAATACACAAAAAATATGTGAATGGAAGGTTTAGAATGTTGGTCCAACAATGTGCAGAAAGAAATGAATAAGAAAAGCCAACACTATATTTTAGTGTTCAACCTTGAAAACTATGAGTATAGGGGAAAAGTGCACATAAGAGCTGAAATTAAATGGATATACAATGATCATCATGCTAAAGAGGAGTATCTCTCATAAGCTTATATGTGAGATGGACAATTCCTAAGGAGCAAAGTGGGAAGAGACATTTGTGTTTTTTGCACCACAAGGTAGTTAAAATGGAGGAGCACTTTTTTTGAATGTCCTCAATTTATGGACATATGAGCCAAGCAGGTGGAAACATTAAGAGTAGTCTCCATGATTCAACTATTAGAGGAAACATAATAAAATATTTTAGGCGTTGCTTACACAAATTAATAAGAGGAACAATCTTGTAAAGGATATCACGGCTTGAGAATCTTTGAGTGGGTAAAACATTTAGTGTAATAGGTGGCCCATAGATTGTTGTCTCACGAACATATTAAAAAGCATTTCATTTCACAATACATTTAATATATTTCTCCATTATATATATATATATATATATATATATATATATATATATATATATATATATATATATATATATATAAAATCGTAAAATATGATTGATGTTAAGTGTCAAATAATGATTGAAGTGAACATATTTATTGTTCTTCATACTTAGTTGATTACCTAACTCAAAAATAAATTAAAAATACATTTAAACATTTATGTAATTAATAAACTAGTAAAATGTTTGAACTCTTATTTCTTATGCCATACACATATTTATATGATAGATAAGAATAACGTATTGACACGCCAATTGTACATGAAATCAAAGTATGTGTAAGAGGGATGTCTATGTTTAATTTATTTAAAAATAAATTTTATATATTATTTGTTTCGCTATGTTGAACTATTTTGTAATTCACTTGTTTTACGTATACTTCTACATTTTATACACATATGTTTATAAAGGTGTTTGAAAGAATGTATTTTTGTAAGTTTCCACATTTTAAATATATGTTTATCAAGACATTTATAACAATATCTAACAAATGTATTATTACGGTTTGGGTCAATCCACATATGGTATGATTTCTCAAATTATACCTTCGTACATTCACTAATTAACTAGCTAATATAAAGATACAATTATTAATTGTTTGCAAACAAAATAACACTTTGCTTAAGAGTATTATAAGTTTGAATGTCACTCTTATATAAATAAAGGTCATGTATCATATAAACATAGGTAATAAGTCTATTGTGATTGTTGTTTGAATTTAGGTTTTATTAGTCATTTAAGGTACAAATAACTACCTTGTTATTGAAGAGGATAGTCAATCCTTCTTAAATGGATGTTTTATTGAATCTCTTAATTCAAAGAGTCACGAATGACAACTTAAGCCTCAAGTAGTGCAATTATTTGGGTCAAAAACCTCTCCTCTTTTTGTTGACACTATTCTTGAAAGCCTATTCCTCCGATTATTATATAAAAATGAAAACTCTAAAATATAATACAAAATTAAAAACAATCCGATAATTTATTTGTAATTATATCTGATACAATAACAATTCATGCAAGAGAGTTTTTAAAACTTAAAAAACAAAATTTACAAAAATTGTAATTGTAAAATATTTCAAAATTCTTATGAAGATGTGCCACTACAATGATGGGCTCTCTTTTGTAAAGCACTCTAAACATATTTGGAGACAAATATCCATAGCATAACTTTACCAACTATACATTATTTGTAAAGCAACCAAGAAAAGATATTTAGTTTTCAGGATATCTTTTTCCCATCCTTGGAAAAGTAAACTGATTTGCTTTATTAAAAAATATAAAATAATGATAACCTATTAGTATGACAATTATTTGTACGTGCCAAGATTTCAATCACAAAACTAAATGCCCATAAATTGCTGTATTGACAGTAGAACACATCTTATTAAATGGATAAGAGTTATCCACTTTTTGCTTGGCACGTGTTAATAAGAAATTTAGTTTATTTAAATTTATGATTATCAGTTGAAAAGACAAAGGTTTATTCCCAAAATAATTTAATGTTACCTATCAAATCTTAACATGGACCTAATTTATGGTCGCTAGATATTGATATTAATACAATTTTTTTGTAGGAACCTTAGGATAATTCTTAAGATTTTTAGGAATATATTGTCTCAGACCAGTCCAAGCATTTTTTTTTTTTTTTGTGGATTTTTTTAAGTAAAAATTAGTTTTATTGTCAAAGTGTGAGATGTTTAGATATAATTAATAGTTTTTTTCCAAAAATATATTGATTGAGACTGCTCAATCACCAATGATTCTGTCATAGATTTTATTTAGATTTTTAACAAAAAGTTGATTTTATTGTTCACACGTCAATGTATGTGACGTGATATTTAGATACAACTAATATTTATTTTGAGGAATATATTAATGAAAACCGCCCAAACACCAACAAATGCGTTGTAAATTTTATTTAGATTTTTAATTAAAAAAGTTAGCTTTATTGTTAACAAATGATGAGACCAGCCTAAAGACCAACCATTGTATTGTAGATTTTATTTGGACTTTTCTTCAAAAAGTTAGCTTTATTGTTAACATATCAATATGTTTGATGTATATATACAACTAGCATTTATTTTCAAGAATATATTGACAGAGACAGGGCTAGACATTAACCATTATATTATCGATTTTATTTAGATTTTTCATAAAATATTAACAAAACCAACTCCAAACACCGATCATTACATTATAAATTTTTTTTTTTTTTTTTTCAAAAACTTAACTTTATTGTTAACACGTCAACATCCATAATGTTTAAATACAATTAATATCGACAAAGACATAAATAACCCCTAAAATATAATTCAAAAGAAACATATATTTAGAAAAAATTAAAATATAAAAATCAAACACGTTTCTCTTTTTTTTAAAAATCTAAAGCAATGTGAAATAAATGCAAAAAGGTGAGTTCATGTGCCAATTGAACGAGATGGTAATCATCAAATCCATGTCAAACAAAAGAAGTTAATGGAAATAGTTTGAATGCACACACACAATATTGGAATTCGAACACAAGCACAAAATCGCTCTCAATGTTGCATGCTTTATAACTATGATGCCAATCTATCGTAGCAATCTATCTATTCGTTACCCATGGAGTAATATTTGGCAGTGGTAAATAATATAACTAGCAATCGCGCGATGGAGCGTGCGATGTGGACGCCGTAAGGGATCGAGCATGTATTGTTCCATACTGTGGGCTATATTTGCATCGGGAGTGGAACACAACGTAGGTAGGAAATGTATTAGTAACTCTATGTGGATGGATTATGGGTTGATTAGTGAGGATCATGTATATATGAGTGTATGAATGAACCAAAATGAATATCTGTTAAGTGATGGTTACAAATATCTAAATGAAAAGCACCACATTTAAAACCAATAGTTATGAAATCCACGAAGTAAAAGATACATTGCCTTTTTTTAATTTACATTGTCAACTATTTGCTTTGTCAATCAAAGTAACATGGTTTGTACATAGTCGATCCTATATTCATTCGGTCTCACTCCTACTTGCATATGGAAGTTACTTTACAAAAGGAAAAATAAAAAACAATAGACAAATGTCTTTGTTATAAGGTTTTGCAAGTCACTTCTCCATAGCCTTTAGCGTCTCCACAACTCGATCAAAACCTGCAGTCATGATTGCAAAAATGTGAAGTAAAGTATGATGTAATTTTTGTTTTTGTTTTTTTAAATTTTTTTCAATTGTCACCCATTTTGTTTTTTTTTGAAAGAATACTTACGTGCATGAGAGTAGAAGAAGAGGAATGGGGAATGACACTATGAATGAATATGGTGGGAGGAGGGGAGGAAAGGGTAGGGGAAGTTTATGTTACGGAGTGGGAACTGAAGATTTTGTAGTCGTGTTTCCTCCTCCTTTCTTTTGAGGAGGTGTCGGAAAGGGACATTCTAGAGTAGCGTTCGAAAGAGAAGGGGGTGAAATGCATAGGTCTTGTAAGGAGGGGACTCTAGACATTGTGGTGAATGTAAGCCCTAGTCGTTTTGAAGAACCTATATCCACAGTTGCTTTATGTAAAGTAAGGCCTTGAGATTTGTGGATTGTAAGTGCCTAGGCCATTTTTAAAGGAAGTTGTCTGCGGTTTCCTCTTGAGATTGGGGGTATGGGGACATGGGTGGGGAAATGTGGATTCCAGGCGGGTCTCAGTGTGTGATAAAGTCGATTACAAAAAAAAGCGAAAGACTTGGAGGGGACGAAGACGGGGTGTAGACAATGTCGGTAATGGTGCCAATGGATCTGTTCACAAGGCTAGCTTCAACCCACAAATTTGCAGTGAGCATAACCTTTTGTTGTTTATAGAGGAGAATAATTGGTTCCAGTTGCTCTTCATCATGTTCCTCTGAACCCCCAATATTTTTCCTACCGTAATATTTCTCCTCCCTTAATCCCCTTCTTAGTCATGTTGCTTCCTCATGTAATGTTTTGTTCAAACTTCTTCAACTCATCCCTTCAACATTTAATGTTTTGAATAGTTTAAGTTGGCATTAATTCTCCCAAAATAAATGGATGGGGAGAGGGTTAGATCTTTCTAGAAACCAAATTCTCGCAAATCCTTACTTCCGCCATGATTTCAGTGTAGCTGTGTGCAAAATAAAAAACATACATACGCAAAAAAACAATCATAAATAAATTAACTGATCATATAATAAGAATACTAATTTTTTAAAAATGATATTGAGATTATGTCTTTTAGTGATTTTCCGTGAAGTAATTCCTCAAATCAATCATGTAGTGATTGTTTGATTAAAGGTTTCAGGCCTATGTACGGGCATATTAAAATTCCTTACCGAAGTTGTCCCTGACTGCAAATTTATGACCTTGTGCCCACACAGTGTAATCAAATCCGTTCAGATTCCTCCTCACCCACATCATAGACGAGTCCATGTAGCATGTATATTTAGAGGCTTAAGGAGGGCGAGTCTGTTGGCGAGATGGATGCGACAGCTCGGGAGATGGACGTAGGGCGTTGGCGAGGAGCAAGGAGGGCAGTATTCCTGAAATAGATATGTCCCAGATGATAAAAAGAGAAGTATTTCTGAAATATGTATTGTACATATTAGAAGAGGATGCAGTAAAAGAAAACGTTAAGGATAAGGCCTTGCATATCCAACAATGTAAGACTTAGAATGTATGGAGATTCACAAATCAAAACATTACCTATAATATAAATTTTATAAAACTATTAAAATGGGTTTATATTAAAGAATATAATAGATTAAAGTATATTACAATTTTAATTTATTAGAGATAGGGTATGTGGAACAATAGGGAGGAGGGAGGAGTAATTGTGGAGTAGATGAAGAAATCTTAAGCAAAGATCATTTTTATTGTGTGTGTTTTTCTTTTAATGAAATAAATTTAATATTAGAATGTTTTTACAAAGTAGCAACATGGTTTTTGGAAAAGTAACATGTTTTCCTAGAATAATGGAAGTGCATCATTCTCAATAATTTGGACATCTTTCACATCATGTATATTATGAATATTAATAAATTTAACTAACAATTATACAACAATGTATGACTCTCCACATTATTGTACCAAGTTTTATTAGTGTGACAAATGTAGAAAGAAAAACAAGGAAAAGAGACATCAAACATACCAATGATTTGTAATTTTTGAGTTCAATATAAATTTCATCAAGGTTTTAAGTAGAAATATAATTGAAATTTGTTAAAGTCCAATAATGAAGATGTGGCAATAAAAAATTGTATTAAAAATATCATAGGCTAAATGGGTGTAGAGATATTTTATAATTAAAAAGTTTCATTAGGACGTGGTATTAATAATAAAAATTTGAGATGAAAATTTAAAAACAAGAATATTGTTTATTATCCTATAAACATTAATAAGCTACTGAGTCATAAGTTTACATAGTGAATCCCTTTGTTAAAATGTCGTGCCCACATATGTTAAATGAAGGTCTCCCCACCATTTCATATAAAATTTAAATAAAGTTATTTATTCAAAATACATGTCATATAACATGGCAACTCATTGAAAAGGAAGAAAATATGAGAGAATAAATGTCTTAATTTTAAAAAAATGAAAAACAAACATTTTCTATAAATATTAACATCATATCTTATATTTAAATTGTGTGATTTTTATTCACTCAAATACATTACAATATATGTTTCATGAATAAAAACTTTAAGATATATTTACGCTAAATTACAATGGGAAAGACCCCTGGGGTCTCGACATGCATGAGTAGATCAATGATCCTCTTTTCATCGTATACATTGTTGTATGTCCCTGAAAACACTTTCTCACCATTGATACCAACATGCAAATGACAAATGACTTGTTAACATATTGTTGGGAATCTTATGAATGGAAGTGTAGCTTAGTGGAAATATTCATCATGAGACAATCCATACCTCATTGAAAATATCTATGAATTACCTTTCTATAACATATAATAACTTCTTCCAACTCTAAGAGGAAGGCCTTCACCAAGAAAATCTCTACAAACTACTTTTTAACCCTTCTAAGAATCAAGAACTCGACTATGGGCTCAACATGCTCCATCGTAGAAAAACTCACTTTCAAACTTAACAAAAGCATGGAACATACTTAAACATTATTTCTAATTCATAAACAACCTTTACCAAGTTTGATGAAATTAAAATCATCATCTTACCTCATGTAGCTACTTGCACCATCTTATAATAAACATCCTTCAAATTTGACCCTAAAAGAGTAGCCCATAACTTTTGCATACCTTATCTAATCTTCAATTTCGATATACCAATGGAAAGAGCTATGAACCATCTTCACAATATAATTCACATGGAGTCCTAAATCTCACTTTAGCTCCAACAATGTCAAATTTACTACAAGATGCTCCTAACTCGCCCAAAAATCAGTCTTCATAAATAGGGCACACGTTACACTTTTTCATCACAACCATGATCTAAAACATTCATGAACATCAATACAATATCCTATGATTTCATAAATTTCAATTTAGTCACTACCTCATTTAGATAACTTTTCCAAAAACTAGTACTCTTCAAAAAAATAGATGGGACCCACATATCACCACAAGAATTATCTTACCTTTTTAGAAATATGGAAGAGTCCTCTACAACATTAAATCATCACTATTTCATAATCAATCAAAATATGGTGGTATACTCACTTTTCTGCAAGCTTCTCCTAGCTAGGGTTTCAAATCACTTTACCTTCTTAAGGATCGTTCATAAACACGTAATGATAAAACCAACTCATTATTTTTGAGAAATATTCATAACTAACCTTATAAGATATTATAAAGATCTCAGGTTCCCAAGAAAATCATATAATTCACACGGAGCATCGAAGGTCCAACTTTGTTTGAAAAACACAATGTAACTTACCTAGTTTCACCAAAACTTGCATATCTTGCAAAATCTTCTTGATGACCCGAAATTTGGCAAGAAGCACTATGATAACCTATTATAACTATTAATGCTTGCAATATAGCTTAGATATATCTCAAACTCTATAGCCAAAGTGGCTTACCTATATAATGTTGTTTGATTCTCACTTCTTACTCCCCAATGACCTCATAGAAACATTGAATCACTAAATGGAGACCCGAAACTCACCATACATTCTTTGTATACCATCAACATACTACTATCATGCATCAACAAGAATTAATAGCTCCATTTATCATACGTCCTTACCATTCTCGCATGCTCTAGGGCTAGAAACAAGCATGGAATGACCTGAATTAACCATGATTTACCATGTTGACCTCTAACAGAGACCCATGTAGTACACTCATGAAACACCTTGAATTTGTCCATACTTTGTTGGCATATGCATGGAGCCTCTTTTTAGTTCTTACCCAAGCCATGAACACCCTTAACTTGACTCTTAGGAGTTGTCATAAACAAACAAACCAATTGAGTGTTATTATTCCTCTTGATAAACATTATATTACACATGATTCCTCTATTGGATATCTTGCTCTTAGGCCTATTTCTAGGTATTTTATTACACTTACTACTTCTAGTGGGTCTCTCCTTCTTAAACATCCTACTAGGTCTTCTATTGCATATACTACTTCTAGTGACTACCTTTCTCTTAGACCCCTGTTAGGTCTTTTATTTCACACACTTCTTCTATTGGGTTTTCCTCACACGCGTCCTTCTAGTTCCTCTAAATACTACTCCTCGTGGGGCTTTCCATCCTAGGACTCCCTCAAAACTTATGGATCCTATGTAAATTATACAAGACCATCCTTCTACTACTATGAGACAATTGAGGTCCCATCCTCCTTTACGTCATGGGTCTATCACGGCTCCTAACAAATCCCTTATTGGGTAGCTCTTATACTACCTCCTTAGTTGTATATAGCTAATTTAAATATAAATAAACATTTAAAGAGTTACAAAATAACAAAATAAAGACCTACATCTAACTTGATTTGCTAGCTTTCTACTTTACATTTTTTGTTTTTCATATTAGTTTGATAGATAACATACTTTTCTATATATTGTTTACATAGACGTGTTCACGAGATATGTTGAGCTTGATGTATGACACACATATATTGATATATGATGAAATGTGCCGACTTAGTCCCTTCCCAATGTCATTAATTAGCAAGGTGCATTTTGTTAGGAGGATCGGGGTAAATTAAACAAAGCATTAAACATTACACAAATAATACACATACAAGTAAATAACTTAACCCATATTTTACCATAAAAAAATGTTTAAGAGGAAAAAACCCAACAAAATAATAGTTATGTATTAATGAAAAACATAGAAATAATTTACAAATATTTTTATAGTAACTCATGTTTTTATTATTGGTAAATAGTTTTTTGAAGGGGACTATACCCTTGTACAATAGGGCTCAAAATCCAGATTTTACAAATTCAACATTTCAAAAAGAGATCAAAATCAAGATTTAACAAATTAGCCCAACAACATAAAATAGTCTTCCAAGAACATAACCTATAACCAACATCCCTACAACTAAAAACAACTAATAGACAACGACTTCACAACAACAATAGCTACTCAAAGAATTGCACAACAGCCAACAACCCAAATGCAACAATGAGAGCACACAACATGATATGACTCATGCCTTGTCCGAGACAATGGAGGGTTTAGATTTGGTGTATCCCTTATTTTTCCTATCCACCACCTTCCATTCCTCATTTCCTTCTTCCACTAAGATTGGAAGAAAAACTTCAAGTGATTTAATAGGGATGTGTCCCTCAACAAAGGGCGGCAAGTCACAATCTATCATTGAATCAACACCATGAGGAGAAGAATCTTGAGGTTTCTTATTTGTAGTGTTCGTAATCTCTTCCATGACGGGTAAGTTAACTTGCGGGGGTTAGTTAAATTCCACAACCGTTTGTGTATGTGTATTGATTGTTAGATGTTTAGGTAGAGAATCCTTCCACCATGCAGTTTGACCTTGCATTTGGAATGTTCACAATCCTCTAAAATATGACCAATTTGAAAGCAACGCCGACATCTGAAAGCAAGACCCTTGTATTCCAATTTTTGTACGTTGAGTCTATCACCAATTTGTAGATTTGTTTCTGCTGGTAGGTCTTAGGAGGTATCAAGATCTATAAGGATTCAAGCATAAGTAGTATGGGTCTGAATAGAGGTCTTATCATCAACTTTCACACATGAGCCTAGAGTATCACCTATGGCAAGCAAGAAAGATCTATTCCAGAGCTGAAGTGGGAGTCCTAACAAGTGAACCCAAATAGGGTAGGTATCAAAGGAATCTTTTAGAGGATCAAAGGATGGATACCATGGCTTGAACATGAGTCCGTGTTCACCCCAAACCCAATATTGGTTAAAAATCAAATCCCTATCCTCAGGGGTTTCAAAGACAATAATGAAATATGCTTTAGCACAAGGATAAAGCTCAATCTTACCTTGTATTTTTCTCTCCATATTTGTGTAATCCAATCATGTAGTTGAGAGAGTTTAGGCCAAAATTTGTGAAACCTACAAATAAGGCCAAGTTGAGTAAGATTTTCCTCCTCCTTTAACACCTTGTGAAGCAGATATTCCTCTATCTTTAGTGTCGAGATCTTCTGAGAGGATTTCAGGGGCTTCTCTGAAGTCCTTACACTAGCCATTGGATGTTAGGAAACAACTTCAACAAAGGAAGGACCTCCAGTCCTCTGTCCATTGTGTTTCTTCTGAGTATCAACTGCAAAGGAAGGGTTCCCATTCCATCCCTTATTACTCCCCAGTCGGCCTCTACTTCTTTCCCACTAATAGATTTGAGTGTAGCATGCGTTGCGGGGAGGGAAGGGACCTTGGTTATGTTTTTCTAGGTGGCTTGGAATTTCAACCAGCCCCCGATTGATCTTCATTGTGTAGATCTTTTCCACCATTACCAAAGAATCGCTTTGTTATTACCATCAAACACCTTGTCTCAAAGTAGCTTGTGGATTTGTGGCTTTACTACCAAACACAAACTTTCCACCGACTCCTCTTGTTAGGGCTCCTGTTTCCTTTCTCAAACGCAAGATTTGATCCATGAAATGTCATAGTTTTCGCATGATCGAACTTTGTCCTTCCGCCGCCATGGTCTCGTATTATCTTATATAGGGTTAGGGCTATAGCGAGGAGCCATGTTTCAAGGGCCATAAGTGCCCTATTTAATTGGGTGATCGGGTGTGTCCTCAAAACACCTTTTCAATCATAATTGGTTGAATAAATTTTATATAAACCCATAGGTTATATTTAATAAATAAAATTATACTTATATTTCTTATTTATTAATTATAATCTATCATTTATAGTTATATTTAATATAAATATTAAATATAACATTAGGAACTATATAAGGGGTTAATAACCCACTTAATATTATGTTCCAACACTCCCCCTTAATGTTAAGTGGGTTTATATGCCAACATTACATGTTTATATAATAGGATTTACAATCCTTAAACCAATATGGGGTTTTTAGGCTAGCATATCATTTTAAAGGTTTTATAAACCTTCATCATGTTAAAATTACCTTTTTGTACTAAAGGATTTGGAATCCATAAATAAGAAGTGAATGATTTAGGCTAAGCATGATTTGTGAGACTAAATATCAAGGTTTCTTATAGATAAGATATAAGCACCTTAGGATCCTTTTATGAAGTAAAGACATCCTTTACAAAATGATGTTTTGTTATTGGAATACATACTAAACTTGAGATAAAGAAGTTTACTTAGACCATAATGATATTTACAATGCTTTTATGGAGAAGAAGTGTAGATGTGAAAAATATAACACAATGCCAAGTCATTAGGAAGTGGCATTGTCAAGCACACTCCCCCTCAATGGCAAGTTTGAATGGTCAAGAATTTCTCAATACTTGCAAAACTTCATAAAGACACAATGGCTTCATGAATATATCTGCAACTTTATCTTTGGTAGGACAAAACTAAAGATATATATTATCGCAGAGAACCTTATCTCGAATGAAAAGTAAATAAATTTCTATATGCTTCATCTACTTATGTTGAACTAGATTGTTTATGAGAGAAATGTAACTCTAACTATCACATAGGAGAGAGGAGTACCTCCTTTAAATTCCACGTGAATTTCTTACAATAGCCACTTTAGCCACATGGCTTCTTTTGTTGCTTCAATTTTATTTTTATATTTTTCTGAGTAGAAGAGATCGAGATTGTTGTTTGCTTCTTACAACTCTAAGTACTTGGGACCTTTACCAAACTTGAAAATGTATCATGTCGTATATTTTCTATCTATTACATCACCAACATTGTCATAGTCATAATATCCATATAAATAAGCATTATCAGAAGAAGTTTGATACAAACCAAAATTGATTATTCGTTTAATATATCTTGATATTATTTTAACCACTTTCTAATGATCCCGATATAAATCCTACATGAATCGAAGTAATCTAATATATATATATATATATATATATATAAAATATCGGCCTAGTGATAGTAAGATAGATTACGCTACCTACAAGTTGTCTTTAAAAGTAGAGTTTACTTTCTCACATACGGAGTTTAGGATCTAGTTTACAATCAACTTCTATAGGAATGACAACATGTTTACTAAAACTTTAAGTAAATTAGAAGAATATTTTGATTGAGATACAACAATAGAATGTTTATCTTGAAATATAGTCATGCCTAAAAATGATGCATTAATCTTAAATCAATTATTTCAAAGTATTGTTTTAATTTAGCTTTAATTGTAAGAATTAAGTTATTTGAATTTCTAGTAATAAGAAGATTGACCACATATAATTCAATAAGTGTAGTTTAGTGAATTTATCAACAATATTGAGAAGCTAAGGTAACGAGAATCCTAACCGTGCTCATTTTTGCAACATGGGAAAAGGTTTCTACATAGTCAATATCAATTTTTTGAGTAAACCCATGAGCTACTAACCTATCCTTAAACTTATCAAATTTACAACAAAATTATACTTAATTTTGTAAAGCTAACAAGATCTAACAATACTTTGTTTTTGTGGTGGAGGGACTATATCCCAAGTTTGATTTTTAATTAATGTGATATACTCAAATTTCATGGATTTTATCCATCTTTCATCATGGCATGGCTCTTCGAAAGATTGGGGTTCAGGTTCATACATATTCATTAAGGCATGGCAAGTGTGATGACTTCTAGTCCTTTTAAAAATATTATTAGGATTAGAGTTTTAGAGAATAGACTAAGCTCATTTAATTCATTTAGTTATAGAGGAAACGAGAATATAATCATTTTCAATTTTAGTATCATTACTACAATCAATTTTTTTCATTATTATTACATTCATCATGATCATCATTTTATAAATCAATAGACTCATTATAAACATGAGTAATAGAACAAAAACTAAAAATGGTTTTTCAAGAATTTAAACATTTATGTTTTCAATGACTTCTCTTTTACCAGGATCATAGATCCTCAAACCTTTGTTTCGCCCCATAGCCTACAAAATGCAAGTATAGGAGGTATGATCTAAATTTTTTATTTTAACTATAGGAATAAAGATGGAAGATAGGCTACCAAAGATTCTCAAGTGAAACATGTTGGGTTTTAAGTGTCCACAAAATGGTACTTAATTTTTTAAAAGTACTTAGAAAATTTTTAGATGAACAAATTTTAACAAACTCAACATTGATCATGAGTTCAATTATCCAATTTTTGGTGTCTTGAAGCCCAATTTTTAAACTCTTCCAAAATGATCAATTAATCTGATTTTTCAACTTAAGTGAATTCATTGATTCTATTAAAAATCCATTTTAAATAATTCACAAGTTAAATTTATAATACACTCAAATTGAATTCTTAATTCCAAATTTTGAAAGTGCATTCACTAACTGATTGTGGGTTATGGATACTGAAATTTACTTCAATCCAATTAATCTAGTTTTGTGTTTGCTTTATCAATTAATAAAAAAACTAATTTAAATGTTTTATCTGATCAAAAGCTTCCAAAAAAATGCAAATAAACACCACAAACTAGATTGATAACGGAGTTCACCCGAAGGCTACGTCTCTGGATTCTTGAAATGAGAATCGATCTATTCAATGTCCAATGAAGTACAATAAACCTTAAATATTGACTAATAGATCTTTATACCTGTAAATGAGCTGATCAATATCCCAAGGAACTCTGAAAAATAACAGAAAATTGTCCCAAGAATGATCCGTGGCTCCTACAAGTGCTTCTCCTGTTGGTTTCCTGTGCAAATGCGTCCAAAAAATGCCTACAAATTTAAATTTAAAACACCTACATGAAATAGGTTTACATTTATGGAAATATTATGAAATTATGAATAACTTCCCTTTTTACTCCATGGCCTGGTTCGGACTAGAAGTGCTTGGAAAATTCATATCTCTGTTGGTTCCTCGTGCTTGTTCTATGTGCAAATTGCGATGGAAAATAACCTACACATGAAAATATACAAAACTTCATGAGAAAATAAGACCACCATTGTCTTCATCTCATAAATTTCTAAGAAAACTTTTCTTTTTACATCAAGTTCTGAAAGTGCCTCTAAGTGCCTCAAAACCTCAGATGAATGCTTTTGCCCTCTATTTGTCTCCCCAATCTGATCACCCTCCTTTTACAAAATTGACCAGCTCCTATTATAGCTCATTGAGCTCAGCCATTTTGTAGTGGTTGGTTTGGGTGCATGCCTTGCATGCCTTAGGTCGTGGGTTCGAGTAACATGACCTCTTTTTTGCGCCGCAATTTTGTGTGCCCTGGGTGGGTATATCCCACATTCCCATGGGGATATTGGTTAAAATGTTTAAATATAGGCATAAAGCCTATAAACATGTGCTTGCGGCCACACTTGTCACCTTTTTTTTGGTGACCCAACTATCTCATTGCTTGCATTAATTGGATCCATCCATCAATAGCTTTGAAATGTTCAAACTCAAATGGTTTGTTGTGAGGGCCTGGTACGGTTTCGAGTTTTGATTAAACAACCAATCTTAGTTTAAAGTAAATGGTAAGATGTTGCCATTGTGGCATTGCTGATAAGACATATTTTTGGTTTGGTTTCCATGCCAATATAGGTGCCAAAATTTGATCAATCCAACTAATTTTCACCCATGTAGTTGAGAATAATGTAAATCCCGAACTATATGGTATAAACTCAATTCAAATGAGCAATGTGGAAATGTGATCAACTCAGTGGGGAGTTGATCACCCCACCGAGCTAAAAAATAGCTTGATTGAGCTGATTATAAACCTGCAATGCAAAAATCAACTCATAGTGCAAAAATTGAACTCAAAACACAATATCGAGCTTGGAATGCAAAATTGAACGTCCGCATGGTGGTTTGAGAGCCCACCACATCGGCAAACAAGAATATAGCTCTCATGGCGGTCGATCTCCCTCTCATTACAAAAGTTGAGCCTCTTGTTCTTTTTTTTTTACAATGTGAGTCAAGACCGAGAGCCTAAAACCATATCAAACAACCTTTATTTTTCCTTCTCATCACTTGCCACTTTTGCCATGTGTCACGTCCGGATTGGACTGTTGACCAGGGTTGACCCATTTAAGACCTTAGCTTTGACCGGTGATATAATCTGCATACGGACTCCATTTATGAAGTTCAACATACCGTCGGAAAGGTATCGAGAATCCCTTCAACATGGTCTAGATTTAGGGAAGTTTAGGGAATATCTTCATAGTGAAAAATCCTCTAGATCACTCCTCCCCAGTAAGACCATTTTGACCTCAAAATGGAAATTTTACCCAATTGAATTGTACACACGTTCTCTGCATATCACAAACACAAAACTAGTTTATAGCATGGTAATTTTTCCAAAAATTGCAATATTCAAATGCCAATAAAAGTAACATAACCCAATGGCCTAAACTGCAACTGATATGACACTACAACTACCATATTCCTCTCTATACAATCTGAACCTGCACTCACCACTATCAATAATGCAAAATTAAACTGCATTCACAACTTGTTAGTGCAAAATTTGTACATACTATTTGTAACTATACCTGATAGTTACAAATATTTAAGCCTATCAATAAGACTTACAAATGTGCAAATATCATGCATAGTAAACAAAGAGTTTGTATAAGTTTTACACTCACAAACAATGCCTACATGAGACAACTTACACTATAACAACATACTCAATACAACTTCTAAAAATAGACATCCAACCATAGATCATGCCCACTGAAACTATACATGCTGCTAAAAGATGAAGTTTGTAAAACCATCAAAAAATAAAATTACACCAAGTATTTTAAACCTGTCACCTTGATTATCTTCTCTTCAGATACTTCACCAACACCAAAGCAAATAAATAAATTTGGAACTATTCCTTTTCACAATTCATCAGGATTTCCAAAACTACCTGGTTAGTTTGCATACCATTCAACAAAGCAACTATGCAAACATAAAATTGATAAACTATTTTTACCCACCTTTTTCAACACATTTTCCTGTTTAGGTGGTTGTTTCAACTCAATTTTTACCTGTGCCACTGAAGGGGTCATAATGGTTGGTTTTAAACTATTATCCTTTTTAATGAACTTTAATTTTTGTTCTGGATGTAGTTGCCAACATTTTTCAATTACATGACTTTCTTTTTACAGTGATCACAAAATCTTTGATCCACTTTTTTAGGATCCACATTTTTAGGAACCTTACCTTGACTACTCTTAGCCGAGCTAGGTTTAGGAGAATGCATTTTCTCAATCTATTCCAATATGGATTTATACTTCCTACACTTGGCCACACAGTGATTAGATAAACCAAAAAATGTGCATGGATAACTATGCAAAATTGCTTCCATATTATAGCCAAATTTTCTAATGTAGAAATGGATTAAGTTGTTTACCTTTCATTTTAGAACCATGGTAAATAGAAAGGTGGAGGGATTTCTATACCTCTCCGTGGTGAATTCTTATCAGATCCTCTTACTGAGGATGAATCACTTGAAGCTAGTGGGGATGACACTTGGCTGTCAGAAGCTTTTCTTCTTCCAGCTGACTTGGAACTCTCTCCAATCACCATTTCCCTATACTAGCATATCCCAGTCCTGCATAATGAGGTCTTTCCTCAACCAAGATTGGTTATTAGTTATACCTTGATTATTCTTACCAAGGTTAATTCCATTAAAACCCATGCTATTTAAAATCTTAGATCTTATACCTTTAGTGTGCTTTTCAAATCCACCTAGCACTACAATAGAATCCAAATTAGCCTGGGAAGAGGAATTAGATGTTGTCATACTTACTTATGCACTCATTTGTCATAGTGGATGCATCAACAGTAATAGTACCTTCTTAGGTCCATCAATTTACAACACCATCAAGAGCTCATCCTTAGATTCTAGCTCTCTTTTCAATGTGTCAATTTTCTCCTCTAGAGTCAATAGTTGACATCTCAGAAGGCATTTTCTCCCTATATCTATTGATTGCATGCTTCAAGTTCCTCAAGTTTCTCCCTGTTGGATAACTTTCCCATGGTTTTCCTACACACCTGTACTTCCAAAAACTACACACTGCAATTGAAAGATCAAGCCAAAATGCAATAACCAAAACTGAACCCAAAAATACTGAAGCAAAATCAAGAGCTAAACCATCTCTGATACCAAACTTGATCTGAAAATGGTACTTAATTTTTTTAAAGTACTTAGAAAATTTTTCAGATGAACAAATTTTAATAGACTCAACATTGATCATGAGTTCAATTATCCAATTTTGGGTGTCTTGAAAGCCCAATTTTTAAACTCTTCCAAAATGATCAATTAATTTGATTTTTCCAACTTAAGTGAATTTACTAATTCTATTACAAAACCATTTTAAATAATTCACAAGTTGAATTTATAATGCACTCAAATTGAATTCTTGATTCCAAATTTTGAAAGTGCATTCACTAACTAATTGTGGGTTATGGATACTAAAATTTACTTCAATCCAATTAATCTAGTTTTGTGTTATCTTTATAAATTAATCAAAAAACTAATTTAAATGTTTTATCTGATCAAAAGATTCCAAAAATTACAAATAAACACCACAAACCAAATTGATAACGAAGTTCACCGAAGGCTATGTCTCCGGATTCTCAAAATGAGAATTGATCTATTCAACATCCAATGAAGTACAATAAACCCTTCAATATTGACTAACATATCTTTATACCTACAAATGAGCTGATCAATATCCCAAGGAACTCTGAAAAATAGCAGAAATTGTCCCAAGAACGATTTGTGGCTCCTACAGTGCTTCTCTGGTTGGTTTCCTATGAAAATGCATTTGAAAAATACCTACAAATTTAAATGTACAACACCTACATGAATAGGTTTACATTTATGGAAATATTATGAAATTATGAATAACTTCCCTTTTTACTCCATGGCCTGGTTCGGACTAGAAGTGCTTGGAAAATTCAGATCTTTGTTGGTTCCTCGTGCATGTTTTGTGTAACTGCGATGGAAAATCACCTACACAGGAAAATCTACAACACTTCATGAGAAAATAATACCACCATTTTCTTCATCTCATAATTCTAAGAAATGTTTCTTTTTACATCAAGGTTTAAAAGTGCCTCTAAGTGCCTCAAAACCTCAAATGAATGCATGCTTTACTTTGTTTTGGTCTCCCCACGGTTTGTTCACCCTCCTTTTACAAAATGCACCGAGATCCTTTTATAGCTTCGAGCTCTATATCCAATTAGTTTTGGGTGTGGTTGGGACCTTGCACGCTTGGTCATGGGTTTGAGTCATCCGACCTCTATTTTTCAGCCGCTTTGTGTGCCTAGTGGGTAATATCCCACATTTCCCGTGGGGTGGCGAGGTTATGGTGTTTAAATATAGGCATAGAAGCCTATAAACATGTGGTTGTGGCCACACCCACATTGTCACCTTTTATTTGGTGAGCAAACTATCCGCTCAAGCCATTGATTGGATCCTTTGAGTTGTGTTAACTCATAAGGGCGTATGAGGGCCAGTCGGTTTGCTTATGAATGAGCAGTGAGTCTTGGGTTGAGCTAAGGTGTTACCACGAACTTGGTGAGCTGGAAATGATTTGTTTGATTTGCTACGCCAATATAGGTGCCAAAATTTGATAAATCCAACTATTTGGTCCCCATGTAGTTGAAATAATGAAAATTCTAACTAATATGGTATAAACTCGATTCAAATGAGCAATGTGGAAATGTGATCAACTCGGTGGGGAGTTGATCACCCCATCGAGCTAGCAATATAGCTCAACCGAGATGATTATAAACCTGTAATGTAAAATCAACTCATAGTGCAAAAATCAACTCAAAACACAATATCAAGCTTGGAATGCAAAATTGATGTCCACGTGGTGGTTTGAGAGCCCACCACATCGGCAAACAAGAATATAGCTCTCACGGCGGTCGGGCTCCCCTCCATTACAAAAGTTGAGCCTCTTGTTCTTTTCCGCCATAACGTGAGTCAAGACCGGAGGCTTGAAACCATATCAAACAACCTTCATTTTTCCTTCTTGTCACTTGTCACTTTTGCCATGTGTCACGTCCGGATTGGATTGTTGACCAGGGTTGACCCATTTAAGACCTTAGCTTTGACCGGTGATAGAATCTGCATATGGACTTTGTTAGTTCAAGCATACCGTTGGAAAGGTATCAAGAAGCCCTTCAACATGGTATAGATTTAGGGAATTTTAGGTAAGATATTCATACTGAATAATCCTATGGATCATTAAAGGTGTAGTTTCAAACAAGGCTTTATTAGGGACTCTGTTAAGAATGTGAATTACAGTATTCATAACTTCATCCCATAGAATCTCGGTACTCAAGATAAATGAATCATGGTTTTGAACATTTAAATAATGGTGTGGTTTTCCTTTCTGTTATACCATTCTTGAGGGAATAGGGATTGGTAAGTTCCATTTGAATTTCACATTAAAAAAATGAATCAAATGATTTATGACATAGTCACCTCCATTATCAATTTTAATTCTTTTAATTTTATGACTAGAACTATTTTCTAATAAAAACATCATATATGATTTTAATTAAAAATGACCAAATTATATGAGAATAATCATCAATAAAGGTAATCGCATATAAAAACCATTTAATGAAGTTTCTTCTAATGGTCCTCTAACATCACTATGAACAAGTTCAAGAGATTAAGTGGAATTCACATCATGGTTCCTATGGAAGGAATTTCAATATTGCTTACCATATAAAAAACCTTCACAAGTTTCATGAGCATGGGAGATAGGAGGCAATCTAACAATGAGGTTGAGTTGAAACATATCATACATGCTCCTAAAGTTAACATGCCTTAATCTTCATGTCATAACAAAGTGAATTATTCCTACTTTGAGAAGTAAAATAGGAAGCAAATTGATGCAGGAAAATAACAAATCAAACCATTCAAATTGTTAGAGAAGATAAAAAAACCAAACACTCCTAAGCTCTATAAGAGGATTCTGATCACTAGCCCAAAATGGCTTGAAACATGCAAAAAGTGGATTTTGAGCTTTAAATGGAAATGCACCCTTATAGGCTTCTTAAGGGGAATGGTGTTAACCAAAACTTGTTGGGACCAATCCAGACACAACCCAAAAAAATTAAAACCTCTTTCAGATACCCATTAGGCGCCCATGATTATTACCAAATTTTAGGATTCAATTCCAAAATTAGATCTCTTTTCTCTCACCTTCTTCTCTCCAATTAGCCCTATTCCTACTAGCCTTGGTTTTGAGGTTTTCGAGAATAAATTTTGATTTTGGAAGTTTCTAGTCACACAAAACATTTTTTTCTAAGAACCTATTAATGTGTTTGATGTCTGTATGAAATTTTATGACTTGAGTCAAATTTTAACTCACCTTTTCTTCTTTGTGATCTTTGCCTAATCGGGCCTCTAGAGGGAATGGAACAATCCTCTTCTAGAAAATTGGTATGGATTCTGATTAATATGACTTATGGAAAACCCCAATCTTCACCATTTATCACCTATAATCTCCTAGATGATGTATTACAATTTTTATGTATCAAATCTACCTTCAAGTCTTCTTGATTCTTCCTTTGGTCTACACTAGGTCTCCCGACATAGTCCTTTCCTCTTATGAATGTCGGTAATAATATGACAAATAGAATCAAGGAACAACTTGAAAACCTTATATTATCATTATAGATGTCATTAATATGTTTTTCATCATTCTTAAACCTTGGTTTAAGTGTTAAGTCCCTCAATGCATCAAATAAGTCCTCTACTAGGTTTTGGGACAGTTATACAAGCAAGAAACTGTTTTGAATATCCAATGCATGGGGTTCCTTTAAGACCTCAAACATTCTTATTCCTTTAGGTTACTTTCTTGGGTTGATAAATTTTAATTTGTATACCTTGATTCACTCATTAAGACTTTTAACTCTTCAACTAAGTTTAACACTTGGTCTTGTAACACAACTGCACAGTAGCAGAATGTCTTGTCATGATCTTGAGAAAAATGAAACTTTTTGATTAAAAAACCCTCATATTCAATGAGTACAAACTCTTAAGATGTTATCCAAACAATTTCAAGCATTATCTCAGATCTTATGAACTTGAAATACAAAACCTCATTCAAACCCTACCTAGGGTATTTCTACAAGCTCGGTAGAAGAATATATTGAGTTTCAAGTCCTTTCACACATTTTCAAACCATAAAATAAAATTGTTAAAAAATTCCTTTACCTCCATCGATCCATAGGTGCCTAATAAATTTACACCTAAAACAATACAAGAAAATGGATAAAAAGTGTTTTTACCTCCTCTAAATCGTGTTCTTCTTCACCGTTATAAGCCTTTGCATAACATTTCATATCCCTTCTTCCCATTCTTTATATTTCAAATTCTCCTCACTAAAAATAACTTGTATAAACTTCATGCACACCAAACAAGGTCAAACATGTAAGAATTATAATGACATCAAGGAACATTTCATATATTCATGCTAAAATCATCCTTTTGATTGTTTTCTTTCCACATATACAGTCTTCCTCATGAAAAAAAAAAAGTATTGAAACATGAATCGTATTAAGGAGTTAGAATCCAAGCATGGGAAACTCTTATTAGTGTTCTTAATCAAATATTTTATTCTACCATTCACTACAGATCACATTTCATTAGTTAACCTAAAAAAGCCAACCAAACAAAGTCATAATGTGATAAAACATATTTTATAAGGTCCTCATTTTTCTTATTAATGCTTCCTTCCCATACATTTTCTTGGAGATTTTGTGATCATCTTTCACCTCTCCCTTCTTGAGCTCACATCCCTTCCTCATATGCATACCCCAAAACCCTAACTTCTCCAACTGAATCCTTAACTAGATTTTAACTAATATATTTTAGTTAAGGGACCATACTAAGGTCTTCATCACAAATTCACTAAAAGACATTCCCATAACCCACAATATGTATTAACATACATTATTCACACTTTTATAAACTTCATAAGCCATGAAAAATATTAACACCTCCAAAATTGCTAAAAAGGTGTCAAACCTTCATTAGAAATTCAAATATGGAAAATGGAGCGAAAAATCCATATGACTCAAAATTTGAATTTCCAAGCTTGCTTACGACCTCTCAACGATTCAATAATCCTATTATGACCCCTAAAACATACTTGTATGGAAATTTGACTCTAGGGGACATTATGAACTGATGTGCTTGCATCAAAAATGCAAAACCATTAAAAATATGTAAATCTTTTGAATACCTTCTGCAATATTAGTATAAAATTCATTTTTAATGTACCATTTATCCTTAAGAAAGATGATGTTATAATTTTTTTTATTTAACTGAGAGCATGATAACAAATCCATCTTTAGTTTAGGTGTATATAAAACATCATTAATATAACTATTAAAAACTTTAGCTTTACTTTGACTTTGTACATCTAAAATAGAATGATCACCTAGATAAATCCAATCATGACATTCTTTGATATCAGAGAGAATATTTTACATATAGATCATGTGCCTAAAATCACCACTATATATGATCCCTTCAATTTCATTTTAAGTATCCAAAGTGACATATAAAGCAACAACATTATGTTTTTTTATTATTCTTTTGATTCTTGCGTTGATTTTGATTAGATTTTCTTCTTTTTTGATTATTGAAATTTGATTTGATTTGATTTTTCATACAATCTTTCATTTTATGACTAAATTTTCCAAAATAATGACATTTTTCATCAAAACATAATTTTAGGTCACCATTAATTGATTTCCTATCTTTATTTGGGGTTTAAAATTTGTTTTGAACTTATGATTCTTATTAACTTTAGAAAATTTATTATTAGATTTATAACCAAGAAGTGTCTAAGTGGCAATACCTTTTGAGATAACGTATTTCATAACTTTCTCTTCTTTAAATAGGAGAGCACTAAGGGTAGATAAACAGAGATTGTCTTGCTCAATTTGATATTTAAAGTTCGGGATTGAAATAAAGTTCGTAAAATTTTCATCAATGTTCATTTAAATAATAAAATATAATAATTTATCATGAATTAAATCACAATCGCATCCATTTAATTGATATTTAATATTATTTATTTTAGTAAGAAATTTTACCCCTTTTTCATCCCCCTTCATGGAAGTTTTCATTAATTTAAGAATAAGTTTTAAGATTTTAGAAGTCTATACATTCATGCATAAATTATAGCAGCTTCGATCTTCACTAGGTTTTTCTTAGTTTTTTATGTGCAACAGAGAGCCATCTTGCATCATTTGGAGAATGATTGGCATCACCTCTTGCCCAATACTCGGTGGTCGAAGAAGTCATCCTTCTTGGTAATTTCTATTCCGCATCGAGCACTTTATGTTCTTATTCATGATCTGCAGCAGAGGTTTTGTTCTTCACTCGGATAGTTGATCTAGAGATAGTGGGATTTCACAAGACTTCATAGAATGATTCATGGGCTCTCACCGCTTATGGACAACACTTCTGCAGCAACTTGGAGAATCACATGAGTTAATTATCCTAAATGGGATTACTTGTCGATCACAAGGTGTGTTAGAAGCACAATAGACTAAGAGGGGGTGAATTAGTCCTTCAAAACTTTTACTTCATTTAACATAGCTTACAAAATCATTCAAATCAACCATTCAACATACATATTTAATGTGAGCTTATTAAGTGTGTAACATCCATCCACAAGTACATGAAACAAGAGAGAGAACACATGAACACATCATATAATGTGGGAAACCCTCAAAGGGAATAAAACCCACTGAGCCTCTACTTATATTACACAAAAAAAAGGAATTATGTGAATATTACAAATCACACAAGATTTATTTAGTGAGGCACCAACCCCACAAGGAGCACCAACCCCTAGTTTACTAGGACACCAATCCTACAAGGAGCACCAACCCTTGATTTAGTGAGGCACCAACTCCATAAGGAGGCTACAACCCCCTAAGATGACAAAAACCAACTCAGCCACCTAAATATGAAGAAAACTATGATTTTTTTCTCCAATAACATATTGTGATCACTAATCTAACTCCTTACACTTAACACTCTCTCAAACTTCTCTCTCTTCCTTCTTGATCAAACTTACTCCTTCATATGATGATTAGGTGTAATGACTTGTAACTCATTTTCTTCCCTTATCATCTCCTCATACCTCTTCTCTAACATGTTCTTGAACCATCATAACAATCTCACACTCTCCTCTATCTCACTCGAAACCCATGCACACAAACTAGGTCTTTTTCTCAACTAGGTCATGTATGAATGACCTCATTTAACTCGCCATCATCATATCAACATCATGGAAGCATACTTCATAATTTTATATGCCTCATACTCTTTAACTTTTCCCTCATAACCTATTCTTCCTTTATTCCAAAATTCACTACCCTCGCATTTCTCTCACACTCACAAATGATCCTTATACTTGCTTGTATACTGTTTATAAATCTCATATGATGTAGGTCGGACTTAATAGAGAATGTATCATTAACATGTAATAAAAAACAATGAGGACATCATAAAAATTACCACATAGGTCAAACATATCACTAAACATGCCCAAAACTCCATTGGGACCTAAGAATCCCAAAAGCACTTCAAGAGGACTACTCGCCAAATCTGAATGTGTAAGACCAAAACCAACATCAGAAAGACATGCCACACACTTAGATATGTTTTATAAGACCTTGAAAATATCCATCAACCATGTAACACTCAACAACATCATCTCATTCCATGTAACCATCCCAAGAACATGCTTGTTCTTGTGCACCAAAACCTATTCCTCAAATTTGAGGCTCAATACCACCTTAAATGACCTCAACCTTGAAATTATCATATATCACTAGAAATATCTTGAATTCAGTTACATTATCATGTGCTTATGTATCGATAAATAAAATATTAGATGCCTAGACACACCTCTATAAGAAGACTTCTCAAAACTACCTTTTCATCCCCAAAAACCAGTCTTCATAAATATAGGGCACACTTTGCATATTAGGACCTCAACCATGATCTAAAACTATCATGTACATGTATTAAAACTCCCATGATTCCATAAATGGTGATTTAGTCATTAGGTTCAATGGACAACTTTTGTACAAACTTAAAAATCTAGAAACTAGCATTTTAAGTGGGGCCCACATATTATCACAAGATATAAAATACATAAATGGAAATTTGGATAAGTCATATTCATCATCAAATAATCATACTAGAAAAATGAATCATTTATGGACTGTACAATCATTTTTCCTCAAGTCACTTTCAACCTAAGGTTTTGAAACCATAATAGAGCAATTTTGGTGTTAATGATGGTTCATAAAAATGTGACAACCAAATGACCTCATTATTATTGATATACCTTCTTGGTTCCATGCCCCAACATCCCCTAGATCTCATATGAAAACACACCCGAGTGGGGAGCATAATAAAGTGACCTTCGAATTGGAAATTACACTTCTAAGAACTCGATTTGACTAAAAATGAGTTTTATTACTTTTTCTTCATCCTCTTGACCTCAAACTTGGTCCACAACACTTTCATGACATCTTCAAACTTTCCCAAGTCTCATCCTTTCCTTGGAACCTTTTAAACTCTCCATACACTAAGACTTACACATTCTTTCTAGCTTTGTCTTCATGTTCTCGCTTCAAAAGACCTTGAACCTTCTTTATACATCTGAAGTATGGCCTTGTATACCTTCCACATCTGATATATCATGTCACAAATCCTTCCAAATGATTGCACTAACTTAATCTACCTCATAATCTATACTACCATGCCATAAACTATGTATTACATCTAGGATTAGGCCTATAATGACTTGACTCAACACATGAATCTCATGAACTGACCTTGTTAACCTCTTATAGACTCATTAACACCTTTGACACAACATATTGACCATGTAAGACCTCATGGAATCCTTTTAAAACCTTTGGAGCTCACACCATGAGAAAACAACCTTGAACCATGCACCAAGACATCATACTACATGACCAAAATGGGACACTACCAATCAACCTTCAAGCTTGAACATAGATGACACCTCATACTTTAACATCAATGCCACCTCTGAATCCTTTTGACATCAATGTGACACTTTACATCAATGAAAACAACTAAGACACTATGTCCAACAATCTCCCCTTTTTTATTGATGGAAACCACCTTAAAAAACATTGATAGAAACCAAATGTACAAACACCTACAAGACTCAAATTTATTGTTTCTGAGCACACTCTCCCCCATTGAAATCTATGAAAAGGAAATTACAACAACTTGACATGAAATAAATAAAAAACAATGCAAAAAATAGACTTACTTGTCCCACTTAGACTAATCTTACTTTCTTGACATCAATACTGCTATAAGTGTTTCAAGGACCTATTTGGAACCATCTTCAATGCTCTCCCTGATAATACACACCACATTTTGGCTTCACTCCTACTATGATTCATCTTCTAGACCTTTACCACTAAGAATCATGTCCCCCTTAAAATATGTTCTATTCTCAAGAAACACAAGACCATATTATGCCCTTAGAACACGCTATTAGTTCCTACCTTCATAATCGCTCAACTCATGGATCTTTAAGATCCTACTTAGTTAGGTACTACAAACTACTATGATTAGTACTCACAACTTGCCACAAAAATTAATGAAGGGATAAAAATGAACACATACCTTTTCAAGAACCAAAATTTCTTATCAATATTGTCATCAAACTCTTCATGCATCATAACTTCCAACCTTGATCCTTCAAACTTACTAGAGTACTTTCCTTGGAACACACATATCTAGTTCACACAATAAACTCAACTTCTTCAACCTAGTTGGAGCAGAAACACTCTAAGTCATTATACCAATACATACATTCAAGATATCCAATATCTTCTTCAAGCTACTTGTGCTTCAACATATGACAAGATCCAATACATTCTCTCCCGATTCTATGATAATACATTTTCGATTAAACAATCTACTTACCAACCTTCACAAAAACATACCTTGAATCACCTTAAAGTGTCTTCATGAATCCTTGTAAACTGTTTATTCAATCATCCTCAATCTTGAACTAGCACAAGAAGCATGTATGGACAAATCTCATCCAAACTTATACCTTATGTCACACGGACCTCTCAAACTATCTTTGAGCATCAAGATACCTCACTTCTTAGAGTATATCAACATGATGACCCACATGGCTTTAAGTAACTCAAGATCCTAACAATAGTAGAAAATTATTTAGATCAAAACTTCAAACACAAAGTACATCTAAATCAACCAACAAGCCAATTTGGATATAATTCTTTGCATTTCATACCTATCTAAGGTCACACCATCTCTTGAGACATTGCCAATACTTCACAAATGACACAATGCTTCTTCATTTCAGTATCCCTATAAGCTCAAGTAATTATCTCACATAAAACAACATCCATATTCTTTGAATAGAACCAACATCCAAGTCTTAAAACGTGTTAAGGCTACCTAAAACCATATCACATAACCGAGTGAGGAACCTTAGTACTACTCCAAGATAAGGTATGAAATTTTCATTCTTCAAGGTTGTTCAAATTTTTTTGCAAGATCCCTTGAACTCTTGATACACAATACTTGAGAGTATGACTTGAAACGTCTCATAACTATTCCAGGACTATAATAGTGAATGTCTTGCCTAGATTTTATCAATGCCAAATGTCTTTTTCATCTTCAATCACCTTCTATGATAAAAACAAACCTTAAATATCCTCATTTCTTCAAGATATAAAAAAATTAACATTATTTTTTTAGCACTTGTTATACTTATCTCAACATCTTCCTTTTAGGACTTAATTAAGTTCACCAAACCACATTGATCTTACACATCCTTCAAGACACATCCTAAGGCATACACTATTCTTAATCTTATTTCTTCAATTGTTGTTTCTCATGTATCTTCTTGACTCCTGAAACCTTTTCATTTGTTGCTTCATAGCTTTTATTTGGCCATTACACTTGTACTTGTTTTCTTCATACTTATGGAGCTACTCATAATGCATCATAACAACACACAAATTGATGTTAGAATTCTTGTCATTTAAAGCCTGATTTCACTCTTCAAACCTTACAAACATTCAGGAACATGTATTCATTAATACAAAACCCTAGATGTGATCTTCATTACCAGATTATTAGTGCAAGCAAGTCTCTAACTTACAAACCTATATGTTCAAGAGTCTTAGATCAAGGTCTCAAACATATATTTCTTGACAAATACTACGCTTTGATATTGACTCATATCTTCTACCATGACTATAAATACCATTACAATAATATTTTAAATGACACAAACCTTATTTCACAAAGTAAGGATACCATTAACTCACTATATCACACAAATCCAACTCATGAAGTTAAAAATTCAACAACTCACTTCCTTTCACAAGAATGATATACCTTCAAGTGATTGCGACAAATCGAGATTACATGCCTCATCAAAATATCGGGCATTCTAGCAAGTTTTCAAAGATTCAATTCATTAAGTCTTCATAATGACTCCATGATCTTCAAACACGTTTTATAACATTTAAGGGACTATCAAACATTCTTCACCCTTGAATCCTCTCAAACCAGAGCCAAATTTCTTTGTCTTCTTCATAATGTTTTGTCCTTTTCTTAACTTTTTTATGCCACTCATAACTCCTTCCTTCACGAGCTTAACATAGATACTCGATTACCTACTTTATCCTCGTCGACCTAAATAAGGTCTCAAACTACACTCTTTAGCTCCACTATACATGTTATAGACCATAGATCACTTTTCATGCACTAGACATGTATCATTCAAAAGAAAAATATCCTTTACATTATTAGATACATGTCATAGACCATTCATTCACCTCTATACCATTTTGTAATATTGTTATTTTCCACCAAGCACTCTCATACCTTTGAATTACTTCAAGAATAATCCAATGGACTTCCTCGAGACATAACACTTCCTACAAGGATTTATAGCATTGTCATACTCATGATCATGCTTAATACTCAACTAAGTAGCTTCATCATACATCAAACCTCCGGTCTTTATCAACACAAACCTTCGATGAACTTCTCTTAGCAACATCATGACACTATTTTTGTAACATGATTGTACCTTAATAACAATACCATGCTTAAAATAAGGAGTCTTCAAACATTATCTTGAATCAAACCTTGACTATATTTTCTTTAGTATACCCTTTTTAACATTGACACGTTTGCATCTTCATAGTAACCTTTCCAACATGATAATTTTTCAATCCTTATAAAGACTATTCATACATGTCTTAGCTCCTTCCCACCTTCACAACAATATAGCTCCCGATTAAGATATTTTCCAAATTCTCAAACTCATATAGGTCACTGTAGACATAATAAAAATCTCACCAAAACATCTTCAAGAGTTTTTACCAAGTCATGACACAACATGATTCATACATGTAAGCCTTAGGCATCTTCCTCAATCATGATTGTACCAGGATCAACCCTAGACAATATGTAGACTTCTAACAACTCAATATGAGCTTCATGACTTGATTAATTTGATTTTTCCATCATATAAAACTTAAATCCTCCCCGTACACTTTGAAATATCTCGACGAATCTCATGGATCATAAAGTAATAACTTCTACTTTCAACCTTTCATATTTTTTTAAAACATAACAACAATTGAACATACCTAAAACCTCAAACAAGTCTCAGCCAACATAGATACTTGGCACTTCAAGACATAGATGTCATGTTCACCTTCATTTCTCATTCTTCAACTTATCTATAGTCCTATGTTCACTTTATTTGAATGTAAAAGATATTCATCGAGGAAATACCCATACCTCGTTTGATAGAATGATGGATCTTGATGTTATCTTAAGAAATCCATGCCTTTCTTATCTTGTAACTAGCTACAATGACTCACTAAATTTGCATATGACCTTACATTTATAAAGTGTCAACACTCTTTAACATATCATCTTCATGTTCCTTTATCTCATAGCCAATTAACTCAGCTTCAAGATCTTCATAGCATGTCTCTATGGTTAGGGATTCATAACTCACCTCACCTTCCTCTCGACTAAAACAACCACAAAAACCAGGTTCTTGCCATCTTCCATAATCATGAGTAATTTTGCATAGTTGAAACCATTATCTTCACATTCGGATCTTTTGTTTTCTTTTATAGATTCAAATATGTTAGGAACAATTTCAAATATTGTACTAAGGTCTTTTACAACATCTTCACTTTCTCCTTTAGAACAACATACCTTAGGATTTGAATAAGGGCTAACTTTGTCATCTTCATCAACTATACCAGTTGGAATCATAGTGATGGAGGAGAAAACATCAAGTACTCGATGTCATATTCTAAACCCCAAGTGTTTCAAACAACATCTCATTATGAGAAAAAAGTGACATCGCATATTGAACTAGACTACTTGTCATACCTCCTTCAAGCTGTTAAAATTTCTTCACAAGGACCTTCCTCTCGATACTAATTTTTATAAGAATAATGGACTGAGAGGGGGAGAATCTGTTCTTCAAGACTTTTACTTCATTTACCATATCTTACAACATCATTCAAATCAACCATTCAACATACATATTTAATGTGAGCTTATTAAGTGTGTAACATCCATCCACAAGTACATGAATCAAGAGAGAGAACACATGAACACAATATATAATGTGGGAATCCCTCAAGGGGAAGAAAACCCATTGAACCTCTACTTATATTACACAAAACAAAATACTTGTGTGAATATTACAGATCACACGATATTTATTTAGTGAGGCACCAACCCCACAAGGAGGCTATAACCCCCTAAGATGACCAAGCACCAACTCAGCCACCTAAAGATGAATACCACTCTAATTTTTTCTTCAACTACTTATTGTGATCATTAATTCATCTTCATGCACTCAACACTCTCTCAAACTTCTCTATCTTCCTTCTTGCTCAAACTTGCACCTTCATATATTGATTAGGTATAATGACATGTAGCTCTTTATTTTATTCCATTATCAACTCCTCATATATCTTCTCTGACCTGTTATTGAACCCTCATAATAATTTCACACTCTCCTCTAGCTCGCTCAAGCCCATACACATAAACTAGGTATTTTTCTCAACTAGTTCATGTATGAATGACCTCCTTCAACTCACAATCATCATATCAGAATCATGTAAGCATACTTAATAATTTTATAGGCCTCATATTATTCAACTCTTCCCTCATGACCCATTCTTCCTTTCTTCCAAAATTCACTACCTTCTCATGTCTCTCACACTCACAAATGAGTCTTATACCGCTTATATACCGTCTTTAGGTCTCATACGATGTAGGTCAGCCTTAATAGAGAATAAATCATTAAAACATGATAAAAAAATTTAGAACATCATAAAAATGACCACATATATCGGAAATATCACCAAATTTCTCAAAACTCTTCATTACTGGGACCCAAGAAACCCAAAAGCACTCCAAGAGGCCTACTCACCAAATCTGAATGTGCAAAACTAAAAATAACTTCACTAAGATATGTCACATAGCTATATATGTTTAATAAGCCCTAAAAATAACCATCAACCATGAAACACTCAAGAACATCATCTCATGCCATGAAACCATCCCAAGAACATGTTTATTCTTGTGTACCAAACCCTAGTCCTCAAAGATGAGGCTCAATACCACCTCAAATGACCTAAAACATGAAAGTATCATATATCACTGGAAAGCTATTGATGTCAGCTACATGACCATGTGCTCATATAGACAAAAATTAGACATTATGTGCCTCAAAACACCTCTATAAGAAGACTTCTCAAAACTACGTTTTCATCCCCAAAATTGGTCTTTATAGATAGGGCACACTTTGCATCTTAAGACCTCAACCATGATCCTAAAAAAATCATGGAAATGTATTAAAACTCTCAAGATTCCATAAATGGTAATTTAGTCATTAGGTTCAATGAACAACTTTTGCACAAACTAAAAACTCCATAAACTAGCATTTTTAAGTGGGGCCCACATATTGTCACAAGCTATAAAATACTCAATGGAAATATATATAATTATTATTCATCATCAAATAATAATAATATAAAAAAGATTCATTTCTAGACTTGTACAATCATTTTTCCTTAAGTTGTTTTCAACCTAGGGTTTTGAAACCATAACAAAGTAGTTTTGGTGTTGACGATGGTTCATAAAAATGTGATGAGAAAATGAACTCATTCTTATTGCTATAAATTCTTGGTTCCATGCTCTAATATACCCTAAGAGCTAAGACTCACATGAAAAATACACACGAGTGGGTGAGCATAAGAAAGTGGCCTTTGAACTGGAAACTCTACTTCTAAGAACTCGATTTGACTAAAAGCGATTTTTCTTGCTTTGTCTTCATCCTCTTGACCTAAAAATTAGTTCAAAACACTATCGTGACTTCCTTCAAATTTATCAAGTCTCATCCTTTCCTTGAAACCTCAAAAATCTCCAAAACTAAGACTTACCCATGTTTTCTAACCTTGTCTTCATTGTTCTTGCTTGAAAAGGACCTTGAACCTGGTTTATACAACTGAGTTATGGCATTGTAGACCTTCCAAATCTGATATACCATGTTGAAAATCCTTTATCATGATTGCACTAACTTAATCTACTTCATACTCCATGATACCATGACATACACTATACACTAAGTCTAGGATTAGGACTAGAATCACTTGAATCAACACATGACTCTCATGAACTGACCTTCTTAACCTCTTACAAACTCATTAACACCTTTGACACAACATATTGACCATGTAAGACCCTATGGAATCCTCCTGAAAACCTTTAGATGTCACACCATGACCAAAACATCTTGAACCATGCACCAAGACATCATGCTACATGACCAAAATGGGAAACTACCAATGAACCTTCAAGCTTAAACATGGATGACACCTCATACTAACATCAATGCCACCTCTAACTCCTTTTGACATAAATGTGACACTTGGCATTAATGAAAACAACTAAGACACTATGTCCAACATGGTGGTGGTGCAAGTGTGGTGGATTATGTCCTTTCTAGCTAGAGCTCCTTGTCACTAATCAACCACTTCTCTATTTCTTCCATTCCCCTTACCAATCATGCTCTTCTCTTTATGTCCTCTATATCGACATTCACCCCTCCCATCACTACTCTCCCCTTCATGGCCTCCCTTGTACCACTTTTTGTTTCAACGAAGGGGATCCTGATACCTTTTCCTCCAATCTTCGACAACTTCTCCCCGAGTCCTAGTTCTTTTCTATGGGTAATGTTGCTACCAAATACACCCTCCTTTCCTCCATCATTTGGGAGGCCTCCCTTATTTCCTTCCCTATTTAAATCTAACCTTCCTCTGTCTCCCACCAATGGAAAACTTGTGCTATGAACAAATGGTATGATGACAAGTGCAAAATCTTCCACAGACAGTTACGACATGCCTTTAACTAGGCCCATCCCTCCTATCTTACCTTGAAAGTTTCCTACCATTGTCTCATTCGCTGAAATTATACCTCTTCATCTCCCCTCTTAGACAAAATTTATGTGAGTCTCTTCGGCACTCTCCTAAGCATTTTTGGTGCACCATTTTCCCCCACCATTCATCTCTTCCCTTTGAGCTTAATCCCAATTCCATGTTCTCTCACACCTCCAATCTTTATGATATCCTCGACAACCACATATCCAGGTTGACAACCCACCTTCCTTGTGCCACCTTTTCACCTACACTACAATTAGAGAGGCAATCAGGGTGATGAACTATAGTAGGGAAGTGGATGAGGAGGGATTCCAAGTGGAATTCTTCAAACTTGGTCAAGGGGTTCTTTGTAGTTATTTGACTGACCTCTTCAATCACGTGGCTTTCTCATATTTTCAGCTATCTTAGACACTTCATATCATTCATCCGATTCACAAATCAGGTCCAAACTTTGACCCAAACAAGTATAGGACCATTATGGTGGTTCATACATTCTCCAAACTTTATGCTACAATATTACATATGTAGTTATCCGAGGATTTATAGTGTATGAACCTTAGAACCAAAGATCAATATAGTTTTCCACTTGATCACCAAACTACTGACCATATCTTCACTCTTGGGGCCATTATGAGGAGGCATGTCATTGCTCATAGAATTTCTTTCATTTATTTGTGTATTTTTAGAAATCATTTGACTTAGTTCCATGTGGTACACTTTTTAGAGTTTCCATGAAATTGGCATTTCCGAGACCCTTCTCGGGACATCATGCACCTATACGATAAATTTTTGGGCCACATATGCATCTCCCAGGAGATTCGATTTCATCAAGAGTACCATTGAGGTAAAAAAAAGGTTCCCCTATCCCCAACTTTGTTTGGTACTTACATTAATGAGCTAGATTATTTTCTCCATGAGCATATTTCAGCCAGTGATGGGTGCGTTCTACACCAGGTTTTGATATCCATTATTTTTTGAGATAATGTGGTTCTCCTAGCTTCTTCTCCTGAGGAATTACAAAGACAACTAGATGCATTAGCCTTGTTTTTTGATCTTTGGCAGTTGATGGTTAACCTTGGTAAAACCAAGGTTATGGTCTTCAATGATTTGAAGACATCACATCTCTACTTCTTCTTCAAGGGTAAGGAGATTGAAATCACCAACTCTTATACCTACTTGGGGATTTCATTCCCTAGCCCTCATTTTAGTTTGAGACAAGCCCTCCAGCCTCGTGTCAATAAAGGCTATGGGTCCTTAGTTCTTATATAGAGATAATGCTTCCACTATCACTTTTAGGACATCTCCTCTAAAATGTCCCTCATGGACTCCCTCATTAGACACACAATTATCTACAATTCTATTACTTTGGGACACTCTTTGTTAGGTACTTGATTAGGCCTACATCGAGAGGTTCTAAACACTTCTCCTTTTCCACTTCATCATGTGTAAGCAAACCGTACCCAAGCACATTATTTTTATAGAGTTTGGAACCCATCCTTTCAGATTAGAGACCATTTTGACTTGGTTTCTTTCTTACACCACATTTGAGGCTTCATGTACACTGCCAAGGGGTAGAATAGCTACCCATACTTGGTATCTTCTTCTTTGAGACTCCCCACACCAAAGATTGCGGTTGGTATGCCGAGGTCTCTAACCTTTTGGGGGTATTTTTATTCATATGGACCATCTTCCACCTTTTTAGTACTCCTTAGACACAATGAGCCACCTTCTTCTACTAAGTAGGAGATGAACATGATCATTAAAGAGGATATTTACGCGCAGTTCATTTATACCACTTGGATAATCCTTGGGGTGCTTTCATACCAAGATGGCCTTTTCTACGCCGAGCATTTCTTGGAGCCGAGGACGGTCTCATTATTCATCCTCAATACACTGCTCAACACTATTTGAAATTCCCTTCACTTCCCCTTGGCCGCTCGGGTTGGTTATCATAGACTCTGTTGTGAGACAGATCACCACCTTGATCATTCAGACAAGATTTTCTAGTAGTGTAGTCTCTAAGAGACCAAGATAGAAACACACTTCATCTTTTGATGCCTCATTTACTACAAGATCAGAGGGTGGTTACATTGCTTATTTAGAGGATGCATGATATGTCGACTTATTCGGGTTTGAGGATCAAAAGTGCTTGGATTTATACTAACATGAGGCTTTGAACCTTCATGAGCACACTCTTTATCCGCACCTAGACCGTACTCTACCCAACATATAACTTCCTTCTTCACAGTGTTACCTTCAAAGAGAGGCACTAAACACCCTTGTGAGACCAACCCCGCTTCTTCCTCCATATTGGTTTGGCCCAAGGAAACCATCCATGGTTCCCCAAGCCATCACAGGCATGCCGTAATAGTTCTGGCCTCAAGAGACAGACTAGATCCACTAGGCATCAGAGGGATAGTACTATGTCTGGACATCGCAAAATAGTAGGCGAGACTCTTTGATGGTTCAACATTCTATCCTCAAATGTTTCCAATCATCCTCAAATGTTAGGAGAGACAGATCTACCATTCCTTGATGGGCTTTCCTATTTTCTTCTCCTTGGTCATCTTTCCCCCTTTCTTCCTCTCACTTGTATTTCCACCCCCATTTTGGGTGCGTGTGATATTTCCTTTTGTTGGCCATGTCTTCTAGATTTTATATTTTTCTTTCTCGAGAACTCTTTGTTTTTCCTACCTTGTATCGGTGCTCGTTATTTCTTGTAATCCCTTTGATCTACTTTTGCAATCATTTGTTGGAAATTAATATATTTATCTTATCTTATCTATCTATAGGTTACTTTTCCATACCATTCACAATTACTCATAGTTTTTATGCCATGAATTCTTCTTTCAAATAAATCTTCTAGATACTATAGTTAAATCCACTTAACATTTATGACTTATCCATGCTAAAGTGATGAGATCACATTTTGTATTATACATTAAATGGTTTTAAAAAAATTACAACAAAATTCAAGGCTAAATCTAATATATCACTATTTTGAATGAATATCCTAGCCGTATTTTGTATTATCAATAAAAAAATGTTTTGTCAAACATAAATTGATGACACTTTTTCATAAAAAAATTAAAAAGGAATTTTTAAATGTAATCTAAAAAATTCTTCATTGTCATCTTAAGTGTCAATACAAGGTTGCATGCAAATTTTTGGGGTCTTCCTCTTTCCCAACATAATTAATTAGTTACCTACATTCTTAAAGCATGAGAGATGAAACATTAAGTATTAAATTTGTTAAACATTAATCGAGATAATTTATATTAAATACACAAATATTTCAATTGAATATTATTGGATCAAAACATGTTATTTTTTATCATAATAATTAGTTTTGGGGCTCATACAAATAATGACATCAAATTGTATGTCATCCATTTATTCTCCAATATGTCAAATTTAACCTTAGGCCTCATGTTCATAGGATCAAAATTAGCTAAGGATGTGATTGAAAGGGTCTTGACATGAGAATCACAAGAACCTATCATTATTCCACATGGACCAATAATGGGGAAGGACATGATATCGGGTCATAAGGATCAAAGGTCATGGATCACAATGAGGACAAAATCCCTCAAGTTTTTGGGGATTCAAAGTGACCCTAAATTCTTATATAAAGTGTAGAGTGACCTAACGTGTTATACTTACTAAAATAAATTTAAATTATAAGAAATAATAAAGTATAAAGATTAATAAAAGAAAAACTTATACTTTATTTTAGTAAATATATCCCTCACATAAGCACATATGCCATGTAGCAAATAGGAACGTGAGTGCATTATAATGCGCACTCACATTATAACGCGAGCGCATTATGGCTCGAATTTATCGAATCATAACGCTCGCACTATAACATGGACCCAAATTTTCTTTGTCGTGTTATAATGCGAGCGAACCGTAACGCGCATGCGTTATGGCCAAAATGGCCAAAAAATGGATTTGTGTCCGATTTTTGGCCCCCATCTTTGTGCATTTACCCATCTATCTTTAGGCATCTTTCCCAAACTTTATCTCGACATTATTAACTTCATGTTTGAGACTGTATGAAATAGGGCCATGTCATACTATAATTTGTACCGACTTCTATAATCCCATACCTCTTCATTTAATGAATTTTTTTCTAATTTGAAAATCTTATGTAATGTTGCATCTTCCTAGGTCAGCCATAATGTGAATATCTAACAAGTGGAATCTCATATAAACAAGTCAAATGCACTTTATAACTCACTTAGCATTCTCAAACACTTTATCTAGGGTTTTTTATTTAATGAAAATCATTTTAGGTGGTGTAAAATCTATGTGATCCTAGCAATATACATCCATAATCATTTATAGACCAAAGGACAGAGAGAGAAGTTGTAGAACCCCACTATGCATAAGTCTAAAACCGTAAAAATTCGGGTTTCTATCGCACCACACCCCAGCATGAGCTATACGGCTCCACACATGAGTAGTTTCTAGGCATAGTTCTAGAGATGGAGAACTTCTGGATTGTGATTTTTCTTTTCACCCATTCTGCACACTTTGAGATCACTTATGTACCATTATGGATTGTGAAGTATTCATCCCTTCTTATGTTTTGAACAATTGTTATATCATTTTATCAGTGTGAAGTATTAAAAGTTTTATTCTAGATTGTATGATTAATATTTATTACCATATATTTTACATTCCTAATTCCCCATTCATCTATTTAGGATTTGTAAATATAATTGATACAAAACCTTTAACAATAAAACCTCATCTAATGTTCTTTTAAAACTTTATTAATATAATAATGAGAATATAGTTCCATTTCATACATCAAGATTCCACAAAGCATATATCATGAAGAGATTATAATGATATTTAATTGAAGTACATCATCGATTGAGTCCCCCTAATTTTAGGGATCATTATCAACTAGGAACATTGTTCAAACCTAACTAGAAGAACTATGACAACTTTACATATTTCAATAATTGGTGTGTATAATTTTTCCTTAAAAAAGGAGTAGTAACAATGAGCCATCTATGAAGTTTAGTGTTGTATACTTTACCCTCTTCATCCATAAAAATTATGGAATAGGGAGCTTGGACATGATCAACAAAAGGAAATATAAAGAAAATAATAAAAAAAGAAGAAAGAAAACCACAACATGTTCACACACATTCATAGTTATCTCAAGATCAAATGTCTTACTTCTAATTAACATATAATATTTTCAATAAGAAACACAATCATGCATCTAAGGTATACAACCTAGATGAATCCTTATTATATCAATGGTTCTTCATGTTATATCACCATATTTGTGTTAGTATGATAACCGTAATAACATTTTTTTAAAATAGTCAAACACCCAACAAATAATGAGTGATGAGGATACAAAGAATCTTTATTATAGTGTGGTGAGGAATTCCCACTTGTATTTTAAGTAGAAATGTTTCACCGCACACGTACCTTCTCATAATCTCACACTTTCATATTTATATCCATTGTTCTTTCTTTTATATTTCCAAATTTTTGTTGGTATGATAACAATAATAAAATTCTTGTTAATAGACACACACCCAACAAACACAAAGCCACAAGAATCTAAATAATTTTTATTATAGTGTGGTGAGGAATTTCATGGGAATTTCCAATTGCATTTCAAGTGGAAATGTTTCACCACACTTCTACCTTCTCATAATTTCATAGTTTCATATATATGCCATTCTATCCAAACTAGATTTTTAATTGATATGTTATTCTTACCAAAGATTTGCTCACAAGTTCCTTTTTTTAATTTTACTCCCATCCTTCTTACTTTTTGAATTTTATGTGTCTAATTATAACCTATTCTTTCCCTCTTATTATTTCCTTCCCACATTTCAATCTTACTATTTTTAGCAAAAATCCAAAAACTCGTGCATTTACAATTACAAATCGTATAAAATATTTTCCTCGATTACCACATAGAAATATCCACATTCTTCTCTCAAATGCCTAGCGAACCTAAATCATGGCAAGCATCCAAAGCCACATGAGGCTCAAATGAAATAATAATGGTAATTCAAAATTCCCCATGAAATGTGAATAGGTTCCTCTTATTAACAAATACCAACACTTCTAGTCAAAATAGAATCATTTAGCCTTTTTAGAAATCATAACATTTAAAAGTCCCAAAGGGATATTAATAATGCCAATGTAATTTCTAGGGAGGAGTTATCACTATTAAGCAAGGTCTTCCACTAAGCTAACAATAATGTCAAAAATGCAAAGTGACAACAATACCCTCACACCCTTGCATAAAAATAATTAGTAGATATATCAAATAGGTGAAGAAAATATTGGTGTACTCATTCTATCAACAAGGTATTTGGAATTTTTAAATTGTTGTCTCCTAAAACTAAAGAGTGTACACATGAAGGGATCCCAATACTTTGAATACCACCTTGGGTGCGAGAGTTGGTTAGGCTCATCTACAACACCTAAATAAGAACCAAACAAACCAATGCCTCATAGAATCACATTAAAAATAAACATAATATAATGTAAAATTTAGTATAACACAATTGTGAAAGAGAGAGAAAATAAAATAAAATCTATTTTTACTTTTTGTTCTCCTTTTTAGGCTTCCCTATGCAAGAGTTACCTAGCTCATTGAAGTCCATTTATTATATACTTACCACAAAATGGATATCATGGATATAATGATGAAATGACATTCCAATTTAAAATAGATCAAATAAAATAATGATATCAATAATAAGAAATGATATCTCAAAGATGATATCTATGCACCGAGGAGTCCAAGAAAGGGGGATGATATTGTGCATGTGAGAAGATTCAAAGTGCACTAAGGAAAGGTAAACATCAATTGGAAACAAGTTATCGTGGAAGGTTTAATGGTAGGAGTTTGAAGTCCTACCATCATTACTTAAAGCAACGAGTTTACAAGAAATAAGGAACAAATGACACAACGAGTAGGGTATAATTTTGATTTCAGCAAGTTTTGGTAGGATACAAATGGATAAAGAAAAGAAACTCAAGAGTTCTTGGTACAACTTCATGAAAGGAATTTGCAAATCCTTGATCCACTTATAATGTAAAAATCAAAGCGCCTTATCTTGCCACCCATCACCGAAAATGCACCCATGTATGTGCGGGCTGCATAAAAACTACCATGCTTCCCATGGAGCTTCCCATCACTCCCCCATCACATGACATGCCACCTGGAAAGAAACCCGGCACCGGAAGCAGTCAAATCACGGACCCGCGGACCTGCATAAATGCACGGAGGATAATTTATTGATTTTGTTGGCTTTGTTCAGTGTGTCACCGCCACTCGCGAGGGGTGCATTTAAGGAGGCAGGTGAAAGCCTAACCAAACCACTTAACAGTGAACATATAAAACATTGACTCCAAATGCAACCACTTAACCCCAAACGCCGTTTTAACAATAAACATATACACTTCACTTTCATAGAACGCAGGAAGAAGAGGGAAGGCCGAATTGGGTTCTCCATTATTCTGCACCATCTATGCAAAGAAAATCATCAGTCCTCTGTTTCACATTTGCATCCACATTTGTTAGGAAGGGACGTTCCACAGCACACAAACGACCTTAGTCACAGGTAATTTGACACCCAAAAACATTGGATCTTAAGGAATATACAATTTGTTTTTTTTTCATTATTTTTCTATATATACAACCATGACAAAGGGAAAGATTTTTCATTTTTCTCTGTTGTCACTTTAAATATGGATCTACAACTAATTTGATTTAAAATAAAACTATGTTTATTAATTTTTCAATCGATTGTTAAATTTGGTTAATGTAATTCATCACCAAATTTGCAGTTGTGAATCAAAATGTAAATCAAAATATTCTTTCAATTTTTTTATCTACATTTTTACTATTCCCCCCAATTTCACCCTAATATCTCTATTATATTCATCATAGATAAATAAACACACCTGCTAAATACTAATACTTTGTTAATAATGTATTGTCCTTATCTAAAAATGTTTCTAACCAACATTCTGGTTTTCTTCACGAGTCAATATTATTGATGAATTCCCTAGCAAAGAGGGATAAGGGTCTGAAGAAAACCAATATATAATCATTCTTACACTAGTCCTTTTCGGTTGTATGCAACCTTAGGTTTTTTGAGATCCCTTGTCCTCACCTAATTTATCTTCTTTTCTACAAACTAACCAAGAATCCTCATTTCTCGCTTGAAACTATTATCACTTTTAGCCATTGTGAAGACATGAACTGATGAAAGAAAATGAGAAAGACCATCACTAAAACAAGGGAAAGAGAGCTCCAAAAATTGATATTATTTGGAAGCCAAGTAATGGTGCAATTACATTCAACAAGCGAGAGGGTGAGAGAGTGATGGTAAAAGGAAAGACAAAAGACAACAATACCACCTTTACGACTATTTTACCACTCTTTGGGAAGAGACGCGTTTGAATCAAGGCATGTTATTTTAATATAAATGTTAAGAATATTACATACAAGGGAGAGTAGATTTGTCATGATTGATTAGGTCGATGACTAACATGAGGAAATCACAACTTGTTCTCCATCTTGATGAAAAACATAGTGTGTTTTTTAACATGTTGAAAAACACAGTGTGTTTTTTAACATGTTGAAAAACACAGTGTATTTTTTAACATGCTGAAAAACACACTGTGTTTTTCAACACGTTGAAAAACACGATGGTTTTCCACACAGTTTCATTTACGAAATTGAATTTTATGTATTATAGGCACATATTTATAGGCACAAGAAGTAACTCCAACCATCATATTTATAGGCACAAGAAGTAACTACAACAGTTGAAGTGGGTCACCTTCATAATCCTCTTAACTATTTGGATGTGACCCATCACATTTTGATCGTTGTGTGTTCTCAACCATCATGGTCTTCCTTGTGTGACATACGACATTTAACCAACACAAAATATGACACTTACATGTCACTTCATCTCATATCTGCTCAAGTTTGTGCAAGTAACCAAAGTTGCACTTAAGGCTTTCTAACCCATTACATGCCCCATTTTGTAAGATGTTGTAAGTGCATAATACTCCCATTATGATGCACACGCTGGACCTTTGTGCCATGCTTCAACACTTCTACACCTAGGGAGTAACTCCAACCTTTATGCAAGATGACTACTATTTATAAGAACAAAAGTATTTATTCTATGACACTACATTGTGCATGCACTATGTTGCATAAAACACTTGTCCCTAAGTTTTTTGTGTGATGTGCATTGCTTGCACATTCTTATGCTCATACATCATACAACTTAGGTAAGAGAAATGAACCATGAAATCTTCCTCGTGCATTCCATGAGGTCTTCAATAGATCCTTTATGTTTAGCAGGTTTGCATACACTTAACCATGTTACACCTTCAACTTACCTTCCTTTCCACTTATCTAGATACTCTTGATATTCCCTTCTACACGTTTTCTTACAAGTTTGAATCACACGAAAGACACTTTATACAAAGTGGTCACATGTAATATAAAATATCTTCTATATACCAAAAATACAAAATATAGACTCTTATATATACTAGAAATACAAAATATAGACTTAAATACTAAAAATAAGAAATAGTCTCATATACTCTTAATGACCTTATAAACCTTGACACTAAAAGTATATATTAATTTCATATACTATAAACTATCTTACAATTTCAAAACAAGATACACCACATCAATCTTTAGGTATTGTATCAGTCTTTAGGGTGTTAAATTAATGTTTAGTGTATCCCAATTATTTTATGTGGGGTGACTAATTAGTGTCAAAGGTGTCGTATAAGTGTTTAAAGTGTCCTAAATTAATTTAATGTGGGTGACTTAATATTATTTATGGTGAGAGAATTAGAATAATTATAGCTAATATTATGTTTCCATTCATCATTAGAATTAGAATTCTTTTAGCTAATACTTCTAGAGATGTTATGTTAATGTTATAAACAATTTTTAAATTTATTGTTCGTTTTATATAAACAAACATGCAAAAAAATTAAATGTTTTGTTATGTGGAAGGAATACAAATCAAATCTACAATATTATCTAAATGAAGTTAGTGATCATATAATCTTTCCAAGAATAAGTAGGAATTACACTTGTATGTTAATAAGTGGGATCGATGAAAAATATCTATTACCTAATACAATGAAAATAGGAACAAATTTATGTTCTCGATATACACATGGATGGCTTAAGAAAACACTTGTGGAAATTTTTTACATAGTTGCTTGGGAATGCGTGGAGGATGGCCCTAGATAATGGTCTAGAAAGATGGCACAAACAACCTTGTGAGGCTATGTTCTATGGTTAGTAGATTTAAATAAGTTACATCAACTCAACATGTGATGTCGATATATTCTGCTCCACATGTCTTGAACTCTATAGTGTCATGTGACATGCGCATGTGAAATCTCGGTAAATTATTGTGTTCCAAGTAACTGCAAAACACTAGGAGTGACATTGCAAAAAACAACTACATAAATGCTAAATAATATTGTGAACTATTTTATTATTGTAATATTTTGTTTAGTATATAGACACTAAATAATAGTGTGAACTAGTTTATTATTATGGTATTATTGTATTCAACCCATTTGTTAATAAATGATAGAGGATTCAATAATTTCTACAATTTGTGTTTATTAATCATTGGTATGAGACTAGTTAACTATGTTGATATTATGTTGGTATTGGTTAAATATGCATGCGATCTTCGAGTTGTTAGTTGTGATTTCATTGCTCTTAGTATGTTTAAATTAAATACATTAGGAAAAGTTTGATTTCTTGGATGCATTATAGTTGTAAATATTGCGAATGTGGAACTCATTTGTGTGTTATATATATATATATATATATATATATATATATATATATTATATATATTTAGTAAAATATTGTAATTGTAATGTTGTGAATGTTTAATGAAAGTTGAAGCTATAAAAATTATGTGATATCATACTCTGACTCTCAATTTGGCATATGGGGGCAAGTGCCTCTGCAAAGATAGCAATCGGTGCGTGCTGAAGGGGCTTGCCCCTTAGGATGCCACATCGATATGCCCAACTATCATTGCGTGATGAAGGGGCTTGCCCCTTAGGATTCCGCATCGATAGATGGGCGGTAGACTATGCTGAGCAGAGGTTTTTAAAGTCACCCACCGACCTTCCACTCAGAAATGCACCCTCCCGTAATATCACAACCATCCCTTTTGCAATGGACGGTTGTGATATTATGGGAGGGTGCATCTTGGGTGAAGGATAGCCGTTGGCATTTATCGATACTTCAATTTTTCATGGTTATTGTGATTACTTTATCATATTGGATGACATATATTTGATTTGACATGTACCGTACTAACGTTAATTGTATATATTTTTTGTACCAGTTACTCTTTTGTGTAATGAATATGAATACCATGAGCCTAATATCTCGCGATCATGTTTGTAAAATGGAGAGATACGAAAATACAAGTTTCCGTAAATTGAAGATGAAGGGTGTTCACATAAAAAGTTTGATAGTTTTTAGCTAAATGTCGCATTCTTTGTCACATTATAGATGACCATATTGTGATATAGTTGTGCACTAGAAGCAGTAGGTAGCCGTATAAATAGTTATTTTCCTTGCATTTCAATACTAGTCTTTTATACACGTGGCTTTTGAATTAGACAAAAATTTGAATGCTTCCAATGTTTTAAGATGGTATTCATGTTGATGATGAATCACAAGTCAAAATTTATTTTGGTAAGTATGAAATAAGTATTTCATTAACGATACAAAACTACATGTAATAATTTTTAGGATGGGAAGGAGGCCCAAATGGCAGAGCATGATCGATCTTCCTGTCCAAGAGATTACAGAGGAAAAGAGTCAGTTTTCATATGATGACCTAGAATGGACACCAATAGGGGATGAGCCGAGCATCGACATTTGTGCCGCCATACCGCTCACAAGACTACATGCATTTCTAAAGGGGGAAGGTTCTAACGAAAGTTTTGAGACTACCTTCACCCGCACACATCACACGTCAACAAATATAGAAAATCCAAAACCACAAACAACCAAGACATATTCTAGGTTTGGAAATTCGCTAACAAAATATTTTTTTGTACGTTCTTTTCGTAAACAATTGTATAACATTTGATGTTACCATTTTTAATGCAGCTATTGGTGTTCGTATGGTCCAAGCGACAATAGAAATAAGTTAGTAACAAGTGACAAAGTGAGTAGGTGTATAATTAAAAGGGGTTGCCAATGTCATTTCATTGTGAAGGTTTTTTATGGGAGACCGACAATGGCGATAATATTATACAACCAACCATTTCATTGTGATGTAAATGGTGAGTGTTGTCATGGGAAGAACGAAAATACCATTAATGATCCTCATCTAAATGTTTCCCGTACTTATCTGATGAATGCAAAACTTATATTGAGAGTCTTTTGTTAATGGGAGTCACCGTGGACATGGTGTACAATAAATATATAGAGGATCCATCAAACATGGGTATATCGAGCAGAGAGATGAATACATGACAAGAAAGGACGTGGTGAACACGTGGAAAAGAGTTCGCTACAGAAGGTCTCAAAATCATTCCGATGATGCCATGAGCGTGAACTTATGGCATGCGGAGGAAAGAGACATATTTTTCTACTATCAACGCCCAAATGGAACCACCGTTCCATTCATCATGGGGTTGCAAACATCGTGGATGTGTGAGAGAATGGTTCAACATTCGCACAATTCCATAATCTCCATGGACTCGATGTTTGCTACCAACAAATATGGCGTAAGTAATTGGAATGAATTTTGAAATGATGTGTAATTTACGTATCATTAATATTATTCTTTTTCTGTTATATTAAACTCCATGTTACCATTTGATGTCATATTTCTTGCAGTACCAATTATACACATTGCTTGTTTTTGATGAGCAAGAAGCGGGGTGCTCGTAGCATGGGCCATCTCTTCGAGGAATAAAATCAAAGATATTTACGGGTGGTTGGCGGAAGTCCAAAAATGAGGAAAACCTTCGTGCTGATTGGCATATCAATGCGTTCATTACGGATGATGCATCGGCTGAAATCCAAGCCATCAGGTGTGTTTTTGGTTGTCGTGTAGTGCTATGCTTATGGCACGTGCGCAGGGCATGGTTGAAAAATGTGCACAAGTATTGTAGCAAAGAGACTAGGTGGAAGATTTTTGAGAGACTAGGTACCATCATGTATGGTTTAGAAATTCATCATGAGCACACATTTCAATCATTGAAGACTTCTTTAATGAATTCAAAGAGGAAACTAAGTTCCTCGAGTACTTCAGGAATACATGGTGTGAGAGCAAAGAACGTGTTGGTGAGTGCGATCCTTTGTGTGTTTCCTTATTAATTATCATCAATTATAATTCTTGGTTTATAATGTCACTGATTTTCAATCTGTGTCGCTTGACAGCTATGTGGCAAAACAAATTTTAGAAACTTCTCCCATGCGAATCAAGAAACAAACGCATCTATCGAGTCCTACCATTGTTTTTTGAAGACTAAATACTTGTGTGATAGACAAAAGAAATGTACTCACCGGATGGACTATTTGTTCTACACACTTGTGTACAAGGTGGAGCCATTTTACAAACACAAGAGGAAGTTACAAAAATATGGCTTTTTGACCAATTTCAAAAAAGAAAGACATCTATTGACAGTGGTTGAGAGAGCAAAGAGTATTCCTGATACTGATTACCTTACAATTGCACCTGATTGCAATCAATTGTGGGTTAGGAGCCAAACAACTAGAAGCTCATGGTATTTGGTAATGAAATGTGGAGCCTTGGACATTTGCGAATGTGCTTGGGCTATCAGAGGAAACACATGTAAGCACATGTTGAAGGCATTGGATTTTCACAAGCAATATGTGTCGATGTCATCATATCAAGCACCAGAAGTGACAGGTAATTCAATGCCATCATATGTTACCATTGTATATTGCTAAGAATAAGTCATAACGAAATAAGCATCGTGTTGAATTTCTTTTCATTTCACATGCAGGAGGCAATACTTATGGGGAGACAAGCAGGGTAAATGAAGACACGTTCCAACACGGCCCCTCTTCGTCGTATCCAACATCAGAAGTTGAAGGTAATTTAATGTCATCGTATGTGGCAAGTAGTCATATAGATTGCTAAGAATAAGTTGTAACGAAATAAGCATCGTGTTGAATTTATTTTCATTGCTCATGCAACAGCCAATACCTATATACAAAGACAAGTAGGTAAATGAAGACATGTTCCGACACGGCCCTCTTCGTCGTATCCAACATCAAAAGTTGAAGGTAATTTAATGTCATCGTATGTGGCAAGTAGTCATATAGATTGCTAAGAATCAGTTGTAACAAAATAAGCATCGTGTTGAATTTCTTTTCATTGCCCGTGTAATAGCCAATACCTATACAGAGACAAGCAGGGTAAATGAAGACACGTTCCGACATGGCCCCTCTTCATCGTATCCAACATCAGAAGTTGAAGGTAATTTAATGTCATCGTATGTGGCAAGTAGTCATATAGATTGCTAAGAATGAGTTGTAATGAAATAAGCATCATGTTGAATTTCTTTTCATTTCACGTGCAGGAGGCAATACTTATGGGGAGACAAGCGGGTAAATGAAGAGACGTTCGACACGGCCCCTCTTCGTCATATCCAACATCAGAAGTTGAAGGTAATTTAATGTCATCAGTATGTGGCAAGTAGTCATATAGATTGCTAAGAATAAGTTGTAACGAAATAAGCATCATGTTGAATTTCTTTTCATTGCTTGTGCAACAACCAATACCTATACAGAGACAAGCAGGGTAAATGAAGACACGTTCTGACATGGCCCCTCTTCATCGTATCCAACATCAGAAGTTGAAGGTAATTTAATGTCATCGTATGTGGCAAGTAGTCATATAGATTGCTAGGAATAAGTTGTAATGAAATAAGCATCGTGTTGAATTTCTTTTCATTTCCCGTGCAACAGACCAATACCTATACAGAGACAAGCACTGTAAACGATGGCATGTTATGGGATGGCCCCTCCTCACCACCTTGACACTCACTGACAATTGATGGTTAGTTGTGTATAAATAAATAATTTTCTATAATGTCTTATACATCACAGGAACTCCTAAAATAGTTGGGGCTGGTGGTTTGATGATAGAAAGCAACCAAATTTTATGGAACACACATCCAAAGAATTCTTGAAGTCAATCTTTGATACACGACTGAGTACAGATGAATAGAAAAAAACATTCTTTGAATGTGTTCAAAGGTTTAGGAGAGACTTAGAAGCATCAAATATGTTGGATGTTTCTTTCAAAGGAGATGTCAATGAGATTGCCACCACCCGCATGCGTCCATGGTTTAGTGTGAGTAAAAAATGCCACCGCAGTGTGAGTAAGAGGCCAGTCATTGTAGAAGATTTGAACAATCACGCTGAAGACTACGAATGCTTCCAATTTCCCAATGGAAATCGTGCAAAGAGGAGATAAACCACACAAATGGATCATACAAGTTAAAACATTGAACTATTAGTGTGAACTATTCACAAGAAATTTTAATTGTGGAGGCGAAGACTAACATATTGATAATTTATTTTGCAGGTGGTTCAAATGCAACTGAAACATCTCCCCCGCCACTTATCTTTCAACAATTTAGCATCTCGCATAAGGTGTGTATTGAATGTCCTTAATATCATAACATTTTTTTATTGTATGTAAGGTAAAAATCCTTTGATACCTTGTCTAATATTTAATTCACTATGTTGCAGATGCAACAGATATGCAAATGGTGTATCTTGCAGAATGAGAGCAGGTTGAGCTTTGGAAAGTAAATGTATGGCATGTTCAATGGGCCTAAATTATAATTGTAAACATTTCCAATTCATGTATAGGAGATTGTACATTGCGTATATTTAAAATACATAAATATGGAACGTGTACAACTGACCTACTCTTTGACTATTTTTAGAGTGTTTTAAAAAAGTGCTTAGTGGTGTTAGCCAACGTAGAACCGGTCACATAATATATGGATAGTATACAATATTTTAACAAATAGAAAGTTGATGTAATTACGATGAAAATATGTAATCAATAGTACAAAATTATCATGCCAAAATTTAATTGCTACTATCAAAGTGCTGAAAAATAAACCTTTTTCAACACTATATAAAATATTTCAACACGTTGAAAACGCATGGTGTTTTTAAGCACTTTGAAAAACATGATCCCATTCACCAAAAGGCGCAACCGGTGGTGCTCTTCCTTCTTGTTGGAAACATAAAATCCACATCAACTACTTGTCAGGTTGAGAAGGGTTCAATTTTTCCAAAGTGATGGAAAAATGGGTGCGATTTCCGCCACGTTGAAAAACACATGGTGTTTTTCAGCACTTTGAAAAACACGATCCCGTTCACCAAAAGGCGCAACCCGTGGTGCTCTTCCTTCTTGTTGTAAACATCGAATCCACATCAACTACTTGTCAGTGGAGAAGGGTTCAATGTTTCCAAAGTGATGGAAAAATGGGTGCGATTTCCACCACATTGAAAAATGCACGTGTGTTTTCAACAGCTTTGAAAAACACGATCCCATTCGCCAAAAGGAGCAACACGTGGTGTTCTTCCTTCTCATTGTAAACATCGAATCCACATCAACAACTTGTCAGGTGGAGAAGGGTTCAATTTTTCCAAAGCGATGGAAAAATGGGCACGTTTTCCGCCACGTTGAAAAATGCACGGTGTTTTTCAGCACTTTGAAAAACACGATCCCGTTCACCAAAAGGCACAACCCGTGGTGCTCTTCCTTCTCGTTATAAACATTAAATCCACATCAACTACTTGTCAGGTGGAGAAGGGTTCAATTTTTCCAAAGTGATGGAAAAATGGGTGCGATTTTCACCACGTTGAAAAACACATGGTGTTTTTCAACACTTTGAAAACATGATCTCGTTAAGCCAAAAGGAGTAACTCATGGTGTCCTTCCTTCTCATTGTAAACATTGAATCCACATCAACTACTTGTCGATGGAGAAGGGTTCAATTTGGGTGTGTTTTCTACCACGTTGAAAAATGCACGGTGTTTTTCAACACTTTAAAAACACGATCCCATTCACCAAAAGGTGCAACCCACGGTGCTCTTCCTTCTCATTGTAAACATTGAATCCACATCAACTACTTGTCAGGTGGAGAAGGGTTCAATTTTTCCAAAGCGATGGAAAAATGGGTGCGATTTCCGCCACGTTGAAAAACGCACGGTGTTTTTCAACACTTTGAAAAACACGATCCCATTCGCCAAAAGGAGAAACCCGCAGTGTTCTTCCTTCTCGTTGTAAACATTGAATCCACATCAACTACTTGTCAGGTGGAGAAGGGTTCAAATTTTCCAAAGCGATGGAAAAATGGGTGTGTTTTCCTCCACGTTGAAAAACGCACAGGTGTTTTTCAACACTTTGAAAAACACAATCCCGTTCACTAAAAGGTGCACAACTCACGGTGCTCTTCCTTCTCATTGGAAACATCGAATTCACATCAACTACTTGTCAGGTGGAGAAGGGTTCAATTTTTCCAAAGTGATGGAAAAATGGGTGCGATTTCCACCACGTTGAAAAACTCATGGTGTTTTTCAAAGACTTTGAAAACACGATCCCACTCACCAAAAGGTGCGACCCGCGGTGCTCTTCCTTCTCATTGGAAACATCAAATCCACATCAACTACTTGTCAGGTGGAGAAGGGTTCAATTTTTCCAAAGTGATGGAAAAATGGGTGCAATTTCCACCACGTTGAAAAATGCATGGTGTTTTTCAGCACTTTGAAAAACATGATCATGTTCACCAAAAGGTGCAACCCGCGGTGCTCTTCCTTCTCGTTGTAAACATTAAATCCACATCAACTACTTTTCAGGTGGAGAAGGGTTCAATTTTTCCAAAGCGATGGAAAAATGGGTGCGATTTCCACCACGTTGAAAAACACACAATGTTTTTCAACAGTTCAAAACCCCCACCACATTCTCCAAAAGGCGCAACCCACCATGCTCTTCCTTCTCATTGGAAACATCGAATCCACATCAACTACTTGTCAGGTGGAGAAGGGTTCAATTTTTCCAAAGCGATGGAAAAATGGGTGCAATTTCCACCACGTTGAAAAATGCACGGTGTTTTTCAGCACTTCGAAAACCCCCACCACGTTCTCCAAAAGGCGCAACCCGTGGTGCTCTTCCTCCTTGTCGCAAACATGGAATCCACATCAAAAACTTGTCAGGTGGAGAAGGGTTAAATTTTTCCAAAGTGATGGAAAAATGGGTGCGATTTCTGCCACATTGAAAAATGCACAAGGTTTTTTAGCAGTTCAAAACCCCCACCACATTCTCCAAAAGGCGTAACCCGCCATGCTCTTCCTCCTCCTGTCACAAAATCGAATCCACATCAACTCCTTTTCAAGTGGAGAAGGGTTCAATTTTTCCAAAGCAATGGAAAAATGGGTGTGATTTCCGCCACGTTGAAAAACACTATGTTTTTTTCAACACTTCAAAACCCCAAAGCAAGTTCTCTAAAAGGCATAACATGTCGTGCTCTTCCTTCTCATTAGAAACATCGAATCCACATCAACTACTTGTCAAGTGGAGAAGGGTTCAATTTTTCCAAAGCGATGGAAAAATGGGTGCATTTTCCGCCACGTTGAAAAACACACGATGTTTTTCAGCACTTTAAAAACACGATCCTGTTCACTAAAAGGAGTAACTTATAGTGTTCTTCCTTCTCGTTGTAAACATTGAATCCACATCAACTACTTTTCAGGTGGAGAAGGGTTCAATTTTTTCAATGCGACAGAAAGTGGGGTGCATTTTCCGCCACATTGAAAAATGCACGGTGTTTTTCAACATTCAAAACCCCGACCTCATTCTCCAAAAGGCACAACCCACGGTGCTCTTCCTCCTTGTCACAAACATCGAATCCACATCAACTCCTTTTCAGGTGAGGAAGGGTTCAATTTTTCCAAAGTGATGGAAAAATGGGTACGATTTCTCGCCACGTTGAAAAATGCACGATGTTTTTTAGCACTTTGAAAACCCTGACCTCGTTCTCCAAAAGACATAACTCGTAGTGCTCTTCCTCCTTGTCACAAACATGGAATCCACATCAACAACTTGCCAGGTGGAGAAGGGTTCAATTTTTCCAAAGTGATGGAAAAATGGGTGCAATTTCTCGCCACGTTGAAAAATGCACGGTGTTTTTCAAAGACTTCTAAAACCCCTTCCTCGTTCTCCAAAAGGTGCAACTCACGGTGCTCTTCCTCCTTGTCGCAAACATGGAATCCACATCAACAACTTGTCGTGTGGAAAAGGTTCAATTTTTCCAAAGTGATGGAAAAATGGGTGTGATTTCCGCCACGTTGAAAAATGCACAATGTGTTTTTTCAGCACTTCGAAAACCCCCACCATGTTCTCCAAAAGGCGCAACTCTCACGGTTTTCTTCCTCCTTATCAAAAACATGGAATCCACATCAACAACTTGTCAGGTGGAGAAGGGTTCAATTTTCCAAAGTGATGGAAAAATGGGTGCGATTTCTGCCACGTTGAAAAACACACGGTGTTTTTCAACAGTTACAAAACCCCGACCTCGTTCTCCAAAAGGCACAACCCACGGTGCTCTTCCTCCTTATCGCAAAAATCAAATCCACATCAACTCCTTTTCAAGTGGAGAAGGGTTCAATTTTTCCAAAGTGATGGAAAAATGGGTGTGCTTTCCGCCACGTTGAAAAACACATGGTGTTTTTCAACAATTCAAAAAACATGGTGTTTTTCAAAACCCCGACCTCATTCTCCAAAAGGTGCAACCTGCCGCGCTCTTCCTCCTTATCACAAACATGGAATCCACATCAACAACTTGTCAGGTGGAGAAGGGTTGAGTTTTTTCGAATGTGATGGAAAGTGGGGTGTGTTTTTGCCACGTTGAAAAACACACAGTTTTTTTCAGCAGTTACAGAAACACTAACCACGTTATCCAAAAGGTGCAACCCACCGTGCTCTTCCTCCTTGTCGCAAACATGGAATCCACATCAATAACTTGTCAGGTGGAGAAGGGTTTAGATTTTTTCAAATGTGATGAAAAATAGGTGTGTTTTTCCGCCACGTTGAAAAATGCACGATGTTTTTCAACAAACTTCTGAAAACCCCGACCTCGTTCTCCAAAAGGCGCAACCTACGGTGCTCTTCCTCCTTGTCGCAAACATCGAATCCACATCAACTCCTTTTCAAGTGGAGAAGGGTTTAATTTTTCCAAAGCGATGGAAAAATGGGTGCACTTTCCGCCACGTTGAAAAATGCACGGTGTTTTTCAACACTTTGAAAAACCATTTATACATTTACACCATAACATTTACATTGAATCTGTATAACATTGCAAATAAAGTATGAGAAGATGAGAAGTTACACTTGAACCAATGAAAACTATTTTGTAGTCTTAATGAATGGTAACACACATTTAAACTAAGATCATTCCATTGTAATGTATACGCAGTATGAAAATTACATGCTTCAATGAGAACTTGAAATTTGAATTCTCTATAAAATGTACATTAACTAAAAGTAACATTCACAATACTCACACATTTTAAATCTTATTCCAATTTAAATCTTTTTATTAGTCTTTAAAACCTTCTTATTTTTTATTATGTTTTGATGGTATAAATATTATTAACTCTTTCAAAAACTAGAATATACGTTTAACCAACCCCTGTTGATGTCAAAGGTCACATGGAAAGTGTCATTTTATTACAAAGTCATATTTTATGTCAAAGGTCACTTGGACAATCTTCGGTGTGAGTGACTGGTACTTTTTCCTCAGTAGATGCCTTGGCCAGGATGTACATCTTCTTCCATGATTCTTTGTGATGTTCGTGAATTTTAACAACTGAATTAAAACTTGCTTCTTGGTTTTCGAACACTTTTTTGTTGGATTCGCACGTTGTCTCCCAATTCTTAATTTCTAATTCCAACTCTAGAACCTCAAGCTCCAACTCCATCTTCTTCGAGGAAGCAACTAGTAATTGGTCCAATAATTCCTTATTTATCTTTGACAATTTTACATATTGCAGTCTAAGTCTTTCACGCTTGGTTTTATAAAACTTTGCCTTGCTCTTTGCAAGTTTCAGTTCTACTTCCATACGAACTGACGGGGATGACTCATCTTCGTGTCCAACTTCAAAATTTTCGTTTGAGGTGCTCTCTTCAGTCTTTCCTAAAACATTAGTACTGGGACTATTGAATTTCGCATAGTCTTTTGGTTCCGACACTGGTGAGGCCTTGCGCTTTCCAACCTTCTTTTTTCTCGTCATCTAATTAAACATGTATTTAAACAACCAATTATTATTTGTTAACATTCAAACGTAATTGTAACCATATACCGTACACGGAAGTAGAACCCAACAAAGTAACCATATACCATTTACCGTAATCCACATTCATAGTCACATTAATACATTAACCATATACACAACACATCATTATTTATGCAATAAATGAAATGTCACAACAAGAATAAAAATCATCTAATGTGCTATAAACATACCCCAAAACTATATTAAATTTAACAAGAATGAAATATTAAATCGTAAACGCAAACAAAATAAAGTAACAACCTCATCACACATATATACAATTGTCTTCTAATCACACGGTGTATTAATCTTCTTCATTCATCACATCGCATACCGATATAACAATTGAAATACATGATCTAAATACTAATTAACGTGCACATCATAACATCAACCAAAAACAACCATATTAGTGTAAAATCACGTACGTCTATCCATATCATCTATTATGCTACAAAGGCAAGATTCATCAAATATAACTAATTTGTTGCATACCACATAATCAATATCTATACATATATGTCTAATATATAAGTAAAACTTGACAAATATGTAAGTGAAATATAAAAGTTCTATGACTGGAATATTCATTTGTTATTATTGTCTAAGCCACCAGTGCGTGTTGTTTTTTCATCAAATGCTGCCTTGGCCTACATGTACATCTTCTTCCATACTTCCTTAGGATCTTCGTGTGTTTTAAGAACGCTATTAAAGTTGGATACATTATTTGCGATACATTTTTTTGTGCTTCACTCATTGTCTCCCAATTCTTAATTTCCAGTTCTAACTCTTGAACCTCGACCTCCAACTCCATCTTCCTTGAGGCAATATCTCCTATTTCATCCAATATTTCCTTGCTTTTTTTTCGTAAATTATAAATTTTCCAGTGCAAAGCTTTCACACTGGTTTTGATATATCTTTGTCTTCTTTGTTACAAGTTTCATTTCTAACTCCATACGATCTGACGAGGAAGGCACGCCTTCTTGTGTAGCACCGACATCTTTGTTTGTAGAGTTATTTGCTTTCTTTTTGTACGGATAAGTGTCACTATCGAATGATTCATGGTCAATTGGTTCTTGCACTGGTGCAACCTTGCGCTTTCCAGTCTTCTTTAGTCTTGCCATCTAAATAAACCTGTATTATAACAATCGATTATTATTTGTTACCATTCAAACATAATTAGAAAGGAAATAATGCACTTAACTTATATGTAACAAAATATTATCATCGATGAAATATATATGAAAGTTTCATAACCACATCAAACCCAAGTACGCATACATGGATGTAGAACGCAACTATGTAATGATAATTACTGAACACATCAAACCCAAAGCAGGCATACAAGGAATAAGAACTCAACTATGTAACCACATACCAAAAAACGTAATCCACAATCCATAGTCACATTAATACGTCAACCAGATACACAGTGACAACATCATCATTTATACAGTAATGGAATGTCACATAACAAGAATAAAAACAATCTAATGCATTATAAACATATCGTAAATGGATAACTCTATGTAACCCATAACCACAAACCATATTCAATATATCAATAATGTAGTACTAAGTCATAAACCTCAAACACATTAAAGTAACATCATCGTCATATACACATATATACTAATCCGACTCCTCACAATTAATGTTCTACATAATGTTTTTGTAGACACCTATAATTACGCCCAAGCAATTTAAATACTTAAATTGCGCTAATTATCCCCTTTCGCAAATCAACGACGTATCGTCAAAAGTGCTCATTTTCCCTCATATCATTATTAATTAATTACACTAAGCTAATTAATTAAGTTGCTATCCAACAAATACCTAATTAACGAGCTTCCATTAATAAATCACCCTTCTACCTAGACTAATTAATTATTATTAATTAATTAGCTTTCCTTCCATTTAACCAATAAATCAATATTTAATTGATTTAATCCCTTTATAATAGCCTAAATCACACTAATATTCTTCTAATTGGCTTCTATAAACTTACACCTACCTATTAATTAATCACCTTTGATTAATTAAAATACCCCAACTCCCATGACTTGCTAAATATGTATTAAACCCTTCTAAAGTAAGGTTACCTTTCATAAAGCAACTTTATCCATTCCTAATCATGTTTTACCTTTATCCCACATTCATGAGAATGTGTTGAATCCTTTATCCTTTAGGGCTATATAAAGAGCCCTCCACCTACCTTTTACTTACACCTAAACTCCTTAGAGAGCAAATGCAAAGCATATAGCAAAGAGACTGAGAGCTTGCACCTTGCCCTTTTGAGAGTTCATCATCTTGAAGAGTTAAGCCTCTTTCTTAAAGTGCTTGGGTCATATGGGAGGTGTCAAAAGGGTCTTGTAGCCCAACTTTGATTAGCCCCCATTCCTAGGTTCTTGGAACATTAAGGACAACTATTTTGATAGCCATGGAACTTACTTAGGTCCATTCATTTATTTGTTGCTTAGAGAATAGAGGAGTTTAGATATTTAACATTGTTAATTTCAAAGTTTGTATTTATGAATGCTAAAGCATCTAACCCTTGTTTAATTCTTATCATGATGGTGTTTATGCTTTGTTTTAGCTAAATTTAGAACTATTTTAGGTGGTAGTTCTTGCTTCATTTGATTTAGCATTAAGAAAAGTATACATTAGAAGAATATTAGTGTGATTTAGGCTATTATAAGGGACTAACTCCATTGTCCTTAAATGGAAGCACTTAATTTCAAGTTTTAGTCTAGGTGTAGGGGTGATTTATTTTAAGGTTTTAATTAGGTTTGTTGGAACCCTTTTTTAATTAGCATGTTAATGATCTAACTTGTTTTTAACTTGTTTTGTTGAGTTTACATGTGTTGGGTATTCCCTCTTTGGGGTATGAAGGAGGTGAAGTTCAAAGATAGTCAAAGAGATTGGAATTGATGTGAAAATTTCAAGATTTCATGATGTTTTCATTTGTAGAAGAATGGGGACGAGGCGGGATGCCCTAGAGCTTACTTTGTCAATATTTTACATGAGAAGAGCTAGTTTTTGTTTGGAACAATTTGTCATCTTGAAAATTTTCATCATCTTCCTTAGCATGTAGGTTAGTCTTTTAGGGTAGAATGACATGAAAATCCATACTATGAACAATTGTCCATTGCTGAAAGTACCAACTCCACGCAACATATAATAATGCAATGCAATACGAGAAGGAAACAAGCTCATATAACAGGGAAAACAAGTATGAACGCACATATCCAACCCAACAATACCAAGCAGCTTGTACAAATTTTTGTTATCGGTGCTGAAGAGATCCACAAGTTCGTGATTGACGACAAGGGTTAAAAATGATGCCCCAAGCAAGGATACATGTAAGGGGAAATGAAAATGGACACGGGGTCCATGAAAAGCGTTTGTGCACAACGCAACATGTGCAACCAAAAGTGCCGAACCAAAAGTGCCCGCAGTACATAAGCAAGCAAACAACTAGTTGTGAATGGTTTGAATCCGGTGATCCGCAAGTCGTATTAATCGAGGAAGATGTGAGACAAACCAATAGGATATGGATAAAATACCATGCGCAAGACACAAGTTTCATCCGTAAGAAGCAAGTTACCATTTTGTAGGGTGTTTTACTTTTTAGGAATTTTTTGAAAAATTTTGCCTTTTTTTTGGATTTATATATATATATATATATAGTTTGTGTTGTTTTTGCTTTCCAAACCATGGTGAAAAGTAGAAGAAGAAAGTGAAGGGCCTAGGGGCAACAGAAAGTGCCCTAGGTGGAAGAAAAGAGAAACAAACGACAAATAATGTCCTTGTTTAGTGGAAAAATGAAGAAAAAATAATTATTTACGAGGGTGTGAAGAAGAATAAAAATCGCCAGGGAGCAATAAAATTGTCCAGGGGAGAAGAAAGGGGTATTGGACAAAAATTCCCCAATACAGTGAAAAATAAGATAAAAATAATTATTTAATTAAAAATAATTATTCCACAGCGAACAGAGGAGAAAACGGTGAGCGAAATGGGTGTCCTGGCCATCCGATCAGTGAAAAACAGGCTAATATACCCCCTAGGGGGGGTAAAAACATCACAATCAGTTCATTTTAACCACTTAGTTTAGAAAACTTACCGTGAGGCTCTGACACTCAGGAGAGATGGTGATCGCACGTGATCGTTTGAGGCGTGTTGTAGATTGTAGATGATAGATCTATAGACAATATCAAATGTTGTTTTCAAGTGTTATTTTGATGTCTATGGTCGGGATGATATGATGATATTGGTGTGGGGGGATAGATTTTTGATTATGCGCAACCCCTCTTGCCCCCATTGATGATATGATATGTGATGATTAGCTTAGTATACATGCATGATGTAAAACTTAGCATTTTTGTTTATATATGATGTATAGATGATGCTAGATGTGATGATAGTGATGGTAATGTGATGTGAATGATAACAAAATAGAGCACATGCAAGAAACATAGCCAAATGCTACAAAGAACACCAGGAATCAATGCAATACACCATGAATCACCATGCCTTATTAACAAGTAACAAAACACAACCAAATGCATTAAGAAAGAAAGAAAGAATTAACACACTAGCATGTCGAAATCCACTACAATATGCACAAGCAAGAATGAATCTATTCTAAGGAAGAAAAGATAAACTATGACAAAGTACACCCAAGCAACAAACAACTCAAAAGCGAGCACACAAAACACTATACAAGCAACAAGTAAAGCAAGAAAACAAGACAATGCAAGTAAATGTTTTTGTAAGATATGTTTTCATAAACTGATTTTCTATTGTTTAGGTTTTTGTGAAACAATTTTATATTGTTTTGGTGTTTTGTGAAACAATTTTCTATTGTTTTTGTGTTTTCTCGAAACAATGTTCTATTGTTTTTGTGTTTTCTCGAAACAATGTTCTATTGTTTTTGTGTTTTTCTCGAAACAATTTTCTATTGTTTTTGTGTTTTCTCGAAACAATTTTATATTATTTTTGTGTTTTTCTCGAAACAATTTTATATTGTTTTTGTGGTTTTAACAGTTTTCCAAAGCTATGTGCAGGTAACCAAGAAAGCATGGATGCCCCCAGCGTTAGGTGGGGAATATACAAGGGCAGAAGCCACGCGCTAATGAACAAGAAGGTGAACTCATTGAGTTGCCCCGAGCGTAAGATGGGAAATAACGAAAGACCACATCCCTCACAGATGAATAGAAGAAGGCAAAGCCGGATCAAGGCTGGACAGAATGGTGTGCACAAGGAAACTCGAAAGCAGAACCAGGTCCAGGCCAAAGACAACTACCTAGGATGCTTGTGAACAACGAATCCTCCCGAGGCGCCGAAACTAGTTTTCACCCAAGGACTTGTCCAAAGTGCCACAATTGTGTGGTTTTCACTAGTGGACGACCTATTTTCTCTTTTTCTTTTTCTGATTATTTTTTTTTATTTTATTTTTTTGATGTTTTTGTATTTTTGATTTTTTGTGATTTTTATGACTTTCTTGTGCCATGTTTAGGCATAAAACCTCTTAAGATGCATGGCATTCATGGGCTCCCGAGCTCATCACCATTGGGGTGAGCCAAATTGTATGCCCCGTGCCATACTTGCAACTATGACATAGGGTCCTAACCAAAGTGTGGTTCGAACTTTCCTTTCTTTTCTCGCTCTACTCTGGTGTTGAACTGGTTCTCCTTCATAACTAAATCACCCACCTCAAACTGGCGAGGGATGATTCTCTTGTTGTAGTTGTGGGAGATTCTATGTTGATATACCTTCAGGTGATTAAGAGCGTGAATGCGCCTCTCATCTAGGAGCTCTAACTCAGCCAATCTTGCCACTCGATAATCTTCATCCTTATCTAAATAGTCCCGAAGAGAAATTCGCAGGGATGGGAGTTCAATCTCTAAAGGGATGATAGATTCTATCCCGAACACTAGGGAATATGGCGTCACACCCGTAGGAGTGCGAATTGATGTTCGGTAGGCCCAAAGGGCTGGGTGGATTTGTAGGTGCCAGTTTCGACCGGTTTTGCTAACCATCTTCTCCATTATCCTTACCAAAGTCTTGTTTGTTGCCTCAGCTTGTCCATTACCCTGAGGGTAATATGGCGTGGACCATTTTAATCTAATTTGGAACCGTTGGCAAAGACCTTTCACAGTTTTGTTCTTAAATGACTTCCCATTATCTGTGACAATGGCTGCAGGGATACCATATCGGCAAATAATGTGATTCATGATGAATTTAGAAATCAGTGTGCTCTGTACATAGTTAAAGGGATAGCCTCCACCCATTTTGTAAAGTATTTTGTAGCTGTGATGATATGTGTATGACCATCAGATGAGGTAGGAGTAAGCTTCCCTATTAGATCAAGTCCCCATTTAGAGAATGGCCACGGGGTAGTGATTGGTTGTAATGGTTGCGATGGAGCATGGATGAAATTTCCATACTTTTGGCAAAGCACACATTTTCTAACATAATTACAACAATCAGTTTCCATGGTGGGCCAATAGTAACCTACTCTTAACAGTTTCTTAGCCAAGACCATTCCATTTGTATGTGCTCCGCATACTCCTTCGTGTACTTCTTTAATTGCCTGGATTGACTCTGTCACATCCAGACAACGTAATAGATTCCCATCGTAGCCACGATGATAAAGTGTACCTCCTAAAAGGGTGTAACGGGCTATCTGGCGAATCAGATTTTCTTTTCAGAATGGGAGATATTGGGAGGGAAAGTACTGTCCTTAAGATAGGTGAAGATGGGTTCATACCATGGGGAATGGGGACCAACAACCTCACAAGCCAGGTAAGATTCCTAGCATGTCATACGCGGGCTGGCGTAGATTTTCTACGAAGAATGGCATATCATTGTTCCCTGGTGGAATACGAAGCATAGATCCCACCGTTGCCATGGCATCCGCCGATCTGTTCTGTGCTCTTGGAATCTTTCTCAAAGGTGATGCACACAAAATACTCCTTTAGAGTTTCCACTAACTTTTTGTAAGGTATGAGCTTATCATCCTTAACTTTATACTCATCATTAACCTGTTTGATGATTAGCTACGAATCACCTACAACCTTAACATGTTGAATATTCCACTTGATGGCTAGCTTCATCCCTGTAATGAGTGCTTCATATTCCACAATGTTGTTCATGCAAGGGAAGGCCAGGTGAAAGCTTGTGGTATAGGATCACCCAAAGGAGTAATAAGGACCACTCCTGCACCTGAACCATGAAACGTAAAAGATCCATCAAAATGTATCTGCCATACGACAGATTCTTCAATGTAGAGCAAAGATGCATCTGGCAGATCTAGACTCAAAGGTTTTGTGCTTTGCAAAGGTGCTTCCGCTAGCTGGTCGGCAAGTACTTGTCCTTTAACTGATTTTTGATGGAAAATTCTATATCAAACTCACTAAGTAGAATGATCCAATTAGCCATTCTACCTGTGAGGGCGGGTTTGGACAACAAATACTTGAGTGGGTCGACCTTGGATATGAGCTTGGTCTTAGTATTTAGCAGGTAATGGCGAAGTTTCTGAAAGGTAAAAATGACGGCCAAGCAAGCCTTTTCAATCTGAGGATAATTAAGTTCATAGGTGATGAGGGTGCGACTCAGATAGTACACCGCTTTCTCTTTATGGCTAAGGTCATATTGGGTGAGCAATGCACTAATAGCGTATTGCGTAGCGGAAATATAGAGAAAAAGTGGTTCTCTTGGAGTAGGAGGCATGAGGACAGGTGGATTAGCCAGGTATTGTTTAAGCAAAGCAAAGGCTTGCTATTGCTCGGTCCCCAAAGGAAAGCGACGTCCTTTTTAAGCAAATGGGTGAATGAGTGACATTTATCTAGCAAGCTAGGAGATAAAGTGGCGAATGGCTTGAATTTTCCCTTGTAAGCTACGTAGTTGCTTGATATTCTCAGGTGGAGGCATTTCAGTGATGGCAGACACTTTAGCGGGATCTACCTCAATACCTCGTCTCGACACAATGAAGCCCAATAGTTTCCCTGATAACACACTGAAGACACATTTCTTTGGATTCAATCTGACTTTGTATTCACGTAGGCGTTCAAAGATATGCCGAAAATGATTAGATGATCCTCTCTTGTTTTGGACTTTCCTAGATGTCATCTACGTAGTCTTCCATGATGTCATGAATCATATCATGAAATATTACTGTGTCATGGCCCCCGATAAGTTGCTCCCGCATTCTTAAGGCCAAATGGCATCACCGATAATGTAAGGTGCCCCAAGGAGTTGTGAAAGCTGTTTTGTGTTGTTCTTCCTCAGATGATCTTAATTTGATTATAACCTGAAAAGCCATCCATGAGTGATAACATTTCGTACCTTGCGGTTGAGTCAACAATCATGTCAATGTTTGGTCAATGGAAAGTCATCTTTAGGGCAAGCTTTATTGATGTCCCTAAAATTTGTGCAGATTCGGATACCGATAGGTTTCTTCTAGATAGGAACAATGTTCGATATCCATTCAGAATAATCAATTGGCCTCCGATGAATCCCGCTGCAAGTAACCTTTCCAACTCTTCTTTAACTAACAAGGCCACTTAGGTGCATCTTTCGAGCTTCGCTTTGATAGGCTTAGCGTTTGCGCATGCACAACTAGGTTGAGCATGACTAAAGTTGGATCTAAGCCGGCATGTCTTTGTAAGACCATGCGAAACACATCAATAAACTCTCGCAAAGCATAGTGAACATCTTTTGTTCTCTGGCCGAGAGTGATGCTCCCAATTTTACTATCTTGGGATCTTCTTCGAGTACCAATATTGACATCAATGGTTTCTTCAACTAATAATTTTGATAAATCCTCCATACACGTAGGATCGGGAGGTAGGTTGAGATCTTCATCCAAGGATGTCTCTACGAGATTTTCATCCTTGGTGTGGTCACTTTGTTTGTCCTTTTATTTTCTTATTTGTTTGTCAGCCAGTGCCTCAAAGAGGTTTTCACTGTGTGACTTGGACTTTGATTTTTTCCGAGGCTTTTCTTTAGAACTCTTGCCCTCGCTTTTCTTTAAATTTTGTTGACCACGAAGTTCAGCCTCCTCGCCAAAGTAGGCGCAGTGTCTAAGTCGATAAAGAAACCCTTCTTGTGATCTCCAATGGGAATTGTATCCCTTATGCCCATGAACTCTGCAATAGCCTCATCATTCTCGAATAAATCTAGTGGCATGTGATGTTGTTGGTCCCATTCAACAAGGGAAGGGTACACAAGGTCAAGGGTCGGTTCGGTGGGGGTTATGGTCAGGACAACATTGTTCATGAAAAGGTTCGTGGAGGCCAGATCCTCATATAGGCTACAATGGGAATCCGTATCACTGTCTAGGTACTCAAGCTATCCTCATGCTCAGAACAAGTCGCATCTTGATCGTTGGGGTGTGCTCCATAAGGGCGAATCCCAATGCCATATCTTTCTATTTTGAAATGTGGAAGAGGGACTGGTTCTCTTTGTCCTTGTTCATTCCTCCCACATCCTAGGCCTTTGTAGCCCATGGAGTACATCATTCTACTAGATTTTTCATATTCTGGGGTTTGATAACAAGATGGTTGAGTGTCCTCAGGGACCCAAGTAGTAGGTGGATCAAGTAATTTTTCCTCAACTAACAAGCCTCCAGGTAGGAATGACCCAATAGTGTGTTCCTCTCTAGGTCTCCTGAAGCGGTAGTTGGGTCGACCTCTAGTCTTGGGCGACAAGGAGAGGTCAGAAACCAAGAGTGCTTGTTGTACATTATACTCCCCATAGCCATATTCCAAAATTTTCATCTCCCATGAATCAAATGGCGATGTGGAAGTGGACACCCCATGAGCGTAAGAATTAAGAGAATTTGAATCTACTCGAGATTCCATGGCCTCAGAATGAAGAGGGACAACTATATCTGTGGAGGGACATGCATATGTACCCTTTCGTGCAAAGCTATTAAGAGCTCTACAATGAGCAAAGGGCTCTGAATCTCCTGGTATTGTAACCGTATGTCCCTCATGCTTCAGCTTGATGCATTGATGAAATGTTGATGGCATGGCCTGCATGGCATGAATCCATGGTCGGCCTAGAAGCATATTATATGGAAGTTCCAAGTCTAGGACGTGAAACTTTGTCTGATGGCAAGTGGGGCCCACCTCCATGGGTAGCGTAATGGTGCCTGCTGACTCTCTTTCCGCGTTGTCGTATGCGGTGATAGTAATAATATGGGACTCAAGATCTTCCTCCGTATGTCCCAATTGTTTGACCAGCTTAAGCGTGCAGATGTTCAATCCCGATCCGTTGTCCACAAGCACCCGTTTGATTTTCCTGCGGGTGACAACTACCTCGATGTACAAGGGAAGATTATGTGTAGGATTCGTGGTAGGGATCTCCCTATGGTTGAAAGTAAGATGCTCACTTGATGCAATATTTTCCACCGCGGCTTGAAGGTACGTAGGATCGACTTCTAAAGGCACTCCCACCCTGAAGAGTTTGATACAAAATGTCCTTATGCACATTGGATATCTTGAGAAGATCTAAGATCGAGATCTTAGCAGGTGTCCTCTCAAGTTGTTCTAAAAGGTTATATTTATCAGTTTACGGGGTCAACAGAGAGGGTTCCGAATCACGAGGCGGGCACACCTTGTTACCGCAGCGCAGTCCTTTCCCTTGATCTGGATGGTATTGACACAGTCAGCAGGGGAGTGAATACATCCGATAAGTGAATCGTAATGATTGTTATCTCTTTTTGTATATAAGTAATTCGTGGCTTTATAGGTTTGGGATGACTCTCCCCGATCCGGCTTTGTCTTTTCCGACTTATCATGCTTGGGGAATGGTTCCTTATAAATCCCCATTTTCTCATTAGGTGTTTGCATGTGGCTAGGGTTATCCACCTCTATCTCCCCATTGTCAATGAGGTCTTGAATATAGTGGCGAAGTCGCAAACATTTGTCTATTTTATGACCTTTAACGCGATGCATTTCACAATATTCATGCTCCTTATACCATGAAGGTTTAGGAGCGTTGTCATCAAACGGTTGTGTTGTAGGATAGGTCATCATGTTGGCCGCATCCAACTGTTTTAGTATGAGGGACAACGGTTCATTGAGGGAGGTGAATGTTCGTCACTTTGGTGGTGGTTGAATTGGGCCCTTGGTTAGTTTAAAAGGTTGACTGGTTTGGACCGTTTGAACACGTTTGGAATCAGTGATTCCGTCTCCCACCACGTTTTTGTTTTTGTTAAAGATCTTTGGCTTTTCAGTGGGTTTGACACTTTGGTTTTCTTTAGATTGGGTTTTGAGGGTGCCTTTGGCAATGAGAGCCTTTTCTATTTGAATCCCTTTCTCGATAACCTCCTCAAAGGTGCGGACACAATGCATTTGGAGGTGGAAAGCTATATCTGGTTGAGATTAGGGACAAAATACTGACCAACTGCTTCTCAGGGAAAGCGCAAGGGAAGCGACTAGCTATCCCTCTCCATCATTGGAGGAAGTTGGCGAAGGTCTCATTTGGGCGTTGTTTTGTGCCGCACAAGTCTGCCATGGTGATGTCACTCTCTATGTTATACGAGAAATGACGCACGAATCTTTCCACCAATTCTGGCCAGGTGAAAATTGATCCTCGTGGTAAGCACGTAAACCATTCCAATGCTTGACCTCCGAGACTCTTAGGAAAAAGTCTGATGAGGTAATTATCACTATAAGACACCTCTTGACATGCCATGTAGAAATCTTTAACATGATCCCTTGGGTCTCCCTTTCCTTTGTATTTGTCAAACTTTGGCATATCAAATTTCTTTGGAAAGGGTTGAAGGGTCATTGTCTTATCAAAAGGATAGGGGCATAGTTCTTCGTATTGGTATTTCCTAATACTCCCTATATTGCTCTCTTGTATGCTCGCAAGTGTTGCTTTCATAGATTGCACTTCTTGTGCGAGCAATTGTTCTCTAGTGGGAGAAGCGGTACATGTACACGATGATACCCCGTGTCTTCTTCTCCTTGGTTTTCTCGATGGAGTTCGTGGATCCTAAACTTAGGCCTTGACTTTTGAACATTCTTGTTTGTTTCTTTCTGTACCTAGAAAGTAAGCAAAGCTAGTTGTCGGCTTAGGTTACTGAGTTGTTGTTGGATTGTGACTTGGTTTGTGTCTTCTTCATCTAAAGGTTCTTCCTCTTCGTATTGTGGAGGTTCTTCCCTTGTCTCATGTTCTATCTTGTTTCTTCGTGGAACTTTGATGAGGGGTATTCTATGCCCTACCACTTTATCATTTTCTACGTAAGAAGTGGAAGCATGCCCACCTGTTAAAATATCTTCCATATTGATAAGGGGGCGTTCTTCCTTAGTAGTGTCATTTGTAGGTAATATTGGTTCATTCTCGGTGGGCAATTTGGCCCCTAATTCCATGACCCGTGCCAACACTCTATCTTTGTTTCTAAGGAGAAACTCATCTAGTAGAGTGGGGTCAAAATCAAAGTCTGCGTGTGGTGATTCTAATTCATTTCCACTATGATCAACCATTTCTTCTGTTTCCTTTTCTGCAGAAAATAGTGGTCCTAGATCGTGTCCAATAAATGGGTTTGACCCTTGTCTATTAGAGGTTTCCCAAGCTTGCATGCTGTTGTTCCTCATATGTTTGTTTCTTTAACCCTAGACGCGTCTTGGGAGCCATGTTTTCGTGATAAATTTCACTAAGGTAAGTTGTAGATTTGTTCAAAATTCAATGACTACCCCTAAGTAAAACACAAGATGTACATGTGTTAAGAGTAAATTAACAGTGTGAGAATACCAATGTGATAGAGTGATAAAGTCACCAATGAAACAATCGTTTGGTACCAAAACTTAATCAAATGAAGTACCTCCTAGACTACGTTTCAAAGTAATTTACGATGCCAGATGATTAACAAGATGTCTCCACTTATGCCAAGTTCAAAGGAATGAACAAGACGTAAGTAAATACACAAAGTTAAATGTGATCTCCCAATCAAGATATACGATGAGCAAGCTCAAGTCTGATTAAGACCTATATCTCAAAAAGTGCCAATTACAATTTGTGAATGACACAACAATATCACCAAGATATGTTAACCCACTTTGCAAGAAAGTGAAGTATTGATATCGAGGTGTTATTGATATAACATGCACAAATGGTAGTGCCTAACACCTTTTGAAATCGAGGTAATAATAAAACCGAACAAAAAAATCTCAAAGTATAGCTAGGAATAGTTAAGAATGTGTGCAACGTAACCATACAATATAGGTATTTATGTCGAGTTTACAAGAAACAAGACGTAAATATCAAATTGTAATGATACGAGACAAACAAGCTAACTCCTCTATGGAAGTCCACAGTGATGAACCACGCCTAACTACAATGACGATCTTGACGTGGGTATCAAGATCACAATGGCTACCAAATGACGTGAAAACCTCCACTCACTTTAGACGTTTAACTAACCCAGCCGCAAACATGGATGGGCGTAAACGGACATAAAAGTGAGAGAAACAGTCGAATGGCAACACAAAGGTAATCACACCTCTTTTGATCAACAAAGTGTCAAAAGAATATGAAGGAAATAAATCAAGAAAAATGACAAAAATGCTAGCCTCACTTCAGCAGAGTTTCGCCTCACCCTAAGGCAAGTAAAAACTAGGTGAAAGTAATACGTCACACGTTTCTCAAAAAGAAGGTTCACAACTCAACACTATTTTCAAATGGTCAAAGTGGGCTCCTGGCCAAAGTATATTCTCCTAGGTGGTTCTCTCGCCCTAGGTGTTACAAAGTTGCCACGAGCGAGCGCGATTTACCCAAAAAGTCACACTGACTAGTTTGGGAGTATCTCGGCTTTACTTTACCCCCTTCAAGAATAGTAGGCAACTAGTGCGTCTACGTGTACTATCACTGGGGTCGCCACAACGGACAACCTGTAACTCTATCTCACAAAGGAATCACTAGTCAAGTAGGTAGTGCGGAGCACTTCCCATTTCATCCACAAGGTTCCCTCTTGCGTGGACTACTTTGGGGTTCCTGGAACCACCCCCATTGTTGTAGCTTAAGGCGTTATGCCAAAGGGGTTATGTTCCAGTTGAGCGGAGAGGGACGTACCCTTTTCCGAAACCTGTAATACAGTGTTTTGAATATGTTGTTCTTTTTATCTTGTTTAATTAGGTGTGGTTTGCTTGAACACCTTTTGGCAACCTGTATAACAACTGTATTAGTAGTTTTTGATTTTGTTTGGTTCTTCCTTTCTTTGACAAGTGTTTTTAGGTCCTACACTCAAGCATTAGTAGTTCTCCAAGAAAATCACATTATTTAAAAGAGGATTAAGAGTTGCTTTTGATTCTCAAGATCATCCAAGGATGCAAGAGAAGAGCATACACAACAAATAATCCAACTAAAAAGTAAAGAAAATCTTTTCAATCAATGAACCATACAAAATTCTTGATAAATGTTCATTCCCTTAAACCAAAAGTGAAAGATGAAGTTTCCAATTTACCAAATGTTATAAAATGAAGACTAAAGTTGCTTTTGATTCTCAAGATCACCCTAAGGTGCAAGAGAAGAGCATACACAAACTTTATCCCAACTATATAGAAATGGAAAACTTCAAATCAAAGGACCATTGAAAAATGCTTTGTAAAGGTTCATTCCCTTAAGCAAAATGAATAATCAAGTTTCTAAGTTTAATCCCAATGTTAACAAGATAGAGATCAAAGTTATTTTTGATTCTCAAGATCACCAAAAGGTGCAAGAGAAGAGCATACACACGCTTTGGTCTAAATCGAGTAAGCATGGAAATACAACATTCATCAAAACATTAGACATGTTAGAAAATGACCAGTTTTAAAATAACAGAAAAACCTACAATTTCTATAAGTATAAATCCCAAATTTATGTTTTCATTGCATAGTTAACTTCAATACCTTTCCAACGCAAAAAAATGGAGTCATTTCGAGTTCGGGAGCAAAAAGTTATGGCCTTCGGAAGATGGGTTACACATATGCTCTTATGCTCATGGGTATGCACTTGACATGCACTCAAAAATGTCAAAAAAACGTCCCTTAATTTGCAAAATGGGCAAATTTTTCCAACCAAGATTCAATTTTGACAACAACCTATCACATTAATATATGAATAGAAGACTCAACGCTATCAAACATTAACATACATGCTCAAGAATTTAAGATTTTCAAGAAATTGACAAAACTAGCATGTAGAATGATGAAAAAGTAAGCTCTAAAAATGAAAACATGATGAAATCTTGAAATTTTCTCACCAAGATTAAATTTTGACAGCAACCCACCACATTAATATGTAAATAGAAGACTCAACACTATCAAACACTAACCTACATGCTCAAGAATTGAAAATTTTCAAGAAATTGACAAAACTAGCATGTAAAATGTTGAAAAAGTAAGCTCTAAAAATGAAAACATGATGAAATCTTGAAATTTTCTCACCAAGATTAAATTTTGACAGCAACCCACCACATTAATATGTAAATAGAAGACTCAGCACTATCAAACACTAACCTACATGCTCAAGAATTGAAAATTTTCAAGAAATTGAAAAACTAGCATGTAAAATGTTGAAAAAGTAAGCTCTAAAAATGAAAACATGATGAAATCTTGAAATTTTCCCATCAATTCCAATTTTGACAGCACTTCACCTCCTTCATACCTACAAGGAATACCCAACACATGCAAACTCAACAAAACAAGTTAAAAAAAACAAGTTAGATCAACATGTGTAAAAGAGGGTTAGTAACCAAAAATAAAACTTAACTACAAAAACTTGAAATTAAGTGCAAAGGACAATGGAGTAAGTCCCACCGGGCATGCCAAATGTGTGCATGTATACTTTTCTTAATGCTAAATCAAATGAAGCAAGAACTACCACCTAAAATAGTTCTACAATTTAGCTAAAACAAAGCATAAACACCATCATGATAAGAATTAAACAAGGGTTAGATGCTAGCATTCATAAATACAAACTTTGAAACTAACAATGCTAAATATCTAAACTCCTCTATTCTCTAACAACAAATAAATGAATGGACCTAAGTAAGCTCCATGGCTATCAAAATAGTTGTCCTTAATGTTCCAAGAACCTAGGAATGGGGGCTAATCAAAGTTGGGCTACAAGACCCTTTTGACACCTCCCATATGACCCAAGCACTTTAAGAAAGAGGCTTAACTCTTCAAGATGATGAACTCTCAAAAGGGCAAGGTGCAAGCTCTTAGTCTCTTTGCTATATGCTTTGCATTTGCTCTCTAAGGAGTTTAGGTGTAAGTAAAAAGGTAGGTGGAGGGCTCTTTATATAGCCCAAAGGATAAAGATTCAACACATTCTCATGAATGTGGGATAAAGGTAAAACATGATTAGGAATGGATAAGGTTGCTTTATTAAAGGTAACCTTACTTTAGAAGGGTTTAATACATGTTTAGCAAGTCATGGGAGTTGGGGTATTTTAATTAATCAAAGGTGATTAATTAATAGGTAGGTGTAAGCTTATAGAAGCCAATTAGAAGAATATTAGTGTGATTTAGGCTATTATAAGGGGATTAAATCAATTAAATATTGATTTATTGGTTAAATGGAAGGGAAAGCTAATTAATTAATAATAATTAATTAGTCTAGGTAGAAGGGGTGATTTATTAACGGAAGGTCGTTAATTAGGGTATTTGTTGGATAGGCAACTTAATTAATTAGCTTAGTGTAATTAATTAATGATGATATGAGGGAAAATGAGCGCTTTTGACGATACGTCGTTGATTTGTGAGAAAGGGGATAATTAGCGCAATTTAAGTATTTAAATTGCTTGGGCGTAATTATAGGTGTCTGATTTCATCTCCTTCGTTGCCTAGTGTTAGCGACAGACAATAGTCCATCATAAAATCTAATACGTTTCTTCTCATTTCTATGAACAAAATTTGGCGTGATGCCAAGAATGGGTGGTGCATCTGATGTCTTTATCCGAGTATGGCACGTTGTCTCAAAGCATGTACCGCATCATCCTGAGAGCCAACCATGTAGTAAATAAGTGAACGTAGATGAATCTCTCAGTTAAACACATAATTAAATTATATCATTCATCCAAAATGTCTAAGTACTCACCTCTTCAGGAGTGTCAAGTCTGATATCACTGAGATCCCAAATAGCAAACCCTTTGACACATTGTGCCAAAGTGTTTGCAAATGTATTAGGGTAGGGCAATGGAGCAGTGGGAACAATGGCCTAAAAATAATCACTTTGACAGTAAATTTGGGGAGTGTGATGCCATGACACTTCGTGTGCGGGGTACTATCACAAACCACTCCTCTCATGACAACCATATTATCTGACATTAACCTGACTTTGGTCCCACCAGGAAAAGCCTATAATAATGACAATCTCAATTGCATTAATAATTTTTTCTTAATTTCACCAAAAAGAATATATAGAAAAACAAATGAGAACATTCAATAACTTACCAGTCCAGTTCCACCCTCACTCGTACTACCAACAACGGTGTTTGTGTCCCTCTCCTCGTGCCTCCCCTCATAACCCTCTCTCTCCTCGACTGGAAAAGAAGTTTCAACTCCGGATTTTTCATCTCCACCTTTCTTACCTCAAGTGAAGCTATCTCTCCAATAAGATCGAGACCACAGGTTGATTGAGAAGGGGGCATCTTATCGCAAACGTCCACCTATAACAATCGAGCCATCATGACAATCAAAGTATCAACAACATAAGGCAACATACATTTTTCAAGAGCTTGTTAAGTGATTTTTTACCTCTCTCTTGTTTCGCACTACGAATCGCGTGTCTCTGTCGGTGTAAGAGTTGACACAAGGGAATGTCATAATCCTACGCATGCATACAATTAGTATATACAAAAATACACAAAAACTACATTGTATCTTTACTTACGAAAGACCAATAATTACTTATGTTATCATTCGTAGGGGCATCAACATTTTTGCTACTTGTTCCACCCTCTTCTCTAGCTTCCTGTGCATGACAAAATATCAAGTTTTTTATTTCCAACCTAACATCATATTTAAATTTCTATACCAATCTTAAATTTACCTCTGTTATGATATTTGAGTTTTTATTTCCTCTCACTCTCAACCAATGCTCCTCTCTCACCTTTCTCATCTCCGTTGAATCATAGGCACACATTGCATCATCCACCTCCCTCTTTCCTTCTCAACTCAACTCCTCAAATCGATATTTGCATTCTTTTCTACAAACACGATCAATAACCCTCCTCCGCTGCAAGTAGAATCGTTGCCTTAGGACGTAGTTCACATCCGCCTCCCTCTTTTGCACGTATGCCCTGCTTCTATCTTGAGAGATAGGTGTTCGTTTCCCCATATGCTTACGGCCACGCTTATGAGGTTCAACGGAGGGAAGATTGTGTTCTACTTGGCGATGTCTATTTAGTCTATGTAACTCGAAAACCTAACATCCCCACTATCAGCACACGATCCATGCTGACAGACATAACGAATACGACCATTAACATATTCAGTTTTATATTCTATGGGTGGCTCGTGGATATCTGAGTGAATGGGCTCCGAAGGACCAGCTGCCATATCATCATCAACTATTGGAGGATCATCTCCCTTTGCTTCCTTTGTGACGCTTGCAAAACGCGTACGCGCCATGTTATGTGAAGGTACTTGTATCTACGGAGTCCAAGTGCATAACTATTAGCCCGACATAAAATATTAAGTATTTTGCAAATAAAGTAATGTTCACATATTCGTATATTATCATCATGGAATGTGAAGAAACCTGTATGAAAAGACATCAATTTCATAATTGTTATCTCAACAAATGACATAATTGTTACTAGGACAAACAATTAATGTTCACAAAGTTATATATTACTGTCTCATTATTTATGTCTTCCCAAAACATAAGAACGAATTGTGAACATGGATCGGCCCATGTCGCCGAGCTTCCACATGTTTTGTTCATGTCCGTTGTCATAACCATCGTTGAAGTGACACATTGTAAAACAAGTTAAACTGAAACAAATGGTGCATGAACTTATTTATTCGTATTTTGCATTCATATTGAGAAATTCATGCACAATAAACGATTTGTGACGAAATTAGCCGCACACATTCTTTTTTTCAAAACTGGATAATTGACTCTAGATGTTTCCAAACTAAACATGAAATGTGAATTGCAAGTGTGTTAAAAGAGATTATAGGATAAAGCATGATGTATCCAAAATGCCCAGTTTATCAACCAACACTATATGATGTAACATCATATTATCCACAAAATATATAATATATACACTAGAGACAATTCACATAATATTAGTTATTCACAATCTAATAAATAATGTATGTCTACCTTTACGCAAAAAGGAAAAACACATATATCATATCGAAATGTCTTCCATGGCAAGTGCTAGCAAAGCTACCACTTCTTGGTTTATAGTGTCCCTAGACACTTGACATACATCTAACCTACCTCTGTTAACTTTTACATGCACGTATGAACATTTCGCAATGTGAGATACAATCTCTAGCACTTGAACTCAAAGAATTGAAAGATTTACATTGTTACATTGGTATACACCAGTCATTTGTTTCACAACAAGCATATCATGAGAAAACACACAAATGTTCCGAACATCGTGGCGTATCGCTTCCTCAAGACCCAATATCAACACCCTATACTCAGCCTGGTGGACAGTCGTACTGGCATTTCCAAAAATTGTACCTCTTTCTACTATCTTGCTTCCGTCATGGCCGTATAATATGAATGATGAACATGCTATATTTTCGAGGTATTCGACACTCCATGAATTTCCAATCTCCAAATTTCAACCATGTTTACCTTTACAATGGACAACAATATATCGTAAGCAAACATTAAAAAAATAGAATGAACACTTCTAATTTGACTTTTTCAATACAAACATCTATAATTTAACATATGACAAGGCGCTATAACATATGCTCCTGAGATCGTTCATTAATAACGATTTCTTATTAGAGAGTCAATGGAGTTAGTACTTTGTCTACTAAAACTAAAACTTCCTTACAATACTAAAACTTCGTATTTCGTATGTTAGACTAAAGTGCAAATAAATTTTGGAATATATTAGAATCGTAATCACGAGTTTGGGTCCATTCCACTCATTTTTTGAATAGATAACTTTATATTGCTAACATATAATTAATACAAACACAAGTTACATTTTTTTAAAGATATGTTTTCCGATAATTACGAGTTTATAAATGTAATGGGTAAATATTAAATTTGAATAAATCACTTAATAAATTGATTAGTATATTATGAATAGACAGAGTTCAGTCTACTTGCAATATCAATATCTATAAACATTTGATTAATTACAGTATTGCGAACGACATTCCAATAATTGTTATAGCCTATAGTATTACGAACGACATTCTAATAATTGTTATAGTTTATTCACTAAATAACCATTGTAATGTATATCTAGTATTTAAATTACATGCTTCAATGAGTACTCGAGTTCTCTAGAATTAACTCCTTTTCAAACAATATTGGTTTTCTATATTATGTATATTAAGTTGGCTACAGGTGCATCTGTATATGAGTTGAACTCATAAAACAACACTCTTTACACATAAATAAACGATGGGAAATGATAATTGCACCAATACAATCCTAAATTTGGACAAATGATGATAATCCCATAGTTAGTGCATTAGAAAATCGTTACCATTACACATTTCCTACCAAAATATAATTTTAACAAAAATGAATTTTATTAATCTAAACTTGCTATACAAATATCTAAACATTGGTAATTTTAAAACTATAATCCATAGAAACACGTATTAATACTAAGGAAAACATATTTAATGAAGAATATATTCGAACAACAAAACAAAATATGTTTATGTTGGTGTGAATCGACATCCAACAAAAATTAAATATTTATATAGGTTTTTCTCAAACACATCATAAGTTTTTTAGAACAAAACATAAAAAACCGTAACTATTTTTTTTTTCTTAGCAGCAAACTTGGAGTTGCTTCCATGTGCAATCTTCTTTGCACGATTTTTTGGATCTATCGCCGGTTTTATGACCGGAACTCCCATCTTTCTCAGCTTATGTGGAGGCTCGTACTTCTGGGCATCCTCCATCGTGTCATACGCTAGACCGTATCCTCGCGAATGCGGCCCTATAGTGCGGAACTTAGATAAATAAATGACAGAAGTTTCCAGCAAATTGAGTCGGGCCTTAACCATCGCTGCAATTTCCGGTTTCGGCGGCTTTGACTGTTGATGATGGTCTATAAACACCACAAATGTGGACCTCCTAAAACTTTCCTCCCTTTGGAATTTGGGAGTTGTTAATGTTATCCCTACGGGATTCGTAGGAACTACACTTCGTGTATTCATTTTCCCCATGCAAAATACAAACTGAATACAACAACACACATACAAACAAAAATATGCAATTAACATTAGTACGGTACATGTCAAATCAAATATATGTCATCCAATATGATAAAATAATCACAATAACCATGAAAAATTGAAGTATCGATAAATTACTAATATTTAACAACTAATAACAAATATATATACAAACATTCACAACATGCCAAATTGAGAGTCAGAGTATGATATCACATAATTTTTATAGCTTCAACTTTCATTAAACATTCACAACATTACAATTACCAATATTTAACAACTAATAACAAATATATATATACAAATGAGTTACAACATCATGTCCACCAACAATTACAAAAGAGTAACTAGTACAAAAAAAAATATACAATTAACGTTAGTACGGTACATGTCAAATCAAATATATGTCATCCAATATGATAAAATAATCACAATAACCATGAAAAATTGAAGTATCGATAAATGCCAACGCTATCCTTCACCCAAGATGCACCCTCCCATAATATCACAACCGTCCATTGCAAAAGGGACGGTTGTGATATTACGATGGTGCATTCTAGTGGAAGGTCGGTGGTGACTTTAAAAACCTCTACTCAAAGATAGTCTACCCCCATCTATCGATGCATGGAATCCTAAGGGCAAGCCCCTTCATCATGCAACGATAGTAGGGCGTATGATGTGGCATCCTAAGGGGCAAAGCCCCTTGATCAGATGTGGCATCTAAGGGCAAGCCCCTTCAAATCGAGAGTCAGTATGATATCACATAATTTTTATAGCTTCAACTTTCATTAAACATTCACAACATTACAATTACTATTTAACATATGCCAAATTGAGAGTCGGAGTATATATATATATATAAAATGAGTTACAACATCATGTCCACCAACAATTACAAAAGAGTAACTGGTACAAAAAAATATACAATTAACGTTAGTACGGTACATGTCAAATCAAATATATGTCATCCAATATGATAAAGTAATCACAATAACCATGAAAAATTGAAGTATCGATAAATGCCAATGGCTATCCTTCACCCAAGATGCACCCTCCCATAATATCACAACCATCCATTACAAAAGGGACGGTTGTGATATTATGGGAGGGTGCATTTCTGAGTGGAAGGTCGGCAGTGACTTTAAAAACCTCTGCTCAAAGAAGATCTACTTGCCCATCTATCGATGCGAGAATCCTAAGGGGCAAGCCCCTTCATCACGCAACGATAGTTGGGCGTATCGATGTGGCATCCTAAGGGGCAAGCCCTTCAAACACACACCGATTGCTGTCTTTGCAGAGGCACTTGCCCCCATATGCCAAATTGAGAGTTAGAGTATGATATCACATAATTTTTATAGCTTCAATTTTCATTAAACATTCACAACATTACAATTACCAATATTTAACAACTAATAACAATATATATATATATACACACACACACACACAAATGAGTTCCACATTCGCAATATTTACAACTATAATGCATCCAAGAAATCAAACTTTTCCTAATGTATTTAATTTAAAACAGCTAAGAGCAATGAAATCACAACTAACAACTCGAAGATCGCATGCATATTTAACCAATACCAACATAATATCAACATAGTTAACTAGTCTCATACCAATGATTAATAAACACAAATTGTAGAAATTATCGAATCCTCTATCATTTATTAACAAATGGGTTGAATACAATAATACCATAATAATAAACTAGTTCACACTATTATTTAGTGTCTATATACTAAACAAAATATTTGAACACGTCATTCGTTTTGAAAACATGCTTCCAAACAATTGTTCAATATATTTGTGCTTATGAAAAAGTTTCATGTTATATTTGTCCTTGTGTATATCAAGCACATACATTTGTTCCTATTTACAAAGTATTAGGTAATAGATATGACATCAAATTGCTTCCTTTTCTTACAGTTTCGAATATATTAATTATTTTCTAAAACTATAATTATTTTCTAAAATTTAAGGTTCAAGGTTTAGGGCTTAGGGTTTAGGGTTTGGGGTTTAGGGGGTTTAGGGTATAAAAGTTGAAATATAAATATTGAAATGAAATAATTGATCATAATAAGAAACGTTATATAGAAAATGTTGTGGAGTTAAAAACCTAACAAATGCATTCCTACTATTTGAATAAAATATGAATGATTAGAAATTGGACTTAGACACCCTATTAAGCTAGGAAAAAGGACTTGGACTTACTAAAGATCGAAATCTGACAAGCTAGGAAAAAGGCCAACTTTCCCAATCACTTACTAAAGTTTATAAATCTGCCAAATGTACTTTGTTTATGTAGATACGATATTATAAATTATTTACATGTGGGGTTTGGGTGTCTACTGTTTTAAGGCACACAAATTCAATTTTATTTACGCCCCTACATAACTCTAAAAGTTGAATTTCTTCAAACTTCTCCACATAGTCCCAATTGCACTCCTCACAACTCTAAAGGTTGAAATAGTTCATGTTGCACACATTCCCATTTGTACATATCCCAGAATATCACATATTTATTTAGTCATACTTAGTTAGGATTTTTAAAATTATATTTCCAGAGGTTTGTGTGGATTTTTAAAATTATAATCAACAACACCAAAATAGTTTTTACACAAACCAATAATTAAATTGTGATTCAACAACACACAACTAATTTTGATCAACACCATAATAAGGAGTACACTTGAACAAAAGAGTTTATTGCATAACTTAAAAGAGTTGATCAACACCTTAAATATTGCAATCCATAAGTTTCATAATCTTATCAAACAATAATTAACATAATACTTTTCGAATCTCAAAGCCATGTGTTTTTTCTTTCCTTTATTCAAAAATATTAAAATAGGAAAACTCTGCATGGAGTTACATTGTATACGTTTTAAGGGAGGAGGAAAACTTGTGGACATTAAAATAGAACTCAATTCTTCAATGTTAAAGTTTTAAAGTAACTATAACTGATGGTTTATAAAGGTATAATATGGGATGTCATGAAATTTAAAAGTAGTTTTTCAATTATAGTAATTATAGTAAGAAATTAGTTTAAAATTTCATTGTTGAAAAACACAGTGTGTTTTCAACAATGATGAAAAACACACTGTAATTACTTTTAAACCGAAAATTACAGTGTGTTTTCAAAATTATTTCCTCCATATAGAAAATTGTTGATAGGGAATGATACCAATAATAGACAGGTAATGATACCAATAAGTGCACTATTGACATTATTATAGGTACTGTATTATCCATATAAAATTCTTCTTATTTGTCAAATTTATTTGTGTGGGCATTTTTATCTTTGCAAAGTTTTTAAAAAATGATAAATGCTACAGGATTGTGTGAATCCACGAGGTTACAGAACTCTGCATCTTTCTTTCGAGGACCTATCAGTGTAAGGTTCACCTGCTTTGTGTAAGGTTCCACATTTTAATTATATTTCTACCAGGACCATTGAAACTACAACATCTGACAATATTCCTCTATCCTTTATGTTTTCATTGATATCCATACCCTATTCCAAATATCCAAGTTTGGTTCAAGCTGGGAGGATGTTGGCAAAGGTTAACGAGTCTAGATTTAAACCTTCCAATTGAGTCTTCTTTAAAATAAATCACCAAAGTTCCATCAAAATAAACACCATTTTGGGTATATTCAGCAATGATTGCAGTCCCTGTGACCACATCTCGTCGAGGCATTTTATCAAACAGTTCACTTTGTCTTCTGTCAACTGCATTTGGTGAGATGTTTCATAAGCCTTTTCAACATGCCCATTCAAAGCATCATATAAATCTTGCACCCCAACACACCCCCAACAATAATTTATGTCCCTAAAGACCGCAATCTTCTCAAGAATTTTGACATATGATTCACTTTCCTTGTTTAGGTGTCTGTAAGAAACTATTTTTCTAGAATCAAGTCAAGATATTTCCCAAAACTTCTAGATGGAAGTTAGTAAGAGAAAGAACTACATAAATTTTGATAACAACTGAGAGTGAACTCGTGACCCAGAAGTTCAAATTATAGGTGAAAATGGGTTATAAAAGAAGATTGAAATTCACAACTTCTTAAGTGAGAAAACTGGACAGGCGTGAGTTTGCATTGAATAATATGTAGGGCATGGTACAAGGATCATTGAGGACTACATTTGATTTACATTTCCATATTTATGTTGACCATAATACACAATAGCCCAGTTCTCTGAGATCTCTCTCTAGCTTTACCCTTGACCAAATTATACTTTAAAAGAAAGAAATAATCCAAACAAGTTACTGAGAATTGGACATTAATGGAAAGAGTTTCAGTAGCACTGAAAAATGGGTGATCTAAACCTTGAGAAGGTCATTATAAATTACTATGGGAATTTCACAAGTAACAAGAAGAAAGGAAAGGAAATGTCGATGCAAGAACGTAAAAGACTTCTCTACAATTGCAACTCAACATAATCAAATCTCTTCCTTCTGTGCAATACACATATCTCCTCTGGAAAGGCACAAGACAAAGCGCACAAAGAGTGGCACTTATAGACTACAAACATATTCAGGATGAATGACCTCAGGATACACAAATGAGTAGATAGATTACAATGACAAAAACTTTCTATGGAGAGATAGTGGCAATAAAGAAATAAGAGTGTGGAAGGAATATTGAAAAATAGGAGGATGGGATCATCGTGGCTGCATCCTCAAGCTTGTCATCTTCCAGGCCTGCTCTTGAATGTTTTCTATCCCCACCTTACCATTCTTTATCCTCCTCTATAACGCCCTTGCTGCAAGTATCTAATTACTTCTAAATCTACAACGTTGCTTGGGTTTCAGCGTGGGTATTACCTTTGGATCTCAAATAAAGTTCTTGTTTTATTATTCAAGGAGGTGATAGGTCTGATAGGCCGTATGGGTGAATTGAGGTCTGACAGTGTGTTTCACAGTCACACCCCACTCAAGGTCTCAACATGAAATGAAATTTAGCATTAAGAGGAACAATGGATACCCGAAATGAATCATACACAAAAACCCCCTTTCAAAAATGATTTCTCATTTAAAACAAATAACTGAAACCCAATAATATTATCTATCAAATTAACAAAAAAATACAGTCATTTATGCATTTTTCCACACCTGTTTAAAACAACACTTTCTACTTTAAAAAGGGCTAGCAAAATAACCCGTAAAGGCTCATTTGAATCCCCATACATGGAAGGAATTCTAACCCTCTAATTGTTCTCATCCTCTATTAGCAAAGTGAATGAAACTGGGATTTCACAAGCCATACCAAGGAGATTTCTCTGTTGGCTACGTCCTCACTACTCCTTTCTCCGGCTCATGTTCTTTCTCCGCTTCTTCTTCCTCAGCACCTTAGCTATGATTTTTTACCATCTTAGAGACAAGAAAGGGAATGGAAACCATCTGCTACAATGGCATACAAACTGGCTTTGCACGGTATGGCATACAAACTCTGTTCCAACGAAATGGCGATGGGGGATGAAAAACATAGTTCACATGACTACCACAATGATGCAGAGCGATGGACCATAATAACAGCGATGGTGTTGTGATTACTAGGCGGATGCATTAGGAGGAGGAAGCGGTGTTCACGTTTTCCAATAATTCAAATTTTGGACGCATATGGGTGGGGGAATGTGTTCTAATAATTTAAAATTGGCAAACCTTCCACGTCACACTGCTTGGAGCCACGTGGGAGACGGCTTCCCGGGACAACGATGACATCACCTTTCCGGTGGACGGCGATGGTGGATGGGTCATAGGGGATGGGTCATGTGGGAGCTCTCCATTCACCATGCATAGGTGCATTTCTTAGCGATGTCTTTACATTTGTCATTTAATTTTATAATGTTTATATATGCATACTTAATGTGATGTTTAAATTATTTATTATCTATTTAATGTAGTATTGTATTTAATGATCTTGGGAGGAAATTGTGGCAATTTTAAGAAAGTTCTTAATTAATAATTTCTTTTATGGAACTTAATTATTAGTTGGGAAAGTGCATATTTTTAAAGTATTATTGGTGGTTTATGTTCTCATACATTTCAATGTTTGTATGTTATTAACCTCTTTATGTTTGGAATAGGAAGACTAGTTCTGCTCACATGAATGCATTTATTGGTTGAAGGGTTCTCATCTCTTTGATACATTCAAGAAAATCTACAACTGATGTCTCACGGTAGTACATGCATTGATGTATGGGAAAATTGAAACCATCCACATGGTGCATTCAAGGATCGACATTTCCACAATTTGTTATTTGGTTTCTATTGTCAAATGTGCATGTCTTCTAACTTCGTGGAAAGAGTTATAAGAAACCCTAGAGTGAAGAAATGTTGTCATTTTAGAGATGATTACGAAAGGAAATAAATTTTTGACGTGAATGAGGTTACTGTGATTTTTATTTAAATGTAATGTGGATTTGATTGCATATCTTATGGAGACCATAATAGTTTATCCAAGAAACCAAACAATTCCATTTTTTTACTAAAAGTTGTTGAAAATGTCTACACCATCTTAATCACCCTAGTTGGCTACAACACATTTCAACAATTTTTAGAGGCCAAAATTATTCACCTAGGGCTCGAAAATCATATTGAAAGGTTTTTTGGATTTTTTTTAAAATATCATATCTTTGTATTTGTGAGTCAACTTGAGTTGTAACTCATGTAATAAATTAATTTAGGCATGTGCATAATGAATGTAAGTTCGTTGGATTTGGAAAGTTAAAATTTGAAACTTACTAAAAATAATTGTTGATAAAACTAGTAAGTATAGTCAAGTGTGGATAATAAGTCAAGTTTAATATTAGGAATCTATTGCAATTCAAATAAGAGGACCTCTTATGTAATTAAAAAGAGTAAATAAGGGGAAATACAAGAGTTTTTTGGAAAATTTGTTTTACCTATAACATTTTGTTGTTTTTGTTTCTTTGGCCTTATCAAAATGTATTGTTAGTAGCATCAAAACTGACGTGTCAAAGGCCTTTCTAAAAAGTAAAGTAATTCAAGTTTCTATGCAAAGCTTGAGAGTGGTTAGAGCTGGAGCTTATCTAATACGTCAACTACAAGTCCCGAGAATCCATTCTCAACAGTTGTAGCTTTTCATTTAAGAGAATGTTTTGGCTGAAAGAATTGAACTTGTTATATGAAAAAAGTATGTTAAATTCATTTAGAGGAAGGAGGTGGCCAATTTAGAATAGATCATCGGTCGATTAGGTATGATATTCCAAAGAATTTGAATAGATGGAGTTGAAGTCAAAACCATCTTGGTTTGAAGATTCAAAGGACATCACACCCTCGGCAAAGATCTCAAATTGTGTTATATGGGAGATTACACAATGAGATATTATCATCTTCATTTTTTGATTCCACCTTGGAATCTACATACACATCTCTCGATGGTCATCCCTCCGATTAAACTCTTACCCAAACTTGTTCTCGAGATCCTTTCCACCCTTTTTCCTTTAATTTTCCTATACTTCCATGTATTACTCTAATCTTTCCTTTCCATATTGGTATATCCATTGCATTATTTATAATAGGTGAAAAAAACTCAATCTATTTTAATTCATTGGATACACACACACACACACACACACACACACACACACACACACACACACACACAATCCTGTAGTTAGCCCATGTACTTATTTGTAGATATTATTATAGTTTCATTTTCTTTCTTTCGTGATTACTACTTTAAGAAATTTGAGTGAAATGCATAGGTCTATGATTTATAACATTGAATTTCATTACATTCCACATGCTTTTCCAAATTATTCCATAAATCATGCTATGATAGTTCAGTAGCTAAAGGGGTGAGATTTGACGTCCACCCTAACTCGTCAACCTAAAAATTATGGACGGTTTGACATTTTTGTAGACCATGTCATTATGGTTTTAAATTATCTTTCAACTGCACTAGATGAACTAAATGGGAAATGTAATGACCCCGTAAATACTTACTCATCAAAGTCAAGTGTATATTTATGCATTTAGACTTTTTAGAATTTGTATGCAAATATTAAGCACATCATGGTTTCCAATTTTTTTTTTGTAAATCTTATAGATTTATAAATAAACTTGCATTGATTTATAAACTATAATATATAAAATTTTAAAGTTAAGTTGGACTCAGATTACGAATTAGATTCACATGTACATTTTAGTAAATCCTTGAAGACTTGCAATAACAACCTCACAGTACTTAATAACCTCTTTTTTAAATTTTATTTATTAAATTTATTCAAGTATCATATGTCACTTCCAATATGTAATCGCCCAACACCAAATAACCAATTCATTGGAAGAAAGATATTCCTATAGATATATGGTTTTAAATTGAAATTGCATTAAATGCGAATCAGTCTGAAGATATCCCTCATTTGATATATGGTTTTAAATTTTAGTTAAATTGACTCATGTTGATTGTGATCTATCTTGTCGTCATCACTCTCAGACACAATAAAGATGGTCCTTAAAACCACCACACTAACACACAATAATTGCAAATTATGCAAATCACAATGTAACATGGAAATTTTCAACTAAGCAATATATATACTTGTAAGCTCCCTAAAATTGCTAGGTTAAGCCCAAACGTAAATATGTTTGATTAATATTCATGGACGTCATTTTGATAGTTTCATAAAAATGTTAAACATCTTTTAAAATAGTTTTTATAGATGGAAACTATAAAATACATTTTTCAAAACCAAAAATGCCAGGGATAGGCGTAAATCTCGTCTCTAGCTAAAACACTAAACATATCAAATTTTGAACCTATAAATTGAAAAAAATAGTTTCTCATTTGCTCTTTGCCTTCTATATGCTCGACAGACCTATTGAAGATTCAATATTAAGCTTTCTCACATTATACCAATAGACACCCAGATTTCCAATACATTATTTCCAAAATCATGAAATAGACAAGAATATATTGTTACACATTGTTTTCATTTTTTGCTAGATTATATTCTTATTTCATATTCGAATAACCTAACTATCTTCATATGTTTTTGTTTTGTAGTTTGGAAAAGACATTTTTGCCACTAAAAAAAAGTTGTAACTCGACATAACTACTTCAATGAAGGTAATAAACATGTGTTGCTTCATATTTCATAAATACTTGTGGCTTTCAATGAGTTCTTTATTCTATGGCCCAAACATTGTGTACCATGTTGCCTCCCTAATTACTAGTGACATAAGACATGAAAGTGATGAAACTCTATAGGTTATGTGAAACAAAGAAACTGATTACACCAATCAATGTTAGTTCCATTGTTTATAATAGTATCACCAAGACTGTCATTGATTGAGGTGTTTGCTTCAATAACTTGGTTACATTTTGACTTTAGTTTCCAGCCCATTTATTCCAAAGAATTGTATATTTATATCTATATTGTATTGATTATGCAGATGAAGAAAGGTAAAAAAAAATGGTGACTTCTTAATTTGTCGACATATGCACGCAGTTGTCATAAATTTGGTTTGCCAAATCCCAGTGCAGGTGCTTCAATAGAGGTCAACACTTTCACTGGAAAAGCATACCCTACTGAATGAAGGAACAAAGACGTTTTGTTGCCTTTACGTTCCTTATTACTTTTCATAACATAAACAAATTAATACATACAACTCCATATGTGAACAACTTTTCCTTGCTGTTGTTTGAATTTTATAGCCAAGACTCGTGGACACCCATAGAGTCGTCATGAAATTTTTTAGTAAAATTTGAATACTTTCCCACATTTCACAATAACACTAGTTCCTTTTCTATTTTTTCTCCTTTTGATTGCATAGTTTTAAGTTATCTTCTTCCTCGCGTTTCCTACAACTTCTATTCACAATTCGATGTGGTTTTCCTATAGGCATATCCATTGCACCTTGGGGTGTAATTACTATTTCATAGCACCTAGCTCATTATATTAAATTCTCGACACATTAACACCTACCTTACTATATTGTAGCTATGAGAATTAGCACATTGCATTTGTTACGCCCTCTAGTCCCACAACCCCATCAATTGTCATTTCAAGAAAGAATATCTCAAAGACTCTTAAGGTAAACTGCGGCGAAGGTAAACCGTTGATAACCTCATATTAAGAAAATTGTGTTTCAAGTGGTGAACATGTAACTATGAGTAAGGGGCATCCATGCCATCAAAGTCACCGAGGGCATGATCCTGGGCTCAACCATTTTGAATCTTTGTGTCAGGTATCTCCAGGCCTTGCACTCAACAAGGCTTGATCCTTGGTGGGATCATTAAAAACCTAACAACATCACCAATAAACCAAGCGCCTTTCACGATAAACTTTACACAGCAGTATTAAAAATAATAAAACTTTACATAGCAATATTATATTCGCAAGTCCATAAACAAACCATTTTATTTTAAAAAAATCAGAAAACGTTGGATGTTCAAAATCACAGAGGGTCTGCTTATAGACAGAATATACTGGTCAGAATGATGATATTGTGCATAATACAGTTGAAGAAATTTCACCAGTAAGGTAAACAAAAATGACGGAAATAGTAAATCAAAAAAAGTCATAATCCAATTGTAAGTATTTTTAAGTTGAAGCATGACGGTTTGGCTTATATAGCCTGACATGACTCAGCACCGTTTTAGAATCGGTAAGTAACGTATGTATCATTATTCTTCCACTTTTGATTTGCAATAACCCTCTTCTAGTTTTTCAAACCACCAGTTAAAAATTTAGTGTAGGCCGTACTCTTATTTTTGTAAGCATCTGTCCAAACTTGGAATATACTCTTCTGATTGAGACAGGGACTGTTTCAACAACTTTAATTTGGAATCAGCGATCATATTGAACACCCATGTTTGAAGAAGGGATATTCGATAAGCCCAGGTAGTTATTACCTTAGCATTTCCTAGATATCCAAGAATAATCGTGCTTCTGTTCAGTTGTGGCCCTCGAAGCTATATTTTCGCTAATTCTTCTTCTTCAAAAAATGTTTTAATCGCTGCTGCTTCGCATGCGCGCGTCTCAAAACATCTCCATCAACCACTTCAAAGAACTCCATGCTCTAGCACGCTGGATAACTGGCCAAGAAAATTGAGATTGAAGCAATATTAAAACCCAAAAACGAGTCACTTGTAGAAAATAATTTTTTTTACAATAATGAACTGAACCTTTTATTACATATGGCATATAAGTAAAAACCTGCGGAAGAAGATCACAAGAAAAATTGAATGCTGTCTATATACTCTCCAGAAAACACACGCTTGCACATATCTGATATTCCGCCGAAGAATTTTCATCACACTTTCCTTCCAAATATCTGCATTGGTTTATCTATAGTCGTGTTTCTTTTGTACCCATCTACTTTTTGCTTAGATCGAAAACTGAAAAGAGATCGTTTCTTTCTCCCAGAGGAGTCCACTCAGCAGATTTCCATAATCATCTATGCAATAATCGACGAGCAATGAGCAGTTTGCGAAATCGCCAGGCATTTTGTAAAACTGTAGAGAAGAATACATCAGATACGCTCAAAACATTTGACATATCTCCCAAAGGTACAGTAGTAAACACCTCTATTTTGAGGGGCGCTCTTCAGCCTGCGCTTGGAGATCATTGATTCTAAATTTTTGATTTTTTAAACAACTTGGGAATGAAGAATCATTCGCTCCATACTCTTCTCCCTTAATGATCAATCGGACGCGTATAGCTGCAGCAGAAACATCCCCAAATTTAAGACTATTTTTTGCCATGGCTGATCACAAAGGAGAGAAAATTATAATGCAACGAAATAATCTACCCAAAGAACCAGCCGCAAAATATCAATATCGCATTGATAACTGATAACGTTGCACATGATAGTTGGAACAAATTTTGGAGAGATTTTGGTAAACCACCGAAGGGACATTCAAGAAAACATCACTCAGTGCAGTGTACATTGCACTATAGTTCAATTGGAAAGAATTTCTAGCCAAGGAAGTCATCTTAAACACATACAGGGAAGACATTTCAATATTAGTTTTTGGTTATGCCGGTTTACACATTGGAGAGCACCAGGGAGAGAGTAAGTCACATAAGACTATGAAGTTTGCACAAAGGATACATATGAAAAGGAAAATAGGGGCTGACAGCCAGCCAACAAATGATGGAAAAAACATTACACACGAACCATACAAAGATTTTGAAATTATTTGCCAGTCAGTAATTTGTATATTTTTATGCAATACAAAAACCTTTAAGAGAGTCACAAAGTGTTGAGGGCTGATTGCAATTGAACTAAGATATGGTTCCTTACTAAAAATTGTGAAGGAAAAACACACTATAAAACTAACCCAGTAGATCCATGGAGGTGCCATCTGAAATTTGTACAGAAAGTGCTATTGTAGAATTTTAGTACCTTTCCAATAACATGGTCCCATGATAGATGAGAATTCTTGCCTGTCATATTTTTGCAAATGATATAAAGAACTATTTGTTTTGTATTTTCTTAAAAACTTAGCATCGTACAAGGTTTGTCAATAGAAACAATGAAATATCAAGGTGACTAATTGCTCTGATTTAAATCAACAGTTTACCAAATCCTTTAACAAAATTATGTTTCTACCTCTTGACTAGCATGGTGTTTTTTCAGACATTATTAAAAATGAATTAAGTTAAATAAATCATTGATTAAATATAGAAATATCTTAAGAAAGTGAAAACATATAATTACGCCGAAGGCGTTTCCCCTATGGGAAAGGCCCTTGCGGACGTTTCTAGGACTGTGCTAAATTTGACGTCTTGACGACTGTTTGGACGTTTTTTTGCATGTGCCTGTTTTTGTTGTGCACATCATACTAGGGTCGGGTTTTTGCAGTTTTGATCCTCGTGGAGTGGGTTTTGGCGTTTTTCTTACATGCTGGTCGTTTCTCCATGTTAGACGTTTTTCCTCCATGCTGGGCGCGGATTTTTGCAGGGTTTGGTCATTTTGGTCTGCTGCCCTTCGCACCTTGGACCTGATGTTCTCACGCCTTGGACCTGTGCTCTTTTTCAGCTTGCTGGGCGTGTGGCTTGCTGGGCGTGAGTTTTTGCGGCCTGCTGTGTGTCTCAGGGTTTGGTGTCCATTTTGGGCGCCTTTTCTGCCTTCCACGCCTCCTCAAACGCTACCCCTATTATAACCTGGCACAGATTTTGCAGGGTTTCTTCCTGCTGGCGTGTCCCCTATATGCTGTGTGTTTTGCATATTCATTGGCCTGTTTTTCAGTGCCTTGGACTTCGCCCTGGTCTGCATTTTTTGTAGCCTATGTATTTGTGCCTGGCTCTATATTTTGCGGCCTGTATTTTGCCACCTCACATTGGCTATTTGGCCTTTTGTGCTATGGTTTGGCGCCTTCTTCTGCCCCTGGTTCGTGGTTTGTGCTAGGGTATGACTGTCAAACAACCTGAGGTTAGAGAGACTGTGAGCTACCTTAGGGAAAAAGAACAACACCGATTAGGGATGAAAGACAATCTAACCTATCTTAGGGTGAAGGAACAATGCCAATTTGAGGCACTTCAAAAGCAACAAGCAGTAGCAGAAGCAGCATATGATCAAAAGGATGCCTCAACTTCCCTAGGATGTATGATTCGCGTGAATAATTCCATGGGTGTGCCTCAATTAAGTTTGAAGGAAGTTATTGAGGTATATGCACAAGAACATGATATACACTTTTTTCCTAAAGTGGATCGCACATAAAAGACAACAATTAAGTTAGTGTTTCTCCCACGCCTCAATTTATTATGCCTTTCTCCACAAGCACGCATCCACCAAATTTCGTATTTTTAGGGGTAAAATATTAAAATGTAGGATTTGGAAAATTTATGTTATTTATTATTATTTTATACCATAAATATTTAAATTATGAACATCTCCAAGATTTTATAGTCAAGAACTAAAAGGATATTCACTTTTCAGCATTGTTTACAAGGTTTTCAACAGTCCTTGAAATATTAGTGAGGCCACGCATCCACCAAATTTCGTATTTTTAGGGGTAAAATATTAAAATGTAGGATTTGGAAAATTTATGTTATTTATTATTATTTTATACCATAAATATTTAAATTATGAACATCTCCAAGATTTTATAGTCAGCAACTAAAAGGATATTCACTTTTCAGTATTGTTTACAAGGTTTTCAACAATCCTTGAAATATTAGTGAGGCCGTATTTTTTGAGTTTTTATCGTATTTTTTGATTGACTGTCTTTATTCCATATTTGAAGACCATCGCTTAATACTCTCTGTACGAAAGTTGCTACCTTGAGTACATGATTGAACGCTTATGATTATCACTTTAGCAAATAACTCAGGTTTCTTGAGACTGGTATAATTTGATTTGACTTAGTTAGAAGTAGTAGCTATGGTTCCTTCCAAAGTTCCAAGTTATATATAAGGGTAATTATGAATGTTCTATGCTTTTGGCATTTTTACAGTGTATCATTATGTAATATCATGTTTAAGAATCAATTAGATGCAATTAGTTCCAAGAGGATCATGATGAACTCGGGACAGAGTTAAACTATTCACCCAAAAAACTATTCTTCTCTGCACCAACATCATTTCACTGGCTTGCTCTTCTCCTTGACCAATATTATACCCTGATTCATTGTTTTCTTTCTGTCATTTCCTGAAAGCAATCAAATGCTCTGCAACCTCCTTAACCGAGCCTATAACATGTGTATGGTCTTCTTTGACTTTACTAGCCCTTTCCAATGCAATGTGAACGCCGAATGGTATATGTTATTAGATTTAGAAATACAGTTATTACTTTTGTAGTTGATGTTGATAAGGGGTGTGATTGACAATACTAATTTTCTATTAAAGCCAGAACAAATGTTGTGAAATACATTAGAAGGGATGTTAGATAACACTTAGTTGTGTAATATTTGAATACAAATTCAAGTGAGACATTTAAGTTTGCTAATACTCACTCTCAAGAATGTAGTGGATGTGAAGTGTTGTTGTCAAAGTAGATTGAAAGAATGACTAAGTGCTTTAACATATTATCTCTCCATGAAACTAAAATGAGACAGAATATGCAATTATATATAAAAAATCTGAAATGGTTATGGTACATTCCAATTTTCTTTATTACGTCAACGAGTTTGAGTGCATCATTGTTAGAGCTATTTTGTGCATATCTTACAATCATAACATTCCATGAGACCACATTTCTTTGAGGCATTTTGCAAACAAAAAACGGTATATGTTATGTGTTATAGGGATAGTTTTTACTTTTGTAGTTGTGTTTGTTTAAACTATGGGTGATTGATTTTATATGTGTAGAAATATAGATGAGTCACTTCATTTAAAAAGCGCAAACATGAGGTCCAACCCTTTAAACTATTCAAAATGCAAAAAAGTGATATAATGTACTTTACTACAGTCATGCTCTGTGACTCTAGACACCAATTTTTTACACAAGCTTCCTTGCTCCACTGAATTTTGTCTCTCCCTCTTTACTTGCTACTACCTTCCAACCCTGCTTCCATAGCTGAAACTAACTCCCTTGATCCTTTTGGATCTCTCATGTTCACAAGATGCTTGAGAATGCTTAAAGCCATAAAATCTTGAATTTCTGCATGCAAAAGTGTTGTGTGTGTAAAAATTGGTTTTCAGTTTTTATCGTATTTTTTGATTGACTGTCTTTTTTCCATATTTGAAGACCATCGCTTAATACTCTCTATACGAAAGTTGCTACCTTGAGTACATGATTGAACGCTTATGATTATCACTTTAGCAAATAACTCATGCTTCTTGAGACTGGTATAATTTGATTTGACTTAGTTAGAGACTGTGGTTCCTTCCAACGTTCCAAGTTATATATAAGGGTAATTATGAATGTTCTATGCTTTTGGAATTTTTGCAGTGTATTATTATGTAATATCATGGTTAGGAATCAATTAGATGCAATTAGTTCCAAGAGGATCATGATGAACTCTGGACAAAGTTAAACTATTCAACCAAAAAACTATTCTTCTCTACACCAACATCATTTCACTGGCTTGCTCTTCTCCTTGACCAATATTATATCTTGATTCATTGTTTTCTTTATGTCATTTCCTGAAAGCAATCAAATGCTCTACGACCTCCTTAACTAAGCCTATAACATGTGTATGGTCTTCTTTGACTTTACTAGCCCTTTCCAAATCCTCTTCCTCTCGGGTTTGATACTCTGCCTCCTCTGATAGGTTCCTCTTTCACAGACACTCATCTCGTTGTTTCTTTAAATATTTTGATTTATATGTAGAGGGTCATCCTTGGGCTCTGTTTGATCATAGTCCTCCTCTATTTGCAAATGTTTTACTGGATATGTTCTTGTTCTTCTCTTCAGCCTTTTACTGTTAGTGATAGGCCTCTTCGAGGCAACCCAACTTGAATAAGGCTAATTCATCTTGGATATGCTACAGGCTTACTAACAAAAGCGATGTGTACAACTTTGGGGTGGTTTTATCTAAGCTTATTTCTGCTAAGAAGGTCGTGGATATAACCAAGAATAACAGGGACATTGGGATTGCTAATTTAGTTGTATCTAAGATTTAGTGTGGGGTTTTGGAGGAGCTTGTGGATCCAAATTTGGAGATTGATGTTAAGCATGTGGTGAAGGAAATGGTTTGCAGGGTTGCTAAATTGGCTTTCAGGTGCCTTGCTGCTGAAAAAGATGACAGACCTAATATGATGGAAGTGGCTGCTCAGCTTCAGGAAATTAAACAGTTTGGATATGGTGGGTGTGCTGAAAAAGGTCTGAATTCATATAATTCTTTTGATGTTGTCCAAGAGAATAGGAAATCATTGAGTTATGTGCATGCTGGTTCACCCACTTCTGTTCAAGAAAAATGGAGGAGCACAAGCACTACACCAGACAATAGTGAAAATGGGTTTGTGTGATCTTCAATTGATATAAGATTTGAGCCACATACCCAATTTTCAGTTTAGATGTTCATCCTAGATTGAGTTATGTGTATGTCAGTTCGCCCACTTTTGTTCTGGAAAAGTGGAGCACAAGCACTACACCAGACAACAGCTAAAATGGGTTTGTGTGATCTTCAATTGATATAAGATTTGAGTCACATACACAATTTACAGTTTAGATGTTCATCCTAGATTAAGTTATGTATATGTTGGTTGGCCCATTTTTGTTTAGGAAAAGTGGAGGAGCACAAGCACTACACCAGACAACAATGAAAAATGGGTGTGATCATTAATTGATATAAGATTTGAGCCACATACCCATTTCTCAGTTTAAATGTTCACCCTAGATTCCATTTCCACTTCTTGCACACAAAAAAATGATGTAGCCATTACTTCCTGAGAGCCACCATGATCTACAAGATTCTGATTGTAAGGATGCTTCATTTTCAGGAGCACTATTCAATTTTTGAACAACCATTGTGGTGTATTGCATCTGGCTTTAAATTTGATCAATTTTATATGAATGTATTTCCTTGGGTTGTGAGCTGAAAAAATGGTTGTTGTTGTTATGTTCTTCCTTGAATTAAAACTCAAGGAAGAAATTCTCTCGGAATCCAGAAATACATGCCCTCAATTTCGCATCCACAAACTTTATGAAACATTGTGCAAATGCTTGCGGAAAATTTGGCAGACTTAGCAAGTCTCATGTCAAGACTCGTGAGTCTCGCATTTGGCCTCGACGAGGCCTATTGTTTATCATTATTTTTTAACATAAATTTTTAAAAAGAACATATTTGAATTTTTTGAAGACTTTTGAAACCCATTCTACAAGAAATAGTCATCAATCATAGCATACCAGGTTATGGGAGCACACTTCAATCTATACAACACCTCTTTGAGGCAGCACATTAGATGCTTTCTGCTCTCTTTTGCATATCCACATAGCTACTCCATATAGACTTCCCAAGTCAATTCATCATTAACCAAAGCATTCGATACTAATATCACTCAACAAAATTGACCCATCATAAATACTAGCCTCTACTTTGATAGCACCTCCACTAGTACCTTACTCAAACTTCTTGTATCCAAAGCAGTATCAAATGTATAAATGTATTCATGTTTAGTGCCAAAATACTTGGCCACAAAAGACTACCACTCATGATATAAAATCTGCAAATGTTTGGAAGTTTTCATGTATTCATGTTTAGTTCACATAAAATAGTCTGCAAAATGCTACCACTCATGATATAAGATTTACAAATGTATATGTACGACTGTGTAACAAATTTCAAATGTAGAGATAGAACCTTTAAATGTAATGCTTCATCTATATTCCTACACTTACAAAATCAATCACGCCCCTTATCAACATCAAATACAAAACTAATAACTATCCCTCTAAAATCAAATAACATATACCATTCGGCGTTCACATTGCATTGTGCACATGCGATTGCTAGTAACTAGAGTGACAAAATAGAACTGTTATCTAAGACTAATCCCACCATTTGTTCTCTAACTAGGTAGCCGGTATGTCGGTATGTTGGGGTTAAATTTGATGGCCACCTATGTCTCGATAAACAATTTTTAGGTGACAAAGAAATTTTAAATTTTGCCCTTCAAAATACAAAATAGTGTTATTTTTTTATGTTAATAAAATATATAAAATATTATTTTATATATATTTAACTATTTCAAATATATTTTTGTATAATTTACCTATAAATCTATATTAAAAATAACGGCCTCCCTTAAAATCTGCAAGTCGCACGTGACGGTTTTTCCAAATATTTGCAAGTATTTTACAGCTAAAATCATGAAAAACGTCTAAACGACCATTAAATTTAATCCTTGGGGGTATGGCATGGGTATGTGTACGGGTATCTAGTACGGCAATTTTTGGGGGTCGGGTACAACACTTAGGTACGGCCATCCGTATATATATATCGTTAAATAAGTAAAATTTCAGCTTTATATATGAATAGAGTAAACAAATTATTAAACTAGCAATCGCATGTGTTTCATGCAATGTGAACGCCGAACGGTATATGTTATTTGTTTTAGAGGTATAATTATTACTTTTGTAGTTGATGTTGATAAGGGGTGTGATTGATTTCGTAAGTGTAGAAATATAGATGGGCCACTTAATTTTAAGGTTGTTTCTACATTTCAAACTTGTTAAAAATTCATACATGAATACATTTGATATTGTTTTCGATAGTTAATTTATTTTATAGTTGATGTTGTATATCATATTTCACAACATCAAATAAATGTAGATCTACGTGCAGATAATGAGACATGTATACATTTGCAGTTTTTATATCATGAATGGTAGCCTTTAGTGGGCATTTTTTAGTTTCAATAAACATGATTACATTTGATACCCCTTAACAACAGTGCCGCTTTGGATACAAGAAGTGTTGAGTATAGTAGTAGTGGAGGTGCTATCAAAGCAGAGGGTAGTATTTACGATGGGTTGAGTGATTGTAGTCTTACTTCCTCGTTTCTTCTTGCTCCAAGTGTTGGTACCTACGCCATATTTGAGTATCTCTCGAATGAAAAAGCAGGTGAAATGCACATATTTGCAAGCGAGGGAACTCTAGAGAAAGCTATGAAAGTCAGACCATGCCTTTCAATGGTTCCAATGTCGATGGTTTCTCTATGCAAAGTAAGTCCCTGCGACTTGTGGATAGTTAATCCCCATGCCATTTTAATCAGCAATTGTCTTCGATTCCCTCTCAAAATAGGGGTATGGGAATATGTAACGGGTTGGAGGGATCCCAACATGGGCCGTTGTATCTATCCAATTTGACAACAACAAATAAAGGTAATGTTGGTGGTTGCATTGATGCGTCATAGACAATGTCGGTGATTGTTCCTGTAGCACCATTCATGAGGCTGCGTCAACCCATAGATTTGTAATAAGCATGATTTTTTGTTGTTTGCATAACAAAACTTTGTGTTCCAACTGATCATCATCAGGATTTCCTAGTCCAGACCATCTGTTACTTTCAGCAATGGATTGGGCAATCGGAACATTCAATGCCTTCAACATCTGAAGGTTGTGGGAATCCACTAGATCATTTTTTGCAAACAAATGTGGTGCGTCCTTAAAAATGTTGAGCTCTTGCTGAGTTAGGTGTGTGTCTGTGCGAGACATTAAGAGTTCCCAATCCTCAATTAGAGGGGTTGAATCTCGCATGTGTAGCAGTAAATTCCGGAATGAAACCTATGCATTGGTTGTTCCTTGTTGCCGAAATATTGTTTGCAATGTAATGGAAGACTGAAATCCGTCCAAAGGGTTGCTCCGTAGGAATTACTTGCATAAAGAGGATTGTCCAAAACTGGTGGTAATTGCCGAGATCACTGAGGAAGATGACTGATCTATTCCCAAATTCAGATGTTCTTGAGTGTGGGAAAGCTTCACGGAGCCTACTGTCAACTAAATACACACAATCCCCCTGCAGATTCTTATACTTACTTTCAACTATTGCAGACTTGTATTTCCAAGAAATCCCTTTCACAGGGTAAGAAAATTCACTCCCACATCAATCAGACGGGATTTAAGTTTTCACACACATACTACTACAAAATACCCTTATACGCATGGATGTCAAGTGCGGATGTTTAGTGGATGCTCGCCATCTGTTTGTCCAAATGACTGAACGAGACCTCTTCTCATGGAACAATAGGAGCAATATCGTTTGTGAATTTGTTAAGTTAAAAGTTATTGAACTCTTTCGTAAAATTTTGCTAAAAATTAGATCAAATTGACCTGATTTATCCTCTTCACAAATTGTAATACCTAGATTTTCTCACATGTAAATATTATGTATTTTGAGAAGGGTGTCCCCTTTTTGTGAAATGGTAGCTCAAGTGCAAAGGGATATCCATAAGATTAGTGAACAAAAATTCTTTGGGGCTTTTGGAGCTCGGATGTAGCCCTGGGTCATGTCATTTGGTGCAAGAGAAAACCCAGTGAAAGGGAAATCACCTACCTCTTAAAATTTGATTATTGCTTTGGATTGTAGAATAAGTAAAGAGGGTGTGTTAATTTGACATTAGCCGCTCCACCTTCCTTCTTAGCATGTCGGATCAGAATTCGGCAAAGAAATGGAGTAATACTCCAAATTGTCTCAAACAATTTGGCTTGAGCTATGTATTAACCACCCAAATTAAAAGGGGATTTTCTTGGAGTTTTATTCTGAGAGATTTGGGGTTTCTAGAGTTTTTACTTTTTGTGCTCTTTGCTTTTGGGTAGATGAGGAAACCATGCGTTCTGTGTCACACCCAAAGTCCCCATGGTTTTGAGGAGCATGAAGTGTGGTTGGAATGTGTGAGAATGTTTTGCTTCCATGTTCAAAGAGCAATAAAGGGGCTTACTCAGGTTGAAGTGGGCAATCACTTGTCTTACTTTGCATGTGTTCCCGTGGTCTGGTTACAGGCTACGGCTTCTGTGAGGCCATAGTATGGTTGAAGCTAGCAAGCACTACATAATTAAATGGTTTTATTTTCCATTACACATACCTTGGTCATGTTAGTGTGAAGGAAAAAATAGCAATCCAATTAATCATGTTACAAATGCCAAAGTTAATAATTCTAGGCAGATTTTGATGTAGGAAAGAATGCAATTGTGTAAACAATCAAATTATATGAATAATTATTTTGGTGTACCTATATCTACTGAGGCAAATCAGAGAATCTTTTAGTATATTTATTAGTATTTTTGGCTGCTACATTGTCTGTAGAATCTGCATGGTGCTCCCACATCGATTCCCTTGGAATCTACTATTGTATGTGGTAAAGATTAAAGTAGAGTATAAGGCTTACAGAGGTGCATCTTAATGATAGGAGACTATGAGCTACATTGGAGATAATTTTCACTTGCAAAAAATACACTTAATTCGTAAAGGAAAAGATATAAGAAGGCATTGTCACAAGTATTGAGTCAAGTAATGGCATTTGACAATTTTTTTTTTTTGAGGCGTTGCCTCTATATTTGTATTAATTATAGGAAGATTCTAAAATATATATATATATAGGGACTTGTGACATACCAAAACTTGTTTTCCTCTTCTCTATATTTGGATTTTAAATTAGCTGTAGAGGATGTATGTCTGAGAAGCTTAACAAAATGTTCCCATGTCTGACCTGGATTCCCCTCGTTCTTGGGGTCTGATGCATACAAAAATAAAACAACATCTAGCAGTAGTTTCCTCTCATAAACGCTTAAACCCGCTTCAGATACAACTGCAGATCCAGATCAATCGATTTGTATTAAGTATTATGAGGAGATATTAGGCATGCAGATTTATCATTTTTAAATTATATTTGTTTCTCACCTAAAATAAAAATAATAATTACCTTTAAAAAACAAAATTTAAACCCACCAATTTTAGAGCACTCGAGTTAATATAGTTGATAACTATTGTTTTTATTTAGCTACAAATTCAATTTTTCGATCATTAAATTTTTAATTATGTTATTAATTATGTGAAGGGTTATTCATATCAATAGCCTTAATATACATCATTCATTCTTATTACGTTAATTGATCTCTAATCTAATTTTTATATTTTTATTTTGTTAATTGAATATGACATTTTCAATCGGCATTAAAATCACCATTTTAATTTGTGCTTAAGAAACTAACGATAAAACTCATAAAATTCACATGTTCACAGTTTTGATTAAACATACTTGAGGATATTACCATGGGAAATACTTAAGCATAAAAAATGGACAACAACATGATCAAACTCATATAACTCATATAAATCACCGTTCACAGTAATGATTACAAATACTAAGGAAATTACGACTCTAAATACTTAAATTGTAAGTAAACAACAAGATCAATAATGAATTATGGTCTCATAACAATGTAATCCGTCGAATTCCACAACGAATACTACTTTTAAATCCCTCTTTTCATGGGCACCTGATTCCTCTGCTTTGCCATCGTGAATTTGATTATAACGCTTTGAGACTTCAGATTTCTGTAAATAGAATTAATACTTCAGTGAAAAAATAAAACAATGGTTATACCTCAAATAATATTTACAAATTGAAAGGGATTCTTGTATGTACATGGAAGCTCATATAAGTTCCAGTGGCCGCAGCTAAAGCTAAAACAATCCCTACAATTTTTTCCATCTTCAGTTTGAATTTCCATCGCTTGCCAACGTTGCTTGGAAAGATAACCGCAAAAATCACATCCCTGTGCAATATGTTGGTAACGGATCGGCCACGACAATGCCCTTTCATCTGGTGTTCGCAAATCACGATGATGCAACCGCTTCGACAAGCTCCCGTTGGACATGTATTCATACACCAACAACTTGAAATCGGTGTCTTCGCTTGATCTAAAACTCGAACTAAAAGTAAAAACATCCCAAAAAACTATTAAACAACAAAAATGTCTAGACGACCGTCAAACCGTCAAATTTAAGACAGTCATAGAAACATCCGCAAATGCCTTTCCCATAGGGGAATGCCTTTGGCGTAATAAGTGAAATAGCAAATAAAATATTTATAATTCAATGCATTTTGTCATGATATTCATTGATTGAACTTAGAACAAGTACATTGTTCAGACTCCAAATGTTAAAATGTATACACAAAAAATCAAGATAAATCAGAATACTAATAATCCAATTATAATCATGAATAATAAAAATCACAAAACCGAATTGAATTCACTATTACCAGCCTTCCTCCAAGTCCGCAGCTTCAAATTCCTTTGGGGTTTCTCTTATTATTTTTGCCTTAGTCTTACTTGCTAGTGGAGATGCTACCACTGCATTTTTTTATTTTACATTACCCAAACTCATCTCGATTGTTATAGTTTCGCCATTGTTTTAGGTATCTCTGTGAGTGCCCTTGTTTTACCACATTTGAATTATTTATGTGATCCCATCTATTGATCTTTATTAACCCCAAAAAATTTATAAAAAAATTAGTAAAAACATGTTGTCTTTTATTATGGGTACACTGTGGTACGGCCGGTGTACAACCAAGATAGTCCCTAGGTACATCCCAAGAAGTAGCCAGATGTTCCTAGTAATCATTGAACGACTGGGTGTACCCATACCCATGCCCCGTAGGGTACATACCGCTAACTAGTTCTCTAAGAATAATAACTAGACATTCAATGGAAACCTCTAGATTCATTGAAAAATACTAGGAGAATAGAGATTCAATATCACCTTGCTCAAATTTGGTTTTATATTTCTAGTCAATCTTCGGTAGCATCTGAATGGTTGTTGTCTTGTAGAGAATCTATATATCACCAACTACATGGAAAAAAAAAAGACACCACTATCCAAACTAAAGTGTCAAACAAACATATATATAGGTTAGGGGTGTGCACCTTGGATATGATAAAGCAGTGCAAGAAAGCTCAAACAACATGCCACTTCATTCATAGATGAAGATATCAAGTTATTCTCACTGGGTATTCTTAGCAACGTCCCGAATTCTAGATCCAACCTCTTCCACTAGAGAACAACATGCTTGAAATTCTGCATAACAAACAAATGTATCATTCTCTCGAATTATTCGATCTATAAAAAAATGAAAAAATGTAATAAATGAAAGATAGACTACATTCTCCCATAGACATGTTTCTAAAATAAATGAAAACTACTCACCAAGCCTTTTATCCCATCTTCGGCTGCCATTTTCACCGCTGCTACCTAATGTCTTCTTTTTGGTTGTTGTTGTTTGTGTGGTTGTTGGTGGTTAGCTCCATGTTCCTTGGTTTTTCCACTTTATTAATTGAAAAGAATTTTAGTAATTATATATAATTCTCGACAACAAGTTTACAATGTTGTTTTTCCACCCGTATTTTATATAGTTAACATTGTACTATTATGTATCATGTTCAATCAAAACAAAAATAAAAACTACTCAATCAAATGGAGATTTTCAAATAAATAACTCCTCATTTCTTTTTTTTGAACAATTAAACCAAGTAATTAGATGTTCTACATCTATTGTCGATAAGCTTGAGACAATTTGAAATATATCAAGACAAAATTGTCAACAGAATAAATGCAAAATTTTAGAAGGTAAACTCAACCAACTTACACAAGTAAATTTTTTTGTATTGTTGCAGTTCTACAATTAAGAAATATGTCACTATTTTTGTTGGCCATTGAAAATGGTCCTTTGAAATGCCTATCTATATTTTAAAAACTCTAGATATCACAAAAAATTAAGTTACGCCTTTTAGAAAATTATTGACGGTGGACGTAAGGGGTTTTCTTCTTTGTCATCAATCGGGGGCAATTTACTAATAATGTGGTGGAATCTTGGCAATTCGAAAGCTCTCCTAGAGGAAACTAAATTGGGATGTCTTAGAATTATAGTTGAATCAGACTTGAAGGTTATAATCAACCTTCTTTCAACTCAAGAGCAACATAGATCCAATAATTGGTTAATCGCCAGATACAAGATAATATTAAAGTTATTGCTCAACAATTTCAGACCATCATATATCAAAATGTTCCTAGAGATTAGAATAAGGTGGCAGATGCTTTAGTGAATTGGGCATTGGATCATAAGTAACCTCATCAACTTTGTTCTTTACCTTTGACATGGTCTCCAGAGAAGCGAAATAGATTGAGAAGATCCTTCACTGCAATAATCTAATGGATGATTTGTAGATATGTTCTCTTTCTTCTTTAATATGTTGTTGGAATTCCAAGGATATATCTTGGAGTATAAGTATCATGGCTTGGGATTGTAATTTGAATAATTTAATTTTAATAATATAAGTCTAGTTATTTAAAAAAAACAACACATTTGGTGACTCCAAGCACTATATCAACTAGTTTCAGCAGTCAAAGTGTCTCAATTTCATGAGAAGGATGCAAACAAGGTCAAAAATAGCAAAAGAAGGATCGCTTTGATTGCTTGCAGCTTGTCACCTAGGAGAACGAGAAAAGGAAAATCAGTTTAGAGATCACCATCTCCACCAAACAGGTTCTCTCCACTCCACCTCTTGGTAGGCCTTTCTTGCAATCATCTAGAGTTTTATGACCCATTCAAATCATGATAACACAGAGAAATCTGCCTTTTGTCAGTTTCAATAATGGTAGTCCTCTAGCTCTCAATGCACAACATGATATACCAATAGCTACATTTAAAAGCATACCTTTCTTCACTGGTGAAAATCACACTACCCTAGTTTATCACATTCAAGATGTTGCTAATGTGTGTTCAATCCATTCTCTATCAAGAGGATGTTGTAATTAGAATTTTGGTTTCATCATTCAAAGGAAAATATCTTCAATGGTATAGGAGTTTAAGACCAGCTTCAATTACAAATTGGGATCAACTTGAGAAGCCCTTTGCAATCATTTTGAGGATAAATCAAATCACATGTCTTTGGTAGAGCAACTGACAACAACAAAGAGAGCCCCTAATGAGAAAATGACAAACTTTAACACCATATTTTAAAGGACCTTGGATAGAATTCCTCAAGTGGTAAGGCCTACACCCCAACATGCATTTCTTTATTACCTAAAGGCTTTAAATAGTGACATTTCAGTCATGATTCAGTCCATGGATGGTAGAACATCGTTAGTGCTTATGACATTGCTATTAGGGATGAGAATAGTCTTATTCAAGCTGGGAAACTTGCTCCTAGACCTCTAACACCTATATTCTAAGAGATTGAGACACTCTACTACCTCCAATGCCTAAATCAAGCCCTTGAGTTAGCCCATATTCCAACCCCCAGAAACCAAAGTTCTAGTCAATCATCCACTTCCTCAAGCCCTTATGCTAAGTTACAAGAGGTAATGAAACATTTGTAAAACTTTGGGAATGAGTTGGTATCCATTAAGAGGTAGCAAACTCAAAGTTTCGAGACTCTATCAGCCTCCATACCAACCAAACAAACCTTTATCCCAAGCTGCACCTCAACATCAAAATCAATTTCCCTCCGCTTAGGCCAATTCGACGACACAATTCCAATGTGGCTAGTTCAAACTTTGAGAATGAGTTTGTATCCATTAAGAGGCAACAAGCTCAAAGTTTCAGACCCTATCAGCCCCCTTACCAACCAAACAAGCCTTTATCCCAAGCTGTACCTCAAATCAAAATCAATTTCCCTTCGCTAGGCCATTTCAACCATACAATCCCAATGTGGCTAGTTCATTGCAAGCTTTGGCTCCCATTCAAAATAACCTGGTGCAAAATTATAAGTGTTGTTTCCCTTGTCATCTCCCGCACAACCAAGCAACATGCCCTAATGGCATTCTAAACCAAGCCTTGATGGTACAAAATGTATGTCCCTCAAGAATCAAAATCAAAGGAAAATCAATAACATATTGTCACTCAGGAGGCACCACCAAGTGATACTTCACTTATAAACTAGCAAATGGATGAATTTTGTGGGGTAAATCAAAACTTTCCTTAAGGTGTGGCTGCTAATACTAGATCTAAGAAGAGAGCTATGGAAGAGGAACAATCAGCAAATGTAGGACCTCCATAACCCTCTTTGACACTCCAAGGAAGTGGAAACCCAAACATAGCCCCCAATGTGTAAAACCAACCCAAGGGCCCTTCTATATCAGCTCAAGTACAAGATAAAGTTGTTGTAACTAAGGTACAATAGAAGGATGATCTAACTCCTTTTAACATCCTTGAATAGATGAAGAAAACCAACGTGCACATATCCATGTGGGAGTCATTAGCAATTCTCTGGACGTATGATCTCATGCAGTGCCATGGATAACTTGTCTATTCCAAGTGAATCATTCAAGGAGAAGGAAAAGGTTCTTACCAATTCAATGTAAAAAAGGAGGATCAACCAAGAAGAAACATGAAGCCTCCACCATTCTATATATCCTTGATCATCGGGAATAAGTCGCTGCACAATTACATGATTGACTCGAGAAAGCAATTTAGTGAAGCCAAAACAAATTGCGATCAGCTAGGCCTCAAGTAATCTCTTGCAAAAGGAGTAGTGTAGTTGGATGGGACAACAATAGGAACTATTGGGGTTATCAAATGTTTAAGTCTCACACTACATGCATGTCCTAATGTATCAATTCCTCAAGACATATTCATAATTGATCTACCTCCACTCTTTGCTCTATGCCTATCCAGAGACTTCACTACCAAATTGGAGGATATTTGTCAACTAATTGGTCTCACATGCTTTTCAGGACCAGGTATGGCACTAAGGCTACTATCAATTTTGAACCTATTGCTACATACCATATACAACCTCATGTACGTAGCCCTATTAATGCCAATTGTAATATCTTTGATCAAGAGGATTGCCCAAGTACTCAAGAATCAGATACTCATATTGAAGGCATTCATGACTTACTACTTGATGAGTGGGAAAATGGGCATTATAAATTTGATCCATATCAACAAAGAAGAGGTTGGTCCTGGTATTTACAATTTGTATGAGGAGAATGCACCCCTTCCTAATGTAATCAAGCCAATTAATGAAGAAGAGAATGGAAAATGTTATTTGATGGATCAAGAAGTAGACAAGGTGTAGGAGGAGGTGTAGTTCTTGTGTCTCCTATAGGTATCAAGTATTCCTCCTCTTTCAAATTTCAATTCAACTTCTCCAAAAACATAGAAAATTATGAGTCCATCATTCACGGTCTATAATGGGCATAGAAGAAGAATATTAAGAAATTACAGACCTTTGGAGATAGTGAGATGATTGCAAACTAGGTTATAGGATGAAATCCAACCAAGAATGACTTGCTAAAGGCATATAAACACAGGGTATAGGACCTCTTTGAAGATTTTGAAGCTTTTAACATCCAAGTCATTCCAAAAAAATAAAATGAAACTATTGACAAAATTGCTACAATTAGAGCAAGGTTTGACGTTGTTGAAAACATTAAAAGGGACAAAGTGTAACCACATATCAAGGTGATAGTAAGGCCTTCTATACTAGACAATGACACAAATTGGAAAGTGTTTGAGAATGATCAACAAATTATTAATTTCATTCAAGAAGAAGTTGAGTTTTCCTCAAGGAATCAAGACAAGTTGTAGAAGCAAGTATGGAGACCAAGTGGTTCAAATCATATCAAACAAGATGCCCAAGGGCCTAGTTAACTTGGAATCCATTTTCAACCCTAATGACCTATTTAGAAAATAAAAGGAAAACATAACAGTCAAAGGTGAAGATTCAAAACCCATCTCAGTTGGTCAAGGAAAATTTCTTCAAATTGACAAGGTAAGCACTTCATAGGAGAAAATGCTTTTGTAGAAATTTTCCAAGAATTTGCTGATATTTTTTCATGGAGCTATGAAAACCTTAGATGTTTTGATCCTAGTTTATCTCAACATACCATTGAGTTAGATTCAACTCGCTAAGATTGTCGAAAAAAACAAATACCCTACATATAGATCCTCTGATGAAGAAAGAACTGAATAAGTTAATTGAGGCAAACATAATTTTTCCTATTAAGCATTCATCTTGGGTTTTAAACCTAGCTCTAATGCAGAAAAGGAATGGAGAAATTAGATTGTGTGTCGATTTCATAGATTTAAACAAGGAATCTATTGGAGCTCAAAATTGCACCCTAGATATGATCGATGAGGATCATGAATTCTGAAGCAACATGGGACTATCTCTCGCCTTAGGACATGAAAACCGAGATAGACCTCCGAGAAGACCGATTTCCTCTACCTATTTCTAATGCTAACACTACTCCTAAAACTAAAAGAAAATCCTAACCTAAATGTGCCAAGGGACCAGGGATAGAAAGAGATGCAGAAAAGGAAAATCCTAATCTAAAAAGGTGATAGCACTAGAAGAAGGGTCAATCACTTTCCACGAAGGCGACAGAAAAAGGGAAAACATAGAAGAAAGGAGAACAAGTTCACCACATACAAGAACCACGCAGATCTAGATTTCTTCACATGAACAACACATGAAATGGAGCCTACAAGTAAGAGGGAACACACAACATGCCAATAAATGCAAATAGAGAGGTAAGGAGAAATAAAACGTGAGACAAGGCAAGAGAGATAGCCACAAAATCTGATTTTATTGCTTAAGGGATGCACATTTGATTACATTCATGGCTGAAGATGAAAATACATTGTAGAGACCAATTCAAGGCCTAAAACCCATGGGAAGTCGGCCACCATTTTGACATGGTGTCGTTACAACAAAAGAGAGATCTGTTTTAATGAGTTGAGCTCTTACATTTATAGAAAAAGAAGAAGAGAAGGAAAGGAAAAAGAGAGGGAAATTGGATTTCAAATATCCCAACCACCAACAAAAAACAATAAATTTTTTGAGAAAGTTGGGTGCCTCTGGTTATCCACTGTCACACGCCATCTTCCTTGTTGGGCACCCATACTGCATTAAATGCTGGTAGTTGTGCCACCTGGAACTGCACCTTTTTGCATGTTGGAGAAGTATTCCAACTTTCCACTTATCAATCCTTAGTAAAATTAAGAAATCCATTTTTATTGCAAAGAGGATGTTGAGACCTTTCCATCGATATCAAGTTTGTAAAGATCGGATCATCCAATCAAAAGTTATGGCACTTTTAGTCTCCCACGGAAAACTATCATTTTTCTTCAATATGCGGCTTCTCCTTTCAATTTTGCATGGTTTTTTGACCTCTCGTGGTTCTTCCTTATGTTCTCAGCAGATCTCTTTTTAATGCATGATTTTTCAAAAAAATCCACAACAATGTTTGCTCCGCGGCTTCACTCAAGTTCTTCTCAGTATTGACCCGCGGCTTCATCAAGTGTGGCATGGCTCTTTCAATCATCCGCAAACCCTTTTCTTCACTTTGAGGCCTTCTATTGTATCCGTGGATTTCTTGACTTCAAGTGACTTTACTTCCTTAGTTGTGGTTTTTTCCTTCCCATCTGCAAAGATGTTGAAATGCTTCTATGACTAACATTCCTTTTCGCCTTTGGCTCAACTTTACTTTCGCATTGTCTCCAACTCTTTTCTTTTGTTCCAAGTCCACGATAGTCTAAGTTGTTCTATTTTTACAAGTGATGTAAAATAGAAAAACCATCTTTGAAGGATCGTTACCCACCGCCTTACAATGGAATAAATCTTACAAATGGTGACATATTTGGAAATATTTTCTCTCCTAGATGGATACTTAGGGTACAATCAGATCATGGTGAAGGAGGAAGATCACTTCAAGACAACCTTTACTACAAAGTGGGGAACCTATTCCTATAAGAAAATGGCATTTGGATTATCAAATTCAGGGGCAACATTCCAAACATCCATGGACATGGCATTCAAAGGGATGATCACCAAAAATTTCTTGTGTATCTTAACGATATTACAATGTTCTCTAAGGATGCAACCAATCATCTCCTTCATCTCAGGTGAGTCTTTGAGAGGTGTAAGAAGTTTGGAGTTTCCCTTAATCCTAAAAATTTCATCTTCCTAGCTCATGAAGGTAAGATCCTAGGCCATATTGTCTCTAAAGAAGGGTTAAGCATTAATCCAGAAAGATTTAGTGTCATCCTCGCATTGCCATTGCCTAGTCACAAGAAGACACTCCAAAGTTTCTTAGGAAGAATCAACTTTTTCATAAGGTTTTTTCCAAAATTTTCTGATCTTGTTAAACCATTGACACTGATGTTGAAGAAGAGCATGAATTTCAAATGGATGGTTGAGGGAAAGGATAACTTTGAAGTTATAACTCGCATTGTCATTGCCTAGTCACAAGAAGACACTCCAAATTTTCTTGGGAAGAATCAACTTTGTCAAAAGGTTTGTTCCAAAATTTTCCAATCTTGTCAAACCATTGAAACTGATGTTGAAGAAGAGCATGGCTTTCAAATGGAGAACTGAGGGAAAGGACAACTTTGAAGCTATAAAGAAAGCAATTTCATAGGAACCAAATCTCATTAACCCATATTTATCAAAGGACTTCACCTTGTATGCCTTTGGAGGTGTTGAAATAATATCTACCAAATTGGTACAAATGTATAAGGAAATATTGGAACTAGTTGAATTTTTCAGTCAAAGTCTTGCGGATTATGAGGTGAGATACTCATTTATTGAAAAACATGTGTTAGTTTTCATAAGGAGTTTGAAGAAATTTAGACACTTGGTATCCAATAACAAGATTCATCTACTAGTTTCACATGCTAGTGTGAAAGACTTCCTTTTGAATAAGGATTTGAATGAGAAAAGAGCTAGTTGGATAACTAGAGTGATGGAGTATGACATTGACATCAAGGTAACCAAGCTAGTTAGAGGAAATGGACTGCATGAGCAACTAGTTTTAGACCAACATATTGATGAAGAAGCCATCCTTATACTTCAAGATGACCAAGAACAGCTAATTGTTGCCTTGTTTCCCCCTTGTTGGACTCATGATGTAATGCACTTTCTCCAAACAAGACAATTCCCTAAAGGATTAAGTAAAGATAAAAGAAGGTATTTCAGACTTCAATCCATTCCCTATGTGCTTATTGATGAGGTCCTATTTAGAAAAGATGTGAATGGTGTTCTCCTAAGGTGCATCAAAATAGATCAAGATAGAAAAAGTGTTGCATGAGTTTCATGATGGAGAAGCGAGGCTCATTTTGCTCCAAGAGTGACAACTCTCGTGGATCTTGAAGCCTCGGGTATTATTGGCCTCACCTCTTCAATGATTGTTAGTCATGGGTCAAGAAATGTAAGAAACGTGCCTTCTTTACTGGTAAAGAAAGGTTAGCGGCCCTTCTACTCCATCCCATCTCAGTAGATCAACCATTCATGTAATGGGGATTAGACTTCATTGGAGTAATCAATCCACATTCAAGCTTGGAACACAAGTGGATCATATCAACCACAGACTATTTCACTAAATGGATAGAGGAATTTTCACTCAAGCAAGTAAATGAGGCCAACATTTTGGATTTCTATGAAGGTATTATGGTTAGATTCGGTATTCCTTCCACAATTATTTTTGACAATGCTCTAGCTTTCCTTAGCACAAAGATATCACATTGGGTTGTTAGGAATGAAATATCCTTGAGCACCTCTTCAAACTATTACCTCTAGGGTAATGGCTAGGATGAGTCCATAAATAAGAACCTTTTGAGGATCATAAGGAGAAATTTAGATGAAAACTAGAGGACTTGGCACACAAAGCTGAAATCAACCTTGTGGGATGATAGAATTACACCCAAAATATCAACTAGCAGCTCTCCCTATAAAATGGTTTATGGAAAAGAAGAAAGGCTATCAATATCTCTTGAATTTCCAACACTATAACTCATCAAACAATTGGAATTGTCTAAGTTTGAGACCATGGAAGTCAGGTATGTTAAACTCGTGGAGCTAGAAGAGTTGAGAAACCAAGCAATGCAAACAATGGAGAAGGATCAAGATGAGTTTTGACAATAAAGGAAAGTCTAAGAGCTTCCAATAAAGGGAATTAGTTCTAAAGTGCGATGCATACAGGGCCAAACCAGGTAAACACTTGAAGTTTGATGTAATATGGAGTGGCTCCTACATGATCTCAGTTGAAAATCAAACAATGCTTTCCAATTGTCAAAATTGGACAAAGAAGAATTGAAGATCCCGGTCAATGGGATCTACCTCAAGCATTATTATTGAAATGAATACCCTCCTTGTACATAGTATATTAGTTTTCAATTCCTCCAAGTTCTCTCGTGTGGTCATTCGTTGGACCTTAATATATTTATCTTATCTTATCTTATCTCAAAGACATTTTTTTTTTTGGTAGAGTAGGTTCCCTAAGTGCTCAGCATTATGTTTTTGCTTTTGGATGGCATGGTTCCACTGCATAGTGTTCATGGAGGAATCTGAAGAAGATATGTTCAGAAAGTATGTGGTGACAAGAGTTTCAAGGTTTCATGGATCAATGCAATATCTGAAAAAGTCAAATGCAGAGCAACTAAAATAAGATTTGGGGTAGTTTCATATTTTTATTCGTTTGTTCCAATAGATTAGTTATAGGATCAAAATGGTATGCATTTGAGGACGGGGACACTGTTGCTTAGTTTCTTCATAGCTAGCAGGGGGGAACAAGGCCAAATTATTAAGTTAAAACAATTTTCGAGCCACATAAAATTCAATTTAGAATGATTTTTATAATGAGATGGTCAATCTAAGCGTGACAGTCAGCTCCAGTGCAAGCAAAGTGCTTGGTGGATTCAGGGGTAAGATTCAAGTTTCGATCACTTTTCGCTTTATCGTGCCAACTCCATGCCCAATGGATGCTTCAAGGTCACTGATCTCTTCATCTAAGCAGGCAGATAGCCTCGTTGAGTCGCTAAATTTTTATCCAAAATTCCCCCTTTCAAGTAATTTTGATAACTTGCACTTTCATTTTTCTTGGGAAAGGGTAACAATTGGTAAAAACAAAGGATTTAAAGGTTCTAATTGTTCCCTTTCCCCATTGCAAAAGCTCTAAAGTTCAACACTTGGCCAAAAACCAAGCAAAAATGAAAATGAAAAATTGGCTTTGGGGTACTTCCCCACCTTTTGCTTAACTCCTCAATTCCATAAAGATCCAAAAAAGTTAGAAAAATTGGAGAAAATTGGAAAAATGGCATTCTAAAGTGTATTGCAGGTTTTTTTGGTCTAGGCAGTATAGTTCTCAAGTTCCTATTATTCCCTCATTCGACTCTCCACACACAATGCAAACTGAAACTAATGTGGGAAAAGTGGAAATATAAGGAACACGTGGAACACTTCCTCCTCATAATTCTCTGCAAACCTAATCTACCCGCAATGTAAAGGAAGAAATAGATTAATTGCAAACTATGGAAGCACCTAGGGAACTCATGTTCCTCCTCGACCCCCGGATCCGCATGGCCATATCTTCCTCCCAAATTGTCCATTTGACAAATTGTATATCGTTGGAAAGCTCTCATCATGAACTTCATCATGGAGACAGAGAATATAAAGTTAGATGAGGGTAGGTGGAATAAAAAGAAGAAATGAATAAAATTCTAGGTTTTTCAACCACTACATTTGATGGAGTATGATGCCCATTTCTTCTTCCACAAGCAAGACATCATGGAGGAATGGCCTTGGCAGTCTTCCCATACCCCTTTTTAGACATTTAATGCATGTTGTTGATGGGTGAGAGTAGAAATTCAAATTTCCCTTTTTTTCCTCTCTTCTCTCTTTTCACATTCTTCTATATATTGTAAAAACCTCTCATTTGTGAGGGGAATGTTCTAAAATGTAAAGAAACTCTACCAAAATTGTTTTTGAGTAGTTGTGAGTTATAAGCCTTCATCTTGGACTTGGAAATGTGTTTTTGTGCCTTCTTCTACACATGTAATGGTCTATGCATAATTTGAAAGAAATAAAAATCAGTATTTTGTGGTGTTTTCTCAACCCTAACTTGTGTTTTATTGCATTTCCTTGCCTCTCCATTCTTGTTGTGGTATTTTTGTGCATGTATTTCTCACTTGCAGGTTCATTTTGTTGTGTTTCATGGAGAATAGATGGTGAATGAAGCCTTGGGTCTATGTCACATTTGTTTGGCCTCTCCCTTCTCCATTTTCCTTCTCCCTTTTCCCTCATTAGAGTATCTTCACCCCTTTTCTTGGTGTTATCACCTCCTTTTTAGCTTAGGATTTTCCATTTTCATGCACCTTTCTCTTCCCCTGGTCCCTTAGAATCATAGAATAGGATTAGATAGTTGTATTTCCTTCCTTAGGAGTATTTTAGCATTAAGATTAGGTAGAGGAACCAGCCTTCTTTAGAGGTTTGTCTCAAGTAGCAAGTCCCACAACTTGAGAGACAATCCCATGTTACCCAAAAAAACTTATTTCTCATCCACACACACATGAAAAATCGAGGGTGTTTTTTTTGTGATAACAATTCCTCTTATCAAATCAACCAATTCTACTTGTCTCAATGCTTTGTTCACTCTTTTCTGTGACATCTTTCCTCATAACCCTTAAACAAAAAGATTTTGCAACCTCACACCCTCTCCCCAAAGAACACAATGTTGGAGATGTATGTATTTACCTTCTAACCGCACCCATTGTATGGAAAGAAAAAAATCCTAAGGTCACTCACAAAACCCAAATTGATATTTACACCAATATCTATATTAGGATTACCAAATCCTAGACTCTAACCGACCTCTTCAACATGACTCTTAAATCCTACACTCTAACAGACTTCCAAATTCTAATCTATATTACCACCCTTTTCTTTATTGGAGTTTCACCTCATTTTGGTTATTTTGTGCCACTTGTTGACACAACAATTTACATTTGTGCGCTAAGAAACATGATTGCAAGCATCATTTCTTCAGATAATGTTACATTGTGGAGCTTGTAGACACTCGAACACATGATGTCCAATTTATCCACAATGAAATAGGTTCCATTGAATCAACCTCAACCACATCCTCTACATTGGGACGTTGATATAATACCACCTATCTCGTGTATGAATTTTCTCACTTGAGGTGTTTTTTCTCCTTGTGCATTACTTTACAAATTTCCACCTCTACACGGAAATTTTCCTCTACCTCGCAGAGTGTTTTGTTGTTTGTGGGATAAATTATCTTCTACCTTTAGCACAAATTGATAGACTTCCTATAAGATCTCAACCTAATCATACTAAGTTCATCTTGAATAGAAATGTGCAAGGCATTAGCATACCTTGATATTTTTTGAATGAATGTTGAGAGAATATAACCCTTCGTGTACTTTACACTTAGTTCTTTCGGATGCAAATTTGTAATTGCTTGAACAGATAGGGTTGGTAATCCACATGCATGAATTTAGCCTTTAACTTTGTCATCATTCAATCCCATTTATTCAAGTTATATTTTTCTCTCTAAACTCTCTCATTTTGCACATGATCCCACCACAAGGATGCATGCCCTTTCAACTTTGTACTCACAAATCTAACCTCCGTATTAGCCTCCACACCTTCATACTTAAGGTACTTCATCTTTGTGATCCAAACTATCAAGTCTTCTAGATCCAAGCTCCCATAGAAGAAGAGAACTTCTTGTGATTTTCTTCCAATCCTCATGATTTATCACAGAAATTGGTCTTCTTATTTTGCACATGTTCCTCCACACCTTCATACTCAAGGTCCTTCATCTTTGTGATCCAAACTATCAAGTCTTATGGATCCGAGTTCCCATATAAGAAGATAACTTCTCATGATTTTATTCCAATCCTCGTGATTACTCGTGAGAAATTAGTCTTATATTATTTGTGGGACAAATTCTCTTCTACATTCAACACAAATTTAAATACTTCCTCTAAGATCTCAACCTAATCATACTAAGTTCATCTTGAATAGAAATATGTAAGCCATTTTCATACCTCGAGATTTTTTTAACATCATCCTCCACATGTTTAGCTCGGATATTGAGTGAATAGAACCCTTTGGTATACTTTACACTTAGTTCTTTCTAATGCAAATTCTTCAACTGCTTGAATAGATATGATTGGTAATCCACATGCATGAATTTAGACTTTAACTATGTCACCATTCAATCCCATTTCTTCAACTTATCTTTTCCTCTCTAAACTCTCTCATTTTGCACATGATTCCACCACAATGATGCATGCCATTTCAACTTCATACTCACAAATATAACCTTCATATTATCCTCCACACCTTCATACTCAAGGTACTTTATCTTTTGACCCAAACTATCAAGTCTTCTGGATCCAAGTTCCCATAGAAGAAGAAAACTTCTCGTGATTACTTGTAGAAATTGGTCTTCTTATTTTGCACATGTTCTACTATAGCCTCTTGATCTATAGGATCTCTCACTTCTCATTCATCATCACTCTCATCCTCATCCAAAATAACTCATCTACATTTTGTAGTCTCCATAGCATCCAAATGGGCTTGCATTCAAGCCTTCCGGTCTCGACACTCTATTCACTCTACATGTCATCCTCCATCACAACCATTAAACAACAAAATTCTAAAACCTCACACCCTCTACCCAAAAACACAATGTATATTATCTACCCTATACCACAATTTTTATAGCTACCTTCTACCCACACCCCTAGTAGTAAGAGCATCAAAACCTAAGGTCAATCACAATACCCAAATTTATATTTACACAAAAACCTACAACAATACTCTCAAATCCTACACTCTAACTAACCTCTTCAACAGACTCTCAAATCCTACTAAACTCTTACTAACAGGACCTCCAAATCCTAAGCTTTGATACTACCCTCTAGATCATATAGCTTCACCTTTTTAGTTCTTCTCACGCTACTTGTTGATGCATGACTCTTTGTATCCGTGTGCCGAGAAACATGATTACCGACATCATTTTTTATACAACCGCTTCAAATGACTTGTGGACACTCAAATGAATGATATCTCTCCATAATAGAAATAGGTTCCATTGAATCATCTTCCTCATCCACATCCTCTACCCCAAATTTTGATCTACCCCCACCTCTTTTTGGATGAATTTTCTCATGTGATGTGCTTGTCTCTCCTCATGCATGACTATCACTAAGCAAAGTTCCACCTCTACACAAGAATTTTCCCACCACAAGGATGTATGCCCTTTTAACTTCGTACTCAAAAATTAACCTTTGTATTATCCTCCACACCTTCATACTCAAGATAATTCATCTTTGTGATCCAAACTATCAAGTCTTTTTGGATCCAAGTTCCCATAGAAGAAGAAAACTTCTCACGATTTTCTTCCAATCCTCGTGATTGCTTGTAGAAATTGGTCTTCTTATTTTACACATGTTCTACTAGAGACTATTGATCTAAAGGATCTCTCACTTCTCATTCATCATCACTCTCATCTTCATCCACAAAAACTCCTCTACATTGTGCAATCTCAATAAAGATCTAAATGGGCTTACATTCAATCCTTATAGTCTCGACACTCTATTCACTCTACATGTCATCCTCCCTCACAACCATCAAACAAAAATATTCTTCAACCTCACACCCTCTACCCAAAAATAAATGTTTAGAGATACCTTCTACCCACACCCTTGGTATGAAGATTTATATTTACACCAAAATCTACAATAGTACTCTCAAATCCTACACTCTAACTAACCTCTTCAACAGACTCTCAAATCCTACTAAAATTTTACTAATATGACCTCCAAATTATAACATTTGATACCACCCTCTTGATCATAGAGCTTCACTTTGTTCTAATTCTTCTGTGTTACTTGTTGACGCATGACTCTTTGTATCTGTGTGTTGAGGAACATGATTTCTAACATCATTTTTTCTATAACAACTTCACACAACTTGTGGACACTCAAATGAGTGATATCTCTCCGTAAAGGAAATAGGTTCCATTGAATCCTCTTCCTCATCCACATCCTCTTCCTTGAAACTTACATCTACCCCACCTCTTTGTGCATGAATTTTCTCGTGTGATGTCCTTATCTCTCCTTACGCATGACTTTCTCTATCACTAAGAAAAGTGAACAAGATTTTTCATGTACCTTGTGGAGTTCTTTATTGTCTACGGGACTTCTCATTTTATTTTAATGAAAACTCATTGACTTCCTCTATTACCGCTTTTCTGATTTCATTAGGAGTACTATATGGGTTAAACAGGGTTGGCCCTTATCACATCATTGTTTGGTATCTACATTGACGAGTTAGAGGACTATCTCAGGGACCATATCCAGAAGGTGATGTTTGTCTTCTTCATCAAGTGTTGATCTACATCCTACTTTTTACAGATGATGTTGTCCTCCTTGCCTCTTCAGCGGAGGGGCTGTAGAGACAACTGGATGCCTTATCCCTTTATAGTGACCATAGACAATTGATGGTTAACCTTGGTAAAACCAAATTCACAATATTCAATGGGTTAAAAGACTTCAGACTTCCATTTCTTCTACTGTGGGGAGGATATTGATATCAAAAACTCCTATACTTATATGGGATATTTTTACTAGACCCCACTTCGCCTTCGGCCTACCTTTTAGCCTCGTGTCAACAAGGGTTATGGCTCTTTAGAAATTTTGGAGAGACAATGCTTCTGCCACCATTTCCAGGACATCTTGTCAAATATGTCACTCTCGGATTCTCTCATATGACCCATAGTTCTCTATGGTTCCAAGGTTTGGGGACCATCCTTACTTGACTCTAATTGGGCTACAATTAAGCAAGTCTAGATCCTCATGCTCAAATGTATCATCAAGTGCAAAGAACGTTCCACATAATATCATCTTGGCCAAGTTTAGAGCTCATCCCTTTATATTGGAGACTATATTTAGCCTGGTCTCACTTTTGCATCGCATATGAGGTCTCTCAGGCTCTTCTACTAGTAGGGATAGGTATCTCTACCTCACCTACTATTCCTCAGAGGCTATTTCTCTTTCTGATAATAGTGGTTATTCATGCTGCTGGTATGCTGGAGTCTCACGTCTTCTCAGATCTCTCAGGATTTAGTTGACCCTCTCCCACCTTATGATACTCCTCGACGCACCTTCCCACCTCTTACCGTAAGAAGGATCTACACAGAATATCAAAGAAGAAATTTACATGTAGTTCACCCAAGACACTTAGATCATCCCTATGGATGGTCTTCACCCTAAGATGGCTTTCTATGTTGCACATTTTCTTGAGATCACGGAAAGACTTATCATCCAAATTCGCGTATATCACCCAACACTCGGTTATAAGAACTCCGCATTTCCCTAAGCTAATTCAGAGTGGGCTCTCACAGGCTGCTGTGTGGAGGATAACTAGCTAGAACACTATGAGGGGATTTTTCATCTCTGTTCCCTCTAGGAGATTGAAATAGGGGATCACTTCATCTTCAAGTGTCTTATCTACTACAAGATCAGAGGGATATCCCATTGCTTATTTCGGGAGCACCCAAATTTTGTATATTTCTTCAAGTATCATGATCTGCGGTGTCTTGCTCTCTACTTACAGGAGGCTCTCGGCTCAGAATGAGACCCTTCGGCCTCCTCCCGGATGAGCTAATACTCTATAGATCACTTCTTTCTTTACAATTCTTCCTCAATGAGGGACATCAAGAGGCACTTTAATACCACTGGGATCCCAGCACTTATCTATCAAGATACGGGGGTTACCTCCCAATCTAGAGGTATTCATGATTACACTCACTGGAGGTCCTCTCTCAAAGGTCGCGTCCATCTCACTTTTGCATCGCATCTCGAGGTCTCTCGTGCTCTTCTACTAGTAGGGATAGGTATCTCTACCTCACCTACTATTCCTCGAGGCTATTTCTCTTTCGATAATAGTGGTTATTCATGCTTCGCTGGTATGCCGGAGTCTCACGGCTTCTCGGATCTCTCAGATTCAGTTGGACCGTCTCCCACCTTACAGATACTCCCTTGACGCACCTTCCCACCTCTTACCAGGTAAGCAGGATCTGCACAGAATTATCAAAGAAGAAATTTACATGTAGTTCACCCAAGACACTTAGATCATCCCTATGGATGGTCTTCACCCTAAGATGGCTTTCTATGTTGCACATTTTCTTGAGATCACAAAAAGACTTATCATCCACCCGCGTATATCACCCAACACTCAAGGTTATAAGAACTCCGCATTTCCCTAAGCTAATTCAGAGTGGGCTCTCACAGCTCTCGTGTGGAGGATAACTAGCTAGAACACTATGAGGGGATTTTTCATCTCTGTTCCTCTAGGAGATTGAAATAGGGGATCACTTCATCTTCAAGTGTCTTATCTACTACAAGATCGAGAGGATATCCCATTGCTTATTTCGGAGCACCCAAATTTTGTATATTTCTTCAAGTATCGTGATCTGCGGTGTCTTGCTCTCTACTTACTGTGAGGCTCTCGGGCTCCGTGAATGAGACCCTTCAGCCTCCTCCCGGATGAGCTAATACTCTATAGATCACTTCTTTCTTTACAATTCTTCCCTCGATGAGGGACATCAAGAGGCACTTTAATACCAGCACGGGATCCCATACCTATCTATCAAGATACGGGGTTACCTCCCAATCTAGAGGTATTCATGATTACACTCGGTTGGAGGTCCTCTCTCAAAGGTCGCGTCCATCTAGGATAACATAGAGGGCCTGCTTTTCTTTCCCTTCTTTCGACACCCGCCTCTCGGATTCCCACGATTTCATTCTGAGACACAGCATATTACCAGCTACTTTCATTGACCTCAGATGCTAGGTGATAGTGTTAGTGGTGAGATTCTCACGTCTCCCTCCTCTTCGGCTCCATCCATTTGCACTCTCCCAGCCACTACTTAATCTTTCTTCTCCCCCTCATTTCCTCTCTTTCTTCTTCTTTATCCTTTTATTGTTTCGATGACCCCTTCAACTCTCCCTTCTAGCACCTTTTGCATTGTATCAGACAGTATTACCCATTGATCTATTTTTGTGGTCATTCGTTGGGCATTAATATAATTATCTTATCTTATCTATCTTATCTACGGACCTCAAAGATAATCATTACTAAGTTCATCTTGAATGGAAATGCACAATCCATTGACATAATTTGATATTTTTTCAATGCCATCCTCCGCATGTCTACCTTTTCTATTGAGCCAAAAGAACTCCTTGGTGTACTTATTTACACCGAGTTTTTACTCGATGTAAATTTTGTAATTGTTTGAACATATGGGACTGGTAATCCACAAGCATGAATTTAGCCTTTAATTATGTCACTATTCAATCCCATTTCTTTATCTTATCTTTTCGTCTCTCGAACTCTCTTATTCTCGTACATGATCCCATTAAAAGGATGCATGTCCTTTCAACTTGTAATCACAATTCTAACCTTTTTGTTATAATCCTCACCTTCATACTCAAAGTACTTCTCCATCTTTGTGATCTAGCCTATTAAGTCTTTTTAGATACAAGTTACATAGTTGCACGAAACTTCTATGTGTGGTTTTCTTCCAATCCTCATGATTCCTCATAAAAATGATCTTCTTGTTTATCTACATGTTGTACTACAACCTCTTGATATATAAATTCTCTCACTTTTCATTCAACATCACTCTCATCTTCATCAAAAAAATCCTCTATGTTGTGTAGTCTCCAAACGGGCTTGTATTACTCTTATCACGCCATCCAAGTCTCTTAGTCTCATCACTTTGTTCACTTTACATGTCATCTTCCCTCACAACCCTTCAATAACAAGAATTTTATACCTCACACCCTCTACCCAACAACACAATGTTGGAGTGTTAATAGCTACCTTCTACCCACCCCTTACTATGGAAAGCAATAAATCCTAAGGTTTCCATAAAACCTAGATGTATATTTACACCAATCTCTACAACACGACACCCAAATCCTAAACTCTAACTAACCTCTCCAATAGGACTCTCAAATACAAAACTCTTTCTAACTAGACTTCCAAATCCTAAGATTTGAAATCAAAATGATGCAGATCACAATCGAGATTTCCAATGCAATGATTCCTTATACCAAGTGAGCCTTGTCAAAGTAGACCTCACTAAGGAGATATCTTAGTCACATATTCTATACAAGAAACAAATGGAAAATATTTCTATCAACGAAAGGAAAGAGATTACAACTCAAACACATTCCCAATTCACTCCAATTATAGTCTATAATGAGAATCCCCAAGAATTCTACTAATAACTCCAACATTGGACATATCCTAAGCTTTTTGATTCTCGTTAAGCTCTTAAAAACCAATCTTTTGTTCATACTTACAAGGATAGTCGACCTTAATACCTCAAACAATATCCAATCTTATTAAGGTTGAGCTTTATTATAATAAGATTCTTTACAAGTTTGTAGCTTCCTTCTACTTATAGAAAACATCATAACTTTAGAAAGTAAAAGTTCTACAAAGTATTCCTCAGGTGGCCTCTCAAAGCCATCGATCCATCCTAGGAATTCCCCATTGTATAATCAATCTTGGTCAAATCATTTTTTTGGTCCCTAGATGAAATAGATGGATCAAGTACTATGTGTAGCCTCTGCTTAACTATCTCGATGTTGATGATCAAATTTTTCATACAAATATCTCATCATGGAAATGGATGAAATTGGTCAATGGCTTACGTGGTCAATGGCTTCTAATAATATGTCATGACATCATAAAACCATTGGCGGATTTTTTCATGCATCGACAATTACACAAGTGTTGTGTGGATTTTGCAAGCTTCCATGACTTTTCACAATGTCAGATAGCCTTTGTAAGCTTCCATGACCTTTGTAAGCATATGCGACATTTACGAGTGTTGCATGACTTGGAATAAACTTGTGCAAAATTTATAGTTTAGCACGGCTTCTACAAAACATATGAGGTAAGGATATTTACATAGACTACTTAGCGGGGGCATGGAATGCACATTGGCATTACACAAAAGTATCGTGCAAAACTTTATTTGTTAAGACTAATTATTTTTAATTGACGTAGAATTGCATATGAACTTGGTGCTTCTACATCAACAAAGGACCGTAACAAGTGTCATATATTTGAATTTTATGTGAAGATCCTAATGTAGGATAAGACAAAATGGGTACAAAGCCAATAAGTGCACTAAGAAATAGAGTTCAATTCAGTTGGACTCCATATACTGCAGAGACATATAGAAGACTAGAGGATGCATGTATTTGTACCCATCTTATAGCTGAAATATAGAAAGGTGACTGATCCTTTCTTATAAAGGACTAGTCAACCTATTTGTGAAAGGTTGTATAGCAATCAATTGTTGGTTGGTTGATCATTATTGAGTATAAGTTAAGTATCGGGTTGAATAATGTTCGCAAATGTTAGTTTGTTATTCATAGATGAGATAGGGTAATGATTTATACTTCTAAGAATTGTATTATGCCAAATTAAAGCAATCTGTCATTGTTGGAGCTTGAGCCTTTGATATCTGTTCAATGTTATTGTATAGATATGCCATTAAAGGAATGGAAAACTTGTTATAGTCTTATTCTATCTCACGTCTTATGAGATTATGTGCATAATGGTTGGTTAGTCGGTTGGTTACACCCAATCTCATATTATGTTCTATTAATTTAAAGTTGGAATAAATTAATGGCTACTAGGAACTATTATTACCCTTGAGTAACATTAAGCAAGGCTAATGGAATATCTTTTTGCAATATATTGGCACAAGTAGTATTCTTATCTATTAAGGTTGTGTAAGGGACACATATCCATATGAAGGAGAAAAACCTAAATGCGGATATTTTTCAAATAAATAATTCCCAAAAAATTGAAGAACATCGAAGGGCCCTTGCTCTATTAGTGAATTTGATTGGCTTGGAATGAGCCCACCAGGGATCAAGTCTTGCTTGAGTGTAAGGCCCAGAGATACCCGACATGGAGAGTCAAAACAGTTAAGGTTAGGATTGTGCCATGGGTTACTTTGACGGTGTGGATGCACCTTACTCGTAATTGTAAATATGTTATATGCTTCATCTGAAATATGAGCAGAGATGTTGACAATATATGTAATCTAGTGCCTAGTTGGGTGCACTTCTCAATTAATTTTTTTTGAAAAACTAAACAAAATAAATTTGTACATGTTCTGCACCTATTCTCTCATACATGTTAAATACATGATCAATGAAAGCTTTCTTTTGGTAGTATACAATAACAAGGTGAATTCTCAATTATTTATTCTTGATAAACTAGATAACAAGGAGAATGACCCAAGTCAAATGATAAAAGGCCTAACTTCAATAGTTATGTCGGCTACTATACTGTGATCGGGCTTGTTGCACAATTTCATACTTTTGACTCATCTCTAACTGGATAATTTTTAAGTCCATGTACTATGCTTAGAGAAAAACATCCTACAACGTGCAAATGTCAAAGACTCGATTTCATTTAGATATGAAAATGGAAAATTGCAAATTGCAATAGCATTTTATTAGGCTTAAATATATGTATTAAGCATTGGTCGCTCAAACAATAGGGGAAAATGAAGCCTATACATGTATCGCTTGAGGTTTCGTGATCTAAGGAAAATTTGGAATATTTTTTGCTTAGCATTTTCAACCTTTGTGCTAAACCAAAAATTCACTAATGTTGGAATCAAACCTTAGTTGATTGATATTAGAAAAATTCCCACACATTTAATTTCAATTCATTATCATCCAACAAGTAGTGGTGTAATGGTCCTTGGGTCTCCTATTAATTGGTAGGTTCAAGGTTCAAATCTCATCTGTGTTAAGGTTGTCTACTACCGATGGTTTAGATACCCTAGTGATGGGGCACCATGATAATGTGGTTTAATTTGTGGGCTAGCCGAGAGCTTAAACTTCCATCCTTAGATGGTTCCACGACCAGTGTGGGTTGGTGATGCCATAAAGGGCTAGGGTCCCTCTCCTAGGTAACCTCAACAAAAAATGTCAATTCATTATCAATTCTCTTCCAATGACAGAGATATTCTATCGCATGGGATATCCAACTTCCCACATTCACAATTTACCATATTGTTCTTTAGAAATATGATTTTCCTAACATTCAGTGGTAGGAATTGAACCTTACAGAATCAAATGAGTTTGGTAAATTCTATGATTTAGTTTCTCACTCTTAAACTTATATATAGACGAGAAATTCAATTCTTTTCACAGAAATTTTGGCTAGTAAATAGTAGTATTGAGTTCATCTTGAACAAGAAGAGTGTGTGAAGCACCAAAAGCATTTTTATCCAAGCGAACAGTGCAAAATCATAATCCTGTAAGATAAAATTAAATGAAGTACATAAAATGAATATGGTGAACACAAATGTCAAAAAGAGTAGGTGTTTTTAGGCTACAAATGTCAAGGGGTAAAATAGAAAGCACATTAAATTTCATGCACATCACATTCTAGTAGATGTCAAATGGTTATTTCTGCATTCACATTGTTGTTAGTTCCATGCTCAATCCGCGGTTTCCTTTTAGGAGGTGAGATATGTATTATTTGTACCACATGAGGTTGACCATTTAACTAACTAACTAAGAAGCTACTTATTGGGCCAACCCTACATTTCAGTATCTTTTGTTGCATAATATAACTCAATGACCATGAAAATTGTCACGCAAAAAGTAGAAGCAGGAGAACTAAAAACTTTCAATGTAGATAAGTAATAGATTCTTGAACAACACAATTGTTCCTAATCTCTTCCACCGTCTCCATTTTTGTTTGGAAAAAGACCAATATTACATGAAAAATAATGAATACAAAATCTGGAAGAAGGTTATCAGACACTTGGGATATATGGGATCAGCTGTTGAGCTTGCAAATGGATTCAATAGACCATGCCATTTTGAATTTATTAACATCTACAAGACACTATGTCTGTAACTAATCAACTGAATTTTATGGGTCGAAAAATTTCAATCTAAAAAGTAGAAGTAGGGAGAACTAAAAACTTTCAATCTAGATAAGTAATAGATTCTTAAATAACACAATTGTTTCTAATATTTTCCACCACCTCTTTTTTTGTTTGGAAAAAGACCAATATTAAATGAAAAATAATAAATATAAAATTTGGAAGAAGGCTATCACACACTTGGGATACAGAGGATCATTTGTTGAGCTTGCAAATGGATTCAACAGACCATGCCATTTTGAATTTATTAACATCTACAATACACTATGTCTGTGACTGTAACTAATCAACTAAATTTTATGGGTCAAAAATAAGTGCAATGGGACCTACTCAAATAGTTATAAAATTCAACTAAAATGCAATAGTATTATTAAAGCATTCCCAAGGAATTGTCATAAGATCAACTATACAAATTTGAATTGGTCAGAATGTACAAGTGAGGAGGCCCTTAGAAACATTTCATCTAAATCATGGAAAGTTACAGCCATGTTATCATATTTTGAAGCAAATCAAATCTATGAGAACAACAGATAAAATGTATATCCATGTTAGAGTATTGATAAATGATATGAAATAAAATGGTGCTCAAAGGATACAATTTCTTAGGCTCCATAATGAAAGTTCAAATAGTACATAATGCAGGTGCTAACATTCACCAATTTTCTATTTTTCTCAACATTTCCCAAAAATTAATAGCAATGTGAACAATGATGATCCCTAATTCCATCAAAGGATAAACCGATACGAATTGCCCTGTTGAAGGTAGGTAGAGATGAAAGTGGAACTTTAATATTTTCTTAAGTACAACGTGATTACAATAAACCTAGATATGGAAGACTTTATTACAAGCAAACTAGCATACACCTTTTGCAGATAGCATGGTTTCCCAGTAAGCATGGAATTGAATTTGATACCTGAGACTCACCAGCTAAAAACAAAAATACCTAAATGATATTATTTTTAAAAATTCCTCAAGTTAGGGGTGAAAATAAGATATACCATGAAATTTGAGATTGTAGTTGAGTAACACCTAATGAAATATTTCTCCCGAAGTGGGAAGATAAAATTAATACCTCATGCATTTGTGTTATGACAGATTCTAAGCAGTTTGCAATGCCCAGGACAATTATATATCACTCAGTTTCTTCTTGTAATATTTGCACACAAGTTATGCAATTGAATATTGTTCCAAATTCATCCGATACAAAAGTTTTTGTCCAATATTTTAGACCCCACTATTGGATCCATCTTTCTGGGAATAAAGAATGAAGATAGTCTTTCATTCCTTATTCTTGTGAAAATGAATCTAGTAGTAGGACTCAAAACGTATTACAAAAATATTTTTATAGAAACAAATACAAAATGTAATTATTCATTACACCTCAAAGATAGCAAGCTTAAAGCTAATTTTAAAAGTGCCTATCAACTTTAAGGCAAATTCTTAGGGACTGACAAACAACTAGTGATTGATCCTTGTGGGATGATAATTTTTAAAGAAAATCAATGAAATCTTAAGTTGACTAACTTCTCTAATTTCAATGAATAGTTAACCAAATCCTTTAATAATTTTTTTGTTTCTACCTCTTGATTGACATGAGGGCTTATTTTTTGTCACAGACATTTAAAAAAATGAATTCACTCAAATGAAAAATATTTTTCAGCAATTGAAAAATATAATAACTAGACTCATAGAATACAAATGTTATCTGTGACTAGTCCCGCCATTTGACAAGTTAAGAGACATTTGGTGATAGGTACCTTAACCTCTGTACTGCTAAAATCCTTTGGATTTCAGGAGAAAATACTAGGTGAAACAGAATCAGAGATTCACATTTATGTAACCTTCCTTGAATATGGTTGTAGAAAATAGAGATCAAGTGATTGAAATCACCAACTATAGGAAAGAAAAGGACCCATCTCCAAACTTAAATTTCAAGTAGGCCACCATTATTCAAGTAAAAATACATTATTTGTTTAAAACATTATCATATGAATTATCTATATCTAGCAGCATATATAGGTTAGGGGAGTGAACCTTGGAAATTGATTGAGCATTACAAGCAAGATACCTCATAAAACATGTCTCTCCATTCATAGTTGAAGAGAACTAATTATTATTGCTTGGTATTCTTGACAATGTTCCCATTTCATAGTTGAAGAGAACAATATGCTTGAAATCCTATATAACAAACAAATTTATCATTTCCTGCATTATTTTTATACATATACAACATCTTTTTTTATCAATTAAAGTCTCGATGGACATTACAATGGTCGGCACACACTTTGAATGGACTATATAATCACACATACAATAACTTTGAGTCTCAAAGCACTATACAAACACATGCAGACTTTGCTTCTATATGCCTCCACACATAGCTGAAACATTCAAACACACATATCTCTTGAATTATTGCTTCTATGAAAAAATAGAGAGAGATGTTTTTCACCATAAGACCAAGATGAACAAAAACCTCTCTCAGAATTTCAATCAAAGCATTTTGAAATTTTGGTTAGTTTTAATGCCCTTTTCTTTAATTCATGAATCTTCCTTGTAGCTCCTCTATATCCCATTTACAACTAGACTAACATGCAATTATACTCACCAACTAACACACATGCAGCGAAGAAAGCAAGCCTAAGCCAAGACAAGGAGAATTCTACGTATACACATTCCAGCATCTGCTAATGCCAGCCAGAAACAAAAATATCACGCATTCGCAAGAAAAATGAATTTAATAAAGAAAATGATAGATGCGCAAAGAATGTGACGCGGATTCTATCCGTCGAAGTAATCAATTTCGGAGCTCTATATCTCGAAGTCAGACGATCGTCGCGAAGAAAAGTTTGGTTCGTTGAATTCCCCTCATCTTTGTATACTCATTTGCCAAATTTCAAATGCGCAGCACCTCATTTGATATTTTTCATGAACCCGAAAAAAACTCAGTTTCCTTGTTTTTGCCGTGCGCACAATTTCAGCTTGGCGGAAGGCCTACTTTCAGAATTTGTATCTTGAGCCCAGACAATCGTAAAGAGAAACGGTTTAGTTAGTTGAATTCTTCCCACATTCATGTACTTATTTGCAAAAATTCAAATGTACAACGCTTCATTTGATATTTTTCACGGGGTCAAATAAAATGCAGTTTGCATGATTTCGCTGCGCGCGCAGTTTTCAGCCTGTCAAGGTGACTCACTTCAAGAGTTGATATTTTGAACCCAGATGATTTTCAAGAGAAAATAATTGTTTCGTTCATTTTTTCCCACCTTCATATGCTTCCTTGCCAAGTTGTAGATGCTCAAGGTGACGTTTGGTATTTTTCTCAGGCTAAAACCAAACAGATTTTCACAGTTTTACACTTGCATTTTCCTAGCAGTTTCAGAAGAGTCAACTTTGACCTTTAATATTTGACTGAAAATTTTATTGAGGCAAAACCTTCTGACATGAAAACTTTCAGTACCTTAATATACTTCCTCGTGCAGTGAGAAATTATCAAGACAAGATTTGATATTTTTCCCATGGCAGTTTTTCGAGAATTTGTGCGCTTTTGTAAGATGGAAGTAATAGTCCAAATCACGTTTCTGTCACAGTCATGTCATTCCCAAACAAAATGATGTTGCGGTATACGTTCTAGGGCACTCTACTTACCTCAACGCTCCATTCAAAGTATGAGAACATCGTCGATACCAACTTGGGACACATTAACATAGGTTGATTTTGCGATCGCATATCAACCGAAAGCGAGTCACAATTTTCCTGACGCTTGTTCCGAATTGGTCATCACTTGCATGGATGCACCACGAAACCTACATAGTGTGGCGATTCAACTCCAATGGCTCCAAAATGAAAGCATCCCCTAACTTCCTCATTATGTGGTATAAGTCGTAGCTATTGACATTGGTCTCTTCAGAGTCAAAAGTCATTGTTATCGATAGAGATCGATAATGGGAGAATCTTGTCTACATCAATTTTTCACTTGATCATTGTGGCGGATCTATTCATCGACAAACCAAGACCAACGACAGGTGCAATTGTGTGGATCATCAAGCAAGGCCACATCATTCAAGTCTGTCCATGTCAGCTCTTAATTAGCAGCGTGCACAATACTTCATCGGCCAGTCTTTAAGTTGTTCTGTTCTCGAATTGGACGATCGTGAGTGAATCAGAATGCCAACACTTCGGGATGGTGACAAAGACAAAAGACATAACTCCAGGAGGTGAATTGCAATTTTGGCTCTTGGAGATCTTCTCAATGGCGAAAGACCAGAAGCTGGATTCTGATAAACCAAGGTGGCGTAACGACTACGGTCTCGCGACAAATGAATAATTCACCATGGAAAGGTACTCGAGCATGTGTAGAATTGTGTGTAATTGTGAATGTGAATACGAATGAAGGTGAACTTGCTCACACCAGGATGTTGCTCAAATGAAGGGGTGGATGAATTGCTCAAGTTTCAAGCTCGGCACTCTTGTCATTTGGAGGATTGCGAAGCACGGTCAATGAGTTCATTCCTATACGATCGGGATAGGCGGACTCTTGGCCCAATGGATAAGGCACTAATCCTAGGTGTCTTGATCTAGGTGGCGCATTGCTGACTAAGATGTCTATGTGTGCGTCCAAGTCATTTAAGTAAGGTCCACGTGTGCCCATTTCTTTTAATGACTTTTTAACTTAAGTGGTTTCTATTTTTAGTCACTTTTTAAAAGTTGGTTGAAAAATTCAAAGTCACTTAAGTGCCCTATTTGATGTGCATTTAAAACCCTAACTACTTTGTAACCAACTTTTGGGTTATAAAAGGAAGTGAGGGGCTCATTTGTAAAGGTGACTTTGAGAGTGGAGAAGTGAATACTTTTGTGCAAGCTTTGTTTCAGGGAAGAAACTTTGTGTTCTTTTGTGAAAAACAATTTGGAGTTAATAGAATAAGAACTTTGTGTCTCATTCATTGTCTCTTGTAACATTTGGTGTTCTTATGTTCATTATTTGTTAGGTGTTTGGATCTTGCATGCAAATATTATCTTTGATCTTATTGTCAACATTAGTAATTAGTTGTTCTAGTTCACAAAGATCAAGCTCACGATTGTCTACTTGCTCATGTGTGTTCCCTTTTACACGTTCTTGTTTAACTAACTCAAACTCTTTTTATTTGTGTTGGTTATTCATCTTTCCTCTTCATGTAATATTAGGCTTTGTTTTTACCTAACTCTTGTATGTTCTCTTAGTTCATTCCATTCCACTCCTTTCCTTCACTTCATTATATATCCTTCATTCACTTTTCTTCCATTGATGTTCCATGAAACCAAATTCAAAATATTGTTAGCAGATGTTGTATTACTAACAACCATTACCAAGTTATCCCAACTATCGTGCAAAGAACATAAAAATAAAAGTGCTTTCACTTCATCATCAAATAGAATATCAATTGATTTTAACCGATTTACAAAGATCGAAATCATTCAAATGAATAGATGCAAATCCACCTTCATGCATCTTAAAACTAAATAGTTTCTTCATCAAATAAACTTTATTTGAAGCACTGGGTTTTTCATATAAATTAGCAAGAGATTTCATTAACTCTACCATAGAAGTCACTTATGTAATATTGGAAGCCATAGATGTTGTCAAGCTCAATCTTATAGATCCCAAATCCTTTTTGTCAAGAATCTTCCATTCTTCATCAGTCATCTTCGTAGGTCTAGAATTTTCATCCAACGATAAGTACAAATATCTTTGATACAGATAATCCTCAATCTGCATCTTCCATAATTGATAATTACGGTCATCAAACTTCTCTACCTTGTATTTTCTTTCTTCTACCATTGTTGTAGCTCCCACTCAATCATAAAACCCTCTGTGAGTAAATATGTCAACACATAAAACCCTCAAACAAAGCTCGATACTGAGGTTGTTGGGGTTAACACAAGGTTGTATAGATTATATATCGATCTAAGCATAAATGTAATAAAAGTGGATATTCTACCAGAAGAAATATACAAAAAAAGAGATATAAATCAACACCATATTTAACGTGGTTCACCTAGTGTGGGCTAGATCCACCAAGAAACAAGCCAATCTATTATCCAAAGCTTTCACAAGATATATAATTGAAGATTTACAATCTTCCACACCTCTCAAATATACGATGACTTTCTTTCTCTCAAGCTTCTCCTTCGCTCTAAGAATTCTCTCTCTCACAATTGTTCTCACAATAATCATCAACCCACACTTCTAAACCCTAGCTTCCATGCTTATATAGGCATATACAAACTTAGGGCACTTATTCATGCAATTACAATAAATAGGTCTATTTTAATACTAAAATTAGATCTAATTCCCGAGAGTTAAATAAAAACACTCCCACACAGTAACCAATGCTAATTATCCCTAACCGATGCTAGTTCTTCCTTTCCCGATCGATGTCGGTTCCTCCATATTAAATGCCGATTCATCGTGTTATCCTCGCAAGTTTAATATTGCATGTTAATTTGAAGTAATTTTGCTCCATAACTCAACAGCTTTTTCTCCTAACACTTGGGTGCATAAGTGTCAATATGGAAAAGGAAAGTGATGTCTAAGACTCTTTCTACAAACAAAAATCATGACACTAAGCTCGATATCCTATGTATAACATCGAGTATTAGGGAGAAAATAAATGTGCTTTCTCTTCTAGAATCAAGTTCCAAGGAAGCTCCATGCACATGTCAAGTAAAGGTGCATAATTACAAGGTGAGAAGTGGTGTTTTATGGTACAAAAATGTAATGAGCAGCCCTAAGCATGATGTTTCAGATTTATTATCTTTATCCATAAGGGAGATACATTGGCACAATCAAAGGTATGAGGTTCCTTGGGTTTCCTATGATGAGATTTATGGATGCATGAGTTATGGTTTCTCCTTTTCTTATATGCATGGTGCAATAAAAATAATGGGATGTTATCACTCTTCATGGTATAGAGGGGTGAGAGGTACTTGGCATGAAGAACTCTACAAGCTTTGTTTGGATGTTATGGTTTCATTTCATTTCATCTTGATACTAACTCTTCTCCCTTTGAAAGTCTTGAAGGAAGGATGGGCAAGGCATCATGGGGCTACTAGCACACATTCCCACATTATCTTGGTTGTTTTAAGCAAGAAGGCAGCCCCAAAAGATGTTCATTTTCAGTTTGGAATAAACACCTATGGCCCTAGAAGTGGACTCCTCACAAAGATCACAGGTACTCTTGTTTTTTCTTCTTGTATGGGTCCTACAAGGATAAGGTATCTCGCTGTCCTAAGCAAGAAAATTCAGTTTTTTGAGTGGGTCATGATGGAATATATGTTAGTACACCTTTTGAGGATAATCATGGTGCTAAGTATGCAAGTATACACCACTGTAATATTCATTTCCAGTCTGATTTTATCATTACTAGCTGCCCCACAAGAAAAGGGACTCATTAGTGGTAAGAAGGATTCTTCATTTTTCATGAGTGTGAATGTGTTTCAGCTTGGGTTTTCATGGGGAAAAACTTGTAATTGTCAAGCTGCTGATTTTTAAGATTATTATGTTGGGACAACAGTTGGTTTCTAGAAATTCAAATAATTTTGGAGCAACAGTATGATATTTGGGGGCATCCCATACATGGGGAAGACTCATGAGACTTGCACACCATAGAGGAACCTTGAAAAGGTGTTCTTCAACCCTTGTTTTTCTAATTGGTTTTCTTCATGTGCAGGTTTGAGAAGAAAATTGCAGCAGTTTACACTCCTAACTTTTAGGAGGAAAAAGCATCCCAAGTTATTACAAATGTTACACCATTTAAGTGGCATGGGAGCTCGATTTTGGAGTGCTTCACTTTTGGACCCGGATGCATGAGCTTGTTATTGCTTGAGGGCAAGCAATTTTGGGAAGGGAGGACTATAATGTCTCCATTTTTGGAAGACCCTTAGCCTATCTTTCCCCATGGGCTTTGGGATGTTGCAAGGGGAAAATTTTATTAAATAATTAAATATTATTGCCTGGAGAGTGATTTTTATCATTTGACATTAGAAAGCAATAATTATTTAATTATGAAGATTATTTAATTTAATTCCCAAAATGTAAAATTAAATGGGGAATTAATTAAATAAATATTTAGGTGGCTTTTATTGATAAAATCACCCTTAGAAAAGGGGACGCCACACCTAGGAAAGATAAACTACTTTTATTTAATAATTTCCCTCTCCTAGGGATTTCAAATTTTGTGCCTCCTTGGTTATAAAAGGAGTGCTAGGATCATTATGAGACTTATGTTATGATGAGATTTATTTGATACTCCATGCTTGGAGTTGGGATGCATGCCCATTAATGTTTTCTCTCTCTTTCTTGCGTGGGAAGTTAGTGAGTTGGTTTTGACCAATTGAAGTATTATCTCTTGTTCTATTTGTTGAGTTCTCTTGTGTTGAATTATATTCTATGCATGATTCATACTTGCTAACATTGAAAAATTGCTTTGGGATGTGGCACATTTGTTTGATGAGGAAATTTGAATGATTAGTGGTGATTTTTGATGTCTTTATGGTCTGATTTTAATGTTGTAATTATTCCAGCTATGGTGACTTGTGTTGGGTCATGTTTTGGCATGTTTTGAGGGTGAACAAGTTGAATATATAATCTGATCTATGTTGGCATAATTTTCCAAGTGTAGGACTGTTATTTAGAGGGTTTTTGAAGCATATAAAGAGTTGATAATAATTTATGCCATTCACTCTAACCCTAGCGACTGGTTTGTGGATTTTGGGGGCTGATTTAGAGGGTTTGCGATGGTCTAAAAATTCAGATTTATATTTCTTTGGAAAGCCCTTGAATTATAGATTATTTTTCACTTTATTTCATGACAAAAGACAAAGTATTGAGCAAGTTATGAATTTTCCACGTTTCACTTTATCCTGGGTGCATTTTTATTGATTAACTATTATAAAATTTAGATCTGCAGTTTGGGATCAATTTAATATTTAATTTGATTGTAGAAATTAAGAGAAATAAGGAGAAGGTGATTTCATAATTTTTGGAGTAGATTTGGTGCCCTAAATGTGTTGGGCAAACTAATTTTTAGGGGAAAATTAGGGTTTCGTGTTGGTTGTGCAACATATGGTTCTTGCATATTATTCTTCATATTTTTGTGGCCCAATATCCAAAATTTCAGCTCATTTGGACCTCTCTAGCCAAAGTTATCGTTTTTGAAAATTACATTAGTTGGGGTTTGGATATTAATTATTTTTCAGCCGAGTGTGATCAGATTTATGCTAATTCCTAACTTTTCCTAAGAGGGTAAATTAGATGTTCATCTCCTTGGATCCCTTTAGAGCTCTTTCAAGTGCTCCAAGTTGACTTCTTATTCCACCACCGGGAATCACCAAACCGATCTCAAATTTAGTCCTTCCTCTTCTCTCATGGGTTGATATTAAGTTTAGATCCTCTTTTCTTCTCTCTCTCTTGCACAATGGCGTTCTCCTTCTTTTATTTGGTGAAATTATTCTCACATGTTGCATTCCTTATCATGCCTACAACCAACTTCAATGTGTCACCATGAAGATTCTCAATCGCTCTCAACTCATGACTTTTTTTCTTCTTGACTTTGAGTGTTTCTCAAACACCGACTGATATAAAACTCATTCCTTCCTCTTCTCTTAGGAGATGATATTAAATTCATATCCTCTTTTCATCTATATCCTCCACAATGAGGTTCTCCTTCTTTTCTTTGGTGACACTCTTCTCTCATGTTGCAGTCCTTGTCATACTGCATGCCCGCAACCAACTTCAATGTGCCACCATGAAGATCCTCAACCACTCTCAACTCATGATTTTTTTTTCTTCTTGACTTTGAGTTTTTCTCAAACACTAACTGATCTCAAACTCATTCCTTCCTCTTCTTTCATGAGCTGATATTAAGTTCAGATCCTCTTTTTCTTCTCTATCCTCCACAATGAGGTTCTTATTTTCTTTGGTGAAACTCTTCTCACATGTTGTAGTCCTTGTCATGCCTGAAACAAACTTCAATGTGCTAACATAAGGATCCTCAATCAATTTTAACTCATGACTTTATTTTCTTCTTTATTTTGATTGTTTCTCAAACACTCTCCTTCTACTTTCACTTCTACATGCATGTGTTTTCCTCCCACACCTAAAACTCTTTCTACAACCTCTTTCAAATGGTTTTTCTCTTCTTCACATATCTTCTCTCCATCATTATCCTCTCTCAAGAGGCATTCTTAATCTTCACTCAAAAGGTAAACATTCTCTTCTTCATCTTCTAACTCTTCATTTTCTTCTTCCATGCACTCAAAAATGAATTGAATTTTCTCAAGCTCCTCCTTGAGCTCCAGGATATTTGTCATGAGTGTATCACTACCACCATTGTGCTTCTCTTTTATCTCTTTCTTGTAATAACTAAAAAGTTCCAATTTTCCTCTCTTAATATTCCTTTTCATCAAAATATTCTTCTTCTTTTCCCAAGATTCTTTTGTAAAACTTGCATTCTTCATGACAATACATTGTTGGCATCTCTCTTTCATTCTATTTTTCACCTTCTTGGGATCTCTTAATACCTCTTCTACTTTATTCTTGAAAACGGATTCTTGTTTCCTTAGTAACAAATTCATTTCTCCCTTCTTCATATTAATCAAGCTCCTATTACATAAAAAGGATTCAACTTCTCAGACTTATTTTCACAATGATTTCCATGTGTCTCATTCAAGTTCTCTTTCACACTTGGCATTTTGACACTTCTTCATACTCACTTTTCTTTTTCTCAATCAAGTTTTGTTCCATGCTTGACCTCTTGGCACTTATTTCTTCACACTTTACTTTGCAACCTTTTCTTTCACAACTTACACATTACACGTTTGTCTTTGACAACCTGGTCATGGATTCAAAATAAGAGTCTTTCACAACCTATTTCAATGGAAAGACTCCTCTTGCATAACCTGTAAATATCACATGAGCTTCAATGAGCTTTATCACTTCTCCAACCTGAAATAATCTTCTATGAGCTTCAAAGAGATCCTACACACCTTCACTTGCTTCTTCAAACATCGGCAAGACTTACAACCTGCAACTTATCTTCAACACAGTTGTTTATGTCTTTCACACTCTCTTTTACCTCTGTAAGACTTTACAACTTTCAACTCATCTTCAATAAATCATTTTATGTCTTTCACCTCTAAAGGACTCCATAACATGCACACAAGCTCTAATGAGCCTCTTTACAAATTCTTCTTTCGACATTCTTTAACTCTTTACACATATGCAAATCTCTCCTACTATTCTCTAACTCCGCTGTAAACACTTATGCATATGAATTATATTCCTAAAGAGATTCTCTAGCTTTGAATACCAAATGATGTAGTCAAGATGTGGGGTGTCAACTGAATAAGATCCCAACCTTGCAGCTATAGAGTAACATACGATTTCTAATGCAAAACAACATTCTTTTTATTGATTCAAGCCTCAATGGGCATTACAACATTCAGAATATAGTCTCAATGGACTATATAATCACACATACAACAACTCTCGAGCCTTAAAGGTCTATATGAACATGTGCACTCGACTCAGTATACACCTTCACACACAATCCTAAACCTTCACACACAACTAAAACCTTCAAACACACATATCTCTTGAACTATTGTTGTTGTGCAAAAATAAAGAGAGGTTTTTCATCATAAGACCAAGATGAACAAAAACCTCTCTCATAATTTCAATTGGAGCATTTTGAAAATTTAGTTGTTTTTTATGCCCTCTTCTACGACTCATGAATCTTTCTTACACCTCTTCTATATCCCTTATAAAATTAGACTAGCATGAAATTATATTAACCAAATAACAAGAAAGACTCCTAATTTGACTTTCTAATTCTAAATATAGCTAACAAGTTACAACAACTTGTAAAAAACAGGAGATTACAAAAAAATCTGATTTTAGGAGAATAAGTTCCTTAAAACTCTCATCTGCTTTGGATTGAAAGCCATACATATTTTTGGATTTTTTTGTCATACAAGATCACACCATGAACTAGGATGATCATGCATCAAAGATGGTCATTTTAATGCCAATTTATATTTACAACTCCCAAAATATCACAAAAATAAGTTACACATTTTAGTAATTTATTAATATGCTAAGTGAGAAAATGTGGTCAAAGGGGTTGAGATGTATCAAAATGTCATTTAAATCAGAGTGTAACTATCAGTAACATGAGAAAATACATAACATGTCTTGTCACTAAGATTTTCAAATTTTTATTAACTTTCTTTTCCTATAAAACTATTTGAGAATTAGTTAAGAGACAAAAATAGGGGATGGGTAAGTTACAATAAAAGGAACTAAAAGTTACATATGAGTTTTGAAAATAAAATTATTAGAACTAGTCAAAGATGTTAAAAATCAATTATTTCTTGTTGATAAAGAAGATAATAAGGTGATCACTCAAAAGTCCTTCAATGACATAAAATATAAAATGCAATATATGAACTAAGTTAAACAAAAAATAGTCTAGTTTTAGTTGTTATGTATGCCATTATACCAGGATGATGATCCACTCTACACCATTTCCTTCTCTTGACCGAGCTCTAACCAAGAATTTCCTAATCCATATCTATTGTGCCTTGAGCAAAATCATCCTCGAAACCATCATGGAACATGCAAACCTCAAAACTTGATTTTTTAGATATGAAAATATAATTTGCAAATTGCGGTAATAATAGTTTAGTGCCCTTAAATTTTTACATTCATTTTTCATTCAAAGGAAAAATGAAGCATACAAAAGTATCATCCTAAGGCTTCATGATCCGGGTAAGCCTTTTGGTAGCTCGAAACTTCAACTGATATGCTAAACCAAACATAAAATATTTGCTAAATGAGTCACAGAATGTGGGAATCCAACCTTATTTGATAGACTAAGTACATAAATGATTATGGTGAAAAAATTACATAAAAGTACATCTAATGATTCCGGTGAACAAATTTTCAAAACAAATTGGTGTTTTAGGATATAAATGTCAAAGGGTCAATATGGCACACTAAATTTTATGTATTTGCATTGTACATGTTACATATTAGAATTCAAATGGTTTTTTCTACATGTGCATTGTGGTATTTAATAAGATCTGATTCTATGCTCACTCCAAAGTTTCCTATAAGTGGCTATGATATACTACACAAGTGATGCAGAGAATCTTCTCACCAATATGGAAAATTTTGAAATTTGGTACAAATTATGTAATTTTGGGTTAGATTAGTCAAAGTAAGGTTTAGAGGAGGTAAGTATGGTCCTAATAGTCCCTTTAGAGTGATTAAGTTAGTCTAAGTCCCTAAGAAATTTGAACTAGGAGGTTTCCCTCCAAAATGCAATTCAAATTCTTAAAAGGACAATATGGTGGATTTTGGCTTGAAAGAGGAGTTTTAGTCATTTGTAAAGTTTGGAATAGGCATATTAAGGTCATAAATGTCCTAGGAAGTCTAACTGGTTCATGGTGTTGGACCTAGGGTTTGCAGGTCATGGTTAGGGTTAATATCCAAGTATGTAAAAGACATAATGTGTTAATATGACTGAAGAAAGGGTGGTTACATCTCATTGGTAGTTACAATTCATAAAGGAATTCAAATATATTTGTGTAGAGGATTCAGTCTTGAAGCATTCCTCGTGGAGGAGGAACTGAGAAATCGAGATGGAGGATCGGTTTGTATGTAAAAGCTTTGGACCATGAATACAATCTCTATTTTTTTACATCATATTAGTGTATCTCCTTTGTTCATCTTGGAGTTTTTCTTATCTTCATAACAAATAGACTATGATCTCTCTTCATTTATGCATTGGAGTGGTTTTCTTGAAACCTTATATAATGATTGGTAAAAGTCTATTGAAGGATCTTATCTTTCTTAAATACACTATGAAGTCTAATGAATGTGAATGATCATAATGAGAACTCAGTAGTTGTAATGCAGATTTGTTGCAAGGAATATCTTGATGAATTATTATAGTCCTTGCATATAATACATTGTTCTTGCCTTATGGGTATATGATTCTTGAATGATAATTATAACAAAATTGTGACTATGTTGGACAAGACTTGATTTTGTTGACAAAATGATCGAGTCTTAGAAGCATGATAACTTACCATATGCATGAGTAGATGAACCCGTGAATATGCTCGAGAGAAAGGTTTTGAGACTCTTGATATAATCCATTAAGGGTAAAGATAATAAAGTTGTATATTAGCATGAAAAGCTAAGGAAAATCTAAAACTATGTATGTGAGACTATATTTAGTGATTAATGTGTGACCTTACAAGAGTTGGATCATTAAGTCCTTGATTTACTTATATGAAGATGACCTCTCAAATATTAGAACTGCATTGAAATTTGAATTGAAGTATTTTTTCTCTCATAGAATGGTAATCTTAGTCTTCCAAAGAGACTCTACCTTGCACAATAATTACATTCAAAATTGGAGAATATGATATTGTTCTTAGTTGATGGAGTTTTGGACATGTTGAAATATGGCATAGAGACTAGTCACGGGTGATAAAAACTTACTAGAAGGCTTAAGCTCAAAACCCTAGATGACAAACCCTCAAGATCGTCTTATGCACAATTTTACCAATCAAAGAGAAGGCAAAAAGTGTCATTAAAGGATTTTGGGATAAGAATTTGAACTAATGGTTAATGATATTTGTATATGGTATCAAAAAAGACCTAGATGTAAAATATTAGGTCTTGAAAGTGATTATTGTGCATTTTATGAGCACTCATAGATCTCAGTCCAATAGAGTGTGACCTAGGGAATTAATTTTGGAGGTCTTAACCATTGAATTTTAAGCTTAAATTTGGAGGAAACATTTGTGCCATAGTATATTTGAATATTCTTGTATAAAATTTGAATTCCATTGTGGAAAATTGAGAATATTCTTAATAGTCTAGTTCGGAGTTGAACAATACATCCTAAGGCCTAATCCTAATAGCTTATTCACAAAGAAAGCAAGGGTTTCCTTAAGAATCTGTCATGAGACTTATAGAAGAGGACAAGGGAGTTGTTAAGAGTTCAAAAACACATTCATTATGAATGGGTGTCACATATAATATCGAGACCTGTGAAGGAGATTCTTGACAAGACCTAATGAAGGGCTAGAGTGAAATGGCAAAAGGTTGGAAATTGGGAGCTAGAGGAGGAATTGTCATTTGAAACTTGAAGAGCATGTTCATAGTATTAAAAGGACACATAGGAGGCATTAAAAGGTATAGAACAACCTCAAGAACTCATTTACCTATGACTATCAAAAAAATGTTGCTTGAGATCATGATAAGGAAAATTAGTATGTTTTGGTAAATAGAGATGAATTCATGGATGATGTAATAGAGATGATGATGTTTTGGTAATTAACATGTTTTCTTTTGCTTTAGAAAACACCATTGCCTTTTTTTTGTTACAAAAGGATGATGAAGGGGCTGAGAGACCAATTTCCTTTTTCAGTAAGGCATTACAGGGAGCTGAGTTAAAATACACCATTATGGAGAAGCAAAAGTTTTCCTTAGTGAAAGCAACAAAGGTTTTCAGACCCTACATCTTGAGTTCTAAAGTGGTTGCTTATGTTCCCCACACCATGGTGAAAGATGTCTTATCAGAGATGGAGGTCTCAAGCAAAAGATGCAGATGGGTGAACAAGTTGCAAGAGTATGACATGGATATCCAAACCACAAAATTGGTAAGAGGTTTGGGCCTAGCTAAGCTTATGGCTGAGAGAAACCTGCAAACTATTGAGGTAAATGAAGTGGAAGGAGAAAGGGTGGATGTCCTTGAAAAGTTGGTAAGTTCTAAATGGTACAAAGATATAATATTTTATCTCAGACATCTATGCTGCCCAAATATCTGAGTAAAAATCAGAAAAGAGATCTTAAGTTAGCCTCTCAAAAGTATGTCATTACTGATTTTGGGTTAGCTTGGAAGAACCCCAAGGGAGTGCTCTTGAGATGCATTACTGAAAATGAGGCCCCCAAAATAATTGTTGATCTCCATGGAGGGGTTTGTGGGGGACATTTTGCTGGCAGAGTTACAACACATAAAATCTTGAGGGCTGGTTATTGGTGGCCAAATCTCTTCAAAGATATAGCTATATTGGTTAGGAAATGTGAAAGTTTCCAACATTTATCTAGAAGAATGAAAGCTTCAGGCTCCCTTCCTTTGTAGCCTATGTCATTTGAAGCTCCATTCAAATAATGGGGAATGGATTTTATTGGGGAAATCTCGACCTTTCCAAAGGTCTGGTCATAAGTGGATTCTTGTGGCCACTGATTATTTCACTAAGTGGGTGGAAGCAATCCCCACTAAGAAAGCAACACACCAAGTTGTCATGGACTTCATGTTGAATCATATCATCCAAGATTTGGAGTGCCAGCAAAATTGTTGTTGATAATGCCATGTGTTTCAGAGCTAAACCTTTGATGGAAATGTGCAAAGAATATGGGATAAATATGACATATGCTTCTAACTACAACCCCCAAGGAAATGGACAAGTTGAGTCCAGCAATAAAAACTTGTTGAAGATCATTAGAAGAACCTTGGAGCTGAACAAGAAGAAGTGGGGTGAGAAACTGAAATTTTCTGTTTGGGCTGACAAAATAACTTCTAAAAGGTCTACTGCCCCTGCATTTGCAATTGTCTTCATTTTAGTTTGTTCAATAGATTGAAGACCAAGAAGTTAGTTCATATGATGCTCGAATCAATCAGATTATTGAGCTGGAGGAAGAGAGAAGGGCATCCCATCAACGGCATGTGAAGTTTAGAGAAAATTTGAAGAAGCTATTTGAAAAAAAAAAGGTGACACCCAGAGCTTTTAGCATTGGAGATCTTGTGCTATTGTGGGATAGCAGACATGAGGATAAGGGCAAGCATGGTAAATTTGATGCATTGTGGATGGGCCCTTATTCAATTGACATTCGAATTGGTGAACATACCTTTTTCCTAAAAAGACCTAGATGGGGAATTGCTCAAAGTTCCTATTAATGGCGGGCATTTGAAACATTTCCCGGATTGATTTCTCAAAACCAAGGTATTCATACCATTGTATAGTCTAAAGTATTTGGTTTATGTGCTCTTTTTTTGTGTTTTGTCGGTTTTGGTTCATTTTGGTCCTTGGTGACCACATTTTCTCGTTTCTCGGTTTATTTTTTGGAGGGTGGTTATGGTTTCTCTTCTTTACAAGTTGACTTCATTGCCTAATGGATATTTTTGGCACCTAGTCTAGTCTATTTATTCTTACGGTACTTGTAGGGAGTGACCATCCCCGAGTCGAAGCCAATGTTGGTGCTCATTTTGATCTCGCACCATTTTCCCTTATTTTCCTTTGATCTGCATGTTATGAAACATTTTATCTCTCAATGTGGATGTTTTGAAGCTTTTACCTCCATTTGAATACATTGAATTGTTTGCAAAATCCATTGTCATGCCCTTTTTGAAGAAGTCTCCAAGTTTGCCCTATTTTTGCCCTAATTTCTTCAAATCCGTGGGCTCTACCATTTTTCCTATTTTTCCCCGATCATGGAAGCTCGAGAATGATCAATTTATACTTGTATGCCTTTGAAAATCCAAATCCATGGTCGAAAAATGCTTGGAACCATGATTCACTTGGTTTTGTTTCAAAATTTTCCATCCTTAGCGAAAAATCGATCCTGGGTATGAATGGTGAATTTATGTGTTTTTGATGGTCTAACGGGCATCTTTTTCTCGTCAAATTATTCCTCAGCATTCGGCGGTCATGTGGTTTCTTTTGGTTGGTCAAGGGACGGCGTAAATGTTTTAACTTGTCGCTTTTTGCTTTTTTGCAAAAAGACAATTTTGGTCCCGTAGCTCACTCAATTTTGATTGGTTCTTTTGGTACTTACATGGCTTCTTCTAATTGGATGAGGCGCGACAGGTTTGTTTTATGAACTTGTTCTTTTTGTATACTTTGGAAAAAGTTTGAACTCACCCCGTGGCCCCGTCAGGCTCTGATTAAAGAAAATTTAAGTGGCGGGGAAAATTTCTTATTTTTGCCCCAAAGGTGTATACGTGTTCATTTTTTATTTGATGCGGCCTACGGGGTCTTTTTGGTGAAATTTTCCACTTTTGTCACATTTGTAAAAAATATCAAATTGGCCCCACGGCCCCGATAGCATCTAATTGGTTATTCAATAGATATGAAGCAACAGGGAAAAAGTCTTACTTTGACCCCACGAAGGACACGTGGTAGTTTTTCAAGTTAAAAGCGGAGATGCGGGCCTTCGGAAGCAAGTTGGAAATTTTTCCCTTTTGGAAAAATGGAGTAAAATTTCTAAAAAGGAAGCGTGCCCCACCAAATCATATTGAAGCTTGCGTTGAAAAGTCACCCAGAGTGCAGCCCATGGAGAAATTGTGGAATTTTTCCTTTTGGAAAAATTGGTATAAAATGAAGAAATGAGGCGTGGTCCGCCGAGAGCCACATTAGGAGCTAAAGGCGTAAAGGCGGAGGCTGCAGGAAAATTTGGAAAATTTTCCTTTTTCTAAAAATGAGGTAACATGGCAGAATCAAGATGCAGTTCCTCTAAGACCCACATTGGAACACGTGTTAAGCTCGTTTTTGAGGCGAGGGTAGACAAAAATGTTAACATTTTACTTTTTTCCAAAAAATTATAAAATGTCAAAAGGTGCCCCTGCACCCATTTCCAATCGCATGTTGCCATGTGGAGGGCTCGAGACAAAAGTTGAAACACAACATCAATGGTAGCTATGCATTTCATTCGATTTTGCCACCATTGAAGCTCCAGGATGTTTGGAGATGCATTTTTGCATCATTCTTCATCAAATTTTTGGCAAATTTGTGTCGTTTGGGTCTGAAAGGTTTAATTGAATCAATTTGGGAGCTCAATTTGTAGATCTGAAGTACTCTTAAAGTGGATTTTTGCTCAGGCTCATGCAAAAACGTAAGAGGCCAAATCCAAAAGTTACAGAGTAAAATTTCAGAGGGAAAAGGATGAAATGATTAAAGGTACATGCGTAAAAGGTGAAAAAGGCATGCCTCGAGAACAAAAAGGGATGACTGTCACAAGTCCAAATATGTAGAGGCTCCGAAAAATGATTTCTTGCATGACATAATCATAATGATTAGAAGGACTCCCAAAAAGTTGTGGCATGACATCCTAGTCATTATTCGAGGGTCCCAGAGACATGATCAATTCATAATTGGTCCACCTGGTAGATTTCGGATCTGAATTTGTTAAATGTCTCTGTCTGAAACAAATTGGTAACGAGCAAAGGTACCTTGAATATTCTTCTCTTTTGAGGGGAAAAGGAACTCAGTTGCCAAGGATGAATAATATGCCTCCAAGGAGAACAATGATGCAAATATTTCCAATGATTCACCTTTTTTGAAAACACCTGGCAACTTTTTTGTGAATCTGTTGAATGTCACTTTCTGCAAATCATGATCCGATATGCGTAGCAAAGGTGCTTCAAATATTCCTCTTTGGGGGAAATTGGATGTAAAGGGTGTATTATAAATGCAAAGAGATTACTCTTGCAAATGGTCGAGTTCATTTTCATGAGAAAGTTTTGAGAAAATCTCATCTTCTGAGAAAACTTTCTAGAGAAACCAAGTTAACTTCCTCTATGTTATATTTTCATTCATGTTGAGTTGGTTACAAGTGTGTAGCCATCAACAAGCTCTGAGATTGTTTAAAATAACTCTCCCCTGCTGATGAATCTGATAAATTTTGTGTTTATTTCACTTTCATAATGTCTGCAAGTAGTTTTTCTCATTCCTATTGCAATGTTGTATCAAAATCTCTTTGAATCACACAGATCTCAATCCTTGTGATAGTTTAGTGGCATCTACAATTTCATTTTTTAGAAGAGCTTTCATCTGGGAATGAAATAAATGATTTAAAACCACTTTTCTTTCATCTGTTGATAGAGATTGTTTGTAAGCCTCTAGGTGTACCTCGGTGTGATTGATCTGATCTTAGATTTTATGTTTTATTAGGTCTTCTAACTCGATCCTTCGTCCTAAAATCTCAAAGATTGTGTGAAAAAGTGCATGTCTCGAGCCTCCATTTATGCACACCTTCTAGTTAAAGGAATGTTTTAACTATTTTGAAGCTTTCTGTCATTGAGTTCTCAATTTGCTATGAAATTTCTCAAGGATCTAGCAAAGTACAATCTATCTTGTTGATCTCCCACCAAAATTATTCAAATAACCAACCCTACCCTGAACTACCCCTGTTTTGCTCTGCATATCCACAAAAGAACAAAATCCATTTGCTAAAATATGCATAACATATCAGGATTCCAAATGTCTTCAGTAACCTTAGCCTTGTGTTGAAAATATCTCCATAATCTGGAAGTGACAACTCGTGAGAGTCAGATTTGGTGTGTTGATTGTATTTTCCCAAGGTTTTCTTTATAAAATTTGTGCAAAAGTAAGGTATTTACGTCTCCTTCAATAACAAAGGTTACAAAATAGGTTCGCTTACGTAGGTTGAAAGGCACAACCTAAAATAGTTAGGATAAGATCACATCCTTTTAAGGTGTTACCCACTTCTTTCAAAGCCTAAGTGCTAAAAATTCAGATAGATCTGCTTCCTCGGATACAAAATGACATACATAATCATATATTTACCTCTGAGTGTCTTATCATATCCATGATGTTGCTCGGCCTTTGAAGAAGAGTAAATCCGGGTACTAACAGTCCAAACAAAATATTGTGATTCTTTCCAATATTTAGGTTGTTGTTTTTAAATAGCCATTATACTCATCAAATGGTACATTATAAAAATGGCATGTGTCACCCTCTCGTAAAATTTAACCACAAGGCTATGTAATTCTCCATTTTAGTACTTGATAAAGAGTGTGTGTGATTGCAATAGATCGGGGGCCTCTAAGTGAGTAGCTCAAATTTATCCCTTCATGCAATTGTGTTGTGCAGCTGATTTTAAGAATTATGTAATTCTCATCGGGTTAATTATCCATAGTCTCTTATTGAAATATTTTTACATTAGTTATACATTTTTTAAGATTAATGACCAATTCTTTTAGATTCATCTATCTAAAAATGTTTTGTTCAATGTTTTAGATCCCAAGATAGATCCATCCTTCAAGGAAATAAAGAATGAAGCCATTTTTCATTCCTTATTTTAGTAAATTTTGATCTAGAAATTAAATAATATTATTTTGGATTTATATGTATCAAAATAGTTTTGTTCAATGTTTCGGATATTATTGGATCCATTCTTTAGGAAAATAAAGAATAAAGCTGATTTTTCATTCCTTATTTTCCTAAATATAGATCCAGATAATAAAATCCAAATCATTGGTTGAATCCAAAAGAATATTATCAATTATTATAACTGCAATCAATCAACCAAGCTTAAACTAATGTTTAGAAATTGTTTATCATCTTTAAGAAGAATTTGTAGGAACCGACAACCTAAACTTAAAATATTTGGACACGAACCATAGAAATATTTTGAAATTATTTCCCATTCAATAGGTTATATATGTTTATGCAATAAAACAAATGTCTAAGAAAGCTATCCATTTCCATATTAGTCGAGTGAGAAGATCTCAATGCAAATTTACAAAGTTACACATCTCCAAATGAAAATTTTAAGAATACCACCATTAAGTAAAGATACAATATCTGCTAAAAACATTGTCATATTAAATTATATGTATCTAACAAAGATATATATATAGGTCGGGGAAGGAACCTTGGATATTGATTGACCATTACAAGGAACATCATACAAAATATTGCTCCATTCATAGTTGAAGAGATTAAGCTATTCTCACTAGGTATTCATGGAAATTTCCGATTCTAGATCTAGCTCTATTAAAATCCTTTGGAGTTGATCTTTCTATTTAATATCGGGTTACATTTCATGTCTTCATGGTCATAGAGAATAGAGATCAACCCATTAATATCACCAAGCGTACCGTAGGAGAAAAAAACAAAGATACCCATCTCCAAAGAACAATTTTAAGAAGACCATCTTCAAGTAAAGATACATTATGTTATGTCACATAAAATTATATCACATAAATATTATATATATATATATATATATATATATATATATATATACATATATACCAAGGAGTGAACCTTGGATATTTATTGAGCATTGTAATGAACCTCATACGGCATGCTACTTCACTCATAGTAGAGAGAGATCAAGCTATTTTCAAAGGGAATTCATGGGAATTCTCATTGTTCTATATCCAACCCCTTCCTTTGAGAATAACATGCTTGAAATCTTGCATAACAAATAAATTTATCACCCCGCATTATTCATACCACAAATACAAAAACAAAATCAATCCAAAAATTTAAATAAGCTAAAATACCTTGGAAACAATTACATCATCATCCTCTCTTCTCGATCAAAATGACCAAAACATCAATGAGGTTGAGCTCCCATTTGTGTAGCATTCATTGGCCCACTCCACACATGATTTGAGAGATAAATTGACCTTATTAAGTACCCTACATCGCAAAATCCCAAGAAAACAATCTACCTTTCACTACATTACTCCTTTTATAATATTGAGATGATTTGGGTTCCTCAAAGAGGAATTCAATGGGGTGAGGGTAGGGATATTAGGAAGGGGAAATTATTAGGAGGTGATTAGTTTATACATGATTTAAGATCAAATTTTTTTGATTGAGTTGTTGGATGGTTTTTAGGATGTTAGGATTAACATGGGATGGTTGATTTGGATGGTGAGGAGGGGATTGGTTGAGGTAGGATGTGAGATTTGAGATTTGTTTATTAATATGTTGGATAGTGTGTGGGATTTTATGATCAAAGCGAGATGGTTGAATTTTATGAGTGGGGGATGATGGGATAGTTTGGTTGATGGATTTAGAAAAGAGGTAGGGGTTTAGATGTTGGTTTGGAGAGGATGGGGATTGAGGATCAAAGGCCTTGGTTTGATTGGATGTGCGGGGTATTATTAAGGATGGTGATAGGATTTAGATTGGGATTGTTTAAGAATGGTTAATTATGATAATAATTTTAAGGTGATAGGATGGTTAAGGGTGTTCACAAGCAAGCAATAAACATGCAACACAAACTCTAACTAGTCAATTGGGATTGCAACCAAACTATAGAATGCTTTTAATACCACACACCGAAGATGGTCTCACAAAATGGCTCTCCACCTATGTGTCAATGTGGGGTCAGCTAGTGAGTGATTGTTGGGTTGTGGAGCTGAATTGCTTCAAAGATAGCATGTTTTACACCTTGTTGGTTTACGCAGAACTGGGCTTTCGATCAGCATATTAACCGCCGTCGGTCAGCTTATTAACCACCCTTGGTCAGTAGATGAACCGCCATCGGTCAGGGTAACCATCACCGGTTACCTATGCATGGATGTTTTATTTAACTCTCGGAATTAGATCTATTTTTAGCATTAAAGCAGATCTATTGATTGTAATTGCATGGCTAAGTGCCCTAAGTTTATATACGCCTATATAAGCATGAAAGCTAGGGTTTATAAGGTGAATTAAGAGAAGGATTGAATTAGATCCTTGATTCTCCTAGATTGAGAGGATGAAGAAGAAGAGAAAGAAAGAGTAGGTTACATGAAGACAAAGTCTCCATGGAGAGGGGTTAGACAGAAGGAAATAGCATGTACATTGGAATGGTGAGAAGAGGGTAACATCTTCTACTGTATTTCCTTTGTATATTTATTGTCTTATTGTAATGGCTTGCATAGTATGCAAAGCACATAGAGTTTCTTCTTGTAGATCCACATGTTGGTGAGATCTTTTATTATAGATCCATGTAGATCTAGTCTTTTATTATAGATCCATGAGATCATATTGTATTGTTGGTCCATGTAGATATAGATATTGTAAAGGAGGTTGTATTCATGTTTGCACAGGTTATGCATGTAGTGATGGAGAGACAAACTTACTTCTTGGTCACGATTATAGTTGCACATATGGTAGACCCGTGTGAGAGGTCTTGTTTGCATATCCACGAGAGAACTTGGTAGCAGTTCGAGAGATGCAGTAGTTACGGGTTATGTGAGATTTGTTGGTGGTGTTTGGAGGCACAAACAGTAGTGCAATTATGGAGATCTGTTTAGAGATCTAGAGGAGAGGAGATACTCTTAGAGAGATGCATTGTACTCTTGTATTGAAGAGTTAGTTTGTACTTTTGTTGTATTATATATGAGATCTCTATCTTTGGTGGACGTAGCTTTGCATTGGGTGAACCACAGTACATGTTTTGTTATGTGTGTGTACTTTGTTGTGATTTGGATTATTCTAGTTCATACTTCCACTGCTGTAGATTTTGGGGAATTTTTTAGATCCTGTGTGCATGATTTTGTTTGTTATTAAATCATAGCACTATTCCGCAATCCCGAATTCCCAACAAGAAATCTTAGGGAGTGCAACTTCCTTGCACTATAGTTTAATATGCGGCGAAAAAGGTTGCCTAGACTAGGATATATGAGTTTGCTAGGGGCTTCCCTGATATACCTCAGGGTACGTGGGGCCCAATTTTACCTTGCAAAGATATTGTCTAAGGCCCGAGTATTACGACATGGCATCCCCTCACTTCACGCCGCCCTTAAAACAAGAAAGCGCTTAGCCAATAACGACAGCTCTCCAAGGATTTATTCAGCCCATTGGAACACAAGGTGTGTCTACATGTGTGGAGGTGAACCCACGGTCACAAGACTCTTAGGACTATGGTAAGTGTGTGGATATCACTTCCACGTCATGTTACCCTATAAAAGAAAAAGGGGAAGGCTAGCCACTTTTGATCCTCAAGATCATCCTAGGACGTGAGAGAAGAGCATATGTGGTTTCACCTTCGGGATATAACAGAACACAAGGGGATATATAAAAACAAATGAAAACAAAATATAAGATGATATATATATATATATATATATATATATATATATATTATATATATATATATATATATATATATATATATATATATATATATATACAATATCAATATTTAGGGTGGTGGTGGGTGCAAAAATGTAAATGTGGAAAATATTAGTGGTGAGTATAAGAAAACAAAAAAATTGCTTTCCTATGCTAATCCTTTCAACAATACCTCATGATTGAGAAAGATATGTAAAGGGGGAGAATTAATACTTGCACTTACCAATAAAATTCAATACTCCTCTTTTTGTATTAGATTTTCTCAAGGATGTATTGATTACTTCAAATTTGAGTAGGCACTTGGGCAACACCTCCTTTTGATTTGTTTGTATTGATTGATGCTCTGACAAAGGAGAATGATAGATTTGATTGATTGATTGAAGATTATGGATGATTGACAAAGAATAAAATGGAAGATATTTGTTATGGATTCTATTTGTTCATCCCACTAGCTCTCGTGGAGGAGGAGAGCTCAATTTATAGCTTGTGGGAGATAAAATGGAGGGTGAAGATCCATCTAAGTAGGATGAAGATCAATGGTTGAAACCGATGAGAGGATTGGAGGATCTTAGAATAGAGAATTCTATAATTTGAATTCAAAATTCGAGGGAAGAAGCTTTCATTCAATTAAAACAAGTTTAGAGAGGCTTCTAGAAATAGAAGCCTCTATATTTAGAGGTGGAGAATGTGATTAGTTTCGGGATTAGATTAAGTTAATAAAAATGATTAGGAGAGAATACATGGAAAGGCTAGGTAAGATGATTAGGAAGGATTACATGAAAAGGCTATGTGTAGGGTAGATGTACAATAGGTGGGTAGGTAGGTGTAGGAATATTAAATTCTTAGAAAATGCTAATAAGGATTAAGATAAAATGATATGATATAATAATGAATCAAGGGATTGATGATAAAACGATGGGATATTAAATAAATGATAAAGGGTATATGTGATAAGAGATTAATAGTAATTAATCTTGTGATTAATTATTAGAGGGATTTAAATAGTGATGATGTTAGGTTATTTGCGAGACAATTAATCGTAATTAATTATGTCGACATTTTAGATGACTACAAAACTAATTTTTTCATTCCTTATTTTCCTTAATATAGATCCAGTAATAAAATCCAAATCATCAACAACAATATTTTTACATAGATGAATCCAAAAGAATATTATCGATTATTATTGTTAGAGTAGGTATTTACCTTAGCTCATGTTCACCTAGGTACATTATTTACCTTTATTGTATTTATTCTCACCCACTTATATGTGTGGATATTTCTTTATCTTATTTAGATATTAGAAGATATTATCTAGTTGTTAGGTATAGTTCTTTCCTTGATCTATGGTATTAACTAGTTCTTTCCTTGATCCATGGTATTGACTAGATCCTTGATGTCTAGTTATCTCCTAAATCTATGGTCTTAACTAGTTCTTTGATGACTAGTTATTTCCTTGATTTATGGCTTGATCTATGACCTTGACCGATTCTTAGATTTTTATTCCTTGCCTATATCATCAAGGCTCATTCTCACCGTATTTCATTGAGTTCCATAATAATATATGATATTACTACTTATTTGTTTGCAAAGGTTTTATGTAAAGTTATTATGGTGAATTACTTTCATCTTATTGATCGTGGTGTTTGATTAGCATCCGTGTTCTATGCTTGGTGCGATCTCAAGTTATCATTCCTTTTAATTATAGCTGAAAGAAATCAAGTTTAAATGAATATTTTGAAATTGTTTATCATCTTTAAGAAGAATTTGCACGAACATACAACCTAAACTTAAAATATTTGGACATAAACCATACAAATATTTTGAAAGTTTTATCCAATCAGTAGGTTATATATGTTTATGCAATAAAACAAATGTCTAAGAAAGCTAGCCATTTCCATATTAGTCAAAGTGAGAAGATCTGAATGAAATTGAAGTTGAACTAAGATATAGTTCCTTGCTAATTATTATGAACAAAAAACACATTATAAAACTAACTTCATAGATCCATGAAGGGGGAAATACGAAATTTGCACATGTGCTATTCAAAAAAATTAGAGTACTTTTCTAATAAGAATTCCTGCCCTGTTACTATATTATCATAGGCGGTACAAAAAAATTATTTTCTTAAAAATTATTGGCCTACAAGGATCAAGCACAAAGAAAGTGTATTGTTGAGAAAATTAATGAAATGTTAAGTTGACTAATTCCTCTTATTTCAATCCCCTGTTAACCTCTTGACTGACACGGTGTTTGGGGCTTGCTTGTTTTTCTGACATTTTCTGAAAATGAATTTTGTCAAATGAACCATTGGGCAATATAAAAATTGTTTCTGCAATTCAAAAATATAATTATTCTCATAAAATATGATTGTTATCGAAGGCTAATCCCACCATTTGTCAAGTTAAGAGACATTTAGCAATAGGTACCTGCAGCTTTTGCTAGAATCCTCTGGAGTTGATCTTTCTAGTTAATCTCAGGAAGGATATCGTACCCTCACGGTCATAAAGAATTGAGATCAACTCATTCAAATCACTAACTACAGGAGAAGAAACAAAGATACTCATATCCAAATTAAAATCTCAAGCCGACCATCATTAAGTAAAGATACATTATCGTTTAAAAACATTATCATATTAAATTATGTATCTAGCAGCATATGTATAGGTCAAGGGAGTGAGGCTTGGTTATTGACTGAGCATTATACATAACCTCATAAAATTTCACTCCATTCATAGTTGAAGAAATCAAGTTATTCTCATTGGGTATTCATGAAAATTTCCCAATTCTAGATCCAGCACAGGCTATTAGAATCCATCAGAAATGATCTTTCTAATTAATCTTAGGAAGGATGTCTAGCCCTCATAGTCACATAGAATTGAGAACTACTCAATAAAATCACTAATTACAGGAGAAAAAACAAAGTCACGCTTCTCCAAATGAAAATTTTAAGAATACCACCATTAAGTAAAGATTCATTATCTGCTAAAAATTATCATATTAAATTAAATGTATCTAGCAGCATATATATATATATATATATATATATATATATATATATAGGTCAGGGAAGGAACCTTGGATATTTTCTTGAGCATTGCAAGGAACATCCTACAAAATGTCACTCCATTCATATTTGAAGAGATTAAGCTACTCTCACTAAGTATTCATGGAAATTTCCCAATTCTAGATGCAGCTCTGTTTAAATCCTCTGGAGTTGGTCTTTCTAGTTAATATCAGGTTGCATTTGATGTCTTCATGGTCACAGAGAAAAGACAAAGCTTACCATAGGAGAAAAAAACAAAGATACCCATCTCTGAATGACAATTTTAAGTAGACTGTCATCGAGTAAAGATACATTATCTGTTAATGATCATATCAAATTATATCTAGCAGCATATATATAGGTCAGGGGAGTGAACCTTGGATATTGATTGAGCATTGCAATGAACCCCATACGGCATGCCACTTCACTCACAATCGAGGATATCAAGCTATTTTCAGACGGAATTCATGGGAATTATGTTGTTTTATATCCAACCCCTTCCCTTCGAGAGTAACATGCTTGAAATCCTGCATAACAAACAAATTTATCACCCTGCATTAATATTGCTTCAAATGCAACAACAGAATCAATTCAAAAATAAAAAGAAGCTATAATACCTTGGAAACAATGGCACTCATCATCCTCTCTTATGACCAGAATGACTAGAACATCAATGAGGTTGAGATCCCATCTGTGTAGCATTCATCGGTCCACTCCACATATAATTTGAGAGATAAATTGACCTAGTTAAAGCACCCTGCACCACAAAAATCCCAAGAAAACAATCTATCTTTCACTGCATTATTCCTTCTATAATATTAATGTAATCGCAAAACCAGTAAAAGAACATATTATCATTTACAGAGATAATCCATAAACATACTCAACCAGAGGCGATTTTAAAAAATTGAACACCATGATAAAATGAGCACCGAATCATCCATACCAAGAAACAAATATCCATTCCAATGAGCGCCTAAATTAAAATGATTAGATCTGTCTTGGAGATGATCAATGGACAGCTAGTTGTAACCGTTGAAGATGGAAGACCCTAATTTAAACGTAAAAGTTAATGTATTTGACAAGGAATTTAGGAAGAGAGGAATGTAGGGTTATTTTTCAATTGAATTACAGATGAAAAAGATTTTTATTTTATTTTTCGTAGATAGCTATGCCACGTGGAGGTAATGAATGTCTTGTGCATATGCACTTATATTTGAGCCTTGACTTCCATGATGTGCATATGCGTAAATGAGCCCTCCATAATGGAAAAATATATTAAATTGGGGTATTATGTGGATATTTAATATTGGGATGGAACTAGTTATGTTTCATAATAAGGTGTCATATTATGGTGTTGTGTTAGGTATGTCCTGTTAGGGTGTCATATTTCGGTATCATATTAGGGTGTCACATTAGGGTGGTGTATTAGGCTTTAGTGTTAGAGTGTCGCATTAGGGTGTCGCATTATGGTGTCACATAATTAGGGTGTTATAATAGGGTATCATGCTATGTGTTGATTAGGGTATCATATTAGGATATCATGCTTAGGTGTTGCATTAGGGTGTCACATTACGGTGTTGTGCTAAGGTGTCATGTTAGGGTGTCGTGTTAGGGTGTTGTATTAGGGTGTTGTATTGGGGTGTCATATGATTAAGGTATCGCATTACAATGTCATGTTAGGGTGTCGTGTTACGGTGTCATGCTGTTAGGATGTCCTCTAGGGTGTCATATTAGGGGATTTTATATCAAATTAGGTCAAATTAGATCAATTTAATGTAAACTACATCAAAAAAGGGGAAATGAGGGATAATTAGGGGAAATATGTCAAATTAGGGGAAATTAGGTCAATTTAATGTAAATTATATCAAATTACGTCAAATCAGAGAAATTGGGTCAAATTAAGGGAAAATTTGTGAAAATGTGGAAAATTTGTAAAATTAGGGGAAATTAGGTCAAATTAGGTCATTTTTAGAGAAATTAGGTCAAATTAGGGGAAATTAGGTAAAATTGTAATATTATCATAAATTGGGTCAATTTAAGGAAATTTGAAAAATTAGGAGAAATTAAGGAAACTAGGTCAAATTAGGGAAAAGTGGGTCAATTTTGGGTAAATTATATCAAATTAGGGGAAATTAGGTCAAGTTAGAGGAAACTATGTCAAATTATGCCAAATTAGGGGAAATTAAGCAAAATTATGTCAAATTAGGTTAAATATATCAAATTAGATGAAATTAAATTATATTAGGTCAATTAGGTCCATAAGTTGGTGTTTAGGAGGTTCACCGTGTCTTATTTTACTACTGCCTGTGTAATCAATCACTTGATAATGAACCATGTTGATATCAAATGGGACATATCAAGCCTCATAATGTTATTAAAATGTCTTGTTGGTGTTTAGGGGTCTTAATATGTCCTCTTTGAGTGTCTTGTGTAACCAACCACTTGACTGGTAGTACATTAGGCACTTAAGTAGGACATATCAAGCCCTCTAATTTCATTAGAGTGTCCTTAGGTGTTTAGGGGCTCAATTGGTTACAAAGGGCACTTGAATATGACATATCAAGCCCTATAATGACATTAGGATGTCACATCAATGTTTAAGAGACTTGATTTTTCCTACTTTGGTGCCTTGTGCAACCAAATGCTTGATTGGTTACATAGTGCACTCTAACAACATTAGGGTGTCATACTAGTGATAATGAGGCTCAATATGTCCTATTTGAGTACCTTGTGCTTCCATTCACTTGTTAGGTTATTATAATAATTAGGTTTTCATATTACGCTAATTGTGACAACCTAATGTTGATTGGGACACAATATGACATGATTAAGGTATCACGTTACGGTGTCCCATTAATATGGTGTATCATTAAGGTGTCCATTTGGGTGTCATGTTAGGGTGCCACATTATGGTGTCATGCTAGCTAGGGAATCACATAATTAGGGTGTCAAATGGGTATGTAGGGTGTATCATTTTTTTTCGGTTTTTGCTTTGGTGTTTAGGGTGTCGCATTTGTGTTTAAGGTGTCACATTAATGTTTATGGTGTCACATTTTTTCTTAGGGTTTCATATTTGTGTTAATGATGTTGCATTAGTGTTTAGGTTGTCACATTTTTATTTGGGATGTTGTACTTGTAATAATTAGGGTATTTTATTAATTTTTGGAGTGTCAAATCAGGTATCACATTTGGTTGTTGTATCGGGGTGTTACATTGGGGTGTCACATCAGGGTGTGACATTAGAGTGTCATATTGTGGTGTACTCGTAGGGTGCATGTGATAAGGGTGTCATAATAGGGTGTTATATCGGGGTTTTATATAATGCTATTATATTAGTTTGTTCTAGTAGGGTGTCACATTAGGGTGACGTATTAAGGTGTTGTGATAGGGTTCCATATTAGGGTGACGTATCAAGGTGTTGTGATAGGGTGTCACATTACGATTTCTTGCTAGGGTGATGTATTAGGATTTTTTGATAGGGTTTCATATTATGGCTCTAGGGTATCACATTAGGGTGTCACATAATGGTTTTGTGCTAGGGTGTTACATAATTACGTCTAAATACACAATTTTAGAATTTTTAACTTTATCTCTAACTTAATTTGTGACTTTAATAAAGATGCCCTTAAGTTGCAAAAAAGACATGTCAAAGTTAGGAACAAAGATGTATATAAAGACACCACAACGCCACCCATTTAAGACAAACGTCAAAGTAGATAAATAATTCACATTTAACATCATCCTAACATCCCATTAATATAACATCAAAACTCAAAGATGACAAATAAGTCACCATTTAAGAAACCCTAATTTCACCACCAATGTCACCCTAATGTCGACACTTTATAAATACACCCTAACTTCCCAATGTAAAGTCAGATAACATTTGTGACTTCAATTTTGACTTTAGGGTTTAAAATTTTACACCTGCAATTTTAAAGTGACTTAACTATGACTTAAAATGGTCCAAATGTTGTAGTGTAGACAAGGGGACTACACATGAGTGGGAATAATTTTCTTATATTTTCATATGTTTGGTTGGGATTTTTTGTTGGATATTGCTGTTAGCTGCTTTAGGGTTTCTATTCCCAAAAGATGTTTTCTAACCACTATGGTTTATCCATCATTCTTTTTTTGCATTGCTTTCTTTTTAGAGGGTGATTGGCCAATAACCAACTTTGAGTGATCCATGAGGGGACAATCACAAATATTATGGTCGAGGAATCGATATTAGAATCTTTTTTTGGCATATTGACACAAGCAACCTTTTGCATAATGTTGTCAAGATAATCTAGATATTGATAAAAGCTTTCAAGTTTTTGTGAAGTCAACCTCAACATAAACCTATGTGTTTGACTTAACTAAATAGTAGTTGTCAAGTTTGCTACAAATCACATTCTTAATGGGTTTGAAAATATTTGGTATAAAGTAATAGAGGGCAACCAAACGGCCACATAAATCAAACCAATTGGAGATTTTGTGGGACACCTATTTAGTTATTGTAAAATCACATATGCAATAAGAAAGTATCATGAAATGATTATGTAAGAACTAAAATTCAAATTTGTGCACAAAGCTTGTACTTGTAAGGGAATTTAAAGGTGGACAAGAGAATACAATTGGTGAATTTTCTAAGTCTAGTGACATGGATATGACCAACATAGTAAGAAATAAGATAGTTATTTTCATAACACTTAAAACTAGTTTAACAAGAACAACATTAATAAAATATCAACAAATTGAGGAAGATTTATTGACTCATTACCTCATCATAATTTTTTAGGACAATTTCAAAGCTCGTATAGGTTTCATTATTGTTTCCTTCTGCAACCAAAGTTGTAATTCATTGGTCAAGTGTCATATTTATAAGTTTATATATATATATCACTCAAAGGGTAGTAATAATACCAAGTTTAATGTGAGCAAGTCTTATAATTCTGCAATAGTAGTATGCACGACTAGTAAGGTTGTATATGACAATAAGAAAAAGGTCCAATATGAAAACCCCTAATAGAGAAATTTTCTCAAGTTCATCCCATTTCAACCCTATTTTAGTTTTTACCTCAATATAGGTCTTACAATGAAGTTGAACTCTGACAAGTTTATTTTTAACATATATATTTATTACGCATAATGAGAATGACTATATTTGGGAAGATCCATTCATTACACTAAGGGAGAATGGATATGTTGGAGGTTTTAAAATTCATATGGTAATTAATTGTGTGGTTTTAAGTGTAGGTTGCTTATGTCGCACTTGGGAAAATAGAGATAAAAGTTTACTCAAAGCAATGTAATAGGTTGTATATGACATTTATAAAGATGAGAAGAGTTTCTTCAGGGAATCTAACCCTTCTCAACAAATAGAAAGCAAGTGGGAATGAATTTAAAATCTATATACAAAACCAAGGAAATAATTATATATATTTTTTTATTGAAAATCACACTTTTATGAATAATACATTAAAATATAATGTTATTCATACCAGGGAAAATTTTAGAGGCAAATTTTCATAAACTCATGAAATATTAGGGGTTTTGGAAATTGGAAATGGCAAATTTTCGTAAGTCATATGCTACCCAATTTACCAAAAATTTTGGCCAACAGGTCATTTGTATGGGTCAAGATCGCCTACTTTGTACATTAAAAATGAACTTCGCATGTATTTTGCCAACGCTTTTAAATCAAATTGTGCCCTTATTCACCAAGGTATAATATTATAAATATCACTTTGCTCGGTATAATACATATACATCAACCATCCAAGATATCAACAAAAAGACACACATCTCCTTTTTCATGACATATATGACCGTCCAAGACTACTTTCCTACACCTTTGTCGCCCACTTTCACATGTTTTGAAATTTTTCTTCCTTCTTTAATTATTTTATCATTCAATCATTGTCCTCTAACCCTCATCCATCCAACTATCCGCTACCACCCAACCACTTTTCGTCCAACCCCTAGCTCGTCCTACCCTTACAAAGGCACCCCTTTATCACCTAACATTGTACCGTGAAGGCTTGTAGCATCTAGCCCTGTAGCCGTCTGTCAACAGTCAATATTTGTGACATATCCATACATTCTTTAAAACAATGTAAGAAGGATACTACCATTCAAAAAGAGAAACACGACATTATTTGACTATTTAAGTCACCATAAAAATGAAATTGGTGTCAAGATCTACATAAAATATAGGTATGTATTATCTACTAATTTACATAATTTTATTCATATATTTTCCATACTATTTTTTCTTGTACTCGTGTTTATTAAATTGACTCTTTACTCTTTGTACTCTTATTTATTTAGTTGTATTCATGGATTTTTAGTGGAAAATATTCGTAATTTGGTGAATATTCCATTTTAGGAAAATTTGAAAAGGCAAATTTTTCGGAGAAGGTTAGTGTCCTGTTCGCCTAAAATTTATAGTATATTTTTTTTAGGGGTCGGCTTTGCCAACCCCTTGAAAAAATATCCTATATAAACCTAGGTGATTTTTCGGGTAGTATACTACTAACTTACTACTAGTTTACTGAGGTAATGCGGCATCTCAAGTATCGTGAACTTGTACGGTAGGTTGTTGCGCATGACAGGAAGTTGTTGACATAAAACATATGGTTGTTGACGCGTGACAATCCTATGTTGTTGACACACACGACAGAGGTCAGAGACGCATTTGACGAGAGATTTGCATTTTGGAGTCATGTGACTGCGGCAAGATTGTTTTCGTCACAACAAGTTTGTTGTCATGCGACAACAACCTTGTTGTTGGGCGACATCGAGGTTATTGTCACTCGACAATAATGTTGTTTTCACATGACAACAAACTTGATGTCGTACAACAGAACCTTGTTATCGCATGACTTGAAAATGAAAGCTTCTATTAGGTGAAAATTTTACACACAAACCTTGGAAAATTCACCTGTCTCACGAAAGTGGTTCTGGGGATATTCATCAGGGATTTTCCAGCTTCAATTTCACATAGGTCTCTTAAAATGAACCCTAGTTATATTAATCATATAAAATAATTAATAATTCATTTATGTAACACTTATTTATGCAAACATTTCTCAAACACATTCAAAACTAATTTACTTTGACATGATCTTATTGATGAAAACATTCCTTCCTCAATGATATCAAACTAGGATAAGACACATCAAATTCTCATCCAACACCAACCTCAGACGAAGCTTATACTCCAATCTCTGTTTCCAAAAAAAAGGATACATGATGATTAGGATACTCCTAATGAGAACAAACATACAGAAGACCTAGATGCAAAAGTTAAAGAAAGTAATAAAAAATTGTGAGAAGAAAGAGGACTAACTGGACAATACGAAGGACTTTAAAGTTCGACTAAGCAACTAAATATCCTTTTATTAAACCTATGGAGCCAAAAAATGGTAATGATATTCTAACTAAATTTCAATGTAAAATATGTAGTTGAAACAAGGGAGGTCATACAATGCAACTCAAATTAGACACTATTGAAAAACATTGCAGGAAAATATATATTTCAAAAAAGCAAAAAGATGGGCACATAGTAAGGACTCATAAATGGAAAAATGTAAAAACTACTGACATGTAAAGTACGCAGAAGAGTATGAAAAAGAACAAAAATGTTTGAAAAATATAAATGAAAAGGTGGCACAATCACAACAAAATAGGCAATGCTATGCAGACTAAAATGTTTGCCAAAAGTATTCAATTTTCTATGGTATTCCATATATTGAAAAAGGGAAGACCTATTTCAGATTTCTCAGATAATAAAATTTTGTATCAAGTTATTGGATTACAGAACGTTCCACAATCACATTGGTCAGATAATAGTGGTTGGGAAATTACAAAATGTCTTTCTCTGGTGGAAAAGGAGGATTTGAAAGAAGCTATTAAAAATGCAAAGTTTATTTCACTTTCAATTGATGAGGTCACAATGGTGGACAATACTTCATGGGTTTGTATTCATGTCTATACTTTTGCAAATGAAGTAAGAAACCCCATCTCCTAGCTATTCATAAAATGGGTGAAAATTACAATTTTGAAAACCTTTACAAATTGGTGGTGTCAAGTTTGAAGGATATAATAGGTATGGATGATTTTTCCATTTCCACGAAGTTAGTTTGTGTTGGAATTAATGGTGCAACAATAATGCAAGGGCAGAAATGGTCTTTGTGTCAGACTACAAACAATAATTGCACTGTATATGATTGCAATTCATTGCATGACTCACAAAATGAATCTGGCGTATAAAATTATGAGCACATTTGAAAGTGTTGCTAGAGTGGAGGATCTCATCCGTGACTTGCATGCATATTATTCAAGTAGTCCAAAATATTTTATAATTTTAGAAATTTGCAATTGGATTGACAAATGGGAAAAATATTCTTAAAGATGTAGATACTAGATGGATTTCCATGTATGATCTTGCTTATATAATATTTGAATAATATCCTTCATTGACAAGTTTTATGTATAAATACTGTGGGGAAGTAAATAAAGCTAAAGATTTATTGTGCGAACTGAGATATTGAAAATTTACTTACATTATGTGGTATTTTGGTAATGTTTAAAGATATCAATGTTTTGATGAAGCATGCACAAGAGTGTTCCATCTACATTACTGACTTCATACGACTGAGAAAACATGTATGCATGAATCTAGATAATTTATATTTGTTAGATGGAAGTTTTGAGGACCTATTTTTTAAAGTTAGAATACATTAACCAACCTTAAGAATCCAAAATACTACTTAAAATTCAATATAAATGGTCATCTGTGCATAACAACTCATGAGAAAGAGATACCACTTCATAATTTTTGGGTAGTTGCATGGAAATGGGGGACCAAAAGGGGGTCAAAAGTGGACACAATATTCCTGAAATTAGTGAAACCTGAACTTCATCTAATAATTTGGCATACATATGCTCAAAATTTGATAAAGTGATAAGAATGAGTACCGTAGATCTTGGAATATAGTTTCTAAACTACTTTTTTCTGAAAATGGTGGAGATTAAGAGGGTCAAATGTGGTGCGCACACAAAGTATGTCTATTTTTGTGTCAAAAACATAAGAACCTATTGTATGTGCACCCCCATTTTTTGAGTTCTATAAATTATTTTTCAAATCCCTTTGGTATAAACTTATTTAAGACCATGTAGGAGGTCCCACTAATTTTTCATAATTTTTGATGAATATATAATTTTTTATTAATTTTCAAAGTGCACATATCCCGAAAATGAAATATTTGTGTGTACACCCCAATAACTTTGCGAAAAAAATTGTTTTTCTCGTTGTTTTTAAGTGTGTGTAGAATGGAGTTTAGAAAAAACCATTTTTTTAATTTGGATGAAAAAATCATAAATTGTGCACCAAAACATATGCATAGGTTTTCACAAGAAAAGAAGGCACTAGTAAAAGAAATTATAGATGAAAGCCTTTTAAAATAATTGGATTTTAGAAATAATTATATCATCATCAATCAGGTAAAACCGAGCTTGACATTGTAGTATAATGTTTTTGAATATTATGTTATAAGGCATGAGATATCAGGGTCTACATGTGAGATTTTGATGTTTTTCTTTCAAACATGGATTTATTCATGAATTACATAGTCCAAACCTTAGGTTTGGATATGCAAGGAAAATCCAAGCCTGTGGATTGGGAATTTCAAACTCAAAGAAGATGAAACGTAAGCGCATTATAACACACTCGTGTTCCTATTTGTAATGCGAGAATATGTCCAAAAAGGAACGCGAGTGCATTTTGGATCTATAAATCCAAGCCGTAACATGCTCGAGTTATAATGCGACCTCGATTTTCTCCTTTCGTGTTGTAATGCACCCGAGCCATAATGGGAGCATGTTATGGAAAAAATGGCCAAAATGCGGATTTGTGTCCACTTTTAGTCCCCCATCTTTGTGTACTTGCCCTTTCAAAGACGATCATATTTGGTCGATAAGAGCCGGAAGAAGTACAAGTGACACACAATTTATATGAAACAATATTATGTGACACACGAAATAAATTGAAAAATATTTCTTAATCTTTATCTATGGATATTTGTGAATGATTTAAAAAGATAAATTACTTGAAGTAATGGGAGTTGTGAATCCATTGTTTTGGAATACAATTGGCGGTGTTACTAAAACATCAATTTATTTATAAAATACATGAATAGTCTAATGGAACATTTCTGTAAGCGTGAAGAGATAAACGATGTTGTAGTTGAAGGTATTTTGCAAAAGAAGTTATTGAGTTCTCAATCACAACATTTTGCTCTTACTATGCTAGAGCAATTTCGTTTTCTAGATGAGCCAACAGAAAATGGTTCCATTAAAAGCTTTGGAAGAAGCTTTATTCAAGCAAAGATTTTGTGAGGTGATTTCAGCGAGTATTTTTGACTATATGAACTGTTCCAAACTATGATCTTAGGATCTGTTGAAGATGAAAGAGTATTCAGTGCATTATCCTTCGTAAAATCAAAATTTCATAACAGATTGGATATAAATTTAGAAAGTTGTCTGAGATTGTATGTTTCAAGTTATTCCATGGAAACTTTTCCTTATGAAAGAACACTTGGATTATGGAATTCACTTGTAGAAAGAAGAGGAGTAGATAATATTGTGACTGGTGCGGGATATCCGAACATATCCACCGAACACACTTCCAATTTAGTAGAATTCAAGGACACTTATGAAGAACGGGTCACTCCAAATTTTTTCAATATCTAGAGTCCTAATTTATTTTGTCTCGCATTCTATGCATTAATGAAAAATGATTTGATTATTTATATATTTCATATCAAATAAGTATCAACTAGTCTTACTAGACTATATATGTTGTTTTACTTGTAACAAATTCATTTTTATATTTTGTTTTATTATTTTAAGAAGGATAGTGATTTATTTAGATCCATCTCTGTGTGATTAATATTTTATCTCTATGTATTTAGACTTACATCCGACTCGCTCCAAAACTCGCTCTTTCTCGCACCCCGCACCATGGTGTCTACCCGAGCCCTAGCAACCAAAAATGTGAACCCTAAATCTGACTCGACAAGAACTCAATGGACAGTGAGGGAGATGGAGGCGGCACAACTGTGGGGCTCATCTCAGAGATTCCACCCTGGTCGTGGATCGACCTTGCCTTCACTGTAGGGAGCTTACCTTGGAATGACAGCGCAAACCCTAGCTGAAATCTACCACAAGATCTATCCGGGGTGTTCCTGCAGCAACGCTGTAATGGACATTTAAAACTCTGTGTTGGAAGGTTCAGTTCGGGAAAGATTGGAACTGGACAGAGATGCTAGTCGCGGCCATATTGGGTCATCCTTCAAAAACGTTTTAAATGGCAAGGAATCTTCCATGAAACCTGCAGACGTTACCCCATCTATTACATTCGGGGAAGAGGTCATTTCCTCTGAGATTTACTACAAAGAGCATGCTCTGATTTGTAGATTTGGGGGACTATGGCCCAACCTTCCTATTCTTCACGTGTGGATCTCTGAGCACTTTGGACTCCAATTTTAACTGGAAAAATAGACTTGTATCCGTGTGCTAAAGGTATTTTCATTGTAACTTTCTCTTTAATAGCTGATAGAAACATCATTGCTTCCAAACTTTGGACCTGCCAATCTAAATATTTGATCATTAAACCCTGGTTTCCATCCTTCAACCCACTCACTGAATCTTTCTCATGGAAACCTATTTGGATCAAGCTGCCCCATTTACCTCTCCAGTTCTAGAGTCATGACTGTCTGACATCCATTGGCAATGCCTTGGGAACTACACTCTATATAGATTCTCAAACCACTAATTACACCCATACTACTTATGCTCGAATCCTGGTGGAACTTGACACTGATAAAAATCTTCCTGCAACCATAGATCTTAGAGTGCAAAACAGAACTTGGTCACAACCTCTTGATTATGAAGGTCTTCCTTTTCGTTGTAGAAGGTGTTTTTGCTTAGGGCACACCTCTACTGAGTGTGGGATGGAAAAACGTCAACATGAGAAGCGTAACTGGTGGAAAGATGCACTTCCGAAACACCTAATTTTTGATGCAAAAAAGGGTCTAGATTCAAATGCAGATACAAATATTGAATCCATTTCAGCCCCGGAAACTGAATCTCAAATTGTGAGCAGCATGAAAAATGCACAAGCTGTTGAGGGCAGCATGGAAAATGATAAATATCTCTCTCAGGATAACAACGTGGCTGTCCCAAATGGGACAAATGCGACTAAGGAAAATACTCCTCCTTTGTCTTCTTCTCCAACCGCGAAGGCTCCATCAGGATGGGTTACGGTCAGCAAAAAGAAAAAATCTACCACTCTGAAGGGTAACACTTCGCCTTGATGATTCTTATCTCTGCTATTGGCTGGTTGGGTTACATTGGTCTCATTTTTCTTGGCTAGATAGCAGGATGCTTCCAATGGTGTTGATATGCCATTGTTGTTTGAATGTTGTACTTCAGTTGTTTTTTGTTGTTGCTTTGTCGGTTGTTGGTTTACTTTGTAGATAGTTTTCTGCAGTCGGGCTTTATTGTTCTATCTATTTTGATCCATCTCTTGTGCTTTAACTTTCAATTCTAGCTTCTGAGCCTTGGTGTACAAGGGTATAGTCCCTTTCAAAAAACTATTTACCAATAAAATAAAAAAATTGTCTCTACACATCTATTGTAAGAGGGTACTTGTTGTCTCTCCTATTGTTATTTTTTATTTTCGATGGTTTCTCCACATGTTCCTCTCCTTGCCTTGAGCTACAAAATGAGGGAGATGGCATTCCGAACTGGTATCTTTGATAATAATCTTAAGAGGATCTTTAATATTTCCTGTGTGGAGGACTTGGAAGTCATAAAATTGATGTTGGGGGTTGTTTTTCTATCGAGAGAAGGGTGGCCGCACATTAACAAAAGTGAGGTTGCTTCGTCTTTCTCGAGAATTTGTTGATTATTCATCCTTCGAAGGTGGATGTTGTGAATCTCACTTTGCATGGCTTCGACACTCATCACACGTGGAAATTTAGTGTTCGAAGTGGTTAATAGTTGTTTGGTGTTCTGGGTGGAGGACTCGGTGCAGTAGCTCATAAGTCCGTGGAGGTGGGTTTTTTCAAGGAGTTGGAGAAGCGTTTCGGCATTTTGTTGGTGTTCATAGAGAATCTCATTGTGTATGCTCATGACCACTCATTGTTCACATTCGCTTGAAGTTCCCGAATATGCAAACACTTAACTCTCTGCTGGAACTTGTGTCGTCATGGTGGGCCAAGTTGCATGTTGAAGCTAGTGGAGCTTATGATTACCTTTGGTGGGGATGGGTTAATTCCAATGTTGTGGATTTGGATTCTAATGAAGGATCTAATCTGGGTCGCATCCCCTCGTGGGCTAGTGTCTCTGTTTCTATGGAGTCTTGGGATTAATTCCCTCTTAGTATAGACTTATAGTTATAGCTATTTCGATAGGGGCTGGTTTTTGTTCATAATATCCAGCTAGTATTTTGGATGTCTATTTTGGGATTGTATTTCACATTTTCGAGGTTAGGCCTCTGAATATGTAAACAGAACGAGTCCCTTCAATTTGTTATATATATATATATATATATATATATATATATATATATATATATATATAATCTCTACATGAAACATAATTCTTTTTCTATACTCAAACAAACACACACCAAACATCTAAAACCATGCAAAACATCTCCAAATAGTAACATAAAAAACATTCACAAGAAAGCAAAAATCTGAATACAAGAGTGCATATTAAATTGTTCAAAACTTTCAAAAAATGTGTCACAACTGTAAATAGAGTTCCAATTCACAATTAAACTTGTATACATACTAACAAGTGGCAGATTACTTTATGAAGACATACATGTTTTCATAAAGCATTGTCCCAATACAATTACAAAATTATGGGTTATCAATTTCTTCTCAAAGCTTCCAAGAAATTTTTGTCATATAAGAACACATTACGAGGGAATCCTCTTCTCTACCTATGATTCTGAGTCATATTTGTCCTTACGTCTACCACAGCAGAATAAAAAAGGAAAAATTGGCTAACCATTATCTTTTAATTCCTACGCCAATGTCGGAATTGTGACAACACACCTATCACATGGTGAAACTAATTTTTTTCAATTTTTTTGTCAGGGGAAACTTGAACTTCTTCTTAATGGAGGTGGAGTTTGCTCGGTTGTATAATGTTTTGTGCAAAAATCCTAATATCTCAGTAAATCATGTGTTACATTATTGATATTTTCAAGAATATTCTTCTCCTCCCTCGCAACATCTCCGATGACAATAGTGATGGATCAACATTTGTCTTTTCTTTCAGTAAGATTTTTGGATCCATCTTATGCTCCTTGATTATCTTTCTCAATGTATTATTTTGTTTATTTAATAATAAAAGTTTTTCTTTCAACTATATAAATGCATTCAATATTTTGTGAGCATTCTTCAAATGTGCATCAAATACAACTGTTTTTTTCTTTAAATTTTCATATTTTTCCTGCAAAACATAAATGTATTAGATAAGTTATAAATAATTTATTGCAATACTCATAATTTCACAAATTTTCACGTGTAAAAATGACCTACCACAACTTTTTCTTTTTCTGCATTTGTAATTAAAATATTATTTTTGTCTCTAGCCCATTTGTTGTAGTACATCTAGGCTTCAACATTAATATTTTCCAACTTGTTTAACATTATATCTAAAACTTCATCATCATAATCATTATTATACAAAATTGTACCAAAATGAGATTTATTTAGCAAAATGTCAAGCCTTGCTAATTGGATCTCTACGAAGTGAACAATGAATGCCTTTGAGCATGATTATGGTAACGGTATTTATTTCTTTGATCAAAACTTTGGCCATGTACTCCCAAGTGCACACTAAATCTACATCGGACATAACTGCTTCTTGAATTGTTGCCCCCATATTGACTTATACTATGTTTTCAACAGCAAAATCTATCTTTTGATCATCTGTCAGTGGAATTTGACTTGGTGGAGGAGGGGAATCTCTGATTTTATGGTTATTTTGTTGTGCTTATGGTCAAGCAGGTGGAGTACTTTGTATCATATCATGGGTGTCAAAATAATTACCCATCTCGACGTCAACACTATCAAACCCCAAAAACTCATCATCGAGCTCTATCGGGTTCAAAATCTTGGTACCAGTTGCACTCTAGATACCACCTAGTGAAAACCTCAAAAATTCGTAGGTTGTAGGGTGAACTGTTCCTGTGGAGTCAGTAGAAAATTTAATATTCTTCCTTACAAATTTTATTTTTGTTTTTACTACCCATGGCGACGGCATCGGGAGGCTTATTTGCAATATGTTGTAAGTAAAGTATTAAAAATTAAACATTATACCCTTATAAATATTATATAAAATATTTGCAAGTAAACAAAAGAAATTAAACATTATAAATTACCTAGCATGGTTGAAGATGTGACCATATGACTTTGTGACTAAGATTGAGTTTGATCTACACTCGTCAAACTCGAAGTTGTTGTAAAAAAAAAAATGTAAAAATATTAAAACACTTTAACACTTACAAAATAGATAGCTTGTTAGCGATTCCTGTTAGTAGCTTAGTTATAAATAATAATATAAATACCTGTAGAAAATTTTGGAGGGAAAGGTGGTGGCAGAGGTATCGACCCCTAGGTCTTTTCTGTTGAGGAAATTGAACTGAGGTCAATTCCACTAAATCCATATCGAATCACTGTAGTGCCTTTGGAGGGGATTTACCCTGAGAAATAGCCTCCTTGTGAGATATTGTAGCTACAATTCTTCTCTGCAGAATATAAATTATTGTTATTATTGCATTAAAAAATAATTAATTGTTATAATGTTAAAATTAATTGTTACATGTTGTTCTTCAACTGAAAGACTTATCGATAGCAATTTTTCATTTATCAGTAGTCAAAATTTGTTTGTTCTACAATGGTGGAAAGCTTCTTGATAGAAAGCAAGAAGATAATTGGTATAATAAAATACAGTCTTCGATTTATCATATGCATTGATATTGGAACGGGCATTATTGACATCTCCTTTAATTCGATTGGACAAATACGTGTACCAATTGAATTGATGCCTACCATTGTCCGCAATAAATATTGAACTGACCAATGCGGAATGTTAGTGGATCTACCTTACAACACAATCCTGGATTGAAAGAGTGATATCATTGCAAGAAAGAAATTATGTGTAACACCTTGTATAACAAGGCCTCTTTTCAAACGATTAACTATAGTTGCAACAACACAAAAGAAAAGTTAGATGCTTAGATAGTCAATTAATATTAAGAAAGTAAATAATTGAAAAATAAAATTGAACTTACCATCAACTTGCACATTATAATGAGATTCCAATTATTTTTGTCTACATTAGTTAAGATAGCCTTTGCAGTCACGTCCATCTGTTTTGGATATAAACAATTTAAACAATGGATGTATGTGGGCTCCATGCTAAATGAAAAAGTATGATTGATTAGAGGGACGCTAAACCTTTTATATACCGGGTTGTGAGAATTGATCGTGTAATCAAGGACATGAGTGTCTATTTCGAATTAGGGCATGTTGACCAACCTCATGAATTATGTTTTATGCATACAGTCTTTACGTGTATCTTTGAGTTTCATTAGTGCGGTGATTTGAGGGCACATAATATTTTTGTACTGCAATTTGGGGGTAGAAGTAGTTGTGGGATTAGCCATTGTTGAAAGCTTTTTGTAAATTTGCATGAGAGGAAGGGGATAGATGACGAGGTTAAGACTCAAGATGCATGTTATTTGTGGGTACTTGACATGAGGATGGTTTCATAAAAATTGAATTCGAGAGAACGCGTTGTAGATTCATAAAAATTTGGACAAAAAATAAATAAATGAACCTCGTAGTGATATATATAGGGCAAGGGTTCCAAGTGAGGAAGCATGGTGGCAAATGATATGTGGAGAGTTTCGAGACAACATGTGTATGAAGATGGTAGTTTAATGACAACCACCACTACTAAATAAAATAATGACGTGGGACATTGGTGACCATTTATGCTAAGAGTGTCCAACTATAGCTACGACATTCATTCATATATGAAAATACGGACATGAAAGAGACATATGTCTTATCCTAGGTGAAACGATTAGGAAAGAGACGTGCATCTCTACATGGATGAGACGGCCATAAAATATTCCCGTCCAATACAGTGACATCTAAGTCATGAAGGCACATATCCGAGTCAAAGAGACGATTTAAAAGGAATGATAAACATATCATTTCAAGCCATGAAGATCTCGAGATGATCATAAAGACACCACATTTGATAAGTTGAAAGAAATTCACTAGAATAAATTTACAAAATAATTTACAAACAAAAGCAGTAATATCATATATTATTATGGAACTCTCTATGAGTACAATGAGAATGGGCCTTTCTTATATAAGCAAGGAAGATCAATCTAAGAACAAGTCAAGGCCATAGATCAAGCCATAAATCAAGGAAAGAACTAGTCAAGACCATAGATTTAGGAAAGAACTAGTCAAGACAATAGATTTAGGAAAAAAACTAGTCATAACAACTAGACAATATCTTCCTAATATTTAAATAAGTTAAAATAAATATCTACACACATAATTGGGTGAGGATAAATAAAATACAATAAAAATAAACTACTCAAAGTTAACATGAGCTAAGGTAAATACCTACTCTAACACCCCCTCCAAGTGAAGCTAGGGGTCCCAAAACAAAAGTGGCATATCCACGGTATGAGTTCTGTAACTAGACTTGATGAGTTACCCATGTACAATAATGGGAAAAGAGACACCACAAGGTGTCCAAAATTAGTAATAACAAAGTAAAGAGATCAAAAACCCGTTGCAAGAAGGAATCCCAAGAAGCTCGGATCAAAAACTCATACAATGGTGAAGAATTTTGGTGTGCATTGTGGTTTGAATCCATTACTCAATCACAAAACTCAAAAACAACTGACAATGGGCTTCACCAGAATAGCTTCATACAAGGAGATTGTCAATGGAGTGATGTCGAAAGTGTAAAAAAACACCAAACATTATTTGATCAACTATTACAAATAGGTGTGCCACAATCCAAGAAAAATAACCAAGGTAATAAGGAAAGGACACAAGATACAAAGAAATATGAGTGCCACGATCCAATAAAATCCAAGGTAACAAGGCACATACACAAAACTCGAAGAAGTGGATTGACACCACACCATCCCATACTACTAAATGGGTGGAGTGACGCTAAAAATATGTATGAGTTGTCAAAACAACTACTTGAACACTAAAAAATTAACACTAGGCTTCACCACTGAATAGCTCCCTCATGAGAGAGACTCACAACATGAAAAAAATGTCAAAAATATAGATATAAAATCTCTTAACAAACAAGAGGATACACTACACTTGCTAAAGAAAAATTCTTGAAACAAGGAGCATTACAATGATGCGAGAAGGTATAAAAAGTAGAGCAAGACACCGAATGGTAGAGGAGTCATGCTTGTAGAGAGCCCTCCCAATGAATGACTATGTCGCCACCATGAGTAATCGAGATATCCACCCCAAATCAACACGGATGGATGAAGAATATGTCTGCATATGACTTGGTGCAAAATGTACAATGGGTTCATGCAAAAGAACATCGGAATGTGTGTCAGTCGATCATTTCGACAAATGCTAAAATCGTAGGTTTCTCAAGCCTGAGTGAAGGTGCAAAACTCATGTGTAGCTCATGATCCTCGGAAAGAATCGAGTGAAAAATTAGGAGTTCTATCAATGTGTGATTCCAATGAATTACCTTCTCGAAAATAAATGTCATGATGAGAATTCTACTTAACATGTGGAATAGGGGAAGCAATACCCTGTGAATGTCTACCAATACCTCCTCAAGTGAAACCCATAGAATGAAGCAGGTGAGAACCAATGCGGTAGTATGCTTCTCAAAAGAGCCATGTATGTGATTTGAAGTAGGATACACAACATGTGTTAGTGTAATAGGCACGTATGTGGAAGAACACACAATAATAAGCCTAATAGGATTAGGATCATCACTAACAAGAGTAGGCTCAAAAACTAATAGATCAAGGTTAGTGGGTACAGGAGCAACAATTGCAAGTGGAAAAGGAGCAGGGATATGAGATTCCACAATATGATGACAATGTTGTAGGCTAGCAATTTTTGTTGTAGGAGTGTATGAGATCATATTTGTCATGAATGAGTGCTTGTAGAAGAGAATTTCACTTCTTGAGCAATCTATTTTCTTCCACAAATTTTACTAGGTCCTCATGAATGGAACTAATATCAAATAAGAACATCTCATTATAAGACAAAAAAAGAAAATATGTCGAGCCTAATCCATGATAACAAATAAAACAATAGGAGGTTAGACTCAGCTTAGAAAATGTGTTTGTGTGTGAGTATAACACTCCCCAAATGTTGGCAATTTATAATTGAGTGTGTGTTACAAACATGACATTTTAAATTTTTAGTTGGTTTCTTAAAATAAATAGCCCAATGGAATAAGAATGAAAAAACAAACACTTTTGAAAAAAATGACACTCAAATCTTAGTTATCGATCAAAAGATATGAGTTTTTCAAATTTGTGTTTTGATTTTTTTTTTTAAATGCCCTTTTACCTCCACTCTTCCTCAATTTATCTTTTCTAGAAAAAAATTCTAAGAAAAAACCCATTACCGAATGTGAAAACTCAAAAAAAAATCTAGATTTTCTTTCTCACCGACATGGATTTCCGAAATCCCAAATATAGCACAGATCTACAAGGTCCTAAAATCCTTGACACACAGAAACTCAGAAGCGGAAGAAAAAAACCCATTACCAAATGCAAAAAACCTAGAAAAACCCGAAAGCATTTTTCTGGACTTTCTGACTCCATGGCACAGATTTCCCCATGGCATGGATTTCTAAGATTTCAACATCTTCATCAAATAGGAACTCGAAAAGTGGAAGAAAAAAACCCATTACCGAACATAAAAAACCGAAACTATTTTTCTGGATTTATTTAACTTCCCCGCACAAATTTCTTCACCAACAAGATTTTCGATCCTCACGAAATAAGAATTTCACAAAGCGTAAGAAAACAAACTTATTACCAAAAGAAAAAACCCTAGAAACCATTTTTGGATTTTTACTTCCACAACATAGATTTATTCCCGACACGGATTTCTAAGTAGATTTGTACGTATCTATGTCCACCTCTGTAAAACCAAAACCAACTGTCTCCTTGAATGGCCAAGTTTACAGTTGTTTCTAGGGTTTTTCACCTTTTGAATCTAACAAATCCCTCTGTTTTGAGTAAAAATGGAAGCTGCAACAAAGTGCTAACAAATTCCAAAATATATAAAAACAAGTAAACCCTTGCTTGCAAAAAAATTACAGATGGATGTTTGCATCATCTACCGCTCTAATACCATAAAGGAATGATAAATAGATCATTCCAAAACATGAAAATCTCAAATTATCATAGCACACCACATTTGATAAGCTAAAATAAATTCACCGAATAACTTTAAAAAATAATTTACAAACAAAAAGCAAGGTAATATCATATATCATTATGGACCTCGTTGTGAGTAATGAGAATGGACATTGCTTATATAGGCAAGGAATATTAATCTAAGAACTAGTCAAGACCATAGATCAATCCATAAATCAAGGAAAGAATTAGACATCAAAGAACTAGTCAAGACCATAGAATTAGGAAAAAAACTAGTCATCAAAGAACTAATTAAGACCATATATTTAGGAAAGAGCTAGTCATAACAACTAGACAATATCTTCCTAATATCTAAATAAGATAAAAGAAATATCCACACACATAAGTGGGTGAGGATAAATAAAAGACAAGAAAAATAAAGTACCTAGGTGAACATGAGCTAAGGTAAATACTTTCTCCAACATAATCATGAAATAGATGCACGACTATGTTAAAGAGACGTTCGGATAAGAAACATTCATCTAACACAAACACGTTTAATGTTACATAGACTTCCATCCAATGTACCGTTTAACCTTCTTTGTTGGTAGACTATCTCGCTCAAATATAGCAACTTTGTGAAACCATGAAAATCATTAGAATTTTGAATCACCTTTGTCATGAAACGTCTTTTTGGATATTCACCATTTTTTCAAAAGTCAATTTTGGAGATTCACCACCCATTCTCTAATAACTTTTTGAAGGGGGTCTTAAAATGAACCCCGATTCATATGAAAAAGGTAGAATAGAATCACACCCATGTCAATTCAAGCTACACAAGCCTTCAAAAAGTTACAATATCACAATTATTGTATTAATTATATACTTAATTAAAATAATCATTTGGTACAATTATAAAACTAAGGAAAAACCACCCCTTGGACTTGGATTCACTCATTTCTATAGTCTTAGAAAAGATTAGTTATGAATATGAGAAAACACAAACAAATTGTTCTCTTATTATAATCCTTCCAACAATACCTCAGATTGAGCAATAGATAGAAAGGGGAGAGAATTAATACTTGCACTTACCAAGAAGATGCAATGTTCCTCCTTTTTTGTGTTGGATTTGCTCTTGGATTGGTGTTGGTTGCTTCAAATTTTGTGGAGTCACTTGGGCAACACCTCCCCTTGATTGCCTTGGATTTCTTGATGAAGGATGATGGATTGATAGATTGGATTGGATATGGATTGAAGATTATGGATGATTGATGAAATAAAATGACAAAGATTTGTTATGGATTCTATGTGTTGTCTCTCATGGAGGAGGAGAGCTCAATTTATAGCTTGTGGGAGAGAAAATGGAGGGTGAAGATCCATCCAAGTAGGATGAGGATCAATGGTTAGAAATTGAGGAGAGGATTGGAGAATTCTAGATTTTGAATTCAAAATTCCATGGAGGGAAGAAGTTTCCATTGAATTTAATATTCAATGGAAGGAGAAGTTTAGAGAGGCTTCCAGAAATAGAAGCCTCTAGATTTAGAGGTGGAGGATATGATTAGTTTAGGACTAGATTAGATTAATAAAATATTATTAGGGATGTGTTTTCATGTAAATGCTAGGCGTAGGGTAGTTGTAGAGTATGTGGGTAGGTAGGTGTAGGAATATTAAACTCCTATGAAATGTTAATAAGGATTAAGATAGGATAATATGATATAATAATGATTTAAAAGGATTAATGATAAGATGGGATATTAGATAAATGATGAAAATTGTAGACACCTAAAATATGCTTACACTTAGCATTTCCTCCAATCTTGTCGATTGGCGACACTTCATTAATCAACCCTTCTTGCTCCATTCTGGATGCCCATGCACGACACATTCTCGGTCGTATTCCTCCTATAATCATCTTATTTGGCTAATATGTCTCTTATTAGCTAAAAAAATCTCCTTTTGACCATTCGAACCTCCTAGTTCTCTCTAGACCACTTTTATTGGCTTCGTAGGCTATCTATCAGTCACAATTGGTTATCCAAACCCCTCCTAACTCTCAATGAGTCTCTAATCACTTGTTAATCAAGTTTAACTATCATAAACCCTAGTTAACTAGCCTAAACCAAGCTTATCTAAGCCTAAAGCATGTTTATCCTAATCTAATCTAAAAGTGCTTTTTGAGCTTTAGTCCCACATGCACCCAAATTTCAAACTCTTCCATTTGGAAAACTATAAATAGAAGGGTCACCCCTCCCTTTAAAACTTACAACTTCACTCACAAGTCCTTTTCTCTCAAGCACTTTGAAAAGGCATTAGAAATTATTTGTGATAGCTTTAAGCTATAGAACATTTGGATCTTGGCCATACTCCATTGTTGAGATCTCCCCCATCTTGAATCCATCCACTCCATAATCCAAGTTTTGAGTAATATGGAGAGAACCATTGGCCTTGAAGCCATTAATGGTGAGACTCCATTCTTGAAAGCTTGAGTTTCATATCAAACATCACACCTTTGATTGCTAAGTTGATCTTTTTAGGTTCAATTTCTTAAATTAAGTAATCTAAAGAGTAGAGAGTAGATTTATCATGTTAGTTTTTGATGTTTTTTTCAAAGTTATAATGCTTTCATGTTAGTTTCCCTTGTTTATCTCTTATCTCATGGTGCATAGTTGAGTTAGCAAAGATTTGAGGTTATTTAGCCTCATTCCATATCTTTTGCAACTTTCCATTGCATACAAAAATAATTAGAATAAAGGGTATATGTGATAAAGGGATTAATAATAATTAATCTTGTGATTAATTATTATAGGGATTTAGATAGTGATGATGTTAGGATATTTGCGACAAATTAATCATAATTAATTATGTCAACATTTTAGATGTTTACATTTTCCCCCTCTTTGAATGGTTATTGCAGAGTAATGACCATTCAAATAAAAAAAGAGAAGATGTTAGGATGGTGATATGATGCCCCCTCCAGGGTTAGGTGGGGAGGAATGAGTCAGGTAACCTCTCAAAAAGAGTAGAGGCCCAAGTTAGTAGGTGAGAGAGGATTAGAGGATGAGAAGATTGAGGATTTAGAGGATCAAAAGATTGATTGAAAGGGTTGAATTATATGATGACCTAGTCAGGGGGTTGAGATTAATGATGTACGAGGATTGTTGATGAGGATGTAGGATGAGAGGATTAGATAATATGATAGAGTATCATAGAGTACAAGATTAGAGGATTAGAGGAGTAGGAGATTAGAGGATTAGGAGATATTGATTTTGAGTAGAGGATGTCCCTATCAATGATGTATGAAAAGGGTGAAGATTTAGGATTGGTGGATTAGAGGATGCATGTAGACACTAAATCATTCATGTAGGTAGATTTCTAGTTCCTAATCACATGCATTACACTTATATGTTTTTAAGGGAGAAAAGTACTAATTGATCACTATACTTAGCCTCTTAGGTTCCCTTCTAGTCTCCATTTTGACCTTATGAACCTCACTACCTAGTCTGACCCTTCATATTTCACATTTTATGGCTCTGACACCATCGCCCAAGTGTCCTCATCCCCTTTAGGGTGCCCTAGACCTCTTTGTATCTTACTCGCTCCTTTTTGGGTCCTTTCTAGCCATTGGGCATCCTTATCTCTTAGGGGTTGGCCTTTTAGTGATCAATTACAAAATTCAAACAAGGAAAGCATATAAATACAATGTTATGGGATCAAATTAAGGGACCAAGCTTTAAGAATCTAATATCGACACCTAAGGTTGCATCTCACAAACATCTAAGAGAATCATTGCATCCATCTAGCACCATATAAGGGACAAGGTTTGGTTTTCTACATCACATACATAGGAGGGGAAGTTCATTTTGTTCCATGCACACATCTATAACATCTTTTACATCTAGCTACTTTTCTCGCTATCAAGTGTGACACACAAAAAGAGCCACCTAGGGCATGATTCTACACACACACATAGAACTACATTGGGTCTAAGATGTAGTGCAAGCTTAGTCGTAAGATCACTTGTTTGACAATTGAGGACAGTCTGACCCCTCATTTTGCATCTTTATTTTTAGGATTTGATGTTATTTTAAGTGTTTTGTAGGTGATCTATTCATTGCGAAGTTATCGGCGACATCAACAAGAGTTGTGTGAAATAATAATGCGACAAACAATGAGGGTTTTAGATAATCCAACAACCCAAGAAAAATCACTTTTGGACCTCCTACGTAAACCCTAGCACTAGGAAGGGATCCTAGCACCCCAGTGCCCCATGCAGATCCCAGTGCCTAGTCCTCCCTCATACACTTCGCATTTTTATGGGCTCAGTCGTGACCTCCCGTGTTCTTGTTTTATCAGTCTTCCACCTTCACACATTTCCAAGATATTTACGATATCGGCTAAGTGTTCTAATTATTCATTGCACTTAGGGTTTTACTTTCATTTCTTATTGATTGGGTTAGATATGTTCTTCATTATTATATTATTGTCATATCTTCTTGTTGTAGCATATCTAATAATTTAACATAAGTATACCTTCCATAGTTTATTTTTGTTAAATCATTTGGTGAACCCATTTTTTTTGAATCTAATATTACACTTTATCATGGCTAAAACTTATGGTCCCTTCGATGAAACTCATCTTCATGATCTTGAAAGCATAAAATCGAGCATCTGAGGATCTAGATCCATTTTTATACGCTACTTGTGAGGAAGCCACTACTTTCACTGAGCTTTCTCTAACTACTGTTGTTACTACTTCCATTCCTATTCAACCTCCTCCTTCTACCATTCCACCTACTTCCATTGTGTCGGCTTCTATTCCTACACCTACAAATCATTTCACTCCACCTATCACTTTACATACACGACAAGTTTCCTCTTCTGCACCCAAGATCTAGCTTCTCTTTATCAAGATCTTCAAGTTCAAATTCATCAACTACAACAAGCTACTTCTCGTGCCTCTCCATCTCTTGATTCCACACTCTTTTCATACTCCTTTCACACCCGCTATTTCCACATATGCACTCCCTCAAAATTTTGTAGTTCTTAAGCTCCTAAATTTCAATGGTAATGGCGATCCTCAAGATAATCTTCATGTATTTCATGTAGCATGTATAGATTATGCGTATGATCATAATTTTTAGCAAATATATTTCCTCATGATCTCCATAATTATGTTATGTGTTGGTTATATGATCTACATGTTCATTCGGTAACCTCTTTCATGCATTTAGCTTATGCTTTCCTAGCTCATTTCTCCATTAACATTGGTTCAAATATTTCATATGCACAACTAGCACAAGTAAAGCAATGATTTAATGAGCACCTAGTGGACTATGTCTTATGTTACAAAAAAACCTATCTAGGATGACTAATGTGCTTTATGACTCGTAATTACAAGATTTATTCATTCAGAGTCTCTTCCCACCACTACAAGAGAGTGTCATCTTTGAGACCTCTCCTTCCTTTGATCATCTTTTCCACACTCTTAAGATACATAAAAAAAAGCTTCTTACCATGGGAAAGCTTAAGTATCAAGATCTAACTACTTCATCTTATAGCAAGTTTCTAATAAAATCTCCTTTAAAACCATCCGCTAAGATCAATGAAGAAAAATTTATTGTTAACGTTCTCTCCACCCCTAAAAATATTCAATTGCAACTCAACATCATGTACATTTACTAAATTTACATGTGTTCCACATATTATACTACCGCAACTCATTGAGAGAAACTTAATTACACTACCTCTTCCACCTAGTATGGATCCATCTCACTCTAAGGGCCACAACTATAATGAAAATGTTGTTGTGACTATCATCGGTGTGTTAGACACTCCACTAATCGATGTTTCAAATTGTGCAATCTTATTCAAGATCTTATTGATAAAAATCAAATTGAGCTTCCTAAGCCATTGACATCTCCACCAGTTAATGAAAATAAGAAGCTTAAAATCTTCAACAATCCTCTTCCAAATCACGAAAATAAAGTCTATCGAATCTTTGGCTAATCATGCATATCACGTTGTCGCTCCTCCTTCATCAGGACCTTTTGATTTTCTATTTTCTCATGTTGATCCATCTCCACCTATCATTACATTTTCCAATTACAATCATCATGCTACATTCTCCACTACTTATTTACACATTAGTGCTTCTATTGGATCTACTACTATCAATAATACTATGATCGATCCATCCTTCCAACAAAACGTATGTTCTATTGCACTACTTGTTTCCATCGGCTATCCACTCTCACAAATCTCATATCCAGTGCTCCTGATCTTATGGCTATGTAAAACTTCCATTCACTTCAGTCCTATCACCATGCTTGTGCCTTACCTTGTGGCACCAAGCGTGAAAAATTATGACATGCTCTTAGGTTCTCCATGGGTCATGGTCACTCAAGAAATTGTTTCCATGCCTCACATGTGTCTTAATTTCATACATAACAACCAGTTGTCACTATTCGAGGTGTCCCTTTATACACACCTTGGCCTCAACCTCCTCTTGAGGTGGCCCTTGCACTTGTTAGAGCATCTAGGTCCCCTCGACCTTTGAAACTAAAAGAAAAATCTCCTCCTATCTCTCCTACTCGTGTGTGACACACTCATCCTCATAAGTATGCTAGTCCATCTCATCATTCTAGGTCCATGGCTCAAATAGTTCCTTCCTCTAGGTATACATCACCTCATTGGCCTCCTCCATCTTTACGTGCACATCACTTCGTAGGCATCCTTCACCTACATGTTCTTCACCTCCTAGGTTTCCTTCGTCTCATTGTACATCACCTCACTCTCTTATTTCTAGATGCACATCACCTACATGGTCTCCTTCATATAGGTATTCACTATATCAACTTCCATTACATCCTTAGTCTTATTCACATCCGCCTTTAGAGCATGTTCACACATCTTCATATCCTCTTACACTTGGGTGGAGGACCCTCACCCTTCACTTTTATCGATATCCTACACATACTTATACACTTGGGGTGCATCATGCTCATTCCCTCCATCCTCCTCTTGCATCACTAGCTTTATATCATTTCTATAATCACATTCTATACATCACACTCCATGCAACCTAATACACATTCATCATGTACACTTTGATACACTACTTGTATCGTCATTACCCTATGATGCACTCTTTTGATAAGGTTCATGACTGACTATTGAGGGCATACTATACACATGAACCTCATACACTACACATTTCACATCACAACATCTTCTTCTTACACATCACTCATATACATCATACATGCTTTACACTATCATCACACTTACACATTCCACACATTTTGCATTCTTATTACATCACACATACATATGCATATTCACTTAGCCCTTATACACAACACTTATTTTCCTAGTGTCACATACACGTATACTCCTATAACACACTAAAACTTTCAATCTATATCATTCTAGCACATTCTACTCATGCATCATGTTATTCTCCTCTACATTCTTCATTTCACGATCAATTCTTTCTAGCGCACATCTCATTACCCATGACACATTCTAGTCTCATGGTTCATACTCAACTACTGAGGGTCTACATTTGAACCTCACCTCACCTCATCACACTTACATCATTATAAACTTGTTCTTCACAAGCAATCGATCTTTTAGATATCACATCATGCGACACTATGTTGTACTTCATGTTCACACTGCTTCACAAGTGATACTTTCTAGCATCTTATTCACACATTATATGATCTACGCTCTATGCTACATCATCAATCTTGTTATATGTCTCATTCACACCTTCTCTATGCTTGATCTTCACAATCAAATTTGCTAGCATGACATTCCATCTTCTTAGCACACACTACTATCCTACTTTTCCATCTACGCCCTACACTTCCTACATCATAGAATTCATGATCTATTCCTCATTCGATCTTACAAGTACTTTACACTATAGGATTTGTGCTTCCTATAAAAATTTTGACACATTTCACACATCATTCACTCTCACAATCAAATCTTCCTAGCACATCATTAATCTTATTCACATGACATCACTATATAATCTACACTCCGCTCTCTTGATCGAATATTTCTACATATAACATCATTCAAACCATTTCCCGATGACACACTCTTGTTATACGGTTCATTCTTGACTACTTGAGGGTCTTGTATAAATGAACCTCACTTCACACAAGCATACATCCATACTCAGGGGCATTTTGCCCCTATCACATGTATATTTAATTCCATTCCATCTCATCCACAACATATTGCATATCTTTGTCATATGTACTCTTTCTTTCTGATTTTACATGTACACTTTATTACACGTATGCTAGTATATATTTTATGTCATTATCTTTATCATACACACATGTTTTTCACTTGTTTTATAGTTGTGATCGCAAACTTTACATATCAATGCATGCAATATGGATGCTTGGTGCACGATACCTCATACCACGATCCCACTGATGGCTTAGGGCCATCCACTATTATACACTAGATGCACTATTGTTTTATTTTTCATAGAACATTACTATATCAAATTATACACACTTTGACATACTTTTTATCTCTCTAACATGCTAACAAGTGCTTCATGCGCAACATTTTCTTTGCAGGTTTATATGCCTCCATGGTTGTTTAATGTTTTCTTACTCTTGTTTTCCATTGTTTGTGGGATTTTCCCTATGCTTTGTCTTGTGTTTACATTGTATGCTTTTGGCCATTTCAGCCTCGATTGTCTTGTGACATTGTGAGTGATGTCCCATGTTTTCAACCTTTTTTTCTTATTTATTCTTTCTTCACTTACATTTTTTCTATATGCATGCTTATCTTGTTTGCACTAACACTTGTCTCCTAACCACTATTTAAGTGTGCCTTGGTTTCTACTAATAAAATTCCCTCATACATATCAATATTAGTTAATCATGGGGTCCTCATTTTGGCTACATCCTCCTAGAGAGGTCACATGTACCCCATAATGTGGGGAGAATCTATTGGGTGAAACAACACCCCATTTAACAGTTACAATCATGGTTCAAGCAAATCACGTTCAGCAGTTTTGACCACACAAATTCATATAGTAAAAACACAAAGTCAGCATAGTCTAAAGACTCAAAAAAGGCTTAGAATTAGACATGGGTCCTTACTTCAGTACAAACACTGGCGCCCAGTATCATACTTGGGTGTCTACGGGATTCTATCCCTTCCCGGCACTTGAGACCAAGGGGCTGATACACAAAAATTTTCAGTTCAACACATTTTTTAGCATTGTCACAGGGGATTTTCATTGGGCATACAATCCTTTAGCACTTGGCAATCACGTTTGATCACACCTATTCTCACTGGATCGGATTTGTATACACACCATATGCAATGGTGTTTTTTTACTTCGGGAAGCAGTCAAAGGTTGGAGAATGACACCATAGATTTTCTCCTACACTACTTCTACCATGGCGTAAGATCACCCAAAAAAATGACATTCAACATGTTTGGTGTGAGATCACTTGAAAAACTCACTCTTCATCAACATCTTCAGATCCTTTCTAACCCTTTCACTCATCATGAATCAGGTGGACATGTTCCTTTTTTTTACATTACAACATTTTACACACTTTTAACATACATTTCATATACTTTTCTATATACACATATTTGACTACTTGTTTGTTCTTCTCTTTTGTAGGTTCATCCTTATGGGAATTGGTAGTCAACATCCTTTCATCATCAACAACATCAAAATTCTACATCAACAACACGTGAATCGCAGAATCTACACATACGCTCCCTTCATAAAGTCATCATTATCATTTCTTATCTTTTTACTTCCTCCTCTTTATATTCCACGCTTCACACTTTTATCAATCCACGCTTTTTCTTGTCTTGGCACACTCTTCTACATTGATCTACATGGTTATCAGGTACCCATCTCTATCTACTTTATGTTAAAGAGCTTTCACTCACCAACATAAATTGGGGGAAAATGTAGACACTAAATCACACATTTGGGTACATTTCTAGGTCCAAATCACATGCATTGCACTTATATGTTTTCTAAAGGAAGAAAGTACTAATTGATCTCTATACTTGGCCTCATAGGTTCCTCTAGTCTCCCCCTTTTGACCTTATGAACCTCACTTGCCCATTCTAACCATCCATATTTCACCTCTTTTGGATCTAAACACCAGCGCTCATGTGCCCTTTCCCCTCTAGGTACCCTAGACCTCTTTGTATCTTATTCACTCATTTTTGGGTCCTTTCTAGCCATTGGGAATCCTTATGTCTTAGGGGTCATCCTTTTAGTGATCAATTATGAAATTCAAACAAGGAAAGCATATAAATACAATGTTATGGGATCAAATTAAGGGACCAATCTCTAAGCATCTAATATTGACACCTAAGGTTGCATCTCACAAGCATCTAAGAGCAATATTGCATCCATTTAGCGTCATACAATGGATAAGGGCTGGTTTTCTACATCACACACATAGGAGGGGAATTTCATTTTTTTCATGCACACATCTATTACATCTTTTTACATATAGCTACTTTTCTCATTATCAAGTGCGACACACACAAAAGCCACATAGGGCATTTCGTACACACACACACATAGAACTACATTGGGTCTGAGATGTAGTGCAACGCTCAATCATAACATCACTTGTTTGACATCTAAGGACATTTTGACCCCTCATTTTACATATCTACTTTTTGGGATTTAATGTTGTTTTGAGGATTTTTAGGTGATCTCTTCATCATAAATTATTAGTGACATCAACGGGATTTATGTGACATACTTGAAGATGAAAATAATTGAGGGTTTTGGATCATCCATCGACCCTATAAAAATCACTTTTGGACCTCCCGCATGACTCAAAACCTAGGAAGGGATCCTAACATCTAGGTGCCCTAAGATGCTATCCAAGCACCCTAGTCCCTACTCCTCCTGCACTTCTACATTTTTCTGGGCTTGTTCGTGACCTCCTATGTTCTTTTCTTATCATTCTTCCACCTTTGCACATTACCAGGATATTTATGAAATCAACTAAGTGTTCTAATCCTTCATTGCACTTAGGGTTTTACTTTCATTCTTATTTCTTGGTCATATGTTCTTCATTGCTATATTACTTTCATATCTCTTGTTGTATCATATCTAATAATTTAACATAAGTAGACCTTCCATAGTTTATTTTTGTTAAATTAATGCCCCATCAAGGGGTTAGGTTGGAAGATTTAGAATTTAGATTTTAGGATGCTTAATTTGATGATGTTAGATGTGATGATGAGGGATTTGAGGAGGTTACATTTGAGGATTGATTGGATAGGAAGATAAGGTATTTGTTGTAGAAAGTTGGATTTGGAGGATTAGTAGATTATGGATGTTTGGAAGATAGAAAAAGGAGTGATTTTGGGATTGATTTGGATGATATGGCATTTATGAGAAGAGGATTGGGATGATGATTGATGAAGCGATGAGAAATAATGTTCAATTTTTATTGATAAGAGGATGTTAGGAGATTCCCAACCAAGGGGTGAAGATTTTGGATGTTGGATACGAGGGGATAAGATTTGGATGTGGATATTGATTGATTGATAACATATTGATTAGATAGGAGGATGAGGAGGTTAGATAGTTAGTTAGATGATGATGAGGATTAAGTGTGGATGATGATAGGGTTAAAAGATGATGATGAAAGGGGTGTGATGCTACCATAAAGTGCCCACTATTATCATCATTATTAATGTGATTAATGTGGCATAGAGAAAAATGCACCAAGGTATAAAGACCATGATGATTGAATTTCCAAATGCCCTTGTCCTCATATCATTGGATATATTAATGCAAAAAAATATGGTCCTCATATCATTGGACCATGCAAAAAAAAAAAAAAAGGGGCCTCATATCATTAGCCAAAATGTAAATGCAGATAAGAAAGCAAACACACAATGCAAAAAAAATACACATTTTTGTATTTTTGTATTTTTTGTTGGTGTTATTAGTGTAAATTTGTGATCTTTATATGGATTTATGTTTTATTTTTAGATTTTTTTTTGGATGTTTTGATTTTTTAGATTTTTGATTTTGATTTTTGATTTTAATGGATGATGGTTTATGTTTTATGGATGGGATAGGGATGGGAAGGTGTAAGGTGGGATGTGACTTTCTCTATAAGTCCCAAAGCATGTTTTTGGGTAGGATGAAAGGGAAGGATTGAGGGAAATTGGATAGGTTGGATAGGATAGGATTGGTTGATAGGTTAGGATTAGATGGGATGTGGGATGGGAGATAGATAGGATGATGGGATGTGGTATAGGATAAGATGGGGGATATGGAAGATGATAAGATATGCCCCCAAGTATAGGGGGATGGATTGAGGGATAGATGTGGTGTGCCCCCAAGTGTAAAGTAGGGTGGCCTGTGTGGATGGATGGATGGGTTTGATTTTCCCCCAGTGTAGGGTAGGATGGGAAGTGAGGGGTATCTAAAATGGATGATGCCCCCAATGGATGGTAGTAAGATAAGATACCTAGTCATCATGATGATGATGACATTTGAAAAGGACATGAGGAGGATTGGATGAAAAGGAAAAGATCATCATCTTCCCATGGATGTTTGATCCTAAGGGAAAAAGGATGTGGATGTGATGGATGGAAGGAAAATGACATTAGTGATGAACAAAAGATGAGCCTAATGACACATGTTATAAGGAAATAGTTGGACTAAAATAAAAGTGTGACCAAGGTCTAAACAATACCTAGAAACATGTGAGCCCTATGTCTCTACGAGATCAAAGTGTGTGTGATTGTGATGGTTAATTACCACTTGAAGTGAAGACTTAATGGGTAGTATGTGAAGAAAAACTAGCCAATGTATAGGAGTGATTAAGTCAAATAGGTGGATGGAGGGTGAATGGAAGGCTAAGCCATGTGCATTTGCTACATCTGATCCATAGCCCATAGCCCCGATGGAGATGCATCTGATTCTTGTCACAACATTTCTCTACTGTCACCACCAGAGCATCCATAGCCCCAGTAGAGATGTTGGAAACACCCCTAGAGAGAGTCTTGAGGTGGATTTTATTTGATATTTTTAATTTTGATATGATTTTTTTTTTTTTGATATTTGGATTTTTTCATAAAGAGGTTCCACTCTCTTGAGAACTCTCAAGGGTTAAGAATCACTAGTGGCTTGATGGGGGGATGGAAATGAGTGTGGAGATGACATTGGCTAGAGTGTCAAAATACATGCCCAAGGGTCTTCACCACAAGTTGATTAAGTGTGTTAAAGTGTGTGGATCTCTAGGAGGAAAATTGTGCTTGAATGTTGGAGGTAATGATAGACCAAGGTCACATGGTTGTAGTAGGTACTATTGTCTTACAACATGTGTGAGAAAGATGATCAAGTGTTCAAATGAATGGATTAGAAGAGGATATGAATGGATGTGATGATAAGAATGGATTAGATGTAAAGGGATTTAGATGTTGGATGGAAGGAGGATGGGTGGGAAGGAAATAATATCCATGCACAGTGAAATGAAATTATGTGCTCAATCCATTTTTAGGTGTTTGGTATTTGTAGGGGATTAAATGATTTTGATTGGGTTGAGTGGTTGGGATGGTAGGATCAACAAGAGGAGTGGTAGAAATGGGTTGTGATGGAGTAGTGGGAGGATGTTGTTAGTGTTAGGTTTATATCCTAAGCCTAAATGACTTGGATTTTGATGAAGGGAGATGGGTTCATGTGAATGCCTTGTTCATGGATGCCTAAGCCTTTGCCTCGATGTTTCATATTAGTGAACATATTTTTGGCTATAGGATATGAAGTGGATGGGGAAGATGATGTCATGTGGTCATCATGAGACTAGGGGTTATAGTTTTATCATCCACTAAGAGGTCGGACTTAACAAAGGATGGGAGGTGAGATTTGTTTTGGTTTTTGGTCGGTGAGGGATGTTTGGATGTACGATGAGATTTGGATGGATGACGATGTTTGGATGTCAAGTGGGATTTGGATGGTGGATGATGGTTAGGGAGAGGATTGGGATGGAAAGGTGGTGGATAAAGAGGTATAAGGACAATAATCCCTTGGTTAATGAGGTTTTGGACATAAGACCTAAATTGCATGCAAATGATTGGTCGAATGTCCATGGGTGTGATGAAAGTCACAATAATAGTGTTCCCAATACCAAGATGGTTTGGGAAGGTTTTTATCATGTGATTTGATTGGGGGATGGATGATCATGTTGAAGGTTTTTAGATGATGGAAGATGGTGGTCAAGGATTCTCCTAAAGGAGTGAAGTGGTTTAGGGTTAAATGGTTTTGGGGAGTAGGAAGTAAAGGTGTAGGATTAGGTGGATTATGAGATGTTTTGGTTGATTTGGATTTATGAGTTGGATTAGATTGTTGTGGCTTAGAAGATGAAGGGGATGGATTAGGCCTGGGGCGAAGTGGATGGTTTGGGCTTGGAGGCTAAAGTAGATTTGGTTGATTTTGGATTGGTTGGAGTATGTGGTTTTGAGGTAGATGGTTTTGGCTTAGGATTAGATTGTTTGGGATTAGTATATGTAGATGAAGGGTATGGGGTATATTTAGATGAAAGGGGATGGGTATGATATGGGGTCACATTATATTTGGGTGATGTTGGGATGAAGGAGATTTGGGAGATGGGTGTGGTGTAGGAACCACATTAGATTTGGTTGATTTAGGGGATGAAGTAGATGAAGGTGGCATAGGAGCCTCATTAGATTGGGTAGGAGATGGGGTGGGGAGAGGATTGGGATTGGATTTTTAGGTTTAGGAGTTGGTGACTTAGGAGTCACGTTAGATGTTTTAGGATTGGGGGATGGTGGATTTGAAATAGGATTAGAGGATAGGATAGTGTTAGGTTTAGGTGATGAAGGGGGTAAGATAGGATTAGGTGTGGATGAAGAGGATGAGGGTGGCATAGGAGCCACATTATATGGTTTAGGATTGGGGGTAGAAGGGGATGAGGGTGACTTAGGAGTCATGGTGGATGAGATAGTTTTGACAAGATTGGGCTTAGGTGATGGAGGGGATGAAATAGGCTTAGAGGTTGAATTTGATGGTGGATTAGGGGATGTGGGACTATCTAGGAGAAAGTCCATAGGATCAGATTGGGATGATGAAGATGAAGAGGATGGAGGACTAAGATGAGATGTGGGGATAATAATTTTGGGTTAAGTTGTTGGGATTGTTGTGGATATGTGAATGGGACTCGATTATAGGTTTTATGATGATTGGATTTAGGAGTTGATATTTTGGATGGTGGTGGATTATCCACATGATTTTTATGGGAGGAAGGTGTAGGTCATGATGATTGATAGGGGATTTGGAGGTTGGGGTTTGGGATGGTTGTGTGGGCTTGGGATTGTGACTAGATTAGCAAGGACATAAAGGAGGTCCTCTTGGTCTAGGTCAAAGTTAGTGAGGTTGTCAAAGTCGATGTAATTGGCTTGTGGGGATAGTGGTTTATGTTGATTAGGTCGGGGTGTGGATTGAGATGATTTGGGTTCCTCAAAGAGGAAGTCAATGGGGTGAGGGGTAGGGATCTTAGGAAGGGAAATTATGGATGGGGTTGGTTGGGAGATGATGGTTTAGGAGGTGATTGGTTGATACATGATTTAAGATTGGATATTTGTTGATTGAGTTGTTGGATGGTTTTTAGGATGTTAGGATCAACATGGGATGGTTGATTTGGATGGTGAAGAATGGGATTGGTTGAGGTAGGATGTGAGATTTGAGATTTGTTTATTAAGTGTTAGATAGTGTGTGGGATTTCATGATCAAAGTGAGATGGTTGACTTTGATGGGTGGGGGATGATGGGATAGCTTGGTTGATGGATTTAGAAAAGAGGTAGGGGTTTGATGTTGGTTTGGAGAGGATGGGGATTGAAGATCAAAGGCCATGGTTTAATAGGATGTGTGGGGGATTAGATTTGGATTAGGTTGGTTGATTAAGGATGGTGATGGGATTTGGATTGGGATTGTTTTATTAAGGATGGTTGATTATGATGATGTTTGATTGATTAAAATTTTAAGGTGATAGGATGGTTAAGGGTGTTCACAAGCAAGCAATAAACATGCAACACACACCCTAACTAGTCAAGTGGGATTAACCAAAATAAACTATAGCTTTCTTTTCAATACCACACACCGACGATGGTGCACAAATGGCTCTCCACCTATGTGTCATGTGGGGTTGGCTAGCGAGTGATCTTGGGGAGTGTGGCCTCCTTGTACTATAGTTTGATATGTGGCCAAAAAAAGTTACCTACTCTAGGATATACGAGCTCACTAGGGAGTCCCGATATACCTTGTGGTATGTGGGGCCAAGTCTATGTTGCAAGGATGTGTTGTCTAGATATGAATATTGGGATGTGAAGCCCCTCACTTCACGCAACTCTTAAAACAAGCAAGTGTTTAGCCAATAACGACAAATCTCTCCAAGAATTTATATACCCCTATGCGCATATGGGTGTGTCTACATGTGTGGAGATGAAGCCCATGGTCACGAGACCCCTAGGACTATGGAAAGTGCATGGATTTCATTCCACATCACGTTTCCCCTACAAAAGAAAAATGGGAAGGCTAGCCATTTTTGATCCTCAAGATCGTCTTAGGACACGAGAGAGAGAGCATACACGGTTTTATCTTTGGGATGAACAAGAAAAAGTAAAACAAAAGAAAATAAATGCAAGAAAGATAATGCTAGATGATAAAATGAAATGATAAAGATTATTAGTTTGATGATTGGGTCTTCAAGAGGAGGCCCTACAAAACAAAGGTTAGTAGTTTGATTTTTGAACCCAATATCTTGGACCAAACGAGTTAAAAACAAAAGTTTAGTAGTTTTAAATCCTACAATCACAAAAAGGTTATATGGAACAATATAAATATCAAAATGGATGGAATCCCTTGTCTCTGTAATAATCTTGTGAAAATAGAATGTTAGAACCTGCAAAAAATCACCAAAACACTTGAAAACAAAGTTAGAATTTTACTTGTAAGAAAAAAATTTATTCAACAAAGGCATTGATTATCAAGTCATAAGCCCCAAAGTAGTGAAAATGTTAATATAGGGGAAAATGCAAAAGTAGGTCACAAAGGCATTGATGTATGACAAAAGATTGAAACATGTCAAAAAAATTGGCAAAAAAATATAATCATAGAGATTCAAAGGCTAAAAAAAGGCAATCAAGTATGCAAATATATAGTGTGCTAAAAGTATGGCAGAGGCACCAAAATAGGGAAAAGACACCATTTTGTGTAACATAGGCGCCAAAACATTTCATAAATAGGCAATGTTTCGTGTTGGGAAATGGAATTTGAGCTTGGAAATTTGAAATTTGAAGGTGTAAACGAAAATGAAAATTCTTGAAACTTTGACAACCTATTCTAGGGATAAAATAAGATTAGAAATGATGAAAAATGGGGGTAAACCCCACGGTGGGTGCGAAATGTAGTGTTAGAAAATATTAGTTGTGAATATGAGAAAACACAAACAAATTGTTCTCCTATTCTAATCCTTCCAACAATACCTCAAATTGATCAATAGATAAAAGGGGAGAGTTATCATACTGCGCACTTACTACAAGAAGATGTAATGTCCTCCTCCTGTTGTGTTGGATTTTCTCTTGATTGGTGGTGTTGGTTGCTTCATTTTGTGGAGTCACGTGGGCATCACCTCCCTTGATTTTCTTAGATTGCTTGATGAAGGATGATGAATTGATAGATTAGATTGGAGATGGATTGAATATTGTGGATGATTGATGAAATAAAATGGCAGAGATTTGTTATGGATTCTATGTGTTGTCTCTCATGGAGGAGGAGAGCTCAATTTATAGCTTGTGGGATAGAAAATGGAGGGTGAAGATCCATCCAAGTAGGATGAGGATCAATGGTTAGAAATTGAAGAGAGGATTAGAGGATTCTAGAATGGAGAATTATAGAATTTGAATTAAAATTCCATGGAGGGAAGAATCTTCCATTGAATTTAAAATTCAATGGAAGGAGAAGTTTAGAGAGGCTTCTAGAAATAGAAGCCTCTAGATTTAGAGGTGGAGGATATGATTAGTTTAGGATTTTGATTAGATTAGATTAATAAAATATGATTAGGGATGTGTAGAATTTACATGGAAAGGCTAGGCTAGGGATGTAGTAGGTGGGAGGTGTAGGAATATTCCTAGAAAATGTTAATAAGGTAGGTAGGTGATAAGATGTGATATTAGATAAATGATGAAAATAATTAGAATAAAGGTCATATGTGATAAAAGGGATTAAAAAAATTAATCTTTAATTATTATAGGGATTTAGATAGTGATGATGTTAGGATATTTATGGGAAAAATTAATCGGAGAATTAACTATGTCGACATTTTAAATGTTTGATGCCCACATTTTCAACACCAAAATACAACAATAAAATTATTTGAATAATTGTTTTTGCTTTAAATGCTCACTACACAACACCATATGGGCTCCATAGAGAAACTTAACATCACATAAGACACTTACATAAAACATCGACTGCATAGACAACATGATAACACCATATACACGTCACCACCACATTTTCTCTAATGAACAAATACTAGAAATGACCCAACCAAAAAAGGGACCTAAGGATTGGAAAATCCACAACACATCATTACCATGGTTACATATTAGTTACAATTAAAATTCCAAGAGAATTTATCGTGTAAGGATAAATTCTCCTTTTCCAACTACATATTCTTAATTTCATTTAACATTCAACTTACGATATGAACACTTAATTTGGCTCTTTATCCCTTACAATAATCTCCATAACTAAATAATTATTTGCCACATTTCAAAACGAATACAAAATTCCTAATGCTCTCATTCTTATGTTAAGGTTCTGCTTCTCAAAACGTTTATTCGATGATTAAATTTCACCCTTATTACACAAGGGGAACTAACGTGAAGTCAAGGAAGAAATCTTAAGATTTCAGGAGAGATTTAGATTCAAGATAACATCCTTCCATCACGGTATCTTTATTTTCATGTTATAGTTGTTATAGTTCAATAAATTGTTTGAATCAATTCAAAATTTTCACTTCATGAAATTTTATTTATATATTTATATATTTAAGAGCTTATGTTTGCTCAAAAGTTTGATCTCACCAAGAGCAATTCATATTTATTTTTAACAACATGAAAATGTCTAGTTAAGTTATAAGGACTTCAAGTATGACATTATTCCTAACCCAAAATCTTGTTTACTCTTACACTCTTTACACTTATGTCATACTTGGTCTCACTTTGGTCTCACTATTGACATTGTTTTGGAAAATTTGTAATTCAAATAACACATATTTTACACTTAAGGACTCATGACTACAAGGAGTGTGACCCTACACGAAACAACTCATTTCATCGCTCTTAGACACTCAAGTATTAAATGCATATTACAAGCGAGACAACCCAACTACAAGTAATCCGCTACTACACACCCAAGGGATGCATTTATCTAAGAGGAACATAAGGGGTTCAAACGCAAAAGTTATGAAATTTTATGCGTTCAAATATGTACAATCATTGGTAACTATACATCATATCTGCTTTGTCCATTAACATCATGAGAGGTCACTCGATCTACTACATTCATTAGTACTTGAGGTCTCGACACCCTACCACAAGACAAAATTAGAGTAATCAAATGTCCATGTCTTACAAAGCCTTCATGCCACCTGAGGTATTCCATGACTACATTTTCTCTCTTTCGTTTAATAGTTAGCTTATAAAGGGTTTCATTAGGTTTGGTTCGTTTATTTGATCACAATAAAATTATATCACTTGATTGTTAATTTGAATTATCTTAATATGTACATATTTTAAGTTTTAATTCTCAAATGATAAATTATGTTTATTCAATCACTTGTTCTCATGTGGATCATTTCACATCCACTTTCACATCACAAGAAAGATTTATTAAGTTGCGAGCAATCTCCATGGCACTTAAAATTATTAGGCCGACATCACAAGTGTACATTCTCAAAAAGGCCAAGTTGCAAATTTTCCTTCACATTTAAAAAATAAATAGTGCATTAATGCATAACCTAATTGTCCATGTGGTCCCAACCACTGTTCATTATATTCCACTTCTAATGTTGTTTAGTCTCTTAAACAACCATGAGATTTCAAGCTTAACATGTCATCTTGTATGCCACTAAAGCAATGTTATGCCTCGCACTAAGGTATCTTACACACTTTCATACCCACGTGAATGCTCTCAATTAGGTTCCTAGCGAGGAACACACAAACACATACAAGCACTCTAAGTCTCTAGGACTATGTAAGATTTTGGAGCCAACATAACTCAAGGCTTGCAGAGAGAGATCATTCCATTCAAAAAGGTAAATATTTTAGGCTATATGTTTTTTTGTTGCTTCCACCTCAAAATGAAAAACAAGCCAATGTAAGTTGATATTTTTATTCAAATATTAAGTGATTTCCTAGGTCAATGCAACACTAGTAGATAGGTAAAAACACGCCATTTTAAATTATTGCCAACAATTTTACTAGCACAATCATATCCAAAATTACAATGACACTAAACATTTTAAATGACAAGGTTCTAGTTTCATCCTCCTATACTTATTTCGACACTAAAAGAAAGGATTATTCAACATCGTTTTCCAAAGCAACATGATACAATCAACTTCATTTACTTAACAGAATATACACAATTACGATTAAGAGTAACATTCATCAAACAAGAAAAAGTACAACTACATATGAAATTGTACATTTTCCCAATACACAACACTATCATATACATCATGGAAATAATGAAAATAATACATTATATTCATAAAAATATCACTGAAATATTCTAAACAATTACATTTCCTTCAGATAGCATGCTAATAAAAGATTCAAGTGTTGTTTTACTTCTCCTATTTTTTGGGTACCTACAACCACCGCAGGATCAATCCTAGAACTGGTATGGAAATCCCCTACACTCAAGCATAAATCCACACATTCATCATTTTGAATAATTTCAATTAAAAAGAAGAGAGAGGGAGAGATTGAGAGAGAGAAGTAGGCATAGTTCGTTTCTCATGCATTCACACTTTCACATTCATTTTCACTTAACATTATGGTACTAGAGAGAGAGAAAGGATGAGAGAGAAAGTAAGAGACATTTTATCTTCCATTCACAATGTTGTAACTATTTTCCTTTCATGTCCATTTTCATTTCATTTGAATTCATTTACATTTTCAAATCAACCAAAGTCTCATAGTCATTTTTGGAGAGAGAAGAGGGTGGAGAGAGAAAAAACACCATACATTTCACAATCCATTCATATAAGATAAAAGATTGAATAGTATTATACATAGCATTATGACAGTATTACGATGTCACACACATGGCTAGAAGTCAAACGAGACTCTCAGAAGGAGATTCTAGCTAAAGTAGCAAGTTGAAAAAATTGACCAAAACAACAAAAATGCTTACAAATTGGGTCTTGAATACACTCATTTTAAGTTTGATCACAAAGTTTTATGATTCCTACTTACTCCCCATATATAGAGAATTCATCGTGTCTGCGGAAGTTGATTACGATGAGAAGAGCTCAAGTTACAAAGGCAACTCCGGGCGGTTATTGTAATTACGTCAACAACTCTTGTCACACATCGACCAATGGGCCCCAAAACCCACTTGCAAAACTATTCTTCGAAGGCATTTTCGTTGAAATAAAGGTGGGTTACATTTTTGTTGTTGGAAATCTAGAGGTAGGTGGAAGTGGATTTGAGTTTTACTCAAACTAAGCGGCAACCGTAAGCTGAAACCGATCGTGTTTTATTAAAACGACCAAGTCACTATAAGTGACTGATAAGCAAAGAGGGCTTAGAAATTCGACTTGCAAGGGTGTTAAATAAGTTCAAAATACTTGGTTAAGGCTCCTCATGGTGTCCCGCATTATCGGGGATCATGCAAGGAGTTTCGGATTTGTGCTACATTTGGGTGTGGCACTCCATGCACATGACTTTCGAGATCAATTTTTTTTATAGTTCGCATCGAGGAAAGATTTTGTCATCATTGGAATCATGTTCCCTATCATTCAACATTTAATTTTGAAAATCTAGAAATGATGAAGCGAAATTTAGTGCAATCAAAAAGGGGAAAACCACACCTTTTACGCAAAACTCGTGGTCCCCGCATTCGACGAGACCACATCAGCTTCAGGCATTCCAGAAACAATTTGTGGCTTGCTCATGCTTCCTCGCTTTGCACACAGACTAATAGCGCATTTACAACTACAACATCTGGAGAATCCCTCGTTCTTTTTGTGCTTGATTGATTCCCATACCCTATTCTACGACTCCTATCTTGGTATAAGCTAGTAGTATGGCAGAAAAGGTGATTTGGTCGGGTTGAGTACCTAGCTGAGGCATTTCTTCAAGTCATTTTGTAAAGCATTTACATGCCCTGCTCCCATGGTTGAGAAAGTAAGCTGAGAATGGACAACCAAAGGCTTTCACACAGAGGAAGAGGGAAAGAGACTAGTCTTGCAGAGGCATACGTGGGATAGCAAGAAAGGAACTTCCAAAGTCTTAATCTATCCATCACTCAAAATACCTAGAGAATGGTGTTGCAAAGGTTAAAGTGCATACAATACAGGTGTTTAAAAGCAAAAGAAGTTAAATCAATACAATTGCACTTACACCCAATGAAGCACATCCTAAGCCTCAATTGTCTTCTTCTTCTTTTGCATACAACAACAAAGCAGCGGAAGGTAGAATTTTCCTTTCATCTCGAGAGACAAATGAAACAACTTCAGTACATATACAGATCTAGATCAGTCATTTTGTATAAAGTAAAATGAGGAGACCTTAGGGATACAGATTTATCTCCCTTCGCAGGATGATTTAACCCAGAATGGGATTGATTTTAGGATGGCTATTAGCAAAGTTCCCTTTAGCATTGTTCCCCATCACGTTTTGTTTATTTAATTATGAGAGTGCAGGGCCCGCCGCACTTGCTGCGACCAACCAATTACTGCAAAATTTACAGCGTTAACTTGGGGTTCATTGTGGTTAACGCCTCTGGATATCAAAAATGTGCTTGTATTATCAAAAAAGGAAAATGACAGTCTGCAGTCACTCTCCATACTTGTTGCACACCGACAAAGTTGGCCCTCCTAGAGCAAGCCAAGCCTCCACTCACCCACTAGCCCATGCATTCCATCTTTCTTTTTTTTTCCATTATTATTTTTATTCCTTTTTTAATTTTTTTGGGCACTACAAGATGTCTACATTTTCAATCCTTTCTTCCATAGCATTTTACCTAGAAAATGGTTGTACTTGGGACCTGTACACTTCCTTTAAAATATAACCATATTTGACAATTGTTCAAAGCTGGTATTCTTTTTCAAATTTGGAAAGATAGAAATTGTGCTATTTTTATTTATGCATATGTATAGATTTTTTTCCATTTCTACTAAAGTTGTCATAATTTTGAATGTGTTACTCCAAATCGAAGTCCAAGTGGAGGAACCTGTTTGGAGGTGGAGCATTTACAGACGCTCATCGACCATTGGGGCAATGCACCCCACATGGTTAGCCGAAAACCTCATATTGCTCACAACAATTCTCCCCTCCTCAAGGTCGTCACCAAAGTCTTCCACATCGCCGCTCTTAGAGCAAATGCAAGAGTTTTGATCTCAAGTCCCAACCACCCTTTCACGGGGTGATAGGAGGCGAGTTTCAACTATTTTGGTAGTAACGTCTTTGGTGATAGTGCTCATGGTGTTGGTGGTGGCAGCGGATGGGATGCCTCCTTGGTGGCGATGGTGGAAGCAACGATTTTAGCAGAGACACTTGGGGCACACCCTTTTGAAAATTTTCCTCACCTTGCTCTAGTTATCTCCCCTAGGCAAAAGGCGCGAGGATGAGGCTCAAGATGGCTAGGAAGATGTTCCGGATCGGGGCCTTCCAGTGTTCGTAGGTGGGTCAAAGAAACCAAACAATCCTCCACCACCTCCTCCACCACCATGTTTGCGCTTACATAATTTCCTTGTGCTCTTCATTTATTGCTCATTTTTAATTGAACAATCTATATTGATATGTTATTTGTGTGACTAACCTAGTCGATGTAATTTGGTATATCTCGAAGTTGATTCGATATGACATTCTATGGTATACTTCTATACCACCTCTTTTTTTGTATAATTCGCACTCATACTATACCTTTTTTATTAATATTAATAAACAACCCCAATAAAAAATAAGGATAAACAACCCCACAAACACAAATACAAACATCAAAACACACATTGACACTAGATAGGAGCAGCAAACATGATAATCACCGCAATAGAGGACTATCAAGATTGAAAATGAGTTTTTTTCCCCCTGATTATATATATACAGTTTAAAATAAGGTTTTTAAGTAGATAAAATAATTGCATCTTAGAAAACCTGCAAAGATGGGTGTTATATAGGCAATTTCGGAAAACCTGCAAGCACTCCAGATTAGGTTAAAAATCTGGAAAACGTAAAATGATGGGGTGAGAGAGGCTCGAACTCTCGACCTCAGGATTACTCTATATTGCTATGAGACCTACGCGCTAGCCAACTGCGCCACCACCCCTCTGTTGATAGTTTTAGAAATTATATATATATACTAAGATTAACTTTAACAAGTATCGGGATTTTGGTAGATCGAATCGCTGACTTCTATATGAAAACTCGGCGTCTTTTTCTCGCAAAGGGAAACAAACGGCATTTTAAATAATCAATATTTTAGCATTTAATAGTTCTAATTGGCATCGTGTGCCCATATTAAACAAAATCTCGGCGTGTAAACATATTTAGCATCTACTAACATTTTATATGCCCACTCACATTACATGGAGTGTACCATTACATGTTTAGGTATTATACTGTATATCTTAATTGTATATTACAATCTTCAAGTTTTTCATAGTTAATTTCTAATTTTACTGATCACGTTGTTCAAGCATCTTTAAAAACAACTCACTTTAGTAGAATTGTGAAGTTAATGTTTTTTCAATTTAGACTGGTAAACAATATATATAATTATACATTGTTACTTCATTTGCAATTTAGAAAATTTGATTTTCCATTCATCAACTTTCCTTAGGTGAACGTAGCCTTTAATAACCTTATTCATTCTTAATCAAAGCTTGGGTGTCATACATGAAAAAAACAACTCTCATTTTCATCAAGGTGGCCTTTACTAACCATCAAATGTTCAAAGGTGGCAATACTTGAAAGAAAATGGATAAAATACAAGAAGGCCCTAACCTTATCATAGAGACTTACTAGAATGGTTTGGCTTTGTGATTCCTCCTTGTATTTTAGGTTATAACATTTTTGTATCAAAACAAAATTCATTCATTGTACCCAATAACATCAAAGTGGACCAACTAATGACTTTGTGCATTTCTAGGTCATTCATACACACTTTATATATTGTGTTGTGTTTTGTCTATGTTTAAAGGGCGTTAATATAAAACCCATATGTTGTTTTTTGATATAATGTGTTATCAAGTCTTCATCATAAACTCAAATTTTTCATCCAATGAGGAAAATATCCTTCCAATGTTTCATTCTCCTTTGTTGGCCATATTCGTCACCCCTTTTTACCTTTTTATTGCAATATCTAATTCGTAGGTTGTGATTCTTCTTTTTAAGATCTTTTTAATGTCATACAAACCAACATAAATAAATATCCATAATGCGTTAACATTAAATTGCTCTTATACCAAAATAATATGTAATCTCTCATGTTGCGATGTTTTTAAGAAATTCATATATGCATTAAATATCCTATTTTAATTAAACGAAAATTTGGGGTTGAGTTTAAAACCCAAGTAGTGTTGGAATTCATGTTCGTAAGTTGTTGTGAATAAAATATATAATAGTTGCATAAATAAATATTGAAAAACTAGAAGTAGTTTACAATTAGCTCTAGTATTAAAGAATATACAATAATCACCCTATTGCTACACTTAATCTGTGAATTTGCACCCAAAAAATCCTACTAGAATTGTTAACTCGTACCATACATGCATCTTACAATTGATTTTATGCCTTTTATAGTATAACAATGTTGGACATGTGTTTTTACACACTAAAGGACATTCATATCTAAAGGAAAATGGAAATACGCTTTTCTACCCTTTGTTTTCTTTGTTAAAATGGGATGATCCTCCTTGGGCCTCAAGACAAAAAGGCCATGTCATATGCACAATTTTCATGATGCATGCATCAACCTCATGCCAAAATGAAATTTTCATGACAAAAACAAAACCACCATGACACATTCTAAATTGTCATGTCATGAACATAAATGCCACCATGTTGTATCTAGTAGTTTTATCAATATACAAACACTTTTTTGTTTTCCATTTTTAACACACTTTATTTTTCTTCTACATTAGCATTTGATGGTGACATCTAAGTGCCTTATTTTGTCCGATGCGGTGTGCTTCTTTAAATTTAAAATAGGATTGCACAAGGTGCAATGTATAATGGTTATTATTGCATAGGGTCACACAACATTATTTTCATAAGTAAAAATTGCACATGAGCATGTGTACAAGTATATAGGCATGTGAGCATTGCATGAGATTACACAAAGTGGTTTGGAATGTTGTGAGAAATATTGTGTTATGTATACTATTGTGTACATCTATATATGTGTAGTGGGAGTTGCATTATGGTGCATGGTGGCTCTACAAAACATGGGAGTATAACAGAGATGCATTATTAGTACTTGTGAAACTGGATATTTCCACTAGAGATATAAAACAAGGTGTTGCAAAATAATATGACACCATTGGTGTAAGAATATCTTATATTAATGGGCTAGAAAATGGTTAGAGAGAATTTCAAGATTCTTTGTTTGTAAAGTCATGAGATGCTTTAAAGTATGTAACTACTTTTAAATCATGTAGATTCATAGGCATAAAAAGAGGAAGAAACATTTGCAATAATTATTGTGGTTGTTGTATTTGTTAAATGGGTCAAATCTTAAAATATTACAAAAATATCAACCGGTCCTAGGGTTATAACAAGAAAAAATGAAATAACATCGTATAGTTGTATTTTATAAGTGCATGGACTACTAAATATTTTTCTATAATTCCTTTAAGGTGGTCTTGTTTTGTTTGTAAGTTGGGTGTAGATACCTACATTTATATAAATGGAGTTTGGAATTTAATATTTTACATTTAGCTCCTCTCATTAATCATTGTGTACGCATATTACTAGTACTACATTCATCATTTTGTAACTACATTTAGAATATAGAACACATCTTCAAACATATGATTGTCATCTCTAAGTGAAAAAATGTAATCTGGAACCGTAGTAGTAATAAAGAGGGCCTAGGAGAAGAACAATGTATAGAATTATGTGATATATGAGATTGGTATGTTTGGTTGTGCCTTTGTAGTGATACATGTCACACATATTAGGCATAACCCTTATATAATTCCTGTGAGCATATAGGATGAGGAAACCTATTCTTAAAAAATAAGGAAGGGTGATTTGTAAATATGCCCAAAGGAAACTTAGGTGAAATGGTAAAGAAAGATGAGAAACATGGATTAGGAATCTAATGAGTAAAACATTGGATGTGAAAATACTATGTGTTCTTAATGTTGAGTAGTTATAAAAGGAGCTTAGAATGCACTTTGCTACATTTAGACGCAAATATTTATCTTAACGAAATGCACAATGGTCTATTCTAAGGGTTTTTGAAGTGGCATGTGCAAATATTGGAACAATCCCTCGGTCCTTGATAATTTTTAAATGGGCTTATATTTTCCCTATGTAGGAAGAATTATGTAGGATCATCATGTATATATTACAATTTTGTCTTGGTTAGGTTTTCTAGGGGTACTTAGGATGTTTTTGGTCCTATTTAGTCTATATGGACCCCCTCTTTATGTAATAAATGACATTTTGTAGGTTTCCCTCCATAAGTCATATTTAAATATTCAAATGTTCTAAGTTGTGTAATCTAGCCTAGGTGTTAGACTTCTAGGTGTTAGTGTAGGCTTGAAATAAGTGAGAACTAATGAGAAAGGTGAATGTTAAAGATGTTTTCATGACTTCTAAGAATTTTTTTTGGGTGATCTAAGCATGTATGTAGTGTGTCTGCATCATTTGGTATCGTGAGCGGAAAGTTTGAATAAGTTTGAGCATTCTAATTGAAGATATAAGTCAATTTTTAATAAGAAAGTATTGTAAATAGTTGTCTTGATGAATGTGACTTAATTTATTGAGTTGTTGAAACTGATGGTTGTCTTATTGTGAGTTGAATGTGTGAGAAATGACAGGTTGCTCCTTTGAAAGGTGAAGAAAAGTGAAGAAAAATAAGAGATAGTGAAGATAGTGAAAGAATTCAAAAGACTAGGTAAGAAAATAAACCTAGGTGAGACTTGGCAAGGTGAAAAAGACTTGCTAGAAATAATATGGAGGTTGAGATAGTGAGAGAGTTATTTCAGTTGATGAAGAGTAGTAAGAAAAGGAAAGAAGAAAAGGTGAGAGAAGAAGAGAGGAAAATAAATTTGAGGGAAGAGAAAGAAATAATAGAGATAAGAAGAAGTTTGGAGCAACTTGAAGAGTTAGAAAGAAAAATGAGAGAAATGCAAAGAAAGGTCATGAATGAAATAGTGAATAGAGTGAAGAATATAGTGTTGAGAAGGATAGTTAAGTGGCCATTGAGGTCACTCATGAAGAAGAAAAATAAGATAGTAGAAGAAGACAAAATGAAAATGATGGAGGTGAAGGCAAATCAGCAAAAGAATGAAGAAATCAGAGATGAGAGAAAAGAATTATTCAAAGGTGTTGAGAAATATTTCAAAGGAGATAAAGTAAATGATGACTCTCAATTTGTCTACATGGATAAAAATAGTTAGAGGATGAATTTTGGGCACTTGAATGTGCTTTAAATAATGAAGAAGTGAGATATAAAGAAGAGAAAGTTGAAGAAATGGAAGAGAAGATTGGAAAAGAGGAAGAAAGTGAAGAGAAATCAGATGAAGAGACTCAAAAGTATCTTGTTTTTAAAACTAAGGTTTTGTTTATTTGTGAATGTGCAGGTAAGATAGAGAAAGAGATCAAAAGTATTAAAAAGATAGCTCATTTGAGAGCTCAAATGAAGAGGAAAACAAGTGAAGACCTCATTTTTAGGATAAAAATAAGAAAAGAGGATGAGAAAGTAGATTCGAGAAAGAGTGAAGTCAAGAAAAATATGTAAATGTTGTAGTAAGAAAGAGAATTTTACAAGTTAAAGCCAATTGGAAGAAGAGAAAGAAAGTTTGTTGTACATAGTTTGTTTCTCTCCACATGGGGAGTAATGCAGGGAGCATCATGTATATATTACAATTTTGGCTTGGTTAGGTTTTCTAGGGGTACTTAGGGTGTTTGTGGTCCTATTTAGTCTATATGGACCCCCTCTTGATGTAATAAATGACATTTTGGAGGTTTCCCTCCAAAATTCATATTTAAATATTCAAATGTTGTAAGTTGTGTAATCTAGCCTAAGTGTTAGACTTCTAGGTGTTAGTGTAGGCTTGGAATAAGTGAGAACTAATGACAAAGGTGAATGTTAAAGAAGTTTTCATGACTTCCAAGAATTTTTTTTGGGTGATCTAAGCATGTATGCAGGGTTTCCGCATCAAGGAAATTTGGTGTGAGAAACATTTCCATATGCAACAAATATAAGAATTCCCATCAAATGAAACATGTGTGGAAGGTGTATGTCATGGAGGAGGTGAAGTAGATTTGTATGAATGTTGTGTCTCATAAGTTATAATGCCTTTATCTTCTAATAACTTAATATTTTTGATCCAATGCATAACAATTATTGTCATAATGTCCATTAATACAATGAAAATTGCAAAAGGGACAACCCTTTTCTCGCTCAAACCGATGAGGAGGGTGATGATCATTGGGTGGTAACCAAATTAACCTCTTTTCTATTAGTGTTAACAAAATTTCATGAGGCTGATCAATAGCTTTGTCAAAATAGACATGTTTCCTTCTTGGAGGGGGTGGCGGATTAACTTTTGGTTTAGGACTAGGATGGTAAAAGTGTCACCACAATGCAATACTTTGACTATATGGTCATTGGGTATAGACTTTGGTTTTTTTCATAATCATGTGCAATATATGAGGGTGAAAATACTTACATCCAAATGTTGAGGCGTTTGTGGTTGTCATATTTTTCTCTAAATCAAGAACACACAAGCAAAGCTTATTAAATGAGTCACATACATCATAAATTATTTTCTCCTTGTGGTAATTTGTAAGGCCTCTATATAATATAAATTGCATTTCTAAATCATTTGGCTTATACATAAGTAAATGCATATTAGCTTTGAAGTGTAAAATATAATCAACTAGAGGTTTGGTCTCACCTTGATATAAAGAATATATATGCTTATATGTATCCCTAGGGCCTCTATTGTAATTAAAGTACTCTAGAAATTCATCTTCAAGGTTGAAAAAATCACCTAAGAAGAAACTAGGAAGATCAGTAAACCAATAGAGAGTGTCGCTGTAAGACTTCAAGAGAAGGATTTTAGAAGGAATCTATCATTGTCATATGAAGCCATAAGTGTCCTATAATGCATAAGATGTTTATATGGATCTGAAGTGCCATCAAACAATTGGAATGTGGGCATGAAAAAATTCCTAGGGAAAGGAGCTTGAAATATTTTTTGTGGGATGGGATTTCCATAGATGGTATTAGCATAATATGTTTTTCTTTCTAGAGTCAATGTATGAACCTTGTGTTGTAAATCACCAACTACATGCATAAGAGAAATCACCTCTTGAGGTGGTATGACATAAACATTTGAGAGGCTCATTCAAAGGTTGTACTTTTCCATTAATAGTATCCATGGGAACATTGGTTGGTCTAGAAGCCATAGTGGGAAATGTGTCATGTGAAACTAAATTGGGTAAAACTTGAGGCTCTAAGGGATAAATATTAGGAGGAGGTTCTAAAGGGATATTATCATTATTAATAGGAAAAGTATTCACACTAGGAGATGTATCAACAACATGTGTATCAGATGCAACCAAAGAAGAAGAAACATGTATATTTTTTCTAATATTATCATTATGCACATTTTCATTTATAATTGGAATGGAAGAAGTAATAATAGAATCATTAATTTTGCTTTCAAGAGGAAGAGTAGAAACACAAGTATGTTCATTTAATTCATTTGCACTATGTATGTCATCATAATGGATATCACTATGAATTGACTCTAGCTCATAAGGAACATCATCAATCAATGTATAAATGGAAGGAATATCATCCATATGTAATCTAGAAACACTTTCATCATCACTAGAATATAAAGCATCTATGGCATCATAATCTATTAGGGGAGAAATTTATTCTTTCTCATTACCACTACTCCAACCAAATTACATGACCTACAAATTTAGGATCAACATCTTGGTGATGAGTAGGAAGAGAGGGTAGAGATACCAAAGTATGTTATGGTGTAGGATGAATATTGTTGTGAACAAAAACACCTGCCTCTATGGGAGGGAGGGAAAGGTAATTACCACTCTTAAAAAATGTACCAAGTGTGGTGTAAGAATGGGCATTTCCTTCTCAAAGGGTGTATCGAATGAATCAAGATTGTGCAAAGAATTTTAAAGAGTGCAACCTTACAAGAAGGGTTACACTTGATAAATTCAAAGAGTGATATAGGTTGAACATGAGAAGAATCCATTAAGACCACTAGAAATAGAAATATCAGACCTAGAAGAAGAATTGTGAAAATAATCGAAATATGAACCGTAAGGCACCTAGGGTTTTAGGAATGATGTTTGATTCAAGATTCAGGTTCACCAAATGTTTTCACCATTTTTTTGGAGTTTGATTAGGGTTTTACAACTATAATCAAACAAGGAATTAAATAAATGTTACAGGGGTTTATTCTAACTAATTAACTTCCAACATTAACCATTCAATATCATAATAATGCATTAATACTTGCAACAAATGTACATAATGCAATACAAACTCACAAATACATGGGATTGAGTGCACTTAGTTGATTACATGTGATTATGGGTCAATTTGAGTGATTTTAATGTTGAAACAAGGGTATTTGTACCTGAAAGTGCTTCGGAAAAGAGATTGTGAGATGAAGATATCATGGGGTAGGACCGTATATTAGGGCTAGGAATGGTTATACTATCTTGACCTCTTTGTATGGTTTAGCACATGCTCATAATTATGGTTTGTGATGTTTTGGGTTTTTCACTTTTTTTATTCACGTTTTCATTATCTATCAGTCACTCTCGATAACATTGTGAGGGTCTTTGAATATTCTACTCACTCCTTTAAACCCTAACAATGGATGAATTCCTACAATACAAACATTACTTGGGTTATGGTCACCCTTGTGCACCACCGACATCAACACTACTCCAAAGAGGCCTCAAACCACACATCATTCTCCACCTAGCATGTTGTATCTAGTTGTAGTGGAATCAAATTTGACATCCTTTTTTTGATAATTCTTAACTTGAGTTTCTCTCCTACAAATCTACTTGAGTGAGTAACTTTGAGTTCTTTCAAATGTGGGAAGCAGCCCCCTATACCTAGTGGTAAGCTTCAAACCTATAGATAGTTCTGCCCTAATGAATGTGTAAATGTATTTGTAGAGTGTAGGGAACTTTGGGTGCTTTTTGTGCTATCTTTTGCAATAGGATTACATAAGAGTGATAGAAAGTGTTAGGTCTTAAATGAGGTGGCATTCACTTGTTTATATATGCTTCTGAAGGTGTGTCAAGCTACAAAGGCTAACTGAGGAGGATTAAGTGAACCAATGAATAATGTGCAACAGAAGTTTGGGACCAAAGTGAACTAGGTCAAGACCGTACACTAGGGTCAGGACCATACAAACATTCTTTCCCCTATTGTATGTTTTTGACCTAAGAGTGGTAATATGCAATGTGAAGTTTGGAAGCTAACAAGTGGAGTTTCTTACCATGTTTCATGCAATCACTTCTCAAAAATTGTTGACAAGTGAGTGTGTAATATCAAACAAGTTAGACAATAGACCTAGGGATGTAATTGATGAGAATGGGTAAAGTTTACTTGTTTGAGCAAGAGAGAAATTTCAATAACAACAATTTCAAATAGTATAATTACACATTTGAGTGTCTGCAGATCCTTCCAAACCGCCCCATAATTGGTTCAAAAGGTAATCCCCAAATCTCTTGATGATCCACACCTATAGGGTGCTTTGGCTTGCAATAAAACATTTAGAAATTTCCTATGTGGATGAGATTTAACTTAGATTAATGAATTTCCATAAAATCAGGGGAGATAGATAAAGAGTGAGTTGTCAAATGTTCTTTTGTATCATAATCATGCTTTTGACCAATAAAAACAACTAATTTCTTGTTACATAAACCATTCAACCTATCCCCTTCCTTTTTTAGGGGACATGAGAAGAATATACCATTCAAGAAGCAACATGAGACAAAAAAAATCGAAAAAAACATTTGTAACTGATTTGGGAATCAATTGATTAAGAAAATGACTCAAAATGACCCAAGAATATGTCAATAAAATATCCCTAGTATCTCCATCATTCCCCTTAAGAATTATATTTTAGTGAATCCTTCGCAAAATCTTCCGATTAGACTAGTCTTACGCCGAAGAGCTCTAGATCAAAATATATTTCTAGAGTGTGCAAATTTCTACCATCCTTTATCCGGAAAGAATAAGGAATGCGGCAGGAAGACAAATAGAAAGACAATGAATTACATGTTGGACAAATACATTCAATATCAGAACAAAGGGAAATTATGAAGTGTTGCATAAATTGAAATTACGCCTTTCTTCTTCTCTTTCTATTCTTACTTATTTTCTCGATTACAAAATTGTAAAACTAAAGTAATTGGTTAAAAGCCATTACTTTGAGTTATTTGAAAAGTTTCTTTAATTAAGAATAGGTGGCAGACATGCAAAACTTTGATTTAGTCTTCAGATGCATGTCATGCAAAGAGAAAGTGTAGAGGAAAATATTGCATTGCTTCCCCTTTTCATAGCTTCCACATGTGGCAATTCATTGAAAACTTCCTATTTGTAATTTCCCTTTATACACTATAAATAGAGGAAGAGCCTACAGGTTAAAACATCACAATTTGTTTTAGCAGAACTTGTTTAGCAAGAGCTTTTGTAATTCGAGCATTCTCGAGTCCTCGAATTTGTGTTGGAACCCTTGGTGTGATTCTTTGGGAAGGCTTGGGATTGAATAAAAGGTGGATTTTTTGGAGAAATTTGTGTCTACGGTGCTTTGCTGATCACTTCTATTTAAGGTTTTAGATAAACTTTGTGTTATCTCAGATCTAGGTTAGAAGTCATTTCTTTCCCGTTCTATTGAATGTTATGATTTATCTATTTATTTAATTTGTGTGGATGAGACCAACTCTGTTAACTATTGGTTGATTCAGCACATCTTCCTTTCTTCTTTCCTAAATTCTATTATTTCCCCTTCTGCAAATATTCCAATCACAATTGCTTACTTGCTGCAAAATTGCCCAGCTGTGGTTCACGAGCTATGGGAATTAAAGTAAAACCCTTGAAAGTAGTTATTAGGATTCACCCCTGCAAAATAAGTAAACATCTTACACGGGAGCCTCACCGTTAAATGAGGGAGATTTATCTCATGACTACCTAGGTTTTACATTGTGCATAAAATCTAGCCAACAATGGCTCTGAAAGACTTGTTGATCTCGATCTTTTGTTTGTCCTTTTATGGTATTTGTATTGTTGAAACCGATTCTCCCCGTCAAGATCTTGAAATTGTTCTTGTAATAATTTTTGAATGCATGGTATTTATAAGTTGTACCTTATTGCTTAAACCCAAGATTGTAATCAATATGGTTGTCCCGGAATCTTTTAAAATCTAGAAAGAATTATTTAAGTTTTGCAACATTGTTTCTTATTTCTTGTTTGTATCATAAGTGATGATGCACATGCATACAAAGATGGAAACATAAGTAGTTAGAGACCTCAAGCTCTAACATATTTTGATTTTCCTTTTTAGGTACAAAGGTGGAGAAGTGACTGGACCAATCTAGAATCTCTTGAAATGAACTTCAGCCGTGCAATGACGTGTCACTTGCTTCTTACGTTTTCAATTTTATATTTATGTGCATTTCCTTTCTTTCGATAGTGATATCCCATGGCTTGTGTGGGATGAATGTATTTTTCTTCATGAATAAATGTAGAAATGAAATTATCTTCTATTATGAGTTGTTTAATCCCCTTTTACATTTCTTTTCTATAATCCTGATGTGGAATGAACTTAAGAAACTCAACACATAATGTAGTTTCTCTTAACCATAAGGAAATAATCTGAATTAATTATAATTGTACTTAATTTCCGAACACAAGTGATTGTAGAACTATGTTGTAACTTGTCCTTCAAATCAGAACTTGATTGTAGTTTCGAATGTAATTTTTGATACATATTGTCCCTCTTTCCTTCCTCGTGCCCCTACAATGGTCTTTCACGACTTTTCACGAGATCTAACAAAGGTAGAAACTTGGAATTGCATCTATGAGGCATGGCATTCGAAACAACACTTGAGTTGATGATTTGATTCTATGTAATTCCCAAAACTTGTCGAAAATAAGCAATCGAAAAATTCTTGTACCCCCTCCAATGATTGACCAAAATGGTCAACAATACTATAGCTTACCAAAGAGTGGTGGTTGTGAAGGCATGAAACTTAGAGAACACATAGGCCTTCTCATTTATGTCAAAAATTATGGTTATTACAACTACATATGACCCACAACCGCAAGATGTAGTTTTCAATGATTTTGGATAATATATTACATGTGATTACTTGTTTTATCCTCATGATGAAATACGACATTTTTCCTCTCATGATATGATCCCTACACTTACAAATATTGATCCTCCACCTAATACACACATCTAACAGCTTTTCTTACCTTCCTTGTACTTAGCACTCTGCATGCACACGTGATGAAACTTTTATCACTAGTTTCACATTTATGTCTCATAGTTCTTAACTAGGTGGGTATGATATGATTGTTGAGGAATGATATTACCCAAGACCCTATCTTGGGTTTTTCTATCTTTCTATCCACTTCCCTAATGCCTTTAGTATTATATTTTATTTTCATGTATATTATTGTAAAAAATAAATAAATAGTATAGTATTACGAAAAACTCAAAAGTAGGACCTACATGTGACATACACATTTCTTACTTAGCTTTGAGCCTTTTGATCATTCAGATTTAGCACTTGCACTTCATGGAACACACTAAGCCATTAAAACCCCGGGAATTACACACATTACCATCTTAGGGGAATTTCCACACTGGGGCATCTCACATATTGAGTTTAATTCAACCACATCTCTCACAATTTATAACTTCTTGCATCTTTCTATCCAAGGGATGCCTAATAAATTAGAGGCATACCTATGTAATGCCCACAATTTTGACGTTCTGAAACCACATTACAAGGGTGTCAAACCCTAGTGTACATTAAATTAAATTCTACCAACTACTACATTACAAAGGATGGACCAAGTCTAAGTTAAATGATTAAATATTCTTAATTTATCTCTAAGGTCAAATTAATTACAATCAACTAGGAAGGTGCCATAAATTGATTTACTTGGTTAAATGTTTTTCCCCTTCTTAAATTAACATTCAAACCCATAGTTAATAAACCTTATACTTAGTTACTTTAGTTCCTTTATCTTAATAGCTTTAAAGTCCATATCATTAATTTTCTAAAACATACTAGGAACTAAATAAATGACTTAACATACAAGGGTATTAAATGGCCCCATTCACCCATTTACACATACCCTTAAATTATCTAAAAACCCAAAATACATATTCCCACCTAACAATTGTAGGGTTGATTCTCAACCCTTGGATCAAATCAATTGTGGCCACTAGATCTTAGGGTTCTATACTAACCCTAATTATCCTTATGGAATATTATTAAACCTTTTTCTTTCCATAGCCTCCTCATTTGGTCTCTTTTGTTTTGTTTAATTTACAGGTTAGAGAAATGGAAGCCATGGGAGCAAGGAAGGAAGAAGCCATGAAGAATTTCACTAGAATCAAGCTTAGCTTAGTTTATATTATGGATTTGTTATTATAATGTATTTCATTTGAAGATTGAAAGGGTTTCCACTCCAAATCTAGTCTACGCCCTTAACCTATTGCTTGTATTAGGATATGAGTAACTGACTTGTGGCTTACCATATCATTTTATTATATCATTTATACTTTCTCATGCTTAATAGGTCGGCCTTGGTGACGGCCATAGCATATGAATAGTATATATAGGGGATTATAGGTAGTATTTCATTATCATTTGAGCATTTGAGTCATGTTATATGGTTTGGAGGTTGCCCCTCGAAGTGGCGAAGCTATTCTAATTGCATATTGAGATCATTATTCGAAATATTGTGTTATTTGGTGCTCTACCGTTGCTCTTAATCAACTATACAAGTAATTTCATTACATCTAGAGTTGTTATAAAATTATTTTTATTTTGAGTTCCCTATTTGGGCCAAACCCTACCTCCATTAAAATGTATGAGATTGAGCACTTTTAAATATCCATTTAAAGATTTACTTGCTTTGAACAATGATTTTGTTCCCTATAGTATGTTGATAGTCTTATTTTTACATTTAATAGGCTCGATTTTGTTTTGGACAAGTTTAAATTTGTACAAACGTGGATATGTATTATTCCGTCATCAGTGATGAAACCACCGCCCAAAGCAGGCTAGCGGTCCAGGGACCACCACCCTACCTAGGTGACGATTCACGAACCATTACCTTACCTGAGTGGCAGTTCAGAGACCACCGCTCTACATAGGGCGGCGGTCCTATTCTTTAAGAATAAAACCTTAAATTCTGATATTTTTCCACAAACAAATTTTACTGGAGTGTTTTTACAGTTTCTCCTTAGTTGAATTTATGCTCCTAAAGTCTCCAGTTGAAAGGTTATTCCATTTATTCATTCCATGCTTAGAATTACTACATTTAAATATTTACTATCTCTATAGTGACAAGAACACATCTATAAGATTATTTTTCCCACAAAATTGTCTTCAACTCAAAGTAAGAAATGAAACTTAATCTAATTCTCATTATCATTGTTTTCCCTTTTCACAACAAAATGCAATATTTCCACATAATAACTTAAAATTTATTGCATCTTTCCATTTCCACTACAACCATTTGTTCAAATAACTACAAACAACTTTGTTCCACATTCAAGTTTGCCATGCATACACTATTAGTATTTTACAACTTCTATGTTCTTTCTTTCCTTTTTACAATAATGCAACTTCAACAATGATAATGAACTTTCTTTTCCTTGAGCATAGCTCATTTCTTTCAATGAAAGAACTTTCTTTCTCACAATACAATACAACTAAACTTTTAAACATGATTTCCATTCTAATTCATTCCTTTACATACTACAATTTGAGGAGAAAGGAAAATACACATTCCTTAATGAACTTCCTTCAAAATAATAATACAACTTGGTAAATGAAACTTACAATGCAACATTTCTTTTAAAAATACAATACTACAAGTCTTCCACCTTAGGTGGAAATTACAAGAAAGATTTTCTCACAAGAAGGATTTATTTTAGAACTACAACAAATACTCCAAATTCCAAATCTTCAACAAGAGCTCCACCATGTCTTCACTTTAATCACAATAACCAAAAATGGGGGAGAGGCAACACTCTCCACCCAACCAAAAATCCAATGAGGAGAAGAAGTTATCCTCCTCATTGGCCCCCAAGCCCCAACCACAATGCAATAAAAGATGGATCCAACTCATGGCAACAATACAAAGCTTCCACATCACAATAAAAATATTTCACAACCATACCAAAACACAATCAACACCAAATACAATCACAAGAAGGAAACTAACAAAATATACAAGGCTTGAAAATGTAAAGCCAATGGAGCAAGGATCTATGGGGAGATCACTTATGCCTCCCAATGGAATTAGGTGCCCACCTTAAAAACCCTCTAATATACATCTCAAAACCCCTACACAACTCTTATGTCTCCCTCAAGATCCTCTTATACCTCCCACATTCTCTTATGCCTCCCTACAATCTCTTATGTCTCCCTCATAAAAACCAAGTAAGAAATGCAAGCATTTTCTTGTCCAAGGTGGGGCACCCAACCCAACTCCCTCCAAAACATGAAATAAACTCTTATGCCTCCCTACATATAAGATCCACATAGCCTTCTCCTACACCATACTTAGGCAATCTACCCAAGAACCCAACAAGCATACCAAAACACTCAATAACATACACATATACACAAATAAAAGAAAACAATTAAACAAGGGTGTAGCTCCTACCTTTCCATGGTAGAGATTGATCCAAGAGTCACACACTAAGCTCCTTCAAGCCCAATCCAACACCAACAAGCTCCAACAAAATCCACAAGCACTCCAAAATTACAAGAGCACAAATGAAATGAAGTAACCCCAAAACAAATAAATGAACTTGCATAAATAGAAAAGGGGAGAGGAGGGTGAGGTGGCTCCATGTAGGATGCCACATCACTCATCCTCAACTCCACATCACAAGTCAAACCTCAACCCCAATGCACAATAAATTGGTGGTTGAGAGGAATGACAAACCTCTTACACACACAATCCAAGCCCACACCCCTAAGGACAAACTTTAAAATCCATGTAAGAAAAGTGTAATTAATGTCACTTTTTGTCTTACAAAACACATAATGGGGTCTATTTTTGACCCCCTAATCCATAAGTAGGGTTGGTATAAGAAATTAAGAGGTGTGGGACAAACTTAGCTTGTCCCACAAGCCTCCAAAATGGCCCTTAAGCCCAAATCCGAATTTCCAAGGTAAGGTAGAGTGTACAACACTCAAAGTTACTTACACTCAACTTAAAATCACATAGTCCAAAAACCAACAACTCTAATAAATGACTCCATTGTCACATCCCAAAATCACTTAATAACATGATTAAATTACTTAATGAAGCACATTAATCAACAAGGATTAAATAAATTACATCACAAATAAACCACATACTCTACAATAAATAAATAAAAGGGAAAAAGTGCACACAAGCCCATGGTCACAATTGGAGGTCATCCCCCATGGGGACCCCTAACAAAATTAAAACACAAAAACAACAACATAACACAAGTTTCCATGGTGACCTTTGTTGTATCCATCTAGTATTCTGCTATGGTTGGTCTCCAATCCCCCTTTTGATTGTTGTGATTTAATTACCTGTAAAAATCACACAATACCTCCTTCGGCCTCATGGCCACATTAAAACATCCAAGATAAAATATACGCACATCAATCAATAAACATCCACATATAGCTAACTCATCATTTCTATTAACAATGTTATCATTTGTCTAAAATTTCAACAACATCTCAATTCTATCTTTTATCAATATCAACAAGATTACAAAATTAGTTCAAAAGTTAAATCCTACCCAACATGACGAGAATTTTGAATGTCAGTAATACATATATCAACAACACATCATCATCATCAAATATAATATGTTTCTCTATGTATCTAAGAATCCACACAATCATACTATGAATCACAATCCATCAAAATCATAATATCTCTATCATCTAACATCATGCTAAACCAAAATGATACAATAACATCCATGTCTATAGTTAACAGTAATCGAAATCAAAATATAATAAGTGTCGAAGAGGAGTGGACACTACAACCTACATCAAGGACATCTAGATTGAGTTTATCACAATAAAATATTTCTACACTAGTTCATTGTGCAAACCATACTACTCTATTACCCATGATGTTTGTTACACTTTACTTTTATTTTATCATTATGTTTCTTGCTTCTAGATACATATCGACTATGATATATAATTTCCTTACTACTTGTATTAGTTCACTAAAATTGGCCATGGGCTTGGTTATCCTTGATTGCTTACACGATACACTACTTGCTTACTTATTTCTCCCACAAAACTAGATTGCTAGTTTAGACGAATGATTTCTCACAATATATTAAGTTTACATGATTGATTTCTCACACAACACTACTTTCTTACATGATTGATTTCTCACATTACATTTATTGCATACATCATTACTTATTGCATGATATTGAATGATATTTATTTCTCCGTGAATTTACATGTTGTATTCCTTACATGCTTCATGACATTGATATCCACTTATTGTTTCATGTTATTACTTGTTTAAGTTGTGAAATTTTTTTCTTTGACTTATTTGTGCAATCATAGATTATTTATTATGTTTACTATTACTTATATGTTGTATATTGTGTTTGCTTTGTAACATTTGTGTTCTCTTTTTCATGTTTTCTTGGTACGCGTCTATTCTCTATGCTTTGTTTTCTCATATACGTGGATTTTTATGCGTGATTTATATTTCTTCTTTGTTTTGTATTCATTCACATTGGGGACATACTACCCCTCCAACTTCCTATGATACAAATTTGATAAATTCTTCAAATGGAACAAACATCCTACAAAACGTTGCTTGCTCCTTTTTAAAAACTTCATACATACTATGACATATTGCTTACTTGCTTGAGTTATTACCATCACATACGCATTGTTATGACATGATTAGCTTATGACACAAATTGATTTACTATACACTGCATATTATACACATTGATTGACACATAGATTACGGACACACTTGTTTTACACACATTACTTGATTGTGTTTCTATCTCTAGGCCCCGTAATTGATTCACACTATGATTACTGCTTATTTACACCACTTATTTCACATTGGCTTCTAGCATATTGACAGATAAATCAGCTTATTATTAGACATTGTTGATAACACTTTAGATGACTACACACTACGATTTCGATCATTTTTTGTTACACATTAATTTGTGTGTATTGATTGTTTATGACATTTCTTATTACACATTTATCCACTCATATTGATTGTTTATGACATTTCATGTTACACATTGCTTTGTTTACATTATATGTCTTGTTCATTTCCTACTACACTATGTTTATCATTACCTACTACATAATTTTTACCATTGCTTTGTATCACTACTTCTTGCATGTTTATTCTTGCACACACAAACTAACATCTAACATTGGTCATGTCCTTCATGTATTTTCATTCATGTCACTTTATATTGGAATCATCGTGTCATATCTTACTCCATTATGTATCCATTAGGCATTGATTCGTGTGTTGTTAACATGTTACTCATCCTATCATTGTTATATTATCTTGTTGAATCTCGCTAGAACACTTCCATGATATGTCTCATTTATTTGATGATGCATACACATTATTGACCTTACGTTGTTATTATCTTATGAATTATACACATTTCTTGTGCTTTCTTTTCTAAATCTATCGCGAATGTTATCATGACATGTTTACTCTAATCACATTATTGGATATCACATTACTTTAATTCATGAATGCTATAGATTACTTGTGTTAAAAAATGTTTTATACAAATTTTTCCATGTTAGTTGATATACTAATATTGTTATATATCATTGATCATGTTGTTACTACACTTTTACGAGACTAAAACTTTATCTTTTGAGCTAAGTTATCATTTATAACATGATTTATCTCAAAAGGGGGCCTACTATGGGTTTTATTAACACAATCATTAATGATGCAAATTTTAGATACAATGCTTCGGATGACACTATATGACGTTATTACATCATGACATCTACTCGACTATTATAGATCAAGATATTTATATGTGGATTCACTCATCATGTCCATTGGTGCGAGATAGTTTACAAGCTTCACTCAACATTCCTAATTATTACATATGGTTTATATGATTCACTCAACATGCCTAATTACTACGATGGTTTGTAGGCTTCACATAGCGAGCATGATTGTTAATTTCATATTTAAATGTTTGATTTACTATTCCCTTACATACAACATTGAGGGAAAATATTTTGTATGTGTTTCATGCATTTTCACTTTTTTCATTTTACTCTTCCCTCACATTTAGCATTGATTGAACACAAGTATACACATTTCATGCTTTTATTTTTTTGTTTATGTTATTTATTGATTTTCAATTAGCGTCTTGATTGGAATTTAATGCACATTTTAGCATGTGTAAAATAAATTTGCATGTACAACTATACACACGAAAGAGAAAGAAGTGCATGTATTCATATCCTAGTGTGTGAGCCTTGTCCTTTTGGTAGGTTAGGGTTTTATTCATTTTATTTTAATTAAGTGATTTTCAATTACTATTTTAAATGGGGGGGAATGTAGATACCTAAAAATTAGACCTATTGGAATTTCGAAATTAAACATTGGCATTTATCTCATCCCATGACTTATCGTGTAATTAATTGACTAATTCCTACACATCCCTTTCTCAACTATCACTACCGACCACTAATTTATACTTTATATATATTACTGACTAGTCAAAAGCTCATTCTTAGAATATACAAAACATGTTTGGAAATTCGACCACTATCTCCAATGAAAAGATTGCATTGTGTAATATGTCTAGACAAAGTTAGTCATGACAAGAAACCTATTCATTATATATTCAAATCCATAAGTTACCTTAAACGATCATATGTTATTTGAGAGGAAAATTTTATCACAACAATAACCTATATAAGCACACTCAACTAACCCATTCTAAGGGACTCATGCCTCACATATTTGGGCTACCTAGGAGATCACAAAAAATCACCTAATTGCTAAATCTCTCTCTCAAGAATATTCAACCAGCTCTAAGTCTACACACATCATCCGAAGCTACCCTAGGCTATTTACAAAGCTACATCACGTTCCAAAGATCATTATCAAGTGTCAAACGCCTAGATGGTGTCTTCATATATAAAGACATTGTGGAATACAACTTACACACATTCACTAGGTAGGTGCCACACAACCAAAAATTGTTAATCCTTTATATGTCCCTTAGAAAAGAAGAAGAAGAAAGAATCCCTAATTAATTGCACAACTATGATCGTGAGATTCTAAACACGAGATGATGAAGCTACACACATGAGGAACACATTTCTAAAAGAAATATGTATAAAGCATAGCCTCATAGGACAAAACTATCCATACAGTCAAAGTTTCCTAGGTGAATTTTCCTAAGATAGGCAACTTTGTCCTTTTTGCAAAATTAAACTCTCATATTTTCAAGACTACTCAATGAAAACTTACGTACCCTTTCTTACACATTTTTAGAACATTGTGATCGCATCTTAATATGAAATCATGCAATTTTTTTAACCCTAGTTTTAACATTCTTAGTTAGCTCATCTATGCTAGTGTAATTTACTATTTTTTTCTCAAATATGATTTAGGTTCCAAATGTTTAATGTTATTTATTGTAGTGTAATCTTATCTCATAATTACACAAGTGTTTAATGCTTTGGTTAGGATAAAACCTAATATTAGCATCACAAGAACAACCTCCAAAATATACAAATTAAAAATTACATATACGAATGAAATTAAAAGTATGAAAGTGAGGGTTTTGAAATGAGCTCTGCTAGGGTTTATGCTCGTGTCACACAACCACTAACACATTATTAGGAAATCATTGTTCTACTTCATACCCCTTATTTATTAATCTCTAAAGTTTTATGTTCAAATGGTGTCGAAGCGAGCCAAGAAGTTCATCTTGAAGGTATTTCATGAGGTAATGAACGTCCCTAAAAGCTTTCTTGATGTAGTTTTGGATTGTTCTCAATTCAATTAGACATGCAACTATTTTGAGCAATTTATCCTAGTTGCATATTTTATCGGCCAAGCCCCTGAAAGCACCTTTTCATCTTGGGTTCATAGTGCATAACTACACTTCATGGTGTTAAGCATAAGGTGTTCAAAATTTGAAGAAGGTGTCTTTTTGTTTAAATTTAATAATGGTGATCATTGTAGAGCCATTTTTTCCCATAACTCGTGGTTTATTCAAAAGACACTCATTGAATTTTTCACCAAACAATGGATTTTATTGTTAGAAAATAATCCAAGCTTAAAACCCTAGTGTGGATCAAATACACTATTTTTTCAAAGTGCCCCATTAGAACTTTGTAAACTAGTTGATTAAGTTGTTTTGGCCCCTTCATATGTTTGAGAAACTCAAGTTATAAGCAAGTGAGGCCAAAAAATGTGTATGTGTTGAGGTGAACCTTTTCAAAGACCTTGAAGAATCCATTAATACACAAATTGGTGATAAGAGGCTAACACAATGTGTGTCGTATATCAACATTCTTAATACATGTTTGAAGCCACGGATAATAAAATTTGGGATTTCCCATTAATGACTAATGCCTAGCCTACACTTGTATCCAAAACCTCTGCAAATGTGATTAAATGTGTGCAAACATCCACCGACTAATAGACCATGATGATTAATGAACATCACTCACTGCAAAACCCACTCGAAAAGGAAAAACTCATCTCGTGTGTATAAACCCATAGGTGGTTCCTCAAATTACAGCAAGCATTGGTAGCCACTCCACAGACGCCAACGCTACCTCTTGTGCGCATACCGCAGATGCAAAATTTTCTTCTAACTCCTATAGCTAGGCTATGGTGTCTCGATCACCACAACCTCCACCGAAGGTGAACAACTCGAAGGTGGTTAATGGCTTAGTGGTTTTTTAACTTCAAAATTAATTCTTCATTGAGAATGCAACCCTTCACCACCTCTTGAAAATTGTGAATACATGCAAGAAAAATGGGTGCAAGATAAATAGTGAACATTCAATATCAATTATTATATGAAAAAGAAACCATCATTTGTATATGCTTAAAAAAATTAGTGTTAGCCGATTATGAGGAAGAGGGTTACATTCAAATAGAATTTATCCCATGAAAGTATATCCATATGATGTAAGAGGATTTATCGGATTCACCTAAAAGTATATTGTCGAGGATATGCGGTAATTGTTTGATGAGATGTAAATTATATGTATGTAGGAAGTTAATAATATTGGATTTCCATTTGATATCACCATCAAATCAATATGGCTTGTGTCTATCTCATGATGTTAGATCATAATAACAATCAAGGAGTGTTATCATTTTAATTACCTCTTCTTTATCACCTCATGTGGTCACATGGGGTTCATATCCCATTCATCAAATCGAGTGAACCTGGTTGATTTTAATGGTCATTTATGAGATCATCAACATTTATTCCTCCAATGATGTTATTTAAAGGACAACCATTTGAGGTGGTTTGTTGACTCAATGCCGATGCCAAATGGATCCTATGTGGTGACTTTAACATGATTGAATCTAGGGAAGAAAAGAGGGTGTCATCCCAATGTGGTGGTGCACTAGTGAAAGAAAGGTGTGGTTTTATTTGCATAATAAATCGGGGTTTTCATATCCCAATCACCACCACTTTGCCTCTCCATGGCTCACATAGTCTAACCTCCACCAAGGATTTGAGCAGTGAAGAAGTAACTTGACATATATTTGTATACAGACAAGAATGGTTTCATCTTTTCAACACTTTGATCACATGATGGTTGTCATTCCTAGAGCCCTACTCTCATACCACATTCCCATCAAGTTTGAGGTTGTGTGGCTCATTCCACAACTAGAGAATGTTAAGACTCAATTTTACCTCAAAATGGCCCACTTGTACCATGGTTAGACTAAGAAGCATATAGCTCAAATTTGGAACATTACTCCACGTCCTAATGGTCCCTCTCGATGGATCAAATGGTGGGAGAATGCCACTAACTGCATGGAAACTTATTTGAGCATCTATTGTTACCAAGAAATGGTTTTCCAACACAAGACTCGTCAGGTTTCACATTGTGCATTTGTTTGAATCTCGCATGACTTATAGATGTCTCCCTTCAATGAATCCCTACAAAAAGAAGCTACATTTTGGAGACACAAACTCAAAATTAAAGGGCATTATCAATCCCCTAGAACTCAGATCTTAGTCCATGTGCAACGATTAAAGATCATTGATAGGGCCTCCAAAGAGATCTTCACCTTCCTCTAGTCTAGACAATCAATTGATCAAGTGAAAGTTGTCAAAGAGGCTAACACTTAACTACCTCGGCTTCGACATTATTAAAGCCTTTGTATCTCACTATCATGCGGTGTTTTCTTCTTAACCCTCCACACTGAGTGAGAGAACGCATTGGCTCAATCCCTTCATGTAGTCCCTTGTGTTCTTTCCAAACACAATACGTGGTTTGTGACCTGTGCTATCTATCGAAGAGCTCCATGATGCTACCATGCAAATGGTTATGGATAAAGCTATGGGGATCAATGGTTTCCCCTATGAATTATACCGAGAGATATGAGTTGCAATCGGATTGGATTTTCACATTTACCTCTAGGTTGTTTATGCCAATTGTCTCAGTAAGAGGATCAATCAAGGTAACATCAAGTTCATCCCCAAAGTTGGAAACCCGAGCTCATAACTAATCGGAGGTAGATCACATTGCTCAATATCTCCTTCATGATCATTACTAAAGGCTAAAGCTCTAACTTTACGGGTTAAATACCTTCTTCCCCTCATCATCCGGCTAGGGTAGAGTACTTTTATTTGCAATAGGTGCATTCTTGATGACAATATCTTTGTCACATGGAAAGGCACGACATAGGCCAATATTTCACACTAGTAGGCAATATTTGTTAAAACAGACTTTGAAAAATCCTATGATATGATCGAATGGATCTTCATTCTAGTGATGTTGCAAACACCTAGCTTTGGCCTCGGGTTCGTCAACATTATTAAAATGTTATTCCATGATGTTGAGGCATGTATCACCATTAATGGTGTCCAATCCAAACAATTTGGCCTCTTTTGATTCATTTGACAATGTTGCCCTCTCACACCTTTTCTCTATATTTCAACTGTTGAAGGGCTTAACTATCTCCTTGTTGATTACACTTCTAGTGGGCTTGTCAAAAGGATTTCCCTTTCAAAATATTTGAGCCAAATGGTTAATGTGCATTTTGCGGATGATTTGTTTCTGACTTTGACCAAGAAAAAATCATTCATTGGCAAGGCCATGAAATGTTTGCACATCTTCTATATGCTCATTGGATCCTCCATCCAATAGAAGAAAACCCAATGCTATAGGCAATCATGCACTCATATGCCTAGTTGGATAAACAAATTCATGTGGAATTAGATCGACCTTGGTGAGCGATTCAAGTTTCTTGGCATCCCTTTCACCTTTCAATCCACATCTTTATAGCTTTGGTCATATGTTCTTCACCGAGTTGAGAAGAAGGTTGAATTCGGGTTTCTAACCCTTTTCTCCGCATACAAATTTCAATTTTTCTCCAAAGGGTTAGTTTCCATACATGTCTACTACTACCTCCCGTTGGGCCCCTTCCAAGGCCACCTATGCCAAACAAGAGAAAATTATGAGAGATTTCCTCTGGGCCAACGTTGGAGGTAGTGGAAGATTTCACATAGTGAAATGGGATATTTGCTACAATCCCAATGAATTTGGTGGCCTTATGCTCCTTGATATTCAAATTCAAGGTCATGTCGTATGCACGTAATGGGTCATTCAAGCTCTTGAAAGGTCATGAATCATGGAAAGATTCACACAAGTTCCTTTCAAAATTGTTGGTACCTTTGTGGTGAAAGCATCTAGAAAGCTTGGGAGTCAATGAAACCACAATTTATTTGGGATGGGGATAGCTTTAAAGCAGGGCTCTTTATCAATTCACATTCCCTTTGGTGGTTGTGTGTTCTCTCCTATTATAATTTTCCTTTTACCTTGGTCCCTTGCATTAAAAGCATCTAACTGTTTAGAAGAGGAATCGTAGTAATTATTGATCTTTTCTACAAGGTTTTCTGGGATTGAATTCCTTGGCCTACTTTAAGAGCAAAATTTCAGTTGCAAACCCACAATCATGAGTCAATTATGGAAATTCATAATGTCATACATAAGCATCATCTCCACAAAATTGGTGTACAAGCTCCCATCGTATAATGTAATGACTAGAAATGTCCCATAAAGACTCCTTTCAACCAAGACAAACCCCAAAGTAAGGGTATCAACTCCTCTCCCCATAACCACTACTAAATGAACCACTCAATGCTCATTAGAAAGTTAATTCCACTAAATAGGTGTGGAAAAGGAGAATTGCTAGAATATGGCGGCCATTATTGAGCCCAAGCATGGCCACTTCCTCTGATGCTTCATCAAGGTATGTTATTCACTCGCACCTAGTGCACCTTGGGATGGATCACCCAGTTTTCGCATTTTGTAACCCGGAGTCTATCAAACATATTTTTTAGTTCTACATGGAAGCTCAATCCTCTTTGACGTTGGATTCATACCCTTTTTCACCCTTTCCACAATGAAATGTTCACATGGAAAAAGGTGCTTTTGGTGGACTCGACCATGTTTCTTACAAAATACACACAAATTTGACACATTTTTCTTAAATTATTTATCAATTATTAGAAATGATGTTAATTTCAATCGTCTCTCTCTTGAAGACTTGTTTTTGTGGCTAATAGAGTAAATGTGTTTTCCAATGTTACTCTCTATATTCAGTGTGTCTCGAGGCGGTGCACCTCCAACAATTGCTTGATCATTGTGGCAATGCCCTTTATGTTGTGAGCCAAGTTCCTTCGAATCAACTCGCCACCGTTCTCCCCCTTAGGGTTGTGGGGGGTTGGGAGGGGCTAGCACAAAAGATCTCATCCTCACGGTAGATGTCGGAGTGTCTCCTCCCAAAGGTGGGATGGTTCTCCACCTTTGCAACTCTTAAGGCAAAGGCAATCGGGTGGAAGCCATGTTAGCCGGGAATCTACTAGTGGGCAATGCTTCGCAAGGGAAATATCCTCACTTGGCACTTGCCATTTCTCATTATCACCAAATTGTTAATGAAGAGAAAGACAAAGACAAAGAAAAAGATGGGTAGAACCTCCCGGATGCTACAAACCCACCTAGTATTGGATGAGGAGGTTGTGAGGAAAACCTAATGATACTCCTCCGTCTATGTTGCTTGTGGCTCCCATTGCATAGCGTTTTTACTACACACTTGTTATAGCTTCTTTTTGATTAAAAATGTCGTTTAATTTGTTAAACCAGTCTTTAGCTCTCTCGGCTTAGGCCAATGGGACTCTTGGAGTGTGATTCGTCCACTCACTTTTTTGTATGATTAATTTGTACGTTATATTTATATCAATATATGGGGAAGCTTTTTCAATTTAAAAAAAAATGCAATTGACCATACATCTCTCCATTATCCTCTTTAGCTACACCAGCCTCTTTGATCCTTGAACATTTGAAAAGTCACAATATTGACTCGTTGATAACAAAACATGGTAGTATTTTCGTCGAGTTTACCTTTTAAATGATACTCATTTAAAAAAATGTATTCTTCAAACTTGCTGAGTATTCAAACTTATTCCCTGAATAGCTATAACATCACATGATTCTTCTGGACTAGTCCAACTTTCTCACTGTACCAAGAGTACTGTGTAGCGCTGCACAACCAGAAGAATCTGCTGCAATTCATATATCTTTTTAAGTACCAAGGTCACCTCACTACACTGCATAGAACTAGGGTACCGCTCAAACATGATGTAATGGACTATAAGAAGCCTTCCAACAACTAATAATTCTCCTATTTTAGTTCACTGCACCTGAGGGAACTTTGCATCTGCGAGCTCCAAAGTCCAAGTGACATTGTGGTAGATATCCTGGCATGACATTGGCCTCATTAAATAGGATGTTAGCTTGGGATTTTCCTTTAAATGTAAACTGATTCCATGAGTAAAGCTCCTTTCAAAAATGAACACAATTATTTACCCTTATTTTTAGTGGAATTGTTTCTCCCATGGTGCTTGATTCAGCCAACTAGAATGCTGAAAATAAAGGAGGGAGGATATGAAAAACACCATGGTATTCTTTAGAGATTTGGCAGATTTACATGGCCCTGCTAATTACCGATTCCTTAACAAATTGTGGGGAATATTCCTTGCCTTCATTATACCTGCTTAGACATTTTAAGTCATATGAGAGAACTTAAATTGATTTAATAAGGGAAGTAAAGAATATAAGCTGTTAATGCAGCTTAAATCTTTTAACTTTTAAGAGCATTGCTGAGAGAATTTTAGCAGCATGCCAGTGTGAGCCTGCACACACACTTTTCTAGAATTCGCCATGAAATATGTTAAGAAGAAAATATCATTACAGGCAATAGGCAATAGAAAAATATTTTTCCATTGATTTTTTAATGATCGTGAGAATGATCGACAGAATTCCATCTTTCTATTGATGTATAAGAAACTTGTTTTCACCCGTTAAAATGCTCAATCTGCGATAACCAACATCATTATGTAGAGAGGTGTTCTACATTGGTAGGGAAGCCTGTAATGGAGTGCGTTGTTCAATTTTATTCTCAACATTAAATTTGACATTCATTTGACCGTCATGTGATAGTTCATTCATAAATTTTACTTCTATTGGATTGTCACTTAAATAGTTTTGTTTCTTTTTTTTGGAAAAGTCAATAAAAAATAGTAATATCTATCATAACTAGATAGGTGCCTCGAGATTGATATCTCTCGGCATATTTTAGATAGATGTATTCTACATAATGAGAAAGCAAACCCCAACTACAATAGTCAAAGAATAAATATCAATCCTAAATGCAATACTTCCTGTAAAACACACTTATGACTGAACTTTTCTTCAATCTTAAAGTTCAAAGTTTACACCTGCCTGAGACACGAATCCAATACTGTGACTGCATATGTGCATAGCCAACCAAACCAAAGAAACATCAGAAGCCTGTGGAATTCAGTCCTGACGAGCCAGTCACTCCCAATCTTATTGGGTGAAGCCCAGGAAAGAATAAATACCCATCCCATGTGCAATACTTCCAGTAAAGCACACTTCTTACAGAGCTTCTCTTAAATCACAGAAGTTCAAAGCTTACACCTACCTGAGACATGGATACAACACCGTGACTGCAAATGCGCATAGCCAACCAAGCAAAAGAAGCATCAGAACCCTGTGGAATTTGGTCCGGACGAACCAGTCTGTCCCAATCTTCTTGTCTGGTGTCTGGAAAATCTTGAGTCTGGGCATTCCTCCTCACTTGATGATACTTCTTTCATCATGCTCAGTAGAATAGACGCTTTTTCTTTGGCTCTGGCATTGCCATTCTCAGAAAGCCAAAAAAGCAGTTCCATGGCACCTGCTTGAACTGATAAGGAAACAAAACGTAGATTGTTCTGAGAAAGCAGCAACAAAATTGCAACTGTTTGCTCCTGTATTTCTTGGCTACCTCTACTCCTATCCTTTTGGTGTTTGGCAAGGATGCCCACTAACTTAGCTATGCCATTGGCATCCAGTAATGCCTTACGCCCTCGGCAATGGATGCAATATTACAAAGGATCATCAGAGCTTTACTGCCGAGTCTAGATGACTCATCTTGAGCAAGACCTATTAGAACGGGAACTGCACCCATCTTCACCAGCTTACTTTTATTGCTTGGGGCAAAGGACAAGTGATACAGAGCCATTGCGGCATCCTGCTTTGCTCTCTCTTCCCCGGCTCTCAGAATGTGAATCAATGGAGGAATGGCACCCAGAAAACCAATTGCAATCTTGTTCTCATCATTTAAGGCAAGGCTGAAAATGGCCCCAGCTGCATGCTCCTGTGCCTCAGGGTGACCTGATTTGAGAACATCAATCAGATAAGGAACTGCCCCTGCTCTTACTATACCAACCTTGTTCTCCTTCTCTACTGAAAGATTGACCAATGCAGCCACTGCATTTATCTGAACTCCTGGATATCTGGAGGTAAGTAGAGGCAAAAGTGCAGAGAGCAACTTGGGATGACAGAGGGCAATCCTACTCTCAGAATTTGTCCTGGTATGCTTCCTTAAATCAGTGGCTGCCCCCTCTTGCTCCAAGGCATGGGATTGGCTTAGTCTCGGCTCAAGCTCGGAAACAATAAGAGGGGGAAGACATTGGGAATCACCCATCTCCTCTGTTTTTGAGCCTGAGATGAATAACTAGAGGGTTTGGTGGCCAGAGGAAGGGGCACGGATATGTCTCCAGAGGAAGAAGAGGATAAATCTGTCTCTGACCCCCTGCTTCCCATCAGCCCTACCTGTGTAGCAGAATGATAATACCTCCCCATATTAGGAATTGGGTTTAACTTCCTAAGATCATCTGAAAATGTTCCAACCCTGTTTGTTTCCGTGGGTGTGGATGAATTTTCCAAAAAAACATCTTTCATGGATTGCAATGTTGCAGCTTTGTTTGTGGATGATTTTTGCAAAGAAGCTTTTTCCCTTGGATTTTTGCAGAGTATCAGAATTCAATCTCGAAGTGGGTGTAGCTAAATTTTCCAAAGAAACATTTTTCATGGACTTTTGCAGAAAATGATAATTCATTCCGCTTGTGGGTATGTGAGAATTGCTATTACTTTGTGCCCTAAATTCAGATTTTCCTTCAAAAAGACGAGACTTTAAGACACAGAAGAGTACCCGTTTCCTGAAGAGAGATCCCTGTCCCGATTAATGAGCTTGAGGGCAAAGTTTTTTGCAGTTTCTGGATCAGGCGAACCAGGCTTGGGTAAACCGGCTCCTTGGCACCAGTGGGAGATGGCAGTCCTGAGTGCCACGTTGGCAATGACAGTGGAGTTGAGGAGGTCTGTGCCAGTGACGTGGCAGTAGCGCTGACCCAGTTTCATCCATGCCTCTATACATCTTCTCTCGTAGCTCTGTCCAGAGCAGACAATGACAGGATCCGCCATTGGTGAACCGGAGATGGGGCACATGAATTCTGCTGGCCATTCTCTGTTCTTTGAATGCCTGAACACAGAAAAACGCCTTCTTTCAGAGCTCATTGGATTCAACTGCAATTGTTAAATTGTTAATGATATTATAGCTGCCGACTAATTATATACATCTCAAATTCAAGGGACAAGCGTTTATTGTCATAATGTTCTTGCTGATTGATTCTTGGGCCTTTTTGCTTTACCAAGGAATACCTAAATTGGATTGGAATTTTGTCTGAACTTTTTCATGGTTTCGAGAGCTTTATTTCGGAGAAGACTTTGACCACGTCGCATACCTAGGCGATTAATTCAAATGAAGGTTTAGCATTGTGAGGACTGAGAGTCTGAGACTGTTTTGTTTATTTGCAAGTTGTGATCTTCCAGAATATTGACTTTTTATACCAATAAAAAATATGCCGTACCTAGTGTTTGCTGCAATTTGCAGGTAATTGGAGGATTTTGAACTGTTGAATATAAATTTGATTATTAAATAAAGTGACGCGCCTGATGTAAGGTTGGATTAATTAGTTGTGAGGGTAGTTGACATCCTTGACTCCAGTTTTTACACATTTTTATATTAATAATTGAATGAATACTATCCTATAAATGTACAAACAATCTTCAATACTGATGTACATGTCACTTTTCATGTACAACCATGAATCTATCAACAGTAGAATACTTGATATCATTTTTAAACATAAAATAACATATATTATACTTCCATGATTGCCAAATTTAAAGTCAACATGTATTTAATACATGGATATATAATTGTATTTCATCCCTATACAAAAATGATACCACATCATCATATCAAATTGATGTCACTTTTCATATAATTTAAGTTCCCATTTTACAATGTTAAAGATCTTGTCATACACAGATTTTGGGGTAGGTTCTCACAAAAATAAGTCCAAAGTGCACCATTTTCAAATACATGTTGTCTTTTAAGCATTAACTTTCTCACCATTTTGACAACCAACTACTCCCATAAATGATGTACCTGTATATTTTCAACAAATGTAAGGCTCAAGAAACAAAGATTGAATTGAAATGAGAAATCAAATCAAATTGAACTTCAAATCTGAGTATTGAAATAAAATATCATAAATCTTGATCCACCCCAATCAATTTCACCCAATCAAAAACAAACACAAGGATCAACCAATTTGGCCCAATCACAAAAAGCACAAGGATCAATCAACTACAACACTTTTCATATCTCCTATAAATCCAGTTCCTCAACTGCTCTGAAGTTTTATTCAGTTAGTATTATTTTGCTAGTGCATGAAAATCAGAGTTCCAAGCTGCCGTATTCATCTGTTATTTTCCTCCTACTGCCACATAGTAAGTTCTTAACTCTGTTGTTATATTGATGCACATTCATTTAATTTTATAAATATTTTTGTCAATCTATATATTTTATGGACTGCTTTGACAAGGAGAAAGACTTGCTTGATTCAAGTTATTTTGGTGTTCAACCCAACTGTTAATTGGGATTAACTGGAAATATTCCTGGAAATTTACTTTATGTTGCCTTTTCATGAAGATGTATATTAACAAGTAACTCTAGGATAAATTAATGAAATTTGTAGATGTATATTTACAAGTAATTCTAGGCTAAATTAATGGAATGTGTAGGTGTATATTTACAAGTAATTATAGGCAAAATTAATGAAATATGAAATGTATATTTACAAGTAATTCCACGGTAAATTAATGAAATCTGTAAATGAATACACATCTACTTGTAAATATACAACTACAAAATATACAACGACATGAAAAGGCAGCATAAAATATACAACTACATGAAAAGGAAGCATAAAATATACAATTACATGAAAAGGCATAAAATATACATCTAACATGTAATTACTTGTAAGTATACATCTACATATTTCATTAATTTAGCCTAGTAATTACTTGTAAATATAAATCTACATGTACACATACATCTACAGGTTTCATTAATTTAGCTCAGAATTACTTGTGAATATTCATCTATGGGAGGGGAGCTAGTCATGTTGCACCCAAACTTTGGGAGATTATACCAAGCACCTGGTAATCCCTAAAATCCCAAAAAACTGTCAATTGAAGCGCATGAGAATTCTCTACAGCTTGAACTGCTTTCCAAACAAATCTGCCACGTAACCCAACGTGCATACTTGATGGAGTGAGAGGTGTCAATTTTATTGTCTTCCATGTGATGTTGGCCCAAAACATGCGACTTAATCACCCCACCTATTACTATTTAATCTACCACTTATTACAAAGGCATCCGTGATTTTGGAGGAGAGGGAAATTTGTGCATGTAGATATAGTATTAAATCTGCCAAGGAATGTCGTGTTATTTGAGCGAAGCATATCTTGATATGTACAAGTCTGCTTCATTTATTGTCATTGAAGGCGCCAATAAACACCTCGCCACCCTCCATTAATTGGGTGGAGTTTCCCACTGAGAAAGAAGAAACAGAAGATGAAATAGAAGAAGAAACGGAAACTTGCAGCAGTATGGAGAAGAAACCGTATCATAGAGTGCCCTTTCTTTTAGTACGTGTTTCATCTTTTGTTGTGAATTTGTATTAATGGGCATCCATTCACAGTCTGACTATTGATTTAGGAATGTAGTTGTCTTCACAATGACGTTTAGTTAAATATTCTGTAAGGACAATTACAACATTGTTTAGCCTCTGTTATGTACAGTTGGATTTTATATTTCTATACATTGATGTGCTTCAATTGTGAGAAAGGCGCAGTGTATGAGGCATTAGCTTACACATTGATTTGCCTTTTTCATGTACATGTATATCTTGATATGTGCCTTTTTCATGTAGATGTATATTTGGTCATAAATTCAAATCTGTATTTGTTTCAATAACATTGCCTTCTTCTGTACTAGACCCATTTTGACCTTTGATCTTTGAAGTATCCATTGCTCAGAATATAGGCACTCACATCAAATGGCTGCACTTCCTTTTATGTGAGTTGATTCAATATTATTTCTTCTCATTGTTGTAAGTTCATCTATTCATCTATCTTTGCAGGTTTTTATTGACATCATGAGGAGAAGGCAACTTCCTAAAAGAGTAAGACCTACATGTGCCAAAATTAGGGGAGCAAGATTTCCGCCAAGTGAAGAACATGAAGAAGGGGCTAACAATACCCCACCTCAAGATGCCAATGACACACCACATGAAGAAGAAAATGTCCAAGCAATAAGAGTGAGCCCTTCACCCCAAAAAGTGACAAAGCCAAGAGTCTTGGAACAAGTCTGATATGGATAATGCCATAAAAGATGTTGAAGAATATGGATACTCTACACGTGTTGCTGCAAAAAAATGGGGTATACCAGCGACCACCCTTACTTCTTGGCTGATGGGCATTACCACTACTAAAAGAAAGGGTCCACCAACAATTCTAACAGATGAAGAAGAGATGGAGATAGTGAGTTGGTGTCATGAAATGGCTGACATGGGCCATGGGTTAGAAATTATACAACTTAAGACATGTGTGGCACAAATATGTGAAACAAGGTCTAACCCATTCACGGATGGTTTTCCAGGTAAGTCATGGTGGGCAAGTTTTAAAAAAAGACACCCAGATCTAACATTAAGGATAGCTTGAAGGCCTTGATAAGGATCGAGCAATGTGTTTGAGGCCATCAATTGTCAGTTCCTTCTACGTTACTTTGTCTAAAGCTTATGAGGCCAACCCATATGGACCAAACCGAATATGGAATTGTGATGAAACTAGGTTACAAGCTGGAAGGAACTGCGGTATGAGAGTGCTTGCTAAAAGGGGTAGTAGGAGTGTCCCATATATCATCCCAAAAATTAGAGAATGGATTACCATATTGTGTTGTGTAAATGTTGTTGGACAAAGCATTCCAGGATTCTATCTTTTTAAGGGGAAGCACCATTTAGAAAATTATATTGTAGGTTGTGAGCCTGGAGCTTGCATGGCAACACAAGCACATGCATGGATGACAAAATATTTATTCATGAAATGGTTACATCACTTTGCATCATCTATACCTGGTGGTGTGTCTCCTACAAATAGGCATTTACTAATTTTTGATGGCCATGGTTCACATGTTGCTTTGGGGACAATTCAAGAAGCCAGGAGTTTGGGGATTGATTTGTTAACATTGCCTGCACACACCTCTCATAAATTACAGCCATTGGATGTGAGTGTCTTTGCTCCATTCAAAACATACTTCAAGGAGGAGAGATGCAAATGGATAATTGCAAACCATGGGATAGATGTGAAAAGGGCTGAATTAGCTGAGTTAGGGAGCAAAGCATTCATAATGGCTCTTACACCTAGCAATATTAAATCAGGATTCAAAAGAACAGGGATATGGCCTCTTAATCCCAATGCCTTGGATGAAGACATGGGACCTAGCAGAACATTTGACACATCTTTTCAAGATGATGCTGGTGCAACAAAAAATATGCTTCATCTATCTAGGGTTGATTTAGAGCAAAGTGAAGATGTTGAGATGGTGCCTAACACACAATTGGAGAAAGAATCAGAACCTCAGCAGAAGGAGATAAATATAAATGAATGTGTTGAACAACAATTGCAAACTCCAAACGGAATTAATCAAATTGATGAGTCACTATCTATGCCCACAGAAGAAAGCCCTCCTGATTGGATGAAAGAAGCAGCTCTTAATCTTGGTGTAAACTTGAACTTCAATAATGAAGAGGTTAGCCTCTCTTTACCCTCTCATCCAACACTACTTCATGGCTCAGATTTGGTGCACTACTATGTTGGTAGTCAAGCTGAAGAAAATGATGCAGAATCACAGGTAGAGGCAACAGAGTATTAGGGCCAGATTCAAACCAAACCTGTGAGGGAAACCAAGGACAAAGAACTCTTGGTAGATTCTTGAAACTCCCTATGGAAAAGGTTAGAGAATCATCAAGGTCAAATAGTGCTTTGGTATAAGATTGAGTAGGGAATCTCAACTAATCACCGCAGATCAGTACATGGAGCTTCTGGTTGAGAAAGAGAACAAAAAAAAGAAATCGATGAATTGAAGCAAAGAAAAAAGGAACAAATCCAAGAGAAGAAGGTTGAACGAATTGTTGAAAGGGAAAGGAAGGAGCAGGAAAAGATTGAAAAAGAATATAGAAGGAAAACAAAGGAGCACCAAAAGTTGATTCAAAGGCAAGAAAGGGAATAGAGAAAGGAACAGAAAGGATTCAAAGGGATCAAGAGATAAAGGAGAAGGAGTTTGAGAAGGCAAGAAGAGAGTTAGAAAGGAAAAGGAGATTGAGTAGTCCAATTAATCCTTTTCCTGATCAACACCCAATGTTAAGAGAATTAATGGGCATACATTGCCCCCTATCAGTTTCAACACACAATTTTGCAGTTGGAGTGAATGCTTCTCCAAGTTCTGATCCATTCCCAACTACACCTGTGAGGGATGTCAACATGGGGAGGCAACTGCAAATTAACACCCCAACTTCAACCTCAACTGCAGATTCACCACCCTTCCCGGATTTTGGAAATGATATTATCGAAAGTAAATATTTCTTTTTGAAGGCTGAATTTTTTATGTCTAGAATTGGCCTTTCGATTTAAAAACTACAATATAGTTATAATAGTTATATGGCCCAAGTATATTGTATGGCCATGTTTTTGTAATGGACTATGGTAATGTTTACTGAATGAATATATGTCTTCCAAGTTATGTGATTATATTTTGCAAAGATTTAAACTCATATTGTTTCTGAAAATTACATTTTTGAAACTGAAAAATAGTAAATGCCAGTATGCAATTCGCCAATAAACTATATTGGTCATTAATGTAACAACCAGAAGCCAATAACACATTCTACCAGTACAAAAGAAAATTATGAAATAGTTTCTATCACTGCCTCAATGAGGGTAAAAACCTCACCGTCTAGATATTCGAAGAGAATCAAACAATTTCCAAACTTATTTGATGTGTTGATAAACACAATTAAAATGTTGCTCTGCATCTGCACTTCCACTCTGAGTCACTCCAACAAGCATAACAACCCCACTGACAACACATGTACAAAAAATACTATCACTTTTTAATATATAAAATTCTATATTACCTAAACTATACAAAAAATACTATCAGTTTTTAATAATACTATACATAGACAACCATAATATTATACATAATCTATATTACAAAAAATACTATCATTTTTTAATCTATGTAAAACATCACCTGCAAATATGATGGTGATGGTTCGTATTCTTGCAAGCAGAAGCTTTCAAACGAGTATTTTTCATTTTTTGTTTGGTTGCAGTGAATGGGTGTCTCAACCAGCTCGCAAATCTCAGGGTCAGAACTCTGGACAAAGCTGGAACCAAAACAAAATACTCATTGTGTTTAGCTGCAAGTTGGAGACAGGCATTTAGGTCATCAACGCTAGATAAAACAAGATCATTTGAGAAAAAACTAAATACAAAAAACCATAGCTGATATACAAATTAAAATTGATATTGCCCATACTATAAGTTAGTAAAAGACTTCTGTTTCGTGTGCATTATCAACTAGTATTCTGAGTGTTATCTGCCACCAAGCTATGAAATGGGTTTACCTTCTTCTCCACGCTGCTGCAAGTTCCTTCTTTCTTCTCCACGCTGCTGAAAGTTTCGGTTTCTTCTCCACACTAAGCAAATAATCGAGTCTCCAACCTTTGACAGTGTCCTCCCAAGCTGTGCCAAATAGGGGCAGGATTTACGCACAAGTTGGGTGTGGATAGCGTTCCCTTTGCACTTCAAACTTCTATTCTGCTTGCAGAAGCTTTCAAACTTGAAACAATGTGTGGATAGCTTTCAAACTTCTATTCTTGCTGCAAGTTCCTTCTTTCTTCTCCACGTTGCTGAAAGGGCAGGTTTCTTCTCCACGCTAAGCGAGTAATCTTTTGTTTCTTCAAGGATGAGGGGAGAAAGTCGGTGCAATTAATGGAGGATGGTGAGGTGTTTATTGGTGCCTTCAATGACAATAAAGGAAGCAGACTTGATCCGATCAAGATATGGTTCGCTCGAATAACACAAAGACTACTTGGCAGATTTAATACTAAATCAACATGCACAGATTTCCCTCTCCTCGAAAATCACGGATCCCTTTGTAATAAGTGGCAGAATAAATAGTGATAGGTGGGGTGATTAAGTCGCATGTATTACTGTCCGAACCCATGTTGTAGAAATTCTCATGCGCCCAAAAATGTGACACCTCTCTACTCCATCAAGTATGGACAAGAGTGGTTACGTGACATATTTGTTTGGAAAACAAATATTCCATGTTTTAAATGTAGAGAATTCTCATAAATGCGCTTTAATTGACATATTTTTGGGGATTTTTTGTTACCATGTGCTAAATATAAAAAAGTATAATCTCCCACTATGAGAGCTCCCATCCAATATATAATGCATGTAAGTTCATGATATTTAAGGGGATCAACATCCAAAGACAGATGATGTAACATATTTAAAGTGTAAAAAAATAAAAAGTATAACTATATTGATGCATACCTCGTGTAAATATTTGATTTGTGGTGATTAGCACAAAATGCAGAGCAAGATGATGGAGGTGTTATGTAAGCAAGTTAGAATGAGTATGGTATGGTTTATTTATATGCAGAGATAAAATGTGTTGATTAGCACAAGAGCAAGATGATATGTTGAGCCAGAATGAGTACAATTTATAGGCAGATGTGTTAAGCGCTTATTGAGCCAAGAATCAGCAAATTGCACACACCAACTCGGGAGTCTGTAAGTGAAGTGCAGGTCACATTTTACCACATGTCTTGTTGAGGGAGGCATAGACGTATGCAAATGAACTACAAACCCAAAAATTAGATTGCAGACAACTGGGCAATGACAAAGTGCAAGGCGGAGACCACATTGGAATTTGCCACTTCCCACTTGAGGCTTCTTCAAGGTGGATGCCTTCCATGAAATATGTTATTAGTTTGATTTGATTTTCTATTTTTTTATTTTGTAAATATATAATTCTCTTTCTGTTTAGCATATGTAAATCCTCATCAAATTACAAAAATGGGGCCTAGTGTAGTGTCTTATTCTTGTTAAAATATTGTAGTTGAAATTAAACATGTTTAATTGAACTCAATGGATACATATTTAACTACATTCAATTGATGTTATACTAAAGCAACAACGCTTAAGGGTCTAAAGTAGACAATACGGGATGTTAAAATTTGTATGACTTTTTTATCAATTGTTCATGGCTAAGATTTATTGACATAGACTTATTTTATAAATTCATAAATATATGATTGTGGAACGGGATGGTAAGTTTAACTTTTAAAATTGGTATGAGATTAGTTAATTGTTATGGTTTTAGTGTATTTGTGTTTTTATTGATTATTGGTAGTGGACTAGTTAATTGCCATGGTATTAATGTATTTGTGTATTTAATAATTATTGGTACTCGATTAGTTAATTCTTATGGTATTAGTTTATTTGTATATTTATACTATAAGATTTACCAACAACCTCAAGGAATGTTCCATTTTCTTCTACTCAAACTTCATAATTTTAAAGACGTGAAAACACTAATATATGTTGATTGAACACTTGAAATTAGTCATCCAATTGATACTATATACCTTCAACCATGAATAATAAAAACAAAGATTTTCGTATGGGACTAGTTGTTGAGTATGTTTAATTTTAGTTTTATCTAAGTCCATGTTTAATTTTTAGGAGAGGTTCATGTATTTAGTTTGAGTAGGGTACATGATGAATGTGCATGTCACTTAAACTAATAAAGTGGTTTCGTGTATTTTGACTATATATTATATATTATTAGTGGATAATATTTGTCATCTTGAATCTATTTTTAATCTTCTTTAATTGACTTTAGTTCATTTATGAGTTGTAGTTCCTATTATTATTCTTTTACTTGTCATGCAAATTAAGACAAGTCTTGTTATAATGGTTGTATTAGTCTTGTTTATTAATTAATTGAATAAGCAATAGTGGGGGAAAAATTCCATGAGGATATGTTTTTGCATTGATTTTATTTTTGATTTTATTTACAAGTATCTAATTATATAGGCCGACAAGATTTGGTTTTATTATTTGACGTTATTTAATCGTATATTTTGTCATCGATATCACTTACAAGTATACTAGTTTCATAGTTAGTTATCAAGAAAATCATTGCTTGGAGGTAATTGGAAGATTTTGAATTGTTGAATTTAAATTAGATTATTAAATAAGGTGACGCCCTAATATAAGGTTTAGGTTAATTGAAATATTTCTTATAAATATAATTTCACTCTATTTAGCGTGTGTAAATCGTCATTAAATTATTAAAGTGGGGTGTAATGTAGTGTTTTTTTCTTGTAAAAAATATTGTAGTTGAAATTAAACATGTTTAATTGAATTCAATGAGCATTAATAAGATTAGTGATTATCATATTATTATATTTAATTACATTTAATTGATGTTATACTAGCAATCATTATATTATTATATTTAAATACATAGTTGATGTTATACTAGCAATCACTCTAAGGGTGTAAAGTAGCCAGGAGGGGGCGTTAATATTTTTATAATTTTTTAATCAATTGTTCATGGCTAAGATTTATCGACACAAACTTATTTTATAACTTGACAAATTTGTGATTGTGGAACTAGATGGTAAATTTTACTTTTAAAATTGTATGAGATTAGTTTTTGTTATGGTTTTAGTATATTTGTATTTTTTTATGATTGGTATGAGACTAGTTAATTGTTATGGTATTAATATATTTGTGTGTTTAATAATTATTGTACGAGATTAGTAAAATGTTAGGGTATTAGTTTATTCATATGTTTATACTATAAAATTTACCAACACCCTCGAGGAATATTCTATTTTCTTCTATTGTCAAACTTCATAATTTTCAAGACATGAAAATACTAATATATGATTGGCTGAACTTCAATTGATACTAAATATACCTTCAACCATGAATAATAAAAACAAAGATGTTTGTATGGGACTAGTTGTTGAGTATGATGTCAATGTGGGCACCTAATTGGTTAGTGTCATAATGAGTTTTAGTTGTGTTTTTGTTGGTAAGATATTTTTTTGTTAAATGTAAAGTTGTATTTTAGAATTTTATTTTTTAGATTTGAAATGCCGCTTAGAGTGTACTTCATTGAGTGCGCACTTAATCGAGTTCAAATATTTATTCTCTTATCCCCAAGAGGTGGGGCACCATTGCTAAATATAAATGACTATTTTTAGTCTTATCTAAGTCCCTTTTTTATTTTTAGGAGAGGTTTGTGTATTTAGTTTGAGTAGGGTACATGATGAGTGTGCGTGTCACTTAAACTAATAATGGTTTCTTGTATGTTGACCATATATTATTAGTGGATGATATTTGTCATCTTGAATCTATTTTTAGTCTTCCTTAATCGGCTTTAGCTCATTTGTGAGTTGTCACTTCTATTATTACTATTATTATTTTACTTATCATGCAAATTACGACAAAGTCTTGTTGTAATGGTTATATTAGTCTTGTTTATTATTTAATTGAATAAGCAATAGTGGAGCAAATTTTTCCACGAGGATATATTTTTTTGCATTGATTGTATTTGAAATTATTTAATTATATAGGCCAATAAGATTTGGTTTCATTATCTAACGTTTTTTTAGTGCATATTTTGTCATTCAATTACAAGTATACTAGTTTAATAGTTAGTTATTTTAGGCAAGATTGATGATCACTAGCTTCATTTACAAAGTATTTCATATATGATTTACACTCGATCCACACATCAAAAACATTCATTCGTGATCGAATCTCATTCAAAACTTTTTTAGAAGGGTTTTTAGGTCACTATCAAGAAAAGCATAGTTTATGTGAATTTTGTTTCTATGAATATCCTCATCTTTAAAGGAGACAACTTTGAGTATTGAAGAGATCAGTTGAAGAGGATTCTTGTTTGGAAAGGAGTTTGAGATAATGTTATTAATGGATACACTCCACCTACATATTGAAATACTTTGTCTCAAGATCATAAGAGAGTAAAGAAGGAATAAGAAAAGGAAGACGTCAAGGTTTTTTCTATCTTTAGGGTGTTATAGACCATAACCTTATCCAAGAATTAATGAAAGTAAAAATTCCCATGAGGCATGGAATACTTTGGAGACTTCATATCAAGGCTCTATTAAGGTAAGAGAAGAAAACTCCAAACTCTAAAAATGAATTTTGAAATTTTGAGAATGTCAAACAATGAAGGAGTTGGAGAATATTGCATAAAGATAAATGATTTAGTGCATAAAAGGAGGGTTTATAGAGAAACCATAGAAGATAAATTTATAATAAGAAAGATCATGAGATCTTTGATAAAATAATGGTTGCATATATTGTGATCATTCTTGAGGACTGTAAGGACATGAGCGTTATAAGTAATAATTGGTTAGTGGGCTTTCTCATCCCAATGGGGATAAAATGTGACTATATGTAGGAGATTCATAACAAAGTTCATAAAACGGGAACATATAACCAAGGAAATTAATTCAAAGGAAAAATCAAGTTAAATTCACAAGTAAATGTAAGATAAACATTATTTGTCAATATTGAAAAAATTAAGACACTTTATAAAATATTGCAAGATATTGACATGAAAGAATCAATCTAATCAAAAGGGTGAGAATGAGGCATTTCAATTTGAAAAAATGAGGGTCAATATGAATCAAATTATTATTCCATATGCAATGTGGGATTAGAATATGAAAATAATTTATGGTTTCTTTATTTGAGTTTCTCAAATCACATGACAAGTCATAAAGAGGATTTAAACAAGTTAGATGATTATTTCAAAAGACAAGTGCAACGGGACATGAAAAGTATATCCAAGTTGAAGGAAATGGCAACGTGCGGCTCAACTCAAGTCAAGGTAAGGGTGAGATAAAGGATGTTTACTTTTCTCCAAATCTATATCATAATTTGATTAGTGTTGGACAACTAGTTGAAAAGGGTTTTAAATTACTTTTTGAAAATATTGTTTTTCAATTATTGATAAGAAATTAAGGGGTAGATTGATTATAAAATCCTATAATACAAAGAATAAGATGTTTCAATTAAATTTCAATATGATGAAAAGATGTGTTTGTCACTCCACCATTGAGGATGTTAACTTGTTGTGGCATTCAAGATATGGTGATATCAATTTTAAGAGTTTACATATTACTGACACAAATGGTATGGTAAAAGGTATTCCCTAACTAGATTCAAATAAGGATGAAGCATGTAAGACATGTACTTCTGGGAAACAACGTAGAGAGTCTTTCCCTATCAGAAAATGGAGAGAAAGCACACATTTGGAGTTGGTTCATTCATATTTATGTGGATTAATGTCTTATAACAATATTGGTAAGAATTTGTATTTCATTTTCTTCATAGATGATGCAACCAGGTTTATGTGGGTATTTTTGTTTAAACAAAAAGTGGAGCTTTTTCACGTTTTAAACTTTCAAAAAAATTGCTAAAAATGGATCATTATATCAATTCCTTAAGAATAGATAAAGGAAGAGAATTTAATTCTAATGAGTTTCATGAGTTTTGCGATTCACATGGAATCAAAATACACTTAACAACTCCTTACACACCACAATAGACTGGTGTAGAAAAAATAAATAATAGACTCGTCATGGAGCTATAAATAAGTATGTTGGAGTATAAGCACATGGAAATGGGATTTTAGGTAGACATAGTAAAAATAACAATCTACATCATTAACACGAGTCCTACAATAGAAATCAAAGACAAGAGACCTTATGAAGCATGGTTTAACAAAAACCCAGATGTTGTTTGATGATTTACATTTTTTCATGTTCTTGATGATTTGAGAAAGAAATTAGATCCTAAGAGTGTGGCACACATCTTTATATGATATAGTGATGAAAGAAGACATACAAATTTTATAATCCTAGTAAAACTATAATTATTTCTAGGGATTGTACTTTTTTCAAAAATGAGATGTACATTGATCATGATAAGATTTCTAAAGGGTTCGTGAGTTAAGAGGGAAGGATCTTCAAGAATATTTTGAATTTTTAAAAAGTTCTACACATATTTCTAGTTCAACATGAGACAATACTAGCTCTTCCCAAAAGACTAGTCATCCATTTACATCAACACCAAGTAAGCACAAGTATTTGTTGAATCCATATCAAACAAATCAAATGTTGGATCAGAATTATGAGAGGTGAATCAAAACAATGTTTCAATATCAAGACACTAGTTTATTTTATAATTCTTATGATGAAAATGATATGTTTTCATTGTGCATTGTCATCTATGGCTAGTGAACCTCAAAGTTATGCAAAAGTTAGCCAAATGAAAGAGTGGATATATGATGTGAAAATTGAGATGGATTCAATTGAAATAAATTATACATGGACTCGTATTCAAATTCCAACTAATAAATATGTCATTGGAACCAAGTGGTTCTACAACAACATAGTTTAGAGTTATTAACTTTCATTAGTTTCTAGATTTATGGGAATCCATCATTGAAGCATTTGCAAGTAGTGAAAAGAGTTTCAAATATGTAAGAGGTAATTATAATCATGGCATTCATTTCAAATCAATATTTTTTATGATTAATTAAATACACATATTCATATTGGGGATGCTCTTTTGATGACAGGAAGTCTATTTTAAGTTATTTCCTTTGGTTGGTTCTTTGCTCAAGCTACATTTGTTTTATCCTCTATTGAAGCTGAATGTTCGTCTCTTATGTATTATTACGAACAAGGTATGTGTTGAGAAGACTCTTAGTTGATTTCAAATAGGCTCAATTTGAACCTACACATATTTTTGTGATAATATTAGGGAAATACAATTGTCCAAAAATTTAGTTTTTCATGCTATTGTAAACACAAAATCTATGCACTTGGGTACATTTATAGGTCCTAAAGCATACTAATGTATACATGATTTATAAGCAAGACAACTAATGGTTGAAAACTCTTTGATTGCTTTATCTTTTGTACTTTACTTGGTTTTATACATCTTACACTCTGTTACACTTGACTGATTTATCTTTTGATGACCTCGAACACTAACGCCCAACTAGGACAAAAGCACTCAGGTGCTTGTCCCTTATAGGTGCTCCTTCCCTTCTTTATCTTCTTCTTACTATTTTGGGTCCTTTTCACTTCTTGGTCACCTTTTAACACTTTGGGTTGGCCTTTCAGTTTTCAATTATGAAATTCAAATAAGGGAATCATATATATACTTAGTTACTTCTTTTAAATAAAGGGCCAAGCACTATAAGCATTATCTATCACCACCTAAGCTTGCACAAAGGCACAAGAACACTAAAGGCATACATATAACACATTCATACAAGAGAGAAGGATTGCGTTGATCTCAGATACACTACATAGGATGGGAGTCCATTCTATTCCATCACACACATATTACATACTCGGTAAAAGTATAGATCTAGCCTACTATCACTCAGTGCAACTTGCACAAAGGAAACCTGGAACACAAATACACACACACACATAGAACTACATGGATTATGAGATGTATTGTAGTGCTAGGTTGTAAGTTCACTCTTTGGGTGGCCACCGAGGTCGACTTGACTCTCCATTCTACATCTTTTTTTATTATATTTGATGTGGTTTATGGGCATGTGCATGTAGTCATTTGTTTTACAGGTTACATGTGCGATCGGTGATCCAATAATGAAACCAAGGTGACAAAGAGTGACAAACATTAAAGGTCTTCCACCCATAAAAGGTTAGAACCTAAACATTTTAGTAGATACTAACGCCTACATCGACACTAGCGCCTCGGGTGCTCTGTCCTTCCACGAGTGCTTCATCCAATACATTCCTGGGGTTCTGAACCCTCATCGAGCCTTTACGATGTTGTTTCCAACTTGTTCCAGCAGAGATACACAGTCTCGATCATTCCCATGTTGCATAAAATTAGCTAAGTCATCTTCCACTCTCATTTGCTTAGGGTTTTACATTGTTGAATGCTTATTGCTTGTGTGTTACTTGTACTTAATTACTTGAATATCATTTATTATAGTAAGTTACTCTGAAATTAGATTTAATTCAAATTTAGATTAAATCATTTGGTGAACCCCAACTCGTGATCGATCTCTCGGAACCTTATTTTTCCTATTATATCATATTTTTCTTTCCCTAACCCGAAACCCTAGTTGCATAAGGATTCATATTTCCATCTATTGTCTATCATACATCTTCTAAAATTTCTTCTCAATTTGTTTTAGATAATGATACACCCTTTTATATTCAAGTTTGCATCCATAATATAGGGGTTAAACGAGCTTTAGTTGATAATGGATCCAATGCTTAACATTTATAATCTATCATTCCTTCAGCAAATTAGCCTTTCTGAAGCCTCCTTAACTCCCTCATCTATTTGTATTTGTGGCTTTGATAATATTCCTAAAAGGGTCTTAGGTACAATCACACTTCCCATTATTGTTGGGCCATGCACTTTGCCCATCCCATGTCATGTAATGCCTAATAATCTTAATTATAATATTCTTCTCGGATGACCTTGGATCCATGCCATACATGTGGTCCCTTCAACCCTTCATACATGTCTTAAATTCCTATATCATGGTGTGGTCTATGAGGCCTTCGCAGATCCCTCCCAATTAACCTTATGTAACATTATTGATCATTCACCTGAAGCCCCTACTTCTGCCACATCCCCTCCTAATTTCACAAAGTATGGCCCTAGGTATTAAGATATGCTTCGCTTACGCTTTCACTGGTACCGCATTAGGAAAAGATAGAAAGGGAGTCATAGAGTGATGCTTTACTCGGTTCAATCAATCCACTTACACTATCATGACCATGTTAAAAGTTCAAAGGATACAAAAGATGTCCTTCTTTATCTTACCTAGTTTAACTGTACTTATGAACCTCATATCAGTCCAACACTTAGATCATTTGATGGCATTCTTAACTTACACCTTAATTTCTTTGTAACTTCACTTACACACTCTCCTCCTATTCACAACCTGCTCTCGGACATGCTACATTTACCAATGCCCTGCCTTACACACCTCAACTCCTCATCATTGGCTTACTCTCATTCATTGAGCGTTTCTCCACTTTTGTGCCTTTTATGAGTTATGGTGAGAAACCAATCCTTGTTATTGGTTTCTCACAAAACTCTCTTTCACTCTTTATATTGTGCATCCGGGGATGTTATTTTTGTGGACAGGTAGAAGGGCTTAGTTCTTCCCTACAACCTTAAAGCTTCAATAAGGATCATATAATTGTCATTCCCTGTCCTATTCAGAGTGTAGATCAGAATTTTCCTCTTAAGATCATAACATAGTAGTCTTTAGGGATGAAGGTTGCTAGTATCTCTACTGCATGCTATCATTTTATCAAATTGTGATCAATGATTCAATGCCATATAAGTATCCAACCTTCTATCTTCACATTCAAGGGTGATTTCATACCCCAAGACCCATTAATACAATTCTAGTCCTTTGTTCCATACATTGATCACAAGTAAAGGCATATTGAAATAGGGGGTTGTTGAGTCATTCATACATATTTCATCATGATAGAGGCATCATTTAGAAGACCGGGGTTCACCTTGTCTTATTCATGTATTAGTGTTTCTTCATGAATCTTGACACCCTGCTTTAGATTCCTCCATGCCCTGTCTGATCACATATCCAGTGCTAAAATGCAAACAAAGAGCTTTCAAACACTAAAGCCATGAATTTCAGATACTCTTTAGCTTGTTTAAGGTGCTCATAAACTTTCACAACCTAGAACCTTGCACATTCTGCCCAGCTAACCTTTTTACAAGTTTCATAGTGATTTAATTTGATCCCATTACATGCACAGCCATCTTTGAAGTCTGAGTTTTCCTGATTCTCTTAATATTCCTCTTAAAATTTATTCAAGAACCATGATTACACTCCAAGGTATCACTTTTTCACAACTAATAGCATGACTATGAATTATTTTAGATATTTTCATATTTTACCTCGTCTCAGCTGACTGTATTGCCCCCATGGCTTCAAGATTTTCTGTCATGAACTGCTCTCTCTTCACGTGCTCATTTCTTCTAAAAATTTAGGGATTTCTTCATGCCGATAGGGCAGAGATTATTACCAAGTTTGAGAGAATTTCATTGGTGGAAACGAAAGTTCTGTGATGCCTTAGTTGAAATCCGCGGCCATAGAATTACTTGTAACTAATTCGATATTCCAAGTCAAGCTCTCAAATAAATTGATCCTCATTTATGTTTTATTACTCTCCTTTACATTATAACAGTTGATGGTTTTAATGAGATTTTGTCGTAGGGAGGTTTTTGAGCTCACTGTCCAGTCAAGGACTTTGTGCAGAGTCTCTTGCCAACATGTAAAAGCATAAATACAGACTGATGACTCATAGATTAAACTTTGTAATATTAAAGTTCATTCAACTTCATGCAATTAAGAATCATTCAAAGCGTATGAAGCTTGAGAGGATAAATGCAATGTTATTCGTGAGAAAATGTCAGTCTTACAACCTTAATTTTCTACAATTCTTTCCTTGAACTCCATATACCAGCTCCTCCATACCAAAACTTCATTACTTCTTTGTACCTCCTCTACTACTATTACTCTCTCCCAGAGTTCGAATCTCCTGCATGCATTGATGCACCATATATCTAATTTCATGATCTCCACACTAAATTTAGTTGACTCTATCTCCAAGCTGAGATATTGACTCAACATGCACTTTTAATTTAGCTAATACTGTTTTTGACAACTATAGAGGGCTATTACAACTTGTCATGACCTTGTTAAGATCTTGCAACTTTTCCTACGTACCATACAGGTAATATGACAATTCATGTGCAACCATACTACCTATTTTCACTCTTACCACAAGAAAGAGTAGTTACATTGTAAAACAACTTTTGAAATTCAAACTAACACATTTTGGAGGGAAACACTTAGAAGGGAAACACTTAGAACATGCTACACATGATCAATGCCTTGAAAAGGCTTATTATCACTTGTCCATGTTTTATTCAAGCATAGTGTGATGCTCCTGCATCATAGAGCCTCTTTCCATTCCCATACAATCCACCAAACTCAGCATCGGATATCTCCCTCCACCTGCTCCTTTTATTCCCGCCACATCTTCTCTTGAGGTTTATACTACTTCGAATACTCATAATTTTCCTCTACTATACCATGAGCTTATTGGTGATCCTGCTTCTCCCACTTAGCCTGAATTGGATACATTCCTTACTAATGATGCTCTATTAGAATACATGGGAACTTACGACCATTTCCCCCTTACCATCACAAAAAGTGTTTTCCATCTGTTCTCAATGTTATAACTTACTTTGGTGAATTTGATCCTCCTAACACCAATACCAATACTCCTAACACATTTCCACATCTGCCACCATGGAATAATCTCTTTCTCATCATCATATAGATCTTCATCACTCACACACTTGGGGGACATCAAACCTCCCCCTCTCCCCGTAGTTGTACATTCCAATCAGCAATTGTCTATCCATACTACTCACATATACACCTATACCCTACCTTTCTTTGGCACTTCAAGTCAATCTTTCTAGTTGCACTCTCTCTTATCTATGAGCACACCTTGCTACATTTATCTATGCTTATGATTTCCCTTTCCGCTCATATGGCACTCCATACACGTTTTGTTCCTCATGCTTACTTACGGATCCTTTTATTCATGATACACATACTACTTTATATATATGGTATACATCCTTTCATTCAATGTACATACTCTGACTATGCTTGGTCACAATGATCACATAGATTTGCCAACAACTCATGATATACACATTTAGGGGGCATAAAACTTCCCCCCTCCTCAATTTTTTCTTATACCATTGCTTCTTCTTATCTATACAACACAATGTTGCTACTATATCCTCTACGTCGCTACCGATGGCACACTCTTAAATCATGATTCATACTTGACTATTGAAGGTCTAATTCCTCAATGAACCTCACTTGTCACATCCTAACGACTATCTCTATCTCTCACGCTTTGTGCTTCGTGACTACCTTTCCAAGCATCGCCATATCTCTAGTACACATACTTTACCTTCATTACCCGATGGCGCACTCTTGTTCTACAATTCATACTTGATTATTGAGGGTGCAATTCCTAAATGAGCTTCATGTCAAACACATCTGCTCGGGGCAACATGGCTCCCCTTATCTACACATCTTGCATATCGCAAAGCACACTATCACTTTCACATAGTATCTGCACATCTTGGTTATTTATACTCTTGTTCGCTTATACTATTTACATGTTACACTTTGTTGCCTATGCTAGTTAGATACTTAGCATGTCATTATATTTTTCTATACACATACGCGTTGACATGGTATTTTAAGGTGAATACAAGACTTTTACATATTCTTACACAATGTATGACGCTTGACATTGCTCTTTACTAGTCCCGCCAAGGCTCCCAGGGGCATCTACATTTCTTACTCTCTTACTACACATCGCATGTCCTATAGTTAGAATATTTACTAATATTTAGTAGTGTCACTTCTTGTTGCTCTATACATGCATTGACATAACACTTATCTTTCTAACATGTCAATGAGCACGCATCATGTGTAACATTTTCCTTGCAAGATTCTATACACCATGGGTATTTGTTGCTTCTTGTTTGCTATTGTTTGTGGGCTATGTCTTATGTTATGCTTGATCATTGTTTTCTTATGTCTTTTTCGGCCCTGACTGTCTTGATACATTATGAGTGATGTCCCATGTATGCAACTTGCGCGGTCCCTCTTGTCTTCATAGTTTCTTGTTATATTGTATTATCTTGCATTCTAGCTCTTTTACACTAACACTTGATTGTTATGGGCCATATTGTTCACATGTGCCTTGGTTTCAACCATGCACCTCCCCTACCCCCTATAGGTATCCAATCTACAATATGTATATTAGTTTTAACCCCCTCCTACATTTGTCGCATGCACCCCAAATTAGGGGGAAAATATTGGGTGAACAAATCACCCTCTCGGCCGCATAGAGCTCCAAAATAGAACAACACAATACATAATTGGAAAAGGCGCGTAGTTAAAGAGTGGTATAGAATCAGACTCAGATCACAAACAAAGAGTGGACACTAGCGCCAACTAATAGAAAGAAACAATGGGCGTTTGTGTCCCACCTAGGCGTGTGTGTATTAGGGGAAAAAATAGATAGTTTCTCAATCCAACATAATTTACACTATGGATCTATAGTATCAGACACTTGTCTTGATTACAAAACTTAGTCAATCGGTTATAATTTGGTTATAATTTAGCTACATTCGGTTCAATTTGGTTACAATTCAGCTACAAATCGGTTACAAATTGGGACATGCCAATTTGCAAAGTGGCACTTATCACCCGAGAAGTGTCATAAAAGGAGAGAGAAACAAACCTATCTCCCCAACACTCTTCTCCTTGGCGTGAGATCGCTCAAAAAATCATCCTTTGTGTGAGATCACCTAAAAACTTACTCTTAGCATGAGATCGCCCAAAACCTTATCCTTGACGGCGGATGCTCAAATCCGGCAACATCTCTAAGACAAACAGAAAATTCTCTATCGTATACTCTATCATACATCAGGTGCACTCTTTCCTTAGTTACTACTTTTACACACTTTTACTTGCTTATACATACGTTACTTTGATTTTCATATATGGGACTTTGACTAATCTTTTGCTCTTCTTTTGTAGGTTCATCCTTACAAGCAACAAGAAACAACTCACATCAATAAGCACAAGCTCCAACAACACACTACTATGCATACAATTCACACCTAGGATCTACCTCCTTTCCTAGTTGCCACACTTCACATTGTGATCACTTCACATGGCTACTTGTCCACTCTACATGCTATGGGCTACACTCCTCTCCGGATCACAAGGTAGGCATCTTCTATCTACTTTATGCTATTGAGTATTCACTCAACAACATAAAGTGGGGAAAATGTAAACACAAAGTCTATGCACTTGGGTACATTTTTAGGTCCTTATAGACACTAAATCACGCACTTTGGGTACATTTCTAGGTCCTAGTCACATACCACTATTCATATGATTCCTAAGTGAGAAAACTAGCAATTAACAATTGTCTTTGGCCTTTTATATTTGTTCATGTCTTCTTCTTGGCCTCTTACACCCTACAACCCAATCAATGCTTTACTGTTTCATCTTTTATCACTCGGAGACCAGCGCTTTGCCAAGACGTCAAGACTTTAGGCGCCCCCATCCTTCTGGGTGCCCCCGACCTCTTTGTATCTTGCTCACCCCTTTTGGGCCTCTTTTATCTTTTGGGCATCTTGTTTTCTTATGGGTTGGTCTTTTAGTTGTTAATTGTGAAATTCAAACAAGGGAATCATATAAATATAAAGCTATGTGACCATTATGAGGGACCAAGCTCTAAGAATCTACTACTATCACCTAAGGTTGCATCCAAAGGCATTACAAGAGAATCAATGCATCCATCTAGCTTCATACAAGGGAAAAGGTATTGCGTTTCTCTGTGAACACACATAGAAGGTGAAGTTCATTTTGACATCCACACATCTACGTACATTACTACATTTAGTTATTACTCACTATTCGAGTGTGTCTAACACAAGAGCCACCTAGGGCATGATTCTTCACACACACACATAACTACATGGAGTCTGAGATGTAGTGCAATGCTCGATCATAAGTTCACTCAGTCAAGTGACCACCAAGGTCGATCGACTCCCCATTTATATCTTTCTTTTTTAGAATTTGATGTGTTTTAGGGTTTTACATGTGCTCTTTCTCTTTCAAGCTACAAGTGAACTCGACGATCTTCTAGCGATCTACAAGCAATAAACAATGAGGGTTATCGACATCAGTGTGATATAAGAAAAATCATTTTCTAAGGTTTTTCACAGTCACAAGCACCCAAAACCATTCTTCAGTGCCTATGCGCCCTTGACCCAGTCTAAGTGCCCTAATCCCTACATCTCCGATAGCTCTATGATTTTTAGGGCTCGGTTGCAACATTTTTCCCTCCTATTTCATCAGTTTTTCGAACTCAGTGCATCTTCGGGATTATTGTGAAATCAACTAAGTATTTTATCCCTTCTTTTACACATAGGATTTCATTTTTATCTTGCTTATTGCTTAAGTCGATCTCGTACTTTATTACCTATCTATTACGTTGTGACTCTACAATTAGGGTTTTATAAAAAAATCTTATTTTTGTTAAATCATTTGGTGAACTCATCTCCTTCTAACACTCTTTGGTCCTCATTTCATCAATTCTTTCAATTTTATTAATATCCTCTCATCATGGATATTTCTATTCATAGTTTCTTGCTAGCTAATCCTGATTGTTGAGCTAAAATCATTACTCTCTTGGCTAATACTCATATTCCTTCTACTACTCATCCGGACATTGTTTATCAAACATTTGTAGATACATTTTCTCAATAGATTACTTTTCCATCTACTATAGCTGACAATATTTATGTTTATGACAATGATCCTCCCTATATATATGAGTATGCATCAACAACTTGGGTGTTAAGCGCACTTTAGTCGATAATGGATTTGAGCTCAATCTTTGTCCTTTATCATTCATTCAAATATAAGCCTTTCTATAACTAATCTTAATCCAATATCTATTTCCGATCGGGCATATGATTCTACTACGTGTCCATGCATAGGAACTATTACTTTGCCCATCACGATTGGTCCAAAAATAGTTCCTAGAATATCCTTTTTTATTGATATTCCAGCTCCATATAATTGATTACTTGGTAGGCCATGACTTCACATAATTCAAATAGTGTCTTCTATAGTTCACCGGTGCGTTAAATTTTTACATGAGGGATTTGAATATACAATTCTCACTTATAGTAACCTATTATCTAATTTCCTCCACCGCCTATTGAAATTAGATAACAAGCAAATTCCTGTTGTGAGTAATCAAGATAGTTCTGAGAGTCTAAGACTAAATATGAAAGGAGTCAAACCTTTGGCAATATGGGGAAAGACTTAGCCAAATCATGGTGAAAAGCCAAGCCCGGGACAAGTCAACTCAAAAAGGTAATGGATTTACGAAAGATGTTGTGTGTTAGCTTGCAAGTAATTCCAAAATAAAAGAGGAATAAAAATTCCAAACTCCTACGAGACTTCCACGTGGATTCAATGGTGAGAGGCCCACCGAAGAAAGGATCCTCGTGTTAATATACAACGAGTCCCATTGGAAACTCAAGAAAAATAGAAGGATCTGCGGAAGGCACCATGTCTCAGTTCAGTGCACTTTCAAAAGATGAAAGAAGAGCGGAGACTCTAGAGATGTGCCTGGTCGCTACATGGAGCTCAGTGCAAATGGGATCCGAACCCAAAGAAAGTTGTGAAATATTGGCGGCAGGTCATTGACACATGTGAGTAGCAATGAAGCCCACCTAGAAGTTTTAAATTCTCAGGTCTTTCAAAAGGCAGGGAGGCGGTTGGAAAGTAGCAGAGGATGCATTGAATGAGTATGGCTCTCATTTTAATGGCAAGTCATTGGGCGATGAGACAGATTTTGCAAATCTATTTCTGTCACTTCATCTCATTTATTATGACTTACAAAGTGGTTGGGGAAGTAGTTTCGGGATAGTTCTCTTCTCTTCTTCTCATGCTATATATTGTAATCTGGGGGGCTCATTATAAGATATATCGGGGTTAGCCATTTTTCCTTCTGATTCCATGTTTCTTCTCTGCTAGGGTAGGAACATGGAGCTCAAGCCTTCTTCCTAAGGCTTTGTAGTGGCATTTTTTCTTGCCTCTTACCTCTTACTGTTGATTGTCGTATTGTGCACAATTGGGGGGTAATAAAATATATCATGTGATGCATTTCATCCATCCTTCACATGTTTTATTATCTCTAATAGCCTTTATTCACTGTCGGTATATTGTGCATATCTCTAAATTTTCATTACGGGTTTTAGAAGTTGTGCTTGATGAGTTTGAAGTAGTGTTGTGTGTGAATCTATCTCTGGCCTATGGTGCATTTCGTCCACCCTTTTCAGTGCTCACCTTTTCCCATTTCAGGTAATTGGGTTCTTAATTAACTTCTTCTTTTCGGTGCATCACTACATAAGTTTTGTGTTATGTTTTATTTTTCTTTGACCCTCATCTCACACCATAGAGAAGAGTCATCTTCTTTAAAATATGGAGGTTACCTTAGGCGAATGCCCCACTAACCTAAGGTATCTAATGACTCTAATGGTTCATTCGCAAAGATAATTGTCAACAATTTTCTTGGCATGCCTTGATGGGACAGGTTTGAAGCATCCTACCACTTCATTTCATCAAGTTGGTGTGTTCTTGGTGAGATTCAGCCTTTGAGGTACATGCAAGCACACTTGGTGACTATGTTTGGTCCAAATGACCCATCCTCTAATTTTGCAGACCTTTTTCCATCCATTTCCATTCATCTTTCTTTCCATATCTCTCATTTCCTTTCATTCTATGAAGTTGTGCAACCATGACTTCATTCCCACAATGGAATTCACACTTTTAGCAGTACAATCAGCCTCTAATGAGCTTCACAACTCCTCCAAATCAGCATTATAACCAGATTCAAAACCACTATGCTTACCCATATGAGCAATGCCAAAACCAGTTTGGATATGGAACCTATCAAGAACATGGGTATGCATATGATGACAATAGTCAGATGGAGGATGTTGATCTACTGGAGAAGATCCAAAGAATGGAGGCTGTTATGGTTCAAACTCGGGCTATGGCACAAATGAAGGCATCCAGGATTGGTTGCAGGGCACCTTGTCCATGGGAGGGCCCTTTTCCAAAACATTATAGCCCACAGGAAAAGCTTGATTTCATGGATGAAATGTTGCCCTGACTTACAAAATGGATCAAGGGTATTGAAACATATGAGCAAAGTATGAGAAAACCTTGTCAATGGGTAAGTCAATCACCAACTCTTTGTTCTTCTTTCTCTCCTTCCCAAGATTTACCATTTTAGTGTTGTCATGATTCAAGCCCATTATATGTTGCTCCAAATGTTGAGTTCCCTTCTCCATCTCCTAGTCTTCCATCCCATCTCAATTCTTTTACCCTTTTCCCTTCCCAACAATCACTCCCTCCATGCAAACAAGAAGTTCCATCCCTCCCACCACTATAAACAACTGTAAGGTTAGTTGTAGCCCAACCCAACCCTCCTCTTATTGTCTCAAGTTTATCTTGGGAAGAAAACAATACTAAAATCAGTCAAGGAAACTAGAAAGAGTCCAATCAAGAAGAAATAACTAAAGATTGGAAAATATGGGCTCATAGTTTCGGGATTGATAAGATCCCCTTATTGGTTAAACCTATGAAGGAGATGGAGGCCTTGCCACAAGTAGAGTATGATTTTGTAGAAGAACAAGAAGCAAATGACCAACGATCTCTTTCTCTATGAATATAGTGTGTAGGTTGGCACCATATTCTCAGGAGATTGTTGATTCATCTCAGCTTACAAAGTCAGAGAAAAAAGAGACAACCCCAAATCCACAAGAAGAGGAGCATGTGCAAAAAAAGGAGGAAAAGATCCCTAAAGTGCAAGATGTTTCAATGGAATGTAGTGATCCTCATTGTCTTGCATGCCTAGAGCTTGTTGTATTGTCGAAAGGATGTATTGAGTCATCACAGTCATCATCATTAGTTGCAACCAACAATGGAGAGCTTCATGCTATGGAGGAGAACAAATAAGATTTTGGATCCTTGGATGAAGAAGAGATCATTGGAAGCTTTTTACTTTCTTTTGATGGTGAAAAATAGATTCTTCTTCTATTACATCTTTGCAAGAATCTGATTTTATGGAGGAGTTTGATCTCTCAAAATTTATGTTTGAGGAGGAAGAAGAAGATGATGACAACAAGATCAAATCAGTCATCATGGAAAGGGAAGTTTTGGAAGAAGAAAAATTGTTTGTAGAGGAGGAGCAACATTCGTATCAGCTGCGAGTAATCACCTTCTTCCAGAAAGTCTACAAAATGACTCCATTCATGGAGTTGGTATTCAATGGAATGGGAAAATCAAAAGGATCATCCCATTGGTTCCCAAGGCCCCATTCCCAATCAAATATTTGGCTTCATTGGAGCTAATGGAGAAGCCAACACCGGTCATGATCCTTTCAAAGCATGAGGATGATCTGCAATATACCAATGATCAGCCACGACACCTCCAACCAAAAAATGAAAATCTTGAGGATGTATTCTTTTTTTATTGATACCTTGGGTAGGAGAGTGAAAGGTAAATTTTCACTCTTATTACAAGCCATATCCATTGTTAAATTAATCACATGGCCACACTTTATAAGGAAGGGAAGCTATTTCTCCCTACTTGTTTCAGGTTTGTTTAGCTTTGCCTAGTTTGGTTAGTGTAGGAGTAGGAGTAGATTTTCTTTCAAAAGAAGAAGTTATTTTGCACACTCTGTATGAATTACTTGAGGCATGTATGATTTAATCTTTTGTATATAGTTCTTGTTTGTATTGCTTCAAGCGGTGCCATACACCGTGCCTTTCAGCTTGTTGTAGCAAGAAGATTCATAGTTGCATGTAAAAGTTGGAAACTTAAAATCAAGAAAATACAGAGAAACTAAAATCAATTAAGGAAGAATCTTGTTGATTTTATCCAAGAATAGTTGCAGCAAGCTTATACGCTGTGGCAAAGTGAGCTAAGAGTTCACCATGACAACCAAGTCAAGCAATTAGCTCCATCAAAGCAGCATTGGAAAATTAGAAGGAGAAAGAAAATCATAACTTGATAAAGTTCCATGAGGTCCAAATTAAAAGGTGATCATCCTCCAACTTCAACGGATTATGGTTGGAGGAATGAGTGTAATTTAAGTTTAAAAACAACTTCCTACTCTCACAAAAACAAATTCTAACATGTTTTTATGATATTTTGAGGATGCGAGTAGCGGAGAGCATTCTGGGTACAAGCAAAGGCACTTCTGAATACTCTATAATCAAGGTTCGAATCCGTTCATAGTGGAATCTGTGCCCAATGAATAGATGTAGACAACTGGTTCATTCCATTTAGCAGGCTAATGCCTCCTCATGAGTCGCCATAATGTTATCTAATTTCCTCCACCGCCCGTTGAAATTTGATACAAGCAGATTCCTGTTGTGAGTAATCAAGATAGTTATGAGAGTCTCAGACTAAATACGAAAGGATTTAAACCTTCAAATATATGGGGAAAGACTTAGCCAAATCACGGTGAAAATCCAAGCCTAGGACAAGTCAACTTGAAAAGATAATGGACACGTGTCGGCCAGTAGCAATTCCAAAACAAAAGAGGAATAACGAAATTCCAAACTCCTAGGGGACTTCCACGTGGAGTCAATGGTGAGAGGCCTGCTAAAGAAAGGATCTTTGTGTTAATATACAACGAGTCCCATTGAAAACTCGAGAAAAAATAGAAGGAGCCGTGGAAGGCACCATGTTTCAGGTCGACGCACTTTCAAAAGATGTAAGAAGAACAGAGACTCTAGAGATGCGCCTGATTGTTACGTGGAGCTTGATGCAAATGGACTCCGAACCCGAAGCAAGTTTCGAAAGATTAGCGGTAGGTCATTGCCACATTGTAGTAGCAATGAAGCCTACCTAGAAGTTTTAGATGCTCGGGTATTTCAAAAGGCAGGGAGGCGGTTAGAAAGTAGCTAAGGATGCATTGAATGAGTATGGCTCTCATTTTAATGGTAAGTCATGGGGAAGTGTGAGACATATTTCACAAATCTATTTTTGTCACTTCATCTCATTTATTACAACTTACAAAGTGGTTGGGGAAGTAGTTAGGATTGTTCTCTTCTCTTCTTCTCATTCTATATATTGTAATCTAGGGGCTCATTATAAGATATATCGGAGGTTAGTCATTTTCCTTTTGTCCATGTTTCTTCTCTGCTAGGGTAGGAACATGGAGCTCAAGCCTTCTTCCTAAGGCTTTGTAGTGGCATTTTTCTTGCCTCTTACCTGCTGATTGTTGTATTATGCACAATTTTGGAGTAATATAATATGTCATGTGATGCATTTCGTCCATCCTTTACATGTTTTATTATCTCTAATAGCCTTTATTCACTTTGTCGATATATTGTGCATATCTCTAAATGTTCAGTATGAGTTTTGGAAGTTGTGCTTAATGAGTTTGAATTGGTGTTATGTGTGAATCTATCTCTAGCTTGTGGTGCATTTCGTCCACCCTTTTCATTGCTCACCTTTTCCCATTTCAGGTAGTCGGATTCTTGATTAACTTCTTCTTTTTGAGTGCATCGCTTCTGTTAAGTTTTGTGTTATGTTTTTATTTTTCTTTGACCCTCATCTCACACCATAGAGAAGAGCCAACTTCTTTAAAATTTGGAGGTTACCTTAGGGCACACGTCCCACTAACCTAAGGTATCCAACGACTCTGACGGTTCATCTGCAAAGATAATTGTCGATAACTCATTCCAATATTGTCGCCTAGATCCAATTACTACATTTCCTATTCCCACTTTGGCTAATATACATCATGTTGTTGATCCATGACCCACAAACTATCTGGAAAACTTTCCTCCCCTTGAAGGATTTACTTGTACATTATACATTGTTCCATCCACTTTAGTCTCACCCCCTCCTTCCACCAACGCTATGGTACTTTATCAGGGGCATGTCCATATATTAGATGTCATTTCACCTTCTTTGACTTGTCATAAGAAACCTACATTTGCAGCTCCTCCTTTCACATGCACTCTTTTCATGACTAATGCATATTGGATACACATTACATTCAATCTCGCTTTCTCGACATTGTTTTCACATACGATGGCTTGACTCGACTAGGGTTTACACTCGATGATATCTTACCTCCGCCTCATTCACCTCAAATCTATCATGGGTATGTTCACATTACTATTGTTTATGGTCTTTGCATCTTTCATCTACCGATTTTGTTACACGCACTTTTCACTTACTCTTGGGTAGTCTTGGCTTGACTACATTGGTGATAATCTAGATCCCGATCATATTGGAATTTCACTCTCTATGCCCTTCACTACATTTTTATTTGCAATGATTCATTTCTCGGTTATTGCCAAAATATTACTTGATTTTATGCACATGAATGTCCACTACTGCTTATCACTGATGAAGAATATGCAATGGGCATGTACAACTTACGTTGCAATGGCTCTTTACTTAATCAACCACATACTATTGCTTACCAGGTCTCTGATGCATCTCCATTCGGTTTTGACCATGACAATGATGATCTCTTAGATGATGTTACTTGATCATTCTCATCATCATATACTTAGGGGCATCATGCTTACTCTCCCACCCCTTCTAGCATTCTCAGGTGTCTCACATTTCTTCACATCTAGCCTTTTGCATGCATCTTGCACATCTTGGTACACTTGTATCATCTTTACCCTATGACACATTCTTGTGCTAAGGTTCACACTTGACTATTGAGGGCATACTACATTCATGAGCCTCACACACTACACATTTCACACTCTTCGAATACACGACACGTCTTTCTAGAATCAAATTCTCAACACATCACACTACCCTATGACGCACTCTAGTTTCCCAATTCATACTCAATTGTTGAGGGTCTAAATATGAAATGAACCTCACCACACTCACTTGTATTCTTCATGCTCTATTATTTATTGACATATCTTTCTAGTGCACAAGTTCCAACCATTTCTCGATGACACACTCTTGTTCTATGGTTCATTCTTGACTATTGAGGGTTTTTATAAATGAACCCCATCTCATGCATACTCATTCACATTTGTTCAAGGGCATGCTGCTCCTATCATTCATTTTTCATACCATTCCATTCATACTCACATCATATTGCATATCTTGGTTACATTTACTATTTCTTACTTATGCTTACATGTACACGTTGTTTCACATGCTAGACAAATATTTAGTATGTCATTATCTTTTCTATACACACATGCACATTCACTTTCCTTCTACTTTTGAATGCATCCTTTCTACGGATCATTACACATAGCATAAATGTTTGCCACACTGCCTCTTACTAGTCCCACAAAGGTGGTTCTTGGGGCATCTACTTCCATACACACTACAGGTGTCATTGTTTCATTTTATACTACTTCATATTCTTACACGCACACTACTATATCGAATCATACACGCTTTGACATAATTTTTATCTCATCTAACATGCTAACAAGTGCTTCATGTGCAACATTTACTTTGTAGGTCTACTATACTATTGGACTAGATTTTTATTGATAAACGCTTTTACTGGAGCTATGAACCGGAGAGTTGGTGGGGCTCTACCCTACAATGTCCTTTATAGACAAGATACTATAATTAAACCAACACAAAAACGACCAAGAAGCTCACACTTTGCCAATGTAATTTTTATCCGCCACCATCGTTTTTAGAGCCACCACCAGCCCAACCAATGACAACAATGCAAAGACCGCCACCATTGAAAACCACCGGCCGAAACCATGAGCCGTGGCCATTAGTGATGTAACTCTTGCCACCATCGATAACCGCCGCAACATATCGGTGATGCAACTCCCGCCACCACCAAGAAACCCCGGGAGGATCGTACCTAGCGATTTGAACTCAGGTGGATCCGACACAACCGTCTGTCTTAACCGATCCACCAAACCCCATTGGCGATAGTATTGGACTAGTTAATCACTATACTATTAGTTTATTTATGTGTTTATATTATAGAGTTTTTACATGATAACTAGAATATTCTACTAATAACACCCCAAGTGATATTCCATTTTTAAAGTTTCAAACTTTAAAATTATTGAGACATATGAAAATACATTCGACTCAAAAGACATTACAATAAATCAATAAGTACCATATAATGGATTACTATTGCAAAGACATTGAAATCAAACATGGTTAATTGTATTCAATGGAGGTTTTGCTAACAATTTAAGGGTATAAAGTAGCCGTAGATAATGCGATTGTTTAAGTATGAAGTATTTTTATAGAAACTATATTTTTGAACATAAAGTATTAAAATATACATCACCATTGTTTATGGCTAATATTTAATGACACAATTTTAAAATGTGTGATTATACTTAGTAGACACAAATATATGGGAATTAGCTTTTTTAATCTATGACATTTTCCCTAAGCTCAAAAATAACTTTGTAGTTGTTTGGAAGCGTCTTTTAAAAATATATGGTCAAAGTGAGTTTATTTATTATTGTACGTGATTAGGTAGTTCTTTATGGTATTAGTGTATTTATTAATTACTAACATGAGCACTCCAAGTTAATTACCAAGGTATTAGTTTATTTATATTTTCATAGTATAAAGACTTGACATGATAAATGGAATAGTTAGCTAACCAACAATAAAATAGATATATGTGAGCATGGAAAATTTTAACTACATAGTTTGTACGGTTTAGATATTTCTAGGATGAAACAATAAAATCTAAATTTTTAATGCTACATGAAAACAAATGCATTGAATTGATTTAACACACAAAATATAATCTATAATTTGAATGAAAAACAATGCTTTCGGGCCCCCATTAATTTTTACGCTATTTATTTCACAATTCTTGTCAAAACCATTTATTGACAAAAATATGCATTGAAGAGATTTTATAAATGTTAAATCCCTTAAACACCCGGAGTTAGACTATAAATTATCGCGAGGAGGAAGGAAAGAGCTAGAGAAATCGTGTTCATCATTCTCAAAGAAAAATACTTCCAATAGCCAAGGCAATCAACGACCCTAAATTTCAACCGCATTAAAATTATTGGCATTGATGGATGAGGAGGTCAATAGATTATCCCACCTCTAATATCTTTACCTTTTTATAGGAAATTATTAGGTATTGTGTGATTAGAGGAAACATTGAATAAATAAATCATAGTTGAATTCAATGCTCATTCTAAATTACCATGCGTACAAATTAGACTATGTATATATGAAGCATGTAGATTATTTTGGTGTCATTAGGGGAATACATATATGCGAGAATAATTATAGCCATTGTAATAACTTTTGAGATCAAAAATCATACTCTATTAGTATTTTTATAGAAAAATCAACAAATTTAATTGTTTGGTTATTTTTATTAGACAACCAAGCAAATACACTCGATAGCCAATACCATGTGCTTTTTCCAACATAGGTCTTAGATATCTTTGAAGTAAACACCACCATAATATTATCAAAAAAATACATGGATGCAATACATGTTAGGAAATAAGGGATAAAATATGCGGAATAATCCCTCACGAATCGCAATGAAGAGAAAACTAATATGCGAAATTACTACGGATCTCAAATAAAATTGCGAATAAAATAACACAACACAAAGAGACAAGATTTAACGTGGTTCACCCAATTTGGGCTACGTCCACCAAGAATCACTTGTTCGATTTTATTACAAGCCACCGCTCTCTCAATACAATACCCAGATCCATTTGGAGCTATGCTCAACAAACTCTCTGAAATTCACACCCGAATTCAAAACACATTTCGCAATACATTTGCTTGTACATCTATCATATGCATAAGACCATATAAATAGACAATCGCTTAAGCGCTTTACAAAAACGTGGGTATCAAAACCATGGGCAAAACCCGTCCCGTAAACCTATGGGTCAAAAAAACTCGCCCATATGAGAAAAACACGTTTCGGATATTTCGGTGCAATTTTTCGAGGCCAAAAATTTACTCCAAAAAAAAAAAAAAAAATCGGGGTCAGTGCCCTCGAACCCCGCTACCGAGGGCGAGGATACATGAAAAGTGTATAGTACTCTTAGTGTACAGTCTTCAACACTTTCACACATGAAAACAGGCTCCACAACCTAACAATACACTTTCCTAAAAGGCTCATAAATGTGCCAATTCTAGCTAATGATATCAAATTATAAGAATCTTCTATCTTCTCCACATTTGAGGTACTTCCTTTCATTGTATTTCCTACACACATGATCTTGCTTTCACATTTACATCAAAGTTATAAGCCCATCTAAAACTTCAAATCAAAACAACTTATATTTAGGGTTCAAAGAGAACAAAAAAGAAGGGAATAACAAATGGGTCCATTAATTTTAGTAGCAATTATCATCCAAATCCTTTCATAACTTCAATTCCCAACACGAAAGACAATAAGATATAAAATCTATTATATTTCCTCTTATTATTATCATGTAGGATATACAAAACATATCGGCCAAATCGTTGGATATTATATAAACTATGTCCATCTAGTTTGTCAACCACCATAGTTGTGCTTTGGATTTGTTGAACATTTACTTTCTTAAAAATGTTTGAAAATTTCTTCTTGATCCAATGCCCTTGTCCACGTGGCCCATAGTTAGTCAAACCCCGCCCATGAAGGTCTTTATCATTAGATTTTTGTTGAAGTAACTGTTTTAATGGAGTGGGATAGGGATAAGGAAGGTGTAATTTAAAATCATGACGGACATTATTCTTGTGATTAAATTATATAGGAAAAGAAATTATTACAATGAATTGCACCAATAAAATAGTCTACCCAAAAACAAGAAGCAATGAAAATCTTCTACAATGTAGTGAAGGCATTAGTTATAGATAACATAATAATGGAAACTTTAGCCAAATGATCGGAAGAGACGTCTTCTCGTTGAGTATACTAATTCCAAGCAACATAAGACAAACATTGGCACCCTTTTAGTTGCAAATTCGCGATTAGAGATGTATGTAATTTTTGGAAGCATGCTAAAGTCGGATGAAATATTTGAAATTTTAAATAAATGTTGGAAACCATAACTTGGACTTTATGATGGGATTTATTAATGCTTTTGTTGAACACAATAACTCAAAATAAGGTCTTTTTAACAAGCCCTTTTTTCATATCTTACAATTGTTGCATTTTATGAGACCACATACCTTTTAAGCATTTTTTCAAATATTTCACATGCTTGCACATTTTGCATACATATCTACCAGGGCACTTACAACTAAAACATTTAATAAATGTCCCTTGTCCATAATGTTTTGGTGGATGTCTATGCCATATTTCAAAGTTCCTTTTTTTTACTGAGGTTACAAGTATGCTAGTAAATGTGAACTTACTAGGTTAAACAATCGTTGTTTAAATTTGGCAATATAGTGTGAACACTTCATGAAGATGCCTATGAATTCAATTGGCTTCAATTATGATATTTTATTATAAAAAGAAACATGAGAAAAAAATAAAACATGTAAGGTCGACATAGTTGTGCCAGGGCACCTTTATGTAAATCATTACTTGTAAATGTTGACAATGTAATCATGTTATATTTGAATATTTGTCAATTGAGCCCATTTTGTAGTATATCAATTTCTTCAGCATGTAGGTTTTCATGAGGTAGTTGCTTCTTTTTCATTTATTGAAATTAAACATCACCAAAAGTTTGTCAACAAATTTTCTTTTGAATTCATCTTAAGTTTTGCAAGTTGGGTTATCCATTTGATGGAATTCCTAAATCAATATTTGGCATCTGCAGATGAATCATTATTGTCCAAATGTTGACAATGTAATCATACTTGATTTGAATATTTTTCGATTGAGAATAGTTTGTAGTCCACATATTTTTAGCATGTAGGTTTGACCGAGGCACTTTCTTTTAAATAATTGATTGGAAGAAATTAAACATGTTGCCAAAATTATGACTTATAGAAGTTTGCCTCACTCATGTACTTGTGTTATCTTGCATGTATGTAGAGCCAATTTGAATTAATATATGCTTTTCTTTCTTGAATCATGCAAAACATCATCTTTTCTAAGAAGGAACTATCTAATATTATGGTATGATACTATATTGTATATATGGAAATCTAATTGATCTAATATACTAACATAATTGTCACATCCCTTGTTCTTTATAATAATATGACACTTAAATTAAATAATGAAGTTACTTTTATCTCTAAGTAATATAATAATATTATTAGTAAACCATGCTTTTCTCGAATTCCACTCACATGAATACATTCCCTGAAAGACTCAATAATGTGACAATTCTAGCTAATGATATCAAATTGTAAGAATCTTCTTCGTGTTTGATTTACTTTATTTCATTGTATTTCCTACATACGCGATCTAGCTTGCATATTTACATCAAAGTTATAAGCCCATTTAAAACTTCAAATCAAAAAAACTTATATTTAAGGTTCAAAGAGAAGAAAAAAAGAAGGGAATAACAAACATGCCCATTAATTTCGTGTAGAATTATCATCTAGCTCTTTCAGCATAACTTCAATGCCCAACACAAAAAGGAAATAAGAAAAATTATTTTCTATTACCTCTTCTTCTTCTCATGTGGGAGATAAAAATTGTTCTAGTTGAATCGTTGGCTTTGTTCAACATATACTTACTTCAAAAACGTTCAAAACCTTCTTCCTAACCAATGCCCTTATCCACATAACGTATAGTTAATCAAACCCTTGCCCACATAGGTCTTTCTAATTTAATTTTTATTGAAGTGTATGTTTTGAAGGAGCAAGAAGGGGAGAAGGCATATGTGATGTGAAATCTTGTTTTGTGTTTTAAGAACGTCAAACTATGGAAGGTAAACCAAAAGATAATGGTTAACAAAAATGACTTGGGGGACATGGCGTGTGATTCCATCCAACCCTTTTCCAACATGCATCAACATCCTCCCAATAACACCGAAGTGGCGGTTCAAAGCAAGGTAAAGGCAATTGTTGAAACCTAATAATATACTTGGTAGATTTTGTATATGTTGTTGCCAACACTAGTGGGGGCAAGATCCCAAGTGCCAATATTTTTTCCTGCACGCAATATAAGGTTACAAAGGAGCATGTAAAGGCATCACCAACCTATCACTCACCAAAGTATAGTAGAAATCAAATTTTCTTAATGGAAAAAGAACACCCAAAGCAAGATTTCAAAAAAAAACTCTATAGCTTTTGGGTGTGTAAGTCAACATCAACACTATAGTGGGTTAATTCATTTGCAATATTTTGGGAATGAGAGATGATGTTTGGACTTATACAATAGAGTAGTGGAGCTATATTAGAAAGTTATCAATAAAGTAGGCCATGAGATATCCGCTAGGGATCAAATTTGACTGTTATATTGACATTTTTCATCATTTTAATTGTAAAATACTTACAAATATTTGAAATAACTATTTCATATGACTTGCATATTTAAAATATGGTCGACATACACACACACACACACATATCGATTAAAATAATTCAATAAACATAGAATAATCTTCTATATATTTTGTTAATAATATATAAATAACATTGTTTTATATTTTTAAGGACAATATTTAAAATTTATTGTAACCTAGAAATTGTTTGATAAGTAGAGGTGGTCATCAAATTTAACCTCTATTATTCACATTGCACCAAATAGGAAACAATTTTTATAGGTTAGGAATACGAGATAAAAAGATAGAAAAGCTAAAGGGGCTCATACCTTTTCTCCAAAGAGGAAATTATTTAGGTTTGATTAAAATGTTTTCCATAACAAGGAGAATATAAGGAGATAACTTTCATGTGTGGATATGATGGAATAAATATCGAGTACTATGTGTCCACTTACTAAAAAATAATATCAAGTTTATGAATAACATAGAACCACATCTTTCTTTTTTAGTCAACCAATGTCTAACTTTTCCGCTCGATTCTATGTTGTTTGAACTCGCCTTTACACAACTAGAAGAAATGGAATTTTTTGAGATCAGTATGGGAAAAAAGGGCTTTGTTATTTACTTTATTTTATTTTTTATGGTGTAAAGGTTGAACAATCATCAATAATTGAGTTGCTTCAGTAGTTGGTCATAAAAATGAAAGGTAGATTTTATCTACCGGATCGCAAGTTTTAGATTGAGACTCCATATGATTTCTTATGTTGTCTGATTTACAAGGAGGGATTTTTACTAATAAAACCATCAAAGTGTACCATGTAATGTCTAGGTTTGAAAGAGATTCCTTGTTTTCTTAATTTAAGATTTGATGTTGAGCCAACCGATTTCTTGCCAATTATAGTTGTTGAATCCGTGAAGAAAAGAATCAGTGGCCATATATAAATAGAAAAGTTATGAATTCCAATGTAATGAAATTACATAGATAGATCTAAATATGGGCAGAAATATACAACCAAATAACACCAAAAAATATATAAATGATTAGAATATGCAAGTACAATAACTCAACTACTTCGAGGGGCAACCTCCAAACCATACAATAAGACCCAAGTGCTCAATATGATGATCCTATACTATTCACTAACTCCTATATACATCCTACTATGTTATGATGACCCTATATTATATGAAAGCATAAACACAAAGCCAAACCATTCAAAACAATACAACAAAACAGTGGCCAAATAACATAGCAATTCAAAACACAGTAGATTTAATTTATGGGGGAAACCTAAACTGCCATCTTCCCTCCTTGAGCCAAGTTTCACTCCAAGAAACTACCACGTCGCGTGTTGCAAGGAACTTCCTTTGCACATTCGGGAGTTGGGAATTGGAAAGAAAGCAACAGGGAAGGAGACAGACATATCGTCACTATTTTTGGCTTATTGCAGGTAACAGAGACAGGTGGACAAGCCACGGGAAGGAGACAGGCCAACAAGATCGGGTAACCTTATCATGGGGTCATCGAGGTCTATTATCTTAACCGAAAATAAAATTTCGGCCATGACAGAAACTCTCAAATGTATGGAATGGGTACATACAAAAAGTTGGTATTTGTGAATGGAAAACAATATAAGGGGATTGTAAGGCATAAGCCGGCCAAAAAGATGAGGCAAATTCAAAAGAAAAATTTCACTTTGATTTTACCAAAGACAACAAACAACAAAGGAAACTTTGTTTTCAAAGAACACTGAATAAAAGGAAAACAATCAATGCAGAGGGATGGTAGAGAAGAATCAAAACTAAGCAAAACAAAAAGGATTGCCGCAAAAGGATGAACGAGAGGCAGGAGTGCAAGATCCTAAATATCTCTACAATTGCATCTACACCATTACTATGGTATTCAGAATTTTATGTAAACGAACTCATGAACATGAAAGAGAGACTTGGAATTTTAGAAAATAAGAGGCTGCAAGAAGACAATGAGAGAAAAGAATTTGTAGAATATAGATACAAGTTGGAAAGAGAAAATAAAGTTCTCAAAGAGCAGGTACTAAATCTTCAAAACATCATGGAAAGAGGAAAACAAGAGTTAGTCATTCTAAAACAAGAACTAGGGCATTTAAAAACAGCCTGGAAAGAAAAACCCCAAATGATAAAAGGGAATGAAACAATACAGATAAATGAAATTCAATCGGCAATTGAAAACATGGAAATGAAAGAAAACCAACTAAAGGATTGGATAGAAGAGGCCAAATCTTGGTCACAAGTAGTAAGTGGATCATCAATTGAACAAAAGCAAATCATAGAGAAACACATCAAAACATAGATAAAAGAAGAAAGGGATAAGCAAGACAAAGCAAAAAAATTATTATCAAAGGTTTGAAAGACTTCGGTGAAAAGGAAAGAACCGACATTCTGCAGCAAGGGACTTTCTTAAAGAGGAAAATGGGCATGGTTGAGGAATGGGAAAGTCCAAATTAATGATCAATTGCTAAGCAAGAAATAGGGATTTGGAGCCCCACATAAATCCATGCACATAGTAAGTTGAAATTGCGGGGGTATCCATGGAGAAGAGGACCCAGATTGGGGCCCATAACAAAGGGAAAGATATTATTCTTTTGTAATGTCCCCTTTCCCTCGCCACAGGCCTGAGGGCCAGTACGGGTCCTAACCCTAGTCATGCCCAAGGGGTTACGGACGCTATGAGCTATTGGGTATGAATATCTAGTCCAGTTGTTATAATTTTCCATTGACAGGGTTATAAAGTGCTTTCGAAGGGACTAGATGTTATGTTTTATCGTTGGAAGGGGCCACTTAACTCCTAATGTTCTAATTTTGCGTTGGGGTCACCTTTTTGGACCATGGCGACTTGAAAAGGAAAAAGTAACTTTAAGTTACTTTATTATTTTGGTCTTCCCTAGGGGAAAATGCGACTTGGGCTTTTTAGGGTTCCTTGGCATGGGAAAAGTTATAAAAGGAGAAGAGGGGTGAAAGGAAGATCATTCATGCATACACTTATATTTTCTTTCATGTGCAACTGTTGTTTGCAAATATCCAGCTTGTGGAGTAAGATCCCACGGGAACCCTAGCTTCGGTGGTGAAAGATCCATCCCTAGCTAGTAGGGCACTCTTCGGTGGTGAAAGATCCACCCTAGTTTGTCATTTTGGAGCTGAAATCAGGGCTGTTCTTCAGAGATATTTTTAAAGGGTTTCAGTGAAGGGTTTTGGAGGTTTTGGGCATTTTGGGGAGAGATTTCTGGGTTTTTCAGGGCAGATCTACGGCATCCTCTTTGGCAAGGTCTAGCATCAGTTTGAAGGCATTTGCAAGGGTTTCCAGCCATCTCCTAGGTGGGGCGACTTGTTTTGAAGATTGCAGGTCTGTTTTGGAGGGTTTCCACTTCCTCAAATTCTGATTTGAAGGTTGGGATATCATCTCCTATATTTATAGATAATATTTCCAAGGTTTCATAATTTTTGCATCTATATTCCGGAAGATATTAATTTTAGAAGTTTTCAGCTGTTTAGGGCACGCTGTAATTTTCTGGCAGCATTCTGTTATTCAAAAATTCCAAAAATAGTTCTATAATATCTGTTATTGTATTAGCAAGCTCCATTTAAAATTTCAAGAGATTTGAGCAAGTATTTTTGGAGTTATCCATTATTTTCTGTTCGCTGCCCTAGATTTAATTTTCTGCAAAAATCAGATTTCTGTTTGGCTGCAATTTGTCTGTATTTTGCATATTTTAAAGTATTATCCTACAAGGGATATTTCATCTTCTTCTTGAAACACATGAACACGAGGGCTGCAAAGCACCAAAATGAAGGGTACAAGAAAATTTTAGTTTGGAATGAAGGGAACAAAATAGGAAAAGGTCATGGGGGATCACATTGCCAATCAAGGAAATATGACTCGAGATAGTCAAAGTTGAAAAGAAGACCCAAACAAGAAATACATATGTCTAAAAATATCATGTAATGAGGCGACAATCGATTGTTTGCTAGTTATTTTGCACCAAAAAGTTCAAAGACTTATAAGCGAAGTAATTTAGACACTAAAGATCCATATGCTTTGCTAAAAAAAGACATTTCTTGTGTTCAATACCTCGGGGAAATAATTTTAATGGGTGACTTTAATGTGAGGACTACAAACAATCAATCTCTCTAGTTGAGCAGCGAAGAATGTGGAGATGCCAATCCTTTATGGCTTAATGAAGAAGAGGACCAACTTTGGGAAAAAATATCTCAAGATGGTAATGGAGGGGTGACACATTTTGGGGTTGAGCTTCTAGGCCTATGCAACTTATACGACATGGTTATTTGTAATGGCATGAGGGCTTGGCCCAGATCAAGAAGTATCACGTGCAAAACATACAATGGTCAAAGTGTAGTGGACTATGTCATTTGCTCCTAAAGCTCTATTTATCAGTTTTTGAGTTCGAAATAAGGGATTGTCCTATCAAGCTAAAATCGGATCATAAACCTCTCTTTGTCAAGCTTAGTACCATCTCAAATCAGCACCAAAGAAAATAAGTTCACCACATGTAAAAGACAACTCAACAACAAGGCAAAATCATTGTAAATAAAACAAATTAGGAAATCTTCATTGTTGCCCTTGAGCAACAATTTCAGATGACAAGAAATGACATGGAGAGCAAGGCAACCAAGGGGACAAGTGGCTATGTATGCAATAATTTGCTGATTCCTCTAATTCACAAAGCATTAAGTGCGTGCAAAAGATCTAAGCCTAGAAAGGGAGTTGTAAATACTTTTCCAACGAATCCGTAGTATGACGAAGAATGTAAGGTTTTCAAGAGAGCTTTGAAGGAAAGTGAGAGGAACAAAGAAAATAAAATAAATATGAGAAATTGGTACAATACAAAAAAGAAAGCTATGTGAATATGAGGAGGAAAGAATTAATTTCTCTTGGAAAACACAATCCCAAAGGCTTTTGGAGGGAGCTACAACAAAAGAAAAAAATATAAAATAAAATCACAAATGCTCAATGGTTAAAGTATGCAAGGATCCTCTATGAGTAGTCTCAATAGAAGGATATTCCTCCCATAATTAATACCTCGATCGAGATTTTTTTAGTGGAAGACATCAAACAGGCATAAAGAATCTAGCAAGTGGTAAAGCACAAGATTTTGATGGGCTGCATCTAAATTTTTTTCAAAGTGGGGTGTTGAGGTCCTCACTCTGCACATCAAAAAATATTCAATGAGATCAACCAAAATGGCTTCCCATTGGAGTGGATGACTAGTGTTGTTATTCCTCTATTTAAAAGCGGTGATATCAATAATCCATCCAATTACTGCACCATTATGGTCAATCCTCTCCTTGGTAAACTTTTTGGGGGCATGATAGAACATTGAATTAGCAATTGGGCCAAAAGAGAGGGTAAAAGAGCAAAAGGGAAAGCAAGCTTCCACCTAGACATTCAACCATTGACCATTGCATCACTCTTAGGCACTTGATTGAAAAGATATGGGACACCCAAGGAGAGGAAGATTTTTGTTGCTTTGTTGATTTTAAGAAAGCTTTTGACACAATACCTAGAGACAAACTTTGGAACATGATGGAGGAACTTGGATTCTAAACGAGTTTAGAGCAACAAAGGCATAGAATTTATGAGTAGGTCAAAGCTAGAATTAGAACAAGGGTATGTAAGAATGTAATGGTAGTGACATTGGTGTAAAAAAGTTGTCATCACTCTCTTGTCTTGTTTAACTTATACATTGACAAGCTAAAAGAAAGGTTAAGAAAATTCGGGAGGGGGCATACAATTGGTAGGTTATGTGGTGAAGTTACTCTTATATGCCAACGATCTTATTCTAATTTCTAAAACACTCAAGGATTGAGGGTCATTTGAAATCCTTAGAACTATTTTTCTAGGAAGTCGGGATGCAAGTGAACATTATCGAAACCAAATTCATGATTTTTTCTTTAAAAAGGAAAGAGAAACAAATTAACTTTATTTTTTTGGGGAGCCCGTTGGAAATTGTAATAGAATACATATATCTTGTGATTGATTTTCACAACAAGCTTAGTCGGGAGACTTGTAGAGCACAAAGGATAGAGGGGGGTTGGAAAACATCTTACCTACTTCAAAATAGGTGTAGGATGACTGAACTTTGGGATTGGAAAACTATGAAAACCCTTTTTGATTGCTAGTCACCCCAATTACCCTTTATGATTGAAAAATATGGGGATTAGCATGTCAAATCATGGGTGGAGACAATTCGAAAGAATCCATAAACATATAATCACAAGCACTCTTAAACTCAAATCAACAGGTCCTTATGAGATCGCGTTAGTGAAGTAGGCACTTTTGATCCTTAAACACAAGCAAATATTTTACTTTTTCAAATATTGACCAGGACCTTTAAAAATTCATCAACTTTTGGGATATTAATTGATTCAAAGCTGATCAAAATCTAGTATAAATCAATTATTACTAATCCATAACCATTTAACCGATTTACCAAAATTACTCGTTTAATCAAGCCATTCAAATTACTATTTTATTTATTCATCCAAAAGTGTCGTAAACTGATATTTAATCTTGCTTGAATTTTAATTTAATTGATTAAATGTGAAATAAATCATAATTCAAATGTAGATATACCAGATTAAAGAGACGACACCAAAATTGTTTACGAATTTCGGCAATTGCCTATGTCTCCGGGTTCATATGAATTGATCTATTAAATTTTGACAAAATCGTAAGTACAATAAAACTCAAAATTCACAAAAATATACCAATAGCATGTAATGTTGCACTTTCAGACCTTCAAAAGACCTTGACAGAGCTCAGTGTTGGTCTTCCACCTTCCCAAAGTACTTGTAATAGCAGGTATCCCTGTTGTTCCTAGCCTTCTAGTGAGTTCTAATGCACAAAATAATGTCCCAAAGTCTCTAGAATGGGAAAATAATATACCCACGAGGAACGTCTCAGAATTATGGATAACTTTCTAGTTTACTCACGAAGACCCAATCTACTCGTAAATACCTGTAATTTTTACTTTTAGAAAACTACCTTATTAAGGCTATGACACACACTCATCCACTTATTACTATTCAATTACAAATGGGTCATTATATAGGCCAAGTGACCCAATTGGCATGCTTGAAAAGGGTTAATTTTGGTCTATGGGTGGTTGGTGGTTTGATCCTCTCCAACCACCTACCGCTTTGTATTTGCCCCATTTGGGATATAATTCCCACATCGAATGGGATAGGGGTTTGGTAGTGATTTAAATGTGAAGTGGCTGCCCATTTTGGTCGTGGTTGCGCCACACATACCCTCCTTTTCCCTTCCATGTGGCCGATGGTTGAGCTATGGACTATATTATTAAACGGGCATTGGTTGTTTGAAATGCCACGTAGTGTGCTTTGTGGCAAGGTTGAGCACCACGTTTGACCCTTGAGTGTGCATTGTGTTTGAATGTCGAATGATGAGGGAGTTAGCTTGGCATGTTGTTGAACTATATGCCATATCCGACTCGACCGCCAAGTAGATAAGTATGAAGGCCAAATAGTGTGGGTAAGATGGCTACTAACTTGTTGAGTTGTCCCAATGAAACTCGGTTCTCCATTGCTACATTACACTGCAACATATACATAGTCGCACATTCACCTTGTAATGACAATATAAGGCACATATAATGAAAATTATGGCAATAAATATGCGAAGTAATGGCGGTAAAGACACCCTCCATCAAAAACGTGTTTCGACCCTAGTTGAGGGCCTCGAACCAAAGAAATATCGGGGCCCATTTGTTCGAATACAAGTTTTGAAGACCGACATCATAAAATCAAATTTTTACCCTTTTGCTCAAACTTCACTTTTGCCACGTTGCAACCTTGATTGGCACAATTGACCTACCTTGTTCCAATTTTGACCAATGGTATCTTGAGCATATGATCTTTGTTTTCAAAGCATTCTTTATATTGTTAAAAATATCTCGAAATTCTCTACCGTATTGTCATGGTTTAGGGAGATTTAGGGAACTTCGAAGTCCCAATTATCCTACGGATCACTCCTCCCTACCGAGAAGGCTTGTTGTCCACAAAAATCTATTTTTCACCCAAAAATGTTTCTCATCATCTTCTTGCATTACACAAACACATACATGATCCAAAAATAGCATTATGGGTTAAACCAATTGTAAATTTTTTATCACCTAATCACAAAAAAATGATCAAGAATATTAAACAATTTTTCATTAGAATAGGCAATTTTCCCATGATGCTTTGTGATTCTCGCCAATATCTGCTTCAACTATGAAATGTCAAATCTCAAGAACTATAACTATCATCACAAACAATCGATTAGTTTTAAAATAGACACTTGTTTTCCAAAAGAGGCAAGTGCTCAACTGATACTCTGTGATACGACCAATCACTTTAAACACAATTACACCAAAAATAAATCGTTGTATAGACATCTACATGCCAAAAATAACTAGGTCCGCTATCCCCGTGAAATTGTCAACCACTGCAAATATCATGATCTAGAATTTTTAGACCGTACATGCCAAAAATAGCTATAGTCAAATCCGAATCATGTGGATCTACCAATAACATATCTATCCCAATATTTTGCACACTACAACTAAGATAGAAACAAATTTTCTACCAAAGTAGCATATTAGGTGTATTAAATACCATATTTTCCCGCAAACATGCCTAAATTATGGGTCTTAAAATGCATCTAACATATATATGCTAAGAATAGATGCATTTCCAAACACCCTTATTATACAAACAAGTATGAAGTCCCAACATTGTCAAATTCCATCAACCTGCACAAACTGTTGTCAAATCTCTGAAGTTGACATATGAGTTTAATTTCGTATGTACCCAAATTGTACCAGAAACTCCAAAAGATAAATAAGGAGATATAAAATGGAGTATTTTCAAATTTTCAATGTAAGAAAGTTCACTAAGTATGGTAAACCTGTCCCTCAGTTTTCTCACAAATTTGAACTCCAAAAATATTGCATACTATTCAACAATCAAGAGCTATGCAATATATAATTGAAAAATTGTTGACCAACCCATTTTAAAGGACTTTCATTTTCAGGTATTACCTAATCCAGGGTTGACTTGTCAACTGATGGTGGATTAAGAACTTCCTTTACCTTTGCAAGGCTTGTATTCCATCTTCATTTTACCATTACTCTGATGGTGTGATGGATGAAGTTTCCAACAAGTTTCCACCCAATGCCCATTCACATGACAATGAGCACAAAAATTCCTCATTACCTTCTTCTGGGATGAGGAAATCTAATTGTTATTTATTAGCTCGATCGATGAGGTTGTTCTTTCTGATTTGCCTTGTTCTTAATGAATGACACCAATTTCTTTAACAATGGCATTCTCTTCCAGTAACTAGCAACAAAATGGCTATGCAATCCACAAAAAGTACACGAAAAATCATTCCACATTTAAAAAAAATCAAATTCATACTTCTTAAACTGAAAGAGTGGATCAAAATTTTTGTAATTTTGATTGTTCTTATGATTATGATAAGAATGCAGCGGTGGAATTTTATTACCTCTTTTCCTCATTCTCTTACCAATTCCATTATGTAATGATGAAGCACCATTTTTTTGCTTAGAATCATCGTGCAAGACTAGTGGGGTATACACTTTACTTTCGGAAGCTTGTCTCCCATCAGCGTGCTTGGAGCAATCTCCAATATCCATTACCACACTAGAAAAACCCAAACCTACAAAATGAGGATGATCCTCAACTTGTATTGGGTTAGTAATTCCTTGGCCATTTTTACCAAGGCCTCTTCCATCAAATCCCATTTTCAACAATAATCGAGATCCAATTCCTTTAGTGTGTTTTTCAAATGAACCAAAAGCATCATTACCTAAATCCGAATCTGAATGGGAAGAAGAATCACATGGTGAACAAATTGCAGCTGTAATCATTAGTCATGGTTTTTGCATCTGAAGTTGAAGGCATTTCCTTTTTCTAATCACCACATTGTAACATTACCAAGATCTCATCCTTGGTTTGCAATTATGATTTTGAGCGAACATTCTCCTCTTCTAAGGAGTCATACATTGATCTCAAGAGATTTCTCTTCATGTATCCAGCGATTATATGCCTCGATCTCATCAAGCTTTGCATGTTTTAATAACTTGTCCATAGTGCACCTATACCTGCTAATCACAAACCGAACCAACTACACAATCTAAAGCAATCAAACTGTTAAATCATCTGCTCTGATACCAAAACATGATCCATAAACACAAGTAAATATTTTACTTTTTTAACTATTTACCAGGACCTTCAAAAATTCATCAACTTTTAGGATATTAATTGATCCAAAGTTGATCGAATTTAGTATAAATTTGAATTATTACTTGATTCATAACCATTTAACTAATTTACTAAAATCACCCATTCAATCAAACCATTCGACTCTATTTTATCGATTCATCCAAAAGTGTCATAAACTAATATTTAATCTTGAATTTGAATTTTATTAAATCACATAATTCAAAAGTAGATATACGAGAATGAAGAGACGACACCATAATTGTTTATGGAGTTCGACAATTACCTACATCTCCACGTTCATATGAACTGATCTATTAAATTTTTCTAGAATCATAAGTACAATCAAACTCACAATTCATAAAAATAGACTAGTAAGCCTCGTGTTACACTTTCAAACCTTCGTAAGACCACTGATAGAGCTCAATGTTGGTCTTCCACCTTCTCAAAGTACTTGCAGTAGCATATCCCGAAAGTGAAAGGAGCGATAAGAATATTGTTCCAAGTGCGATCTCAGATGATAATAGCACACCACATTAGATTTGCAAAGCGTAAGAGCAAATACCATATATGAAAATCCATCATAATCCATAATGCTCAATACATTACAATAGAATGACTTTAATTATTCAATAAGAAAGATGTACATATAGGAGGAGGGAAGTGCAACTACTACCTAAATCAGTGGTGAAGAACTCCCACTAATTGATATTGGTAGTTAAGTTAACTCCAAAAGACTAGTAAGCTAACTCCACATAACTGAGAAGTTAACTCAACACAACTAGTAAGCTAACTCCACACAACTAGTACACCTAAGAAAGATAACCCAACAAGTGTAGGGCTAACACAAGTGTAAGAATTATCCTGATAAATAAATAAAAGGATAAATAATAACCTACACTAACACCCTCCCATAAACATAGCTTAGGTAGGTGAAAAAGAAGGTGGGTCCCAACAACAAGGCTTGATGAGGTACCCACATACAACAATTGGGAAAAATAGACACCGCAAGGTACCCAAAACTAGTAATAACAAAGTAGAGAGAAAAATCCTGCTGCAAGATATCCTCAGAAGCTCCGCTCCAAAACTCGTACAATGTTGAAGAAGTGTGGTGCACACTATGGTTTGAATCCACTACTCGATCGTATAACTCAAAAACAATCGACACTGGGCTTCACCAAAATAGCTCCATGTAAGGAGATTGTTAATGGAGTGATGTTGAAAGTGAAAAACAAACACCAAACATAATTTGATCAACTACTACAAATAGGTGTGCCACGATCCAAGAATAACCAAGGAAACAAGGTGAACACGAGATCCAAATAAATAGGAGTGCCACGATCCAAGAAAAGCCAAGGTAATAAGGCAAGGACACGAAACCCAAAAAGTGGTATCAACACCACACCATCCCATACTTGTAGAATGGGTAAAGTGACACCACAAATATGTATGAGTTGTCAAAATCAACTACTCAAACACCGAAAACTAACAACATTGGGCTCCACCGAATAGCTCCCCACAAAGAGACTGTTAACATGCCAAAAAAGTGTCGAAAATACAAATCCAAAATATCTCAACAAACAAGAGAGATATAAATGTATACACCGATATATACAAGAATGTAATACCCAAAAGTTTAGGATGTCGGGCTCAACCGAAATTGCGTTCACAAGTGATCACAACACCCTCCCGAATTTGGCACTTTATAATTGAGTGTATGTAAATATTACAATGAGTAACAATCCTTTTAAATTTTAAATATACATATAAAAATGTCACCAATGCGTAGATCTCAAAAAAAATACACAATTTCAAAAAAAAAAATCACCTTAATCCGAGCTACAAATCAAAAGTTATGAGCTCTAGAAGGTTTTGCTATTAAAATAATATTTTAATGTTGATCTTTTAAAAGGTACATGTGACACCCAAATGTCCAAAGGGTAAAAGAGTGCATCCACACGATACATGCTTGTGACCAAAGGATAAAATCCTGTGCCCAAAACCTAAAATGTCCAAAGGGTAAATCATTGCATCCAAAGGGTACATGCTTATATCCAATGGATAAAAGAATGCACCCAGAGGGTACAGATCTGCGTCCAGTGGATAAAAGATTGCATCCAAAACCAAAATACCTAGAGGGTAAAATAATGCATTCGGAAGGTACACACTTATATCCAATGGATAAAAGAATGCACCCATAGGGTACAGATCTGCGTCTAGTGGATAAAAGACTACATCCAAAATTGAAATACCCAGAGGGTAAAAGAATGCATCCGGAAGGTACACACTTATATCCAATGGATAAAAGAATGCACCCAGATTTGACTGTCTCAAAACATGGTCGAGTTTACAGTCAATTCTAGGGTTTTGGCACCTTCTAAATCCAATTCCGTACTCCGTTTTACATAAAAATGCATGCTGTAAAAATTGCTAACAAATTCCATATACATGAAAAAAATAAACCCTTGCTTGCAAAGAAAAACTTACTAGATGTCTACATCATCTATCGCTATGATACTATGAAAGGAATGATAAGAATATTATTTCAAGCCGTGATCTTAGATGATAATAGCACACCACATTAGATTTGCAAAGCAGAAGAGCTAAAATACCATATATGAAAATCCATCATAATCCATAATACTCAATACATTACAATAGAATGACTTTAATTATTCAATAAGAAAGATGTACATATAGGAGGAGGGAAGTGCAACTACTACCTAAATCAGTGGTGAAGAACTCCCACTAATTGATATTGGTAGTTAAGTTAACTCCAAAAGACTAGTAAGCTAACTCCAGATAACTGAGAAGCTAACTCAACACAACTAGTAAGCTAACTCCACACAACTAGTACACCTAAGCAAGCTAACCCAATAAGTGTAGGGCTAACACAAGTGTAAGAATTATCCTAATAAATAAATAAAAGGATAAATAATAACCTACACTAACATATCTTTGTTGTTCCTATCCTTCTAGTGAGTTCGATGCACAAAACAATGTCACAAAGTCTCTAGAACGGAAAACAATAGTCCCACGAGGAGCGTCTTGGAATTCTAGACAACTTTCCAGTTTACTCCGAATACCTAATCTGCTCTTAAATGCCTCTAATTTTAACTTTTACAAAACTAACTTATTAAGGCTCTAACACAATCATCCACTTATTGTTATTCAATTACAAATGGGCCATTATATAGGCCAATCAACCCGAGTGGCGTCTGCTAGAAAGGGCTAATTTTAGTATATAGGTGGTTGGGGTTTGATCCTCATAATTAACTAAAATAGAAGTATTCTAGTGTAATCTAATGTTATGGGAGTAGTAAAATGACCGAATAAATAAAGAAATGAAATATTGAAATTACCCAAGCAATCTAAGCAATGAAATGTGAAACCCTAATGTGCAAAGAGGGTTAAGAAGTCCTTAACTAATTTGATGATGGTTTAGAACTATGTCACAGAGAAGACTGGTTGAACACGAGGAGGAAACAATGCATAGAAGCCCAAGAAGATACAAATCTAAGTTGTCTGAGCAGACGAGGTACCTAGAGAAGGATGGGGTTGCTTAGGGCACCCCGGTCATCTGGGTGCCCTGGTCTGCAGAAATGACTAGAGGACCTCTTCTGAGGTGTTGTTGGATGTTTTCCTGTGTTCGCTTCCTATCACACTAATATCGTTAAACCGCACCGGATGTTGTTATGAATAGGAGATGGAAGAGTCACTTGCAAAACCCCAAGCAAAGCATCAAAACCTTAAAAATAAAGATGCATATGAAGGGGTCGGACTGTCCTCAAAGACCACAATAGTGGAATTAGTAATCGAGTGTTACACTACATCTCAAACCCAATGTAGTTCTAGGTGTGTGTGCGGGAATCATTCCATGGGTGCTCTTATGTCAGTCAGCACTTTGTGAAGTAACAAGAAAATAACTAGATGTAGAATGCAGTAAATGTGTTCATGGAAACAATAGACTCCCCTCCTATGAAGTGTGATGTAGATGAACCAACCTTGTGTGCCTTGTGATGGAGCTAGATGGATGTAAATATAGCTATAGATTCATTTGATGGATGCAACCTTAGTGGTGATAGTAAGTGCTTAGTACTTGGTCCCTCATTATGGTCTCATAACTTTATTTTTATATTGGCTCTCTTGTTCTAATTTCGTAATTAACCCCGAAAATACCGACCACCAAAAAGATAGAAATTTGAAATGGCTAGAAAGTGCCTAAAAGGTGAGAGTAAAGTGTAAAGAGGATCAAGGCACCCCAAAGGGGACTAGGGTGCCTAGGGTGCCCTAGGGCTTAGAAATAGGAAAAATGCAGAATGACAATACAGACCGGGCAAGTGTGCGGTGAATGGTTGAAAGTAACAACAAAAGAAAATTAAAAAGGACAAAGACATGGGTTAATTATTACTCTTTTCACTTAAGAACCATATGAATAGTAGTATGAGACCGGGACTAAATAATGACTCAAAGTGCGTGATTTTGTGTCTACATTTTTCCCCACTTTATGTTGGTGAAGAAAAATATCGGTAACATAAAGTAAATAGAGAATGCATGCCGTAGGGACTAGACAAAGCATGGAGTGATAAAAACATGGAGTGTGGAGACTAAATATGTAAAAAGTGATGAAAGTGAACCTAGGACGAAAGTGCGTGTGTAGATGCCAATGTGTATAGTGTACCTGCATGGTTAGTATGTTGTGTGTGACGCCAAGTGATGTAGTTGTTTGTTGTTGACTGCTTGCTTCCCATATGGATGGACATGCAAAAGAGAAGACGATCAAGTAGTCAAATACACATGTATATGTATAAAAATGCATGTATATAGTAAAAAATGACTATAAATGAAAGTACGAAAAATGAAAAAGGAACATGTGCACCTGATCCGTGATGAGAAAAAGGGTGTAGAAAGGATATCCTATAATTGTCGATGAAGTGCAAGTTTTTTGGCGATCTCACGCCACTGTGGCCGAAGAAGTGTATGGGAAAAAGGTGTGTTATTTTCCAACCTGTAATTGCTTCCCTGAGAATGTATAAAGAGATCTCTGTTCTGCCTAGTTTTTGTGTGAATCGATGCCACTAGATGAAGTAGTGTAGGGAGGAAAGTCCACTATATCCTCCAACCTATAACTGCTCCCTAAAATGTTAAGGACAATTTGTCCTATAAAAGCCGATGTGCATCAGAGTTCTATAGACTGGTCTGAACCCACTTGCTGTATAACCCACTGTGTCATACACAAAAACTAAAAAATGAATTTGTACCGGTATTGTGTTGTGTTGTGTAGTATGTATAAACCCAAATGATGCCCCCCTCTTTGGGGGTGCATGCAACATTGTTGATAGGAGGATATGGCCCCAAAGGAGGACCGACCGCATATACAGAAATTGTGCCATCCAGGGGAAGGGAATGTGTTTGGTAAAGACTAAGGCACACACAAACAAGTGGCTAGGAAACAAGTGTTAGTACGAACAAACATGCATGTAGAAAACAAGTGTAAGCCAAACAAACAATGTGTAAGCTAGAACATAAGCACATAATGTAAACACCCAAGAAGACAATGTAGGCCACACAAAGTGGGTTGTAAACATGGGACACCACTCATGATGTCACAAGACACTCAAGGACACAGTGGCCACAAACAAACAAGTGTGCACACAAGACAAAGGGAAAAGCCCGCAAACAATAACAAGCAATAACAAACAATGTAACAAATAAGTATGGAAGCAAATATCCCTACATAAAAATAATGCACATGAAACACTCGTTAGCATGTTAGAAAAATAACAAGTATGTCAAAGCGTGTATAAACCAAAGTAGTGTGCTATGAAAAAAATGAAACAATAACACTTGTAGCGTATAAATGTGGATGCCCCTAGTAGGTAGTGTATCAAGCATCGATGTTGTGTGTAGAAGCTTTGTATTTATTACCACAACTAGAAAAGGATGTGAACACACATGTGTGTATGGTAAAGATAATGACATATAAGAGATCTATCTAATATGTGTAGTAAAGTGAACATGTAAGAGTAAGTGCAAGCAAGAGTAAATGCAACCATAAAATGCAGTATGTTGTGGATGGATGGAATGGAATGCAGTGTGGATGATAGGAGCCACGTGACCCCCAATTGAATGAAATTTTATGCTATGAGGTTCATTTGGTATGCCCTCTCAAAGGTCAAGAATGAACCATAAATGAGAGTGCATCATCGGAAATGGTTAAACTATGTGTTGTGTGCTACGTGTTTGTGATGAGTGTGTATTGATGATATGTAACCTAAAGAGGAAGTATGTGTGACTATGTAGCCTAAGCGTATATCATGATAAGATGAATAGAAATAAATGGTGATTTATCCTAAAGTGTATACCACTATATGGTGTAAGCGAAAGTGATGATGTAACTTATCACGAGAGGATGCTAGGAGAAGTGATCTTGTAGCCTAAAGCGTATATCACTAATCCTAGAAATGTCACATGAGAAAAAGAAGATTGAAAGATGAATGTGTGAGTGTGATGGGGTCCATTTGTGATGTATACCCTCAACAATTCAAGTATGGATCGTGAGACTAGAGTGCGTCTTCGGGTAGTGAGTGCAAAGGAGTGTACAAGTGGATATATGTAGTATATGTGGTGATGAGAGATGACCATGTGATGTATAAAATACGTAGTATGTATAGTTATGAGAAGATGAAGTGTGAGATGTGTAGTGCCTATGGTACAATGTGTGGGGCTCATGTGCATAAGATGCCCTCAACAATCAAGTGTGAACCAAAGCACATGAGTGTGTCATCAGGTAGTGACAATGCTTAGAGTGTAGATGACAATGTATGATATAGAAGGTTGATGTGTGGTATGAAACATGTGTTGATGCTAGGGTGGGGGGAGTGTGTGGATGATATGCCCTCCAAGCATGTAATATGTAGAAGTCAATTTCATTTAATATCATCTAGGAGGTCATCATTTTCATGGTCAAAACCGAATGAACAAGTGCTCGATACTTGGTAAGCGACAATGTTAGGTTGGTCACATAATGAGCCATTAAGGCGTAAGTTATACATTCCCATGGCATACTCCTCATCAGTGAAGGGTGGTAATGGACATCTATGTGCATACCAACGAGTGAGATTCTGTGTATAGCCAATAAAATAACTATTGCAAATAAATACATGACCAAAGGGCATGGGAAATGATATATCAGTATGGTTAGGGTCGAGTGTGCCCCAATGTAATCGAGCCAATATTGTCCTAATGTAAGTGGCGAAGAGCGAGAATGTCGTGCAAGGAAGACTTGGAGATGAAAGACACGTAGACCATATGTGACAAAGTAATGTAAACAAATCCATGATAAAGATGAGAAGAATGTGGCGGAGGAGAAAGGTCCTCAAAAGCAAAACCTAGATGATTCAAGCCCTCATGTGTACATACAATGTCATCGCAAGTAGGATCAAATGGAATATGTTCCCAATAAAAATTATTCATGAAAAGTGTGCATGTGAAAGGAGGCCATAGTGATGAAGGTGGCATGTGAGAAGGTCGAGGGGCTAAAACAACATCCGATGTAGAGATAGGCCCCTGATAAACAATCATAGCAATAGTAGTGGCGGGGGAGGTGGTGGAGTGGAGGAAGTTGCATCAATCACACAAATAACACCTTCAAGCGGTGGAAAATGAGGTAGTTCGTCCATTGGTTGAGGATCGTTTGTAGTATCAGTGTGTGGAATAGGAAGAGTAGTATTAGGATCGCGGTCACAATACTTGTAGGTGTTACAACCACAAAGTATATTCAATACTTTCATTTATGAATTTGAAACAATGATGTACAATAGAAGAAATGACTTGCATGGCATGGATCCATGGTCTACAAAAAAAACTGTTATAGGAGACTAAAAAATTGATGACAAAGAATACAATGTTAACAATTTTTGTCTATATAGTGATAGGTAATGTGATATGACCAACACATGGACGGATAAAACCATCATATACACGTAGTGAGAGACAAGATGGACTAACATCACGAGCAAAAATACCTAGCTTCTAAAGGAATGACATGGGACATAAGTTTAGTTCAGATCCATTGTCAATTAAAGTACGCTTGACGCCCACATTGTTAATGTGAATCATGATATACAAGGGTGGGTCATTGTCAAAAGTATGAAGATCAACATGAAGATTATATTGGATTGCTATGGGTTGTGAAAATGCATCTACAAATTATTAACTAAAATAGAAATATTCTAGTGTAATCTAATGTTATGGGAGCAATAAAGTGACCAAATAAATAAAAAAATGAAATACTGAAATTACCCAAACAATCTAATCAATGAAATGTGAAACCCTAATGTGCAAAAAGGGTTAAGAAGTCCTTAGCTAATTCGGCGATGATTTGGGACTGTGTCGCAGAGAAGACTAGTTGAACAGGAGGAGGAAACAGTCACACATAAGCCCAAGAAGATACATATTCGAGTTGTCTAAGTAGACTAGGGCGCCTGGAGAAGGATAAGGGCACTTGAGGCGCCCGGTTTAATATTTGGGTGCCTTGGTTTGCAGAAAGGACCAGGGGACCTCCTTTGAGATGTCATTGGATGTTCACTCGTGTTTCGCTTCCTATCACTAAATGTTGCTGAACCGTGTCGATGTCATTCTTTGTGAATAGGAAATGGAATAGTCACCTGTAAAACCCCAAGCAAAGCATTAAAACCCTAAAAAGAAAGATGCATATGAAGGGGTCATACTGTCCTCAGTGGCCACAATGGTGGACTTATTAATTGAGCGCTGCACTACATCTCAGACCCAATGTAGTTCTAGGTGTGTGTGTGTGAAATCATGCCCTAGGTGCTCTTGTGTCAGTCGCACTTTGTGAAGTAGCGAGCAAATAACTAGATGTAGAATGTAGTAAATGTGTGCATGGAAATAATAGACTCCCCTCCTATGAAGTGTGATGCAGATGAACCAACCTTATGTGCCTTGTGATGGAGCTAGATGGATGCAAATGTAGCTATAGATGCCTTTGATGGATGCAACTTTAGGTGGTGATAATAAGTGCTTAGTGCTTGGTCCCTCATTATGGTCTCATAACTTTATATTTATATGGTTCTCTTGTTCTAATTTCATAATTAACCCCGAAAAGACCGACCACCAAAAAGATAGAAATATGAAACGGCTAGAAAGTGCCTAAAAGGTGAGAGTAAAGTGTAAAGAGGATTAGGGCACCCCAAAAGGGACTAGGGTGCCTGGGGTGTCCCAGTTAGAAATAGGAAAAATGCGGAATGACAATACAGATCGGGCAAGTGCGGTGAAGGGTTGAAAGTAATAATAGAAAGAAAAGTAAAAAGGAAAAATACATGGGTTTATTATCACTCTTTTCACTTAAAAACCATATGAATAGTAGTATGAGACCGGACTAAATAATGACTCAAAGTGCGTGATTTTGTGTTTACACCTCCCAACCACCTACCACTTTGCATTTTCCCTATTTGGGATATAAATCCCACATTGACCGGGATAGGGGCTTAGCGGTGGTTTAAATGTAAAGTGGTCGCACATTTTGGTCATGGCCACGACCATGCATACCCACCTTTTGCCTTCCACGTGGCCGACGGTTGAGATGTGGACTATGTTAAGCGGGCGATGGTTGTTTGCAATGCCATATAGAGTGGTCTGTGGAAAGGTTGAGCACCATGTTTACCCCGTGCGAGATGTGCACAAGAGTTTGAATGCCAAACGATAAGGGAGTTAGCTTTGATCGTTGAACTATATGCCAAGTGTGACTCGACCAGATTGCCAAGTAGATAAATATGATGGTTAAATAGTGTGGGTGAGTGACTACCAACTTGCCGAGTTTTCCCAATGCAACTTGGTCCTCCATTGCCACATTACACCGCAACATACACAAAGTCCCACATTCACCATGTAATGACAATATAAGACATATAATGAAAATTGTGGCAATATATATGTGAAGTAATTCACAAAAAGACACCCCTCCGTAAAAAAGTGTCTCAACCTTGACTAAGGGCCCCCAACCAACAAATAGCGGGGCCCACTGTTCGAACATGAGTGTCGAGGATCGACATCATAAAACCAAAATTTTCACCCATTTGCTCAAACTTCACTTTTGCCACGTGTCACGCCCGATTGGCGATTGACTTTGCCTTGTATTAATTTTGACCAAATTTTGACCAACGGTATCTTGAGCATACAATCTTCGTTTTCAGTGTTCCTGATATCATTGGAAAGCTCTACCGTATTGTCATGGTTTATGGAGATTTAGGGAACTTTTGAAGTCTGAATTATTCTCCGATCAACTTTCCTAATGGAAGCATCAACAATAACTTGGTTGGTAAGTTATTTGAAAAAGGTTGAAAGCTTGAATAATCATCATTGGCCCAAAATGGATGAAGTAGAATAAAACATGGATGAACAAATGGGGCATCAACTTTCGAGTGTCCTAACAACAACAAAGGTTAAACTATGTGATAGACAAATTTAGGACTACCATGTGGACAGAGCAGATTGGTTGAAAGAAAGTATACTAAATCAAAGAATTTAACCCCACTTGGGAGCATGATGAAAAAACTTATCTAGGGGCAGCTATCAAGGGTAAAACAAGGATTTTAGTGGCTCAACTGAGGACCAGATTGCATCATCTTCGATGTGAAATTGGTAGATGGACTATACCCAAGGAGGGTTGGGAAATTAGAACTTGTTTTTTTCTGCAGCAAAGGGGTGATAGAGACAGAATGACGCTTCATCATATAATGTTTAGCTTATGATGATATTTGTATCTAGTACGAAAATGACTTGAAGGTGAACATATTCAATGAGTTATTTGAAAAAACAAGACTTGAAAATATTGCGGGTTTTGTGATCAAGATTCACAAGATATAAAATCGATGTTGAAAAGAGTCTCAAATCATCTTAAAGTCTCGTGTTTTGATCCCATAAACTCTTCGAGTCTCGTAGACTTCATTAAAGTCATTCATTTCACATCACATCATTTCAATCGTTTTGAATAGGTAACATTTCTTTGATGTGTGGTGAAAGAATGGGTGGATTTTTTTTTTTGGTTCTTCGCAAATTTTGCTCAATTTTTTTTTTTTTTGATTGAAAAACTTCTCTCGAAATGATTATGTAACTTGTGCCATTCGTAGCCTTTAATGGCTACTATGATCTCACTTATGGGGTGTGATCTTTTCCACCCGGTTTTGTATGATTAGCATTGTACTCTTTTCTCTTCATTATTACATGGATATGCTTTTCAATCAAAAAAAAAAAAAAGAGAATGGGTGGATAGACTTGAAAATCTCTTAAATTACGTGGACAACTTCCTAAATACTTAAGGCCACACATGTCAAAGTCCGTGGTGTCCGTTGTGGCGATGCCACGCTGGCATAACATGTGGTTAAGAAGCTATAAATGGCGGCCTGTCTATATCGACATACTCTTTCTCTGCTATTCCATTGGGGAGTTAGACATTGTGAATGGCAGTAGCAAGTAGAGAAGTTTGATGGATTACATCACCTTCCATACTTCTTCTTTGGCTCTATACACAAAAACAATTAAAACAGCCCTAAATTCGAGAGCTCTAGCACTATCCAGTTCCCACACATTCAGAAACAGATCCAATAAATATAATCTTGTTTATCGCTCCTCTTCTTCTCCTGCTTTTTCTGTGGTATATGGAGTGCAGGAGGGTCCTTCCTGTATATTTGTTGGACCCGTGGAAACTGCTACTAAAGATATGCTTGAAGCTCTCTATCACCAGGTAAGCTTATCTTGATATATTCTTGATTTTTGTTAAGAGGGTATGAAACATACAAAATAAATATCCATCTACAATTGGTTTGGTTCCAGTAACCTAATTCACGTTTTAAGGGTTTGTTGGGTGAGCAATTTAATTAAGAAACATATGGCGGACCAAAAGCTTTCAAAATAGTACTTGAAAACTTTAGAATCAGTGTACTTGTTCAATATTTAATGTCAAACATGTATAAAACAATTGATAGTAGCTGCTATTATAGAAGAGTGACCTGCAACAGTGCAATTGCAAATCACTCGATGTTTGAAACTATGTTACAGATAATAACCAGGTTTCTGCCACTCTTGTTCTAGGACAGCACAAATATCGGGAAAAACAGAAATCACATGTAATTATTTGACTTATAAGCAAGCCTGATCAGCTTTTGTGGACTCCCCTCCTCGAGTTAGCCATCTTCCTCATGCAACTACCTGGATAACATATCCATCTGTTTTAACTTTTTCCAATTTTCTTCAGCAGAATTAGGTTTCTTAATGACGCTCCTTAGCTTTTCTTTGAGGAACTTATGTTCTCTATGTAATTGGTTTGATTTGGAGTTTCTAGTAGCCTAGACCACTTTGATTTGGCTTATTATATTCTGCAACACTGTCTTAGAAATCTGATAGCACACATACTTGTTTTTGAGGTCATTTGTCCATACGCCTTATCTATCACTTATGATTTCTCTTTGCAGGTTGTTGGCATCAAGTGTGTGCCTTAAGGGGTGCACTGGGAAAGGGCTGGGGCTCGTTCATAGCACCTCGCGAGGGATGATCCCGCACTTGCCATAGCATGCCTCAACCTTCCTTCTACCACTTTATGACCATTTGATATCCTCAGTCCACTCATGTTATATCACCTTTAGATCGTCTTCCTATAGCACCTTCAGATCACCTTCATACATGCCTCGAGTGTCTTGCTCCACCTTTATCTTTCCTCCATCTCACCTTTTATGGACTGTTTATGTTTGATGCCATTGACCATGGTTGATGCCGTTTGGTAGACATCCTTTCTAGTTGACAACATCGACCATGGTCAATGTTGTCACTACGTAAAATTTTGACTTTAGGTTATATTCCTCTATTTATAAGCATCATTATTGTCATTTCACAAAGATATTATTGAATAAGTACTTGTGTTTGCAATTGCAAATCCGCTTTTGAAGGCTAAGAGGTCTTAGGGTCTAGTGGAACTTATACTTGGAAGTTATCATAGAGTGTTGAATTACTAGAAGCGGAATAGGAGCTGCACCAATAAGGTTTTAGTCTCTGGAGTCCCCAACTTTGGTCGACTTAGGTCTTCCACCTATCCCTCTTGTGATCCACTCACAACAATCTCTCACAAGATTCTACAAACCAAGGGGAGGGATTAATGCACCAACCCTAAACCCTTAATCCTTAACCCCTTTCTTTTATGTTGGTTGATTTATTGATTATTTACGTATTAGGTATTGGACTAGGATAGTGTAGCATATCTTTGTTTATTACATTATTGTTTCTCTTTATAACACATGCTCGCTGCCTAATGGCACCACAATCCCGAGTTTAGGATTAGCTTTAGCTGATTACCTTAGCTCTTGCTTGTGATCCGTGGGATTTCAAGGTAAGACACCATCCCCATATATTAGATATAGGCTTTGGAACCCTATACATTTGACATCAAGTATAGATTACTCTCTTTTATATCCATGGTTATCTACATCTCTTGCTTATATCTTCACTTGTGTGTTGGCTCTAGTATGGTCTTTTACTTATATCCTAATCCATACCGAGAGAGAGGAAAATCATATTAACCATCTTATCTCACATGCATTTTGGAGAGCCCGACTTCAATCTTCAAATCTTATTCATGTTTTTCTTTTTAAGTTCCTAAGCTTTCTCATCACTTCTTATTATGTCACCCCTTAGGGGTTTTATAGCGAGCCTTAACTCATTCCAATTATATATGGGTCGCTCCTTATTCCTATTTGTGTCCACCATCGAAGGAAACAACTCATGCCCCACGTTTTTCAATCTCAACTAACTCCAACCATTCAATGTACTATGGTTGAGCTTAACCATGAACATCCCAAAAATCTTTCAAGTCAAAGACTTGGACAACAATGTGTACATCATTCCTACCAAGGATGGCCCATATGTCCGACTCTCAAAAGAAAATCTACCATTTGATAACACTTCTCCTATCAACAAATCTTTCTATTGCTACTAGCTAAAATCCACCATTAGATAACGACCAACTGCTTATCAAAGTGTTGGATCAAATGGCTCGTATGCAAGCTAATACAACTAGTCACATGACCCAAATGCAAAACCAAAATTTGTAAATGGCATGTCAACCTCAACAAGTCATTCTAGGATCTTCCAACAAATGTCTTTCCCCCTGTTGCTTTTGGATGCTCATAGGAACCCATTCCCTCAACCTTCATTCCACAACAATGTTCTTCAAACACTTCAAGATGAATTCCTTAATGATCTTAGTGGACATTCGAGGGATTTCTCCAACCATTTCTCATGGATAGAACGTTCCTACCCCTCATTATTTTTTTGGAAACCTCTTAGTCAAAAGCAAACACCTTACCACCAAACTATTAGCTCCCTAATTGGTGATGCTTAACAAATTTTATTCACAAAATTATGATCTTAGTCAACACTTTAGCTAACAAATTTTAACAAAATGATCTCCCGAGAAGATGCCATAAAAAAATCATCAATGCAAAAAAACTAGTCAATGAATCTGCCCAAGATTTCATCAAGAGATGGAAATCCTTGGCAAACAAAGTTGACCATAACACATGTGATCGAAACCACTTTTGTCTTCCTTATGGCCTTAAATACCAAGTTGCAATCTAAGTTATGGCTTGTTTTCCCCATCACAATGGAGGGAACCCTTGAACAAGCTATAAGGATGGACTACCTTAGGAGGGAATTCGAGCAACATCAAAAACCAACTAAAGATACCTTCAAAGCAACAATCAATGCTATTGATCCATCATAAGACAAACCCCTTCCCAAGGGTAAATCAATCATGCCTTTAGCTTCAAGAATTCAGATCCTAGTAGTTCTAACTCTACTTATGAAAACCCACACTACCCACCCTTGAGTAACCATGAACTCAATCAAATAATGGTAACACCATGATTACAGCACCTTGGTCTTAACAAACCCGTGCCTACATGGTATGAACCTGACAAATTCTGTTGGTGGCATGCTAACGCTGGGAATTCTTTTGCAAACTATTGCGAAACTCAAAAAGATGGCCTATGATCTCTTGTTAGGTGCTAATTTTGATCATGATGCTATCTACCAAGAGTGTTATGAGAAATACCAATCACTTTCTCAAAGCCGTCAAAATCATCAACACCAAAAAGCTAGAATTGTCCACAATCTTGAGAAGGTACTGTGAACAACTTTGTGGGCATCATTCAAGGACATTATGACCAAAACTATCTAAATTCTCAATATGTGAATACGGCTAAAGTCACTTATTGACGAAATGCCGGACATAAAGATCCTATCCGAAAAGCTAAAAAGCCATCTCAAGAAGACATTTTGCTTAAGGATACATCTAATTCATCTTCCAATTACCAATCTAACGAAGATGCTGCTCCACCAATGAAGCCTCAAACCTAAGGGGAAAGCGCTCAACCAAGGAAAAATCTCCTCCAATCATCAAAGCTCCAACCACTTGTTCCAATTCTCAACATAAATACTGTTATGAAACTTATTAATAAACCGTTCATGCCTTCAACATAAATACCGTCGACATTTATTTTGTTCCATGAAGAAACCCTTATTCAACGTACCTACACCACAATCTCCTCCTCTTGATTGGCCTCTCATTCTCTATGCCTCATCTACCCTTGTATCCCTAGGGGCAATGTTGGTTCAAGAGGATGAGAATTGCCAAGAACATGCCATAAATTATATTAGCCGAGCATTGATCAATTATGAAACACACTATACGTAAGCAACGCATGCTCGCTTGGCTATCTATTTTGCTGCAGCTAAGCTTTTACACTTTATCTTATACCAAACCACCTATGTAGTTGTCTATATCGACCATCTTTGCCTCTTCTTTTCCACATCAGCCGTACTCCAATAATTGCATTTCAAAATGGATGGTGCTCATGGAGTTTGATTGACGCATCATCACCTAAAAAGTAATCAAGGGGCAAGTGATTGCTGATCAACTTCCCGTGCTCCAATACCTACCTATCAACACATCTAGGACGTCCTACTCGATGAGGTATACTCTTCGTTGAGGGTGAGGACTAGGCCCTCGCACCTTAAGACTACGATATAACTTCATTGTCGATCTCAAGGTTGGAGCCATTGAAGAAAGTGAAATTGAACCTAAACCTAAAAAGCAAGGAGATATTATCAAACAAGTACAAAAATTGGTTGCATTCAACTTGCATGAGGACATTTAGACCCTCCACTTTGATGGAGCTAAGTGTTTCAGCAAAGAGCCGAGGGTAGGGGTGTTATCTCCGATTCTTTGGGAAATATCATTCCCATCTCCTTTCACCTTAACTTCGATGTCACTAATAACATAGCCAAATATGAAACTCTCATCCTCAACATGAGAGTTGATGCACTTCTAACATCACATACCTACATGCTTTGGGTGATTTATAGCTTGTTTTGAGAAGTATGAGGTGAGTACCAATGTAGAAATGAAAACCTTAAAGCTAGTCATGAGGTAGGCACGATTTATCTAAGGGATTTGAATCATTTGCAATTGAGGCACTCCCTTGAGAGAAAAATTCCACCGTGGATTCCTTGATGAGGGTCGTCAATCCTCGCCATTAATAATGTCAATCCAAGTTGGTGTCCGAAGACTGTATGTATTAAGAGAAGAAAAATCTTGGAAAGTAACTCCTTTAAACACAAACCAAACTTGCATAAAATAAATCACACTTGCGGAAATTGAAAGACACTTGCAGAAATAAAGTTTGCATGAAAGAAACACACTTGCATGAATTGAAAGGCACACTTGCAGAAATAAAGTTTGCATGAAAGAAACACACTTGCATGAATTGAAAGGCACACTTGCATAAATTGAAATTGCTGAATTAGAAATAAACATAATTGAACAAAACACCTGCAGGTTCACAACAAACTGCATTTTCACAATACAAGGATAAAAACAATACAACAGAATGAATTACAGACAAATGAATAAACATAAACATAAATACACAGATCCATCTTCCTTGGAATGAGTGGTCAGCTCATTCCTTGGAAGAGGATTTAAATCATACTTCTGAGATCTTAAAACTACAGAATATTTGAGAGGAAAGAACAAATCTTTATTTCTTGGGAAAAAAACATTACATATCTCATTGTGGAAGGTTGCATTTATAATTCATGCATCCAACTCTTTATTTTAGGAAATACAATCGATCTTATCTTTATTCCAATCTTAACAACTAAAATCTCCATCTCCACAAAATATGGAGAGAGGTATATTATTGAAGTCAAATCTTGTCTTGCTTATTTTAGGAAGATTTGCTCCCAAATCTTCCCCTTGCTTTTTGGTAATAAGAATCATAATGATTTTATTTCTCTACATTATTGGAAGGAGGATTTTCCCCAAAATATGATTTTGACCAAATACCTTTCTTGGATTTTCCATTTGACTTTGCTTTATTTTTGACTGTGGAACTTTTGACGCTTGTCTGATACGCTTTTTCCTTGACTGCAGTTCACTAAAAGTTAAGTTTATCTTCATTGGTAAAACCTGTTACAAATTTGAATGAGATTTTTGTTAAACACATTGTTATGAACAAAAACCTCTCTCAGATTTTCTGTTTGACTTTTCTGTGCTTCTGTTTCTATTTATGGAACTTTTAGCACTTGTCTGATACATTTTCCTCGGACTGTAGCTCACTAAAAGTTATATCTCTCTTCATTGGTAAAACTCTGTTACAAATCTGAATGAAGTTTTTGTTAAACACATTGCTATAAACAAAAACCTCTCATATTTTCCATTTGAATTTTCTGTTTCTGTTTATGGAACTTTTAGTGCTCGTCTGATACACTTTTCCTCGGACTGCAGCTCACTAAAAGTTAGATCTCTTTATTGGTAATACCTGTAGCAAATATGAATGAGGTTTTTGTTAAACACATTGCTATGAACAAAAACCTCTCTTAGATTTTCCATTGGATTCTCTGATCTTTCACAATTCCTCAAAAACTGTCAAAATTTGCTTAGTTCCTGAACTAAGCCTGCGAGTTCCGGAACTAAGCCTGTGAACTTAAAATAGCTATAACTTTTGCATACGATCTCGGATTGAGATGATTCTTTTTTTGAACTTGCATAATTTTTTGAGAGGAATCTGAATATGAAATCAGATTTGAGTTTAGATATACCATCCATGATCAATTCCACTTTTCTCAATACTAACATTATCTTTCCTTTATGGCCTGCATACATAAGACATTGCATCTTTTCTCAAATAATCAATAGGATTAGTCAACAAAATAGATAACAAAAGATTTTTAAAGAATGAACAAGATATATATCTTATATTCTATCTTAAGCAAACTATAAGTTCCTAAATTACATTTAAATCCACTTTCAAAGGTAACTTGGAAGGACAAAATAATGGTAATTTATGACCAATTTATGGCCTCATCATTCCTTTGCCTCTTTGACTTCTCTTTTTTATTCTCGTAAGGCTCTTCATGACAACCAATTCAAAGTATAAATCTGAAAATGCCTTTTTCTTTAACCTCTCAAGACAAATCTCTCATATGTCACATTGAAGACATCACAAAGAAGCAAAGTCCTTGGTACAAGGATATTATCCAATTCCTTAAACACCAAACTTACCCCTTTGATGTTAACAATAGAGAGAAAACCAAAATCGACAAGAAAGCTTTCAAATATGTATTTGAAAATGACATTCTATTTCGTAGTTTCAAGGGTACTCTATTTCGTTGCATTATTGAGGATGAGGTAACTCCTCTCCTTGAGCTAGCACATGGTGGCATTTGCGTAGACCATCATAGTGGGCACACTGCAACTTGCAAATGTATACGTATGGGATACTATTGGCCTACACTAGAGCTACCATTTGGAATTCTCATACCAATTGGCACCTTAAGTTGCACCCCGCTCTACAGTCTCTCGCACTAGTATTTGTGCAGACCACGAGGCAACTCCTCTCTCTAGTCTATAGCTCGAGGCCTTCCTAACACTAGAAATAGATTTGTTGGATGAAAAATGCTTAAATGCTCCTCAACATAATCATCAATACAAAGTTCGCATTGCCAAACAACATAACAAACTCATTATAGTTTAGAAAACTAGTTCTAAAATTAGATTACACCCACAATAAGAAAAGGCAAATACGCCCTAAAATGGTGGGGTTCATATCTAGTCAAAGATATCTTAAGAGAACTTACCAATTGTAAACCAACAAAGGTCACATTTTTAAGGAACCAACAAATGCTCAATTCCTTATACACACTCAATTTTGATAACTTATCCTTTGGGGATGAAAAGTTTGACTTTGTTCCTATACTAAGACATATGCTCACATTCTAAGCGTAATTAACACATCCTTCTCTCCTACATGGCTTGCTAATCTCTATACACTACTCGGTTGTTCACTCGTGCAATATTAGCTATACAAAGCGAATTGACTCCCAAGCATCTTTTCCGAATTTAGCTTCGTCATCATTAGATCCCCGTATGGGACCGTATAATGTGGGACCGCTCATACTACGTTCTCATCTAATGTGTACGGTCATGTCTCCCACTCTACGACTGTTCTTAATTTGAATATCTTTTATGCATTGTTTCCTTTCTCCTAGTCGACCTTAATGCAATACCTAACCTACAAAAGCCTATATAAACAAGTCTAATGCACTTCATAACTCACGTGGCATTCTTATAAGCATAAATTGCAAGTTACATTCCTAAAGAACTCAAGGCTCTCTTAAATATTTCTAAAGCATCCTTTAGAGCAACCACCACACAAGTCTGAAGCACTCGAACCAAATTCAAGATTCTAGCTTCCTCCATTATCTTGAGCAAGATCAAGTCACACAAAGCATTTCCAAGCAAAAGGAATCAGTTTAACATCTGAAGCACATCACACTATATCACTATCGTGTAGGGTACATCTCTATTCTATCTATAATTATGCCCGTTATTCGTTGTGTCAAGAGACATAAGGGCATGATAGGGGTTGGCTTATATTTGCATACACTATTGCACCTACACTAGGAGAACTACATGAGGCTTGCTCCCACTTGAGGGGATGTAGTGCAACGCTTGGATTGGCCTGCAAGGGTCACTACTGTGGTCGAGTCTAGTTTTACCCACACATGGATTTCTCTTTTGTTATCTAATCATTGTATGAAGTGTTTTGCAAGTATCTAGGGTTTTCAATTTGTTGCAGGTCATTACATGTGATTTGAAGCTATGTGAACCTTGGCGAAAAACATCGAAGCTCAATTTTAGACCAACAACAAACATCCGAAATTATAGAACCCCGTTATTTGTAGGTTCGGAACCATACAAAGTAGGATTCGCATGCGGTTCCACATAGGAGCATTTTCTAGCTATAGTCTCAGAACGAAACACTTTCAAGTTCACATCAACACTTTCAAGTAGTTTGCATACCCATATGACTTTTGCACCTCTCGGATCAGCTAAGTATTCATCCCTTCTTACATTTTACGCTATTGTTTCATTGTTCTATAATTGTTTGTTGTATTAGTAGCTATATTCTAGATTGTATGGTTAATACAGATTAATTTATTCAGAATATATACACCTAAAAATAAGGAAAGAACTCTTATCAAATCCTTATTTATTAAATTTTAGGGTGTAAATATTCCCGAAAAAGTACTATGCTTGACATTTTATCCTCATCTTCCTTGTACCTTTGTTTATTTTTAGTGTTGTACTTAGATATGTATAACATAATTTACATTTGCCATGTTTATATTATGATTGTTATGTGTTAAACCTCTGATGTTTCCTTTTATAGTGTACAGCTCATTGTTTTCTATGTTTCCTAGCTTTATTCATCTTAGCTTGCAACCATTGTTCTCAACTTTTTACATACCTACTTTAGTTTCCACCTCCTGGTTTTCTATGCATTTTGGCTTTTTATCTACTTTTAACCTACACGACGCCTCTTGGTTTTACATGCTTCATAACTTTGACACACTATCTTTATCCCACTTAGTTTTCTATGCCTCATGGTTTCTCCCTACTTCTATCTTTATGCTCCTACCTATTGGTATACGATGCTTCATAGCTTCAACATCCTATATTTATACCTCTCGGCTAACACACCTCATGGATTTTACCTACTTTTACCTACTACTTTACACTTCTTTGTTTAGATGCTTTTTAGCTTTGATAATCCTACTTTGTTTATTGGATCTTACTCTCGTATCTACATCTCTTGGTTATTATCTCTAAAAGTATGCCTCTAGGCTCTCAATTTGTGAGGTGCATTTTCAAATCTTGGGGAATCAACTGGGCATTCCTCACAAATCCCCAACTCATGTCATGAGATTACTAGTTTTTCACCTTGGGCTCCCAACCGTTGCTAGATGTTTTCTTAGAAAGGGATAACAATGGTTGAGAGTGTCATTTTGTCTCTTAGAGTCAATTGTACCTCTTGTAGCACAACTTCGTAGTGCATCTACATGCCTTCCATCCATATTTACTCTCTTGTGATGAAAGTCTCGAATTGGTTCTGTCATTGTATGATGTATCGCTTCATCATACATCTTTGATTAGGGTAACCCAATCAAGACTTAGTATCCTCCTTTATTTGATACTTCTATTGAGCACACCAAGGTTAGATTCAAGATAATACTCTTCTTTAAGGTGTGAGTCTAGGAGCATCTAAGAGTCATGTTTTAGGTTCTCTTTTATAGGGATTAGGTGTAAGCTCTCTAGTGATAGTCATCTTTGATACCCTTCGATCAACCTTTTGAATCCATATGTAGGAGGAACAAAAAAAAGTCAAAAAGTTTTAATATCAAAAGAAAAATCAATCAAACAACAACAAAAAAAAAAAAATTAAAGGCCCAAAGTAGAAAAAGGTGAGATACCATTAGCACACCCCATCCTAGTTGAAGGCTCGAGCTTGAGTTGGCCTTGAGCGAGCACGAGGTTCTTTGGAGTGCGACAAGTTTTTCGACTAGGGCAGGAGGTTACAAATCTATTATTTGTGCCCTTACCTTTTCATGTAAGTACCTAATTCTTGTAGTTGGCCAATGGCTCCTTTGGGTCTTGAGGAACGAGAAACACATTGTGGGAAGTAGGAACCTTGACTTTTCATTGCATCTCATGGCTGAAAATGTACTTATAAGTATGAGTCTATGCACTTTATGACATTTTCAAGGTTGTCAAAACCTAATTTTCTCTCTCCTTATAGCTATCCGGACCTAACCTAGTCCTCTATTATGACCATTCATTAAGTTTTTTCAATCCTAAGCTAGTCCTATTATCTAGAATTGACCTAACACCCTTTTTACAACCTCTCACGGAGCTTTAAACTTAATGTAGCCTCCCTTTATAGGCTATATGAACCCATCCTAGCATCCTCGTTTGAGCTATCTTTACATTTGATTATACCTATTTTTTAGAATCATTTGCGTAAGCTTGCATTGTTGTCTTCTTCTTTTAGTTTTGTATCATTAGGGTTCCTAAGCAAATTTGGACCCTTCATGATTGAGACATGAGGTTTAACATGTGTCCATTTTGTGAAAAGATAAGTTGAGGTAAGTGTATTCCATTTGGTTGAGTTTCATTCATTTATAGTCATTTATTTTGATTTCAATGTACTATGTTTCTTTCCCAAAGCCCATCTCGCTTTAGACTATTGTGACATGAGATGATCTTCGGTTGGGGCATATGTATACACCTTATTTTTACTTACCGACGATTTCTCTTTGCAGTCTATTTGTTCATTAATCCTTTTGAGTGCATGCCTTAAGGGGCAGACTAGGAAAGGACTGGGGACACTATGTAGCAACTCGTAAGAGATTGTCATGGCACGTGCCCTAGCCTTCCTACTACCACTTTACGACCACTTGATATCATTAGTACTACCACCTTGTACCATCCTCCGATTGTCTTTGTATAAAACCTTTAGATCACCTTCATACCTGCTCCAAGTGTCTTGCTCACCCTTATCTCTCCTCCACCTCACCTTTTATGGACTATTGCCGACACCATCGACAATGGTCAATGCCATCTTATAGACATTTTTACAGCCCACCGTTGGCTAAGTTGAGTGTCAACTTTAGGTTATGCTCCCGATTTATAGATGTCATTGTTGTCATTTCTCAAAGATATCTTTGAATTATCCACTCTGCTTGCACTAGCAAATCTGCCTTCAAAGGTGAATTGGATTACAAGGAGCAAAAAAATAGAAGTTGCACCAACAAGGTCTACCTTAGTCTGTGAATTCCCCATTGTAATGTCCCCAAATGGGACTCATTGAATCCTTAGTGGATGTTGGGCAAAGCCAACACTCAAGCAACTTTTTACTATAGATTTCTCAGAGTTTATTTCTGCAGATCAGATTTCAAGAAGGAGAATACGACTAGGATTTCATAGGAAACATCCACCAACAATCAATATTTGATAACCCCTTTCTTTGATAGATGAAATACAGTTTTTTAGAGACTCGGATCAGACCTTGGGTTGTTGAGTAAGAGCATACAAAACCCAGAATGACTGCTGCAAAAAGTTTTCAAATATGGCGACTAGATTTGGAGATGGGATCCTCCTAAAACAACCACCAAACCTATCTATTTTTGCCACAACAGGCTGGAAAAACTGTCCAGACTGCTGCAGAATAAGAGATCTGAAACAACACTAAAATTCCATCCAAAAATTACTAAAAATACCTTCCATTGATCCACATAATCATTACAACTGATAGCAGCAATTTACAGACCTGGGAATGTCTTCAAACACCTCATGATAGTCAAAATATGGGTCGCTCCAAGAGAAAAATATTATATTATTGCTGCAATATTTTCTTCATACCCTGGATACAAAATCTGCCCAAAATCTTCACAACTACTGCTGGAAATGACTGAAATCCCCTTGCAAGCACAATAGAATTTCCTGTGTGGAAATCCCTCACCTTCTCTAAGAGGGTTTTCGTCCTCTAGAGTATTTTAACAAAGCACCAGGCTTAAGATAAAATTCAGAATTTGATAAAATGAGTATGAGATCCCCCTTCTAAGTCGACCTCTCCTTTATAAAGGAAAAATGACCCAAAAGGAACCTCCAACATCACCAATCAGCAAACAGTTATTATTTCTAAGCATAAGCCCCAAGTTTCCCATCTATGCTAGTCGCATTTTCCTCATAGGGAGGATACAAAATTATCATGGGCCTTATACTTCCCAAATGGCCAATATCCTTTCTCTAGGCAAGTCGCCAAACTCCCTAGGAAGGATACAAACATAATATTAGACCCTTATAACACACTATTTGCCCCTATGCACCTTTCTAGAAATTACAACTTTTATTTATAAGTGCATCCTAATATTAAGCCAAATAAATTAATATAAGTGCTTTAATAATTTTATTTTTTTCTTTTAGGCACTTAATACTAATTTATTGTGACTTAAGTCACCCTTGGGTTCATCTTTTAGCCATTGGGTAGACCAAATAGGCTAAAGGTCTTTCAATGCTATTATTCTAGGAAGAGGGACATTTCACCCATCTTTGGTCTACTTAAGTCTTCCACCTATTCATCTTTTGATCCACCCATAATAATCTCTCACAAGGGTCTACAAACTAAGGAGGGGGTTTAATGGCCAACAATGTCTACACAAAGGTAAGGATACCTAACCCTAAACTTTTTGTTTTATGTTGGTTAATTGATTATTCGATGTATCATGTATTAGACTAGGATATTGTAACATATATTTGTCTATTACATTATTGTTTCTATTTTTAGCACATGGTTACTGCCTAATGCCATTACAACCCTTAATATAGGATCAACTCTTGCATGTTACTTTAGCTCTTGTTTGCAACTCTTGGGATTTGGGGACCCTCTCTCCCCACCCTATATATAAACTTGATTCTTAATCCTAGATATAGGCTTTGGAACCCTATACCTTTGATATTGAGTGTGGATTGCCCTCTTCTACATCCTTGACCATCTACACCCCTTGGTTATATCTTTGCTTGTGGGTTGGGCCTAGTATGGTCTTTTGCTTATATTCTTATCTATATTAAGAGAGAGAGATAATCATATCGACTGTCTTAGCTCACATACATTTTGTAGCCATATTCATTGTTACTGCAACTACTACTTTTACTTCCTTTTTCCAGGTCTTCCAATAACAGGTCTCGAGTCATCTGGTATTTTATTGGTTCTCTCAATATTGGAAATTCAAGTTAATTTTAGGCCTTTGACAGTCCTTGTAATTCAGCCATACTATTTGTGGCTCACCCTACTCTATCCTTGAACTTTAGTAGTGTCTAGTCATCTATGTTCTACTCTAAATTTCCTATACTTCGGTGTTCGGGATGCCTTTTTGGCACTTTATTAAGCATTAAGAACATCTACTTCTTTTTCTAAAACAAGATATTTTCTCTTTTGCCTTACATGGCAGAATGGTTAGTAACTAAATTCCAATTCATCATGTTTTCTTGATTGAATTCAATTTTCTGAATGGAATAAACCTCCTACGGCCAACCTATTAATCCCTAGTTTCGATCCAATCTACTTTTGTTTCTCATGATTTCCTAGTTCTTTCCTTTTTTTTTTTGTGCAATGACCTAATAATTGCTATTTTATCTTGCTTCATAAGTAAACTTGGTTTCAGTATTTTCTTTCTTCATTGGTTATATTGTTATCGCATTTCCATTTTTTCCGCATACTATACCTTATAACTAGGAACCAAGTTAAATCTAGAATTGTTTTTCTTGGCAAACCTTTGGATATAATTTTATTTTTCTGACTTAGTGATTCATTAGAGAAACTTGGGATATCCTTCTTGTTATCCTTGGCATGGCATTTGCAGATGGCAGAACTTGTAGAAATTAAGGATTCAAAGATTTCGATCACCACTCATCAATGCAGAGTCTCACATATAAGTTATGCTTTAGTGATGAGTGTTTAAAGTTCACATGAACTGTTTACTTCATAAGAAGCAAAAGGAAATCTAGAGTAGAAGGAGGTAGTGCTATATGAATATAACTCTATATTGAAGAGCTGATGTCCACACTGTCTAAGTTCACATGAATTGTTTACATTTGAAGAAGCTAAAGGAAAGCTAGAGCCAGAGGAGTCATGCAGGAGCATTTGGGTTCATGGGAAATCTTGTATCAACCAAAAACAGTTAAGATCGTTTTGTGTAACATTTGTGTTGAGGGCGGGACATGCAAGCCTAGTGCAAGCCATAAAATACTACACATTGTTGGAAGCTGCAAACCACTAGAGGAAGCCGTGGAATACAAGTTTGTTTGAAGCTGCGAAGTACTAGAGGAATAATACAAGTCTGTTGGATACCGCGAAGATCTCGGTTAAGCCGAATGGCTATGCTTTGAGTCTTGTGATGAGTCCTTTGGGCCATATCTTTGCAATGTTCCATAATTTTAGGGGTTTAGTGGTAATGTGTATCTAAGTTTGAGGTACATTTGGGTGGTTTGCATGCCTATATAAACAAAGCTTATTTGCTCTAGGAAGAGAGCTGATGATTGGTGAGTGTTGAGCTCGCAAGTGTAGTATTTGGTTTGAGAGCAGGTGTTTGGTCTTGCTGTTGTTTTCTGAATGTATTGTTGAGGCTGCATCATTGGCAATCAGTTTGTCTGTGTGCACTTTTCCTTTGAATTAATTCAATAAAACCAATGTTGTGTTTTTGTTTTTTAATTCCGATCTGTGTTCTTATACATCTTTTATATAATTCTGCGTGAATCTTTGAAGGTTGCGTGGTCTAAGGAGACCCTTCATTGGGCTCCCTAACTGCATTTGTATCATTCGGTATTAGAGCAAGCGTTTTTTCCTTGCGAGTTGAAGTACAACAGATACTAATGGTTTTCCACGTTTGAGAGTGTGGATAGAAAACCATTGTGGACATCTTCTAGCAAGTGATTGTTAGGTAGGTGTGAGGGTTGCTCAACAAGTATTGGTGGTTTTCCACATTATTAAGTGTGTCAAAAACCATTGCAGGCGTCTTCGAGGAAGAATATTGTTTGGCAGAAGGTGTGAACTTGCGAAGGTTGTAGATCTTGCTTCTTTTGAGGAAACAAAATGGCACACAAGAAATGTTGTAAGAGGTCATGTAGATCGAGGCACAAGCCGAGAGACCAAAAATAGGATTTTACGTGCAATTGGTAGGATGGGGAGTAAGGAGTTTGAAATCAAAGGAGCTTATTGATTAGATAATGTAACTCAAGAAGTATTTTGAGTATGAGGACATTGAAGATCCCACGAGATTCAAATTTACCTGCACAAAGTTAAAAGGTCATGCATCTCTTTGGTGGGAGCATATCCAGGATAGACATGGTATAAAGAGGCAAGCCGTAAATCAACACATCAGATAGGCTGGTAGCCAAGCCTAACAATGAAGCAAAACCTCTACAACAAAGAGCACATGCCGTGAATGAAGAAAAAAATGATGTGCAAGTCAAGAAACCAAAAGATAGGCTTTTACGCGCAATTGTTAGGATGTGGAGTAAGCCAAGATTGGTTACCTCGAGTTATTCTAGAAGTTTGAAACCAAAGGGGCTCATCAATTAGATAACTCGAGAAGTATTTTGAGTATGAGGACATTGAAGATCCCATGAGATTCAAATTTGCCTTCAAAAAGTTAAAAACTTAAAAGGTCATGTATCTCTTTAGTGGGAGTATATCTAGACCGACACAATACAAAGAGGCAAGCCATATATTAGGACATGGGATAGGTTGGTAGCCAAGCTTAAAGCAAAATTCTTGCCCGTGGAATACCAACTCAAACCTGTTCGAAGTTATATAATTTGTGACAAAGAGAGCTCAATGTGGAGTACACTAAAGAGTTTTATCGACTCACCAAATCGAGTGGGTCAAGTAGAAGATGTTATAGAGAAGATCTCTCAATATGTGAATGGATTGCAGATTACGAACTCAAGATGAATTTGAATGCCCCAAGTACGATTGATAGAGGTCTATTAGTGGGCATTGAAGGCGGAGGAGAGGTTGGTGCGTAAGAAAAAAAAAGCGCATGCGAGGCGAAGGAAAGGTCGCGCAAGGCCAAAAACAAAGTGGTGGGGAAATTCAGCACATGAAGGTGAGGACAACACCATGTCGCACATTGAAGGAACACCTAAAGGAGGAAAAAATACATCCAGGAAGAGGATCCTTGAGATGGGGAAGAGGTTGCGAATTTAGCGGCATATGCTATAGGTGTGGAGAAGTAAGGTATAGATATTTTTAATGCCCACACACCTAGAATGATGGCAAGCATAACAATGCAAGTGTGCACATTGCACAAGTTGATGAAGATGATGCATCAAGTCGGGAGACAACCCAAAAATGGGAGTGTTGTTGATGTTCAAGTGCACATTATTGAAACTAACAAAAGAAGTTAGAACAAGGGAAGAATTTGTTCGGACAAATTGTAAATCAAGCGGAGAAGTTTGCTGACTTGATAGTAGGCAGTGGAAGCACGAACAATTTGGTTGCTTAAAAATGGTGGACAAGTTGGGGTTGAAAGTTTCATGGTTGTGAAAAGGACACCAACTTTTGGTGATTGACAATGTTTGGTTAAGTTCTAGATAGGGAGATACGAAGATGAAGTTATATGCAACATCATGCCTATGGATACATGTCATGTGCTACTTGGAAGGTCGTGGTAGTTTGATCGAAGGCACATTGTGATGGCCGTGTGTATACTTCCAAGGTGATGAAGAATGGAAAATAATACATGTAATGTCCCTAAATGGACATTTTAAAATAATTTTGGAATCACCGGAAATCCTAGGGCATGATTAATAAAAATTAATCTTTATTGCAAAAGCGTTACAGAAAAATTTACAAATGATGGAAATAATTTCTAATCCCTAGGAAAAATCCAGATTTGTTCCATATAATAACAACTATAAGATAAACTCAAATCAATTTTTTAATTTATTTTTCAACACTAAAAACCAGAAAATACAGATTAACCGTATAGATGATATGTTTATTGAATGTGATAGCATTTTTCAGCCACACTTTGAAATTGGAATTTAATCCTCTACAAGCTTAAATCAGTAATGTCCCCATTTCCGAGCAGTTGGCCTAGGAGGTTTTTCATTCGTCTTAGCCTTGGTCATACCCGAGGGGCTAAAGACACTAGAGGCTATTGGGTATGGATATTTGCTACCACCTTGCTTATTTGTTATAATTTTGCATTGACATGAATTTTAAGTGGCTTGGTGGGGTTAGATGTTATGTTTTGTCGTTAAGGGGGACCTCATAACACTTTAATGTTATAATTCTTCATTGGGGGTCACTTATGTCCCTATGGCGACTTGAAGGGGAAAAGTAACTTAAGTTACTTTATGATTTTTGATTATCTCTAGAGGGGGTCGATTGGGGCCTTTTTGGGTCTCTTGTTGCATGGAAAAATTATATAAGGAGATTTGGGGAGTGTTAGAGCTCATTCTTGCATACACACTTATGATTTTCATTGAGCAACTGCTGATTGCTATCATCTAGCTTGTGGAGTAAGATCCCACAAGATCCCTAGCTTCGGTGGTGAGAGATCCATTCCTAGCTAGTAGGGCATTCTTCGGTGGTGAAAGATCCACCCTAGCTTGTCATTTTGGAGCTGATTCAGGGTTGATTTTCAGAGATTAATTTCAGAATTTTCAGAGAAGGGTTTTGGAAGATTTTTGGGCTTTTGTGGAGAAAAATCAAGGGTTTTCAGATTTGATTTGTGGCAGCGATTAGAGCAGGTTTTGGCGCCATATTTGGAGACACTTTTGAGGGTTTTGGCCTCTTTCCAAGGAGAGACCCACTTTGGGATTTTGCAACAATTTTTGGAAGGGTTTCAGTGTGCCGTTTCTAGATCTGGAGGTTGGGCTCTCTTCTATATCATTGGTAGATGTTATTTCCAGAAATTCAGATTTTTATCTATTTTCTAGGGTTTTATCTACTCAGTTCCAGATTTGCAGCAGTGTTTTTTAGGGCTTCCAGGTGTCCATTTTCAGATTTGGAGGTTGGGATCATTTCTATATGTTTAGTAGATGTTATTTCCAAAATTTCAGAATTTTATCATGTGTATTCGAGAAGATATGAATTTTTGAAGTTTCCTAGCTGCCTAGGGCATTCTGTAATTTTTGGCAGCGATATATTATTCCAAAAATTTCAAAAATAATTTTCTTGTGTTATTTATCATATTAGCAAGCTCTCCATAAATTTTCAAGTGATTTGAATAAGTATTTTGTGAGTTATTGATTTAAATCAGTTCGCTGCCCTAGCTGTTAATTTCTGCAAAAATCAATATTTTATTTGGCTGCAAATTTTCTATATTTTGTGCATTTTTGAGTGGTATCCCACAAGGGATATTTCAAAATCTTCCATAAATTAATATAGCAAGCTGAAAATGACTTCAATTTTCCCCAATTTACTGTAGTGATATTATAGTAAAGTAAAGCCGAAAATAACTTCTGAAGCTGATTATTTGATGAAGCTGATTTCTGATATAGACAGATTTGAAGTGCATATGTAGTCCCTGGATGGAACCACCACACAAAACGTTAGAGTTTTTGTTCCCAAGTCTTTTCCAATGGAGGGTTTTTGTCTTTCTTTGATGCTCCACAGGAGGCATTTTGTCCTCTGAGGTTGAAAGTTGAAGCGGAATGCTCAAACTCACAAAATAAGAATAGTTGATTGAAAACGTGATGCCAAAAGACCCCAAGTGCCCCACTTTATAATTTTACTTTCATGCTTTTCAAGGAAAAACAATAAAAACATCCTTTTATTTTATTTTTACTTTTCCCTTTTCTCACCCTTTTCTTTTATTTCTAATAATAATAAAGTAATATTAAGTTGTCATTTTTTTAATAAAATAAAAAGTAAGTCACTTAGACAACTTAAAATATTAACTTTATTATTATTTTTCTTTATTTAAAAAAGGGACATGCCAGTGTGCCCTTCCCAATAATTGCTTGTTCTCTAGCAATTTTGGTTCATCTTTTACTTCTCCACTCCAATCCTTTACAATGCTAAGATCCCGGATCAATCTCGAACTGTTCACCATGCTTTTGTTGCACCACTCTGATACAACTGGAAGCTGAAAAGCCTGGATCCCAAATCATCCTTGGGCCCAAATTTTCAAACTGTGGGAAAACTTCAGCAAACTCTTCCATTCTAGAAATTTCAAACTTAATCGAAGCTGCTGAAAGTAGCAAGTAGGACCACCATCATGCTTACATTGTGCTTCTTTGATACAAGTAGAAGCCTGTAATCCTTTATCCTCCTTAATGTTGTTAAGAACCCCTCTTCCACATAGATTCAACTTATTACAAATGGTAGTTACTTGTTAAGTTAGAGCTGCCACAATTCCTCTGAATCTCTCCCATTTAGTACCCGGGTGGCTGCAATGATGATTCTCTTTAGTTGAAACCTTTCTCCAACCTTTTCTGTCAAGGATATTCCCTTAAATTGTGTAAACTTGCAGCTGTTCATGATTGATAATAGTAGTTCCAAGCTTGATAGTTTCAAGATCAACAACATGACAATGGTATAATAGCTGCAAAACTGAAACTTCCTTGCAAAATGCAAAAATGTGAGTACTGTAGATGCTAAGAAACACCATACAAGGACTGAAAATACTCCATTAACTGTAACATTCCCATTTTAAGACATTAGAACAAGGGATTTTTTTTTTTTTTTATATAACGTTCTCTGTTCTAATTTAGGTAATTCAGAACACACGACCAAGTTTTAATAATTGTTCTCTGTTCAAATAACGTAATTTAGAACACACAATACTTTTAAAACCAATGTTCTCTGTTCGCATATTTATAATATGGAACACACATTCAATGCCATTCAATCATATAACAGATACCATTCTTTGCTGTAATGACTCGAAGAACTACCGATCTCCCATTTCATGGCTCGGAGTTTCATCGATCTCTCATCTCATGACTCGGCTACTTACCGATCCTTCATGTTAATCCATGCATTGTATACTAAGTATACTTGGTTCTCTTTACCGTTTTCGGTTATCGAAGTGTTCCATTTAAGAGGCCTATCTGAATATCTGTTACCGATATTCATCTGAAATCCTGCTTCTTAAACCAGGTGATTAGGACAACGCAACCAGCAGCTTGCGATACTTTGGCCAAAGATTTTCACATGCTTTGCATGATCATATTCCTAGACGTTATACACATCAATGGAATACGTCATTCACCTCACTTCGTCTGTTATCTAGAATGGTCTTTTCTGACTTCTGTCAGTTCTCTCGTCCAAGGTTAAACTTTAACCCAAGATAGCAATATGAAAGAGTATAGGGAGGCACTCGTGGTGACTAAAGGTACGCAGACATACTTTGTCGACCCTAGTCGACTGCGTGTGTCTAGTTACCTTTAGTCTTCCTGAGTCACTCTGTATACAAGGTCACATTCCTAACTTGGTCCAAAGTAACTTGGTCCAAGCTTATGTAAACTTGATGATTCGATTCGGGAGGGCGTTGTAACATGTCAGCTGCAACATTGTGTCGTCATGAAGGCCCCGCCTTCATGAAGACACCATATTGCAAGCTGAAGACACCATATTGCAGCTGGCGTGTGCCAATGTCCTACGGAATCCTCCCATCAAGGGTTACACATCCAACTAAACGTGTGATTAGATTCTTAACTTTAATTCTATTAAGAATGAGTTTCAGCAACCGTGTTGATCCTCTAACCTCACGGTTCGTTATAGTTGCACAGCTAGAAAAGACTTGAATTGTCTCATAGCTTTATATACATTCACCCTTCCTTACCGAAGGATTGCATATTTTCATCTTAGTTCTTTAATTTAAGCTTCGGACTCATAGTCCACTACAACTTAGCGTAGTAAGATCAACTTACTAAGCTTAACCAAGTATTTATTCGCAACTGAATTCAAATTCAGAATTCCATTTCATTAGACGTCATTGGAATGAGGCCTAATCCCAATTGAATGTATTCATTTAATCACTATAACCTTACTTCAGTTAAGGTTTGTTATGAGGAGATATGACTCCTCATACCGGATATCCTTTTGACCAAAACATCCCAAGAATATTACGAAATCAGAATACAGAATTCAATTGTCCATTTATTAATATTCGTTAGTTTATAGACTAATTCTGAATATTATTCATTTAAGAGTTCATATTTATTTTTCTCTTTTACTAGTGTCAATTTGAAATCCATATTGACTGAAGTGTTAACTAGTTACACGTTTCAACTTAAAAGATTTATTCAAGTAAAGAATAGACATTATGCCCCTTTAAAATCTAACAACCATCATTTGAATAAGTCCAAATTCAACAAATAAAATTATATTCTCAATCATATTCAAACAGTTCCAAGTGGTACAACCATTAGTATAACACACCATCTCCTTTTACTCATTCCTCTAGATTAAAATTTATACATTTTTACAAGTCCACACGACCGGACTTCATTCATGCCAAACAACATTATCAACTCGAAAAGAAAGAAGAATACAACTTTTTCTTTTTCCATTTCCCGGAGAAGAATAATAAAATCTCAGAAAAGATCCATCCCTTAGTTAATCAGAAGAAGCATCATAAAACAACATGTCTTCATTTTTACTCACGGAATCCATCTGCAAAATTTACTTGCACGGGTCAGTTCATCGAACTGAGCATATTAAGCACTTATCATTAAAATGAGGTGCTCTTGATTAACTGTCTCAATAAAAGAACTCTGCTTTTATGAAACGTTTTGAAATTGAGATGGACATCATCTACGAATTAAGTACCGATAAGGATGAATAATTTAACAACCAAATCCCAATAATTATCATCACAATCAGACAAAAGATTTACTAACAACTTTTTCCCAAATAATTACTGTAAACACGCAACACTTTATTCACATTTCCTTACTTGTTTTCTTCCAATAACGCAAGGAGTTCATTCCAGATTTAGACAATTACTACCAAGAGTATTTTCTCTAAATAGTTCCAGATTAAAAGCATCTGTAAGAACTGATACACATATACATATAGCTGTTCTAATGCAATTACTATCAATTCCCTTCCCTCATTATAGATGGAATTTCAAAGAAGAGAATTTAATTAAAATTTAAATAGAACTCCTTCCCTTTTATACTACTCATTTAATTTCAACCAATCAAATGCAGAAGAGAAAGGTAGTCATACACCGTGACAACACTGGTGTTATTTCCCAAAATTCAACAAACAACATAGTACATCTTTCAATTCAGAAAGGAAGAAAAACAATAGATAAAATGCAGTCATTTACGCCAAAGGCAGCGGGAAATTTATTCAATTTCAGATAACAGAATTTCAACTGGATAAGAGGAGAAAATAATTAGTACTTCCGATTACCCACTCAATAATCTCTTTCTTTTCATTACGACCGAACTGGATGATTGAACAAGAAGAGATAACAATCAACGATAACAGTCAAGAGAGAGAACAATTAAAGTCAATAATCGAATGAAAGGAAGAAGATTCATATTACCTCTTCTCATTGCTTGGCCGAGTATCAACTATTTAGTACAGACCTGTTTCCAATAGGGTAATTTCCCTTATACAAGACTATTACAGTAATCATAATTTACTAACTATCATTCAAGGAAGTATTCCAGAATTCATTTTACATCTGACCCGTAAATATCAATAACAACTGAATCTTCCAAATAAAAATCGTTTCCAATAATTATTACCAAAAACAGACACATCCATCTAGAAAGAAATGAGTAAAAGTGTACAGCAAGGCTATATGACCATGATTTCACTGTAATAAATAAAGAAACCATTTTTCAACCACAAGAACAAGAATCTACTCAAGTTCAGTTCCAATCGAACACAATGAAGAAGTTCAAATATGCAGTTCCTATATATATATATATATATATTCACCATTGAATTCAAGGAAGAAATAAAACGATACGCTCTATTCCATCCATCAAATAACCAAGTTACTCTTTCTCAGGTTTAAATAAATTATTTCCCAACAATCATTCATGGATTTCAAAACCAAATAAGGAGTCATTATATCGTTTTAAATCAGGCAAGAGTAAGGACGATGCAATAAATTCGCTTGTCCCTAAAAGAATTCGCATTCCATACACTGTAATACGACCAGAAAAACAGTTCACACAAACCGTTCTATCAAAGCATTCTCATGGTTTTTCAAAACCATTAGCACACACAAAACATAGAAAACAGTTTGCACATCACTGTCACCTTCAGCAAGATCAACCCATAATGGATAGTAAAACCAAATTATCCATTACTTTTAGAATTCAAAACAACAGAGAAGAAACTTGTTTCATCTACCATTTTAACAAGAAAACACCCATTTTCTCCAGTATGCATCCAAAATTACCCAAATCGTATTTATCTTCAAAAGACAACTCAACCCAGAAACCAAATCAAAACAAATCAACATTTTTATTTTACAAAAACACCCAATATAAGAGCAGAGTTCTTTTAATGAAGACGCTTAACAAAGAGCAAAACGGTTTAAAGAAAAGAGCCCAACATGCCTGTAAAACTTCTTGTTGCTTGAAGAAAACCACGTCCGCGCCCTCAGGAGTTATTCTTTTCCACGGCGACAAACAACAAGGTTTCCCCAACGATCTCCTTGTTTCCACAGGCTCAAAAACAGCCGTGGGTAATCAAAATAACAACAATGACCAAAATAATTTGCAGGTTCGAAAGAACCACAACTGCAGAGCAAATACTAGAAAACCAAATGAACACAATAACCACAAAAATTCCTCTTTCCCCTTTCCAAGGCGAGCTGGTCACCAAGACCGAGGCCAATAAATGCATTAAATGCATTTCCCTCTCTTTCTCCACGCCATCTCCAACCTAATCTGCGAGTTTCACTTTTTAAATATTTGCATGTAATTCCATTTTTAGCTACATTGCTAATTAGATACCTCCAACTCCCATGTTCCCGCCAAACTTGGCGTTTAAAACTTCAAGGACATCATTTAATGTCCTTCATTAAATTTAAAACCTTCCCTTCTTATCCTTTCATCGGCATGTATCCATAGGTCCCCTTTTAGGGCTAACATTAGTTTAGGTTACATTATCCATAGCTAGGTATTCACCTAGGTCGCAAATCATTAGGATTTGTAAAAATTTACATCCCCTTTAATTTATAAAATCCTCCTAGGATAGTTATTAGGTCATAGGTTAGAACTTAACCCCATAGTATTTTACTTAATAGGTTCCAAATAAGTTTTACCGACTTACGTTCATAACTAGTATAATGCAGGACGTTCCGTCCAACGCGCATATCTATACCTTGTTCACTTGCATCAAAACTCTTACTGCCTTACGCTTTCGGCGTTACAATTTGTATGTAGTTCGGAAATCGAATCTTTCCATTGGCAGCATGGTGCCGAGTAATTATACCTGTAACCAGGTTCTTTAAAATTTACAACAATCTCCAGCCTGGTTCCAGACTTCGTTCTAATTAGAAAGTAAATCGACAAAGCGACCACAAAGAAGGCCGAAGCATACCTTGGATCAATGAAATTGATTCAAGGTGTGTTGTCAACAAAAATATGAGTTCATCAAACACAAAAGCAAGTCTGCAGTTTCACACTTGCGAAACACAAGTTATAATGACCTCCGTCCCAAGTAAACAAGTTACAATAAGCAAGGGCTCAGATCAGGAACACATTCTTTTTAAGATTAAAAGATGATCAGTAACACATTCTTTTTAAGATTAAAAGATATATCTTAACATAATAATCCTCATTTCCACAATTACAACATTACGAAAAGAGGTTATCATAGTAGCTTCTAAAAATCAAGACGTTACATTAACAGTCACAAACTCAAAATTCCTCCTTCCCATGATTGGAAACACCTGTAATTGCATTCGTATAAGTGCAAATGAAGTGATATGGTGGCTGATAATGGTGGTGACAGCAGCATCAAGGCTGACAATTAGGCTTGTATCTGTCCTAAGTGTGTTCCCCTATCATTTGATGGTAGGATACTATCACTACTTGCTCCCTTCATACCTCTTTGGTGATCCTTTGCACAAATATCTAGATTTGGAGTTACCTTACCATGCTTATGTTGCGCTACTCTGGTATTCATTTGAACTTCTCCTTGAGATCTTCTTGTGGTGCTCATAACTTCCTCAATAGGAAGGATATGTCCAATACAATTTCTTCTTAACTCTAGATGGTACTCTTTACTCAATCCTGTAACTGACAACACCTATGTGGCTACAAATGATGTCATGTAATAGCTGGGAATGATGATGATAACAAACCCAAAGTTGGACATTATGTGGACAGCAGTCTTTGTCATGTTTCTTGTGCAACATAGGTGCAAAATGTGAGCATCATTTCTTCCTCTTATACCTGGTTTGTATTCTTGTGAAAATGAATTTGAATTTGAGCTTCTTTCATCAAACTCCTTGACATCCTTGAAGTGCCTTTGTGCTGTGTCAACAACTTCCTCTATGTGAAAGATGCCTTCAAACACTACCTCCTTTTCCTTGGACTGTGACCATGGCATGCTCAAAATTATGCTCATCGCTTCTAGATTGTTGCCATAATACTTAACATGTGTTCTAAAGATTCTTACCCTGACAACCCAAGCTGTACCTTTTAGCAAATAGCATGGATCAGATTGTATGTGTGCTGTAAAATGGCTGTAACAATCGTATGTCGCTCGAAATTTCTCTCTAAACATGTAGGCTGGAATACTTGCACTTAGTGATCCCAATAGGTGAGACCTCCTACACACATCATCTAGGAAAGAATTTTTCTCATACCTGCAGATCTATAGCTGCTCATGAAAGATATCATCAATCCAAAACATGAATTTATCAAAATGATCAGTAGGAACATAGTACCCTGGCTGCAAAACTGAGTCCCTTTATTCCAAATAAAAAATGTAAAGGCTGGAAACCACCCTGTACTAGCTGAGAACACTTCGACAAGGGTAATGGGCTGAAAACTCCTCCACCATGTGACCGAAAACCCTTCTATGACTGCAAAGAAAGTATGGAAGAGGCTGGAAATATTGAGAACAACAGATCTAAGGTTGGAAACTGCATTCATATTGGCCCTTGGTTCATGTTTCTTGCAGCCAACGCTTATCCCTACTATGTATAGTTGGTGACTTCTAACAAGAAAGCCCCATTTTGCAAATATCTCATTTGGTGGCCATCTTAGGAGAGTAATATTGAGTATATCTAAAACAAACCAAACATTATTATATTGAAGTATCTTACCTGAGGAGAGATTCTCGGTTGACTCTATGCATTGAGTGGCTAAAGCCACTTGGTTTCTCTGAAAATATACCTCATACAGTAATGACTCAAATTTTTCAATACTTGGAAGATTGATGGGTGCTTCTTGGGCTAAAACAACTTCAATTTTGGGCACTTGGCATTCAACATGTAATGCATGTTCTTCCTTTGCATTATTAATACAAACATTTTGTTTATTGGGAGTCAAACCTTTGTGTAATGAAGACCCTATGAAAATGAGAGTCATAACTTGCATGGTGGATTCCTCTATGGACTGCTCACTAACTTCTTTCGGATTTGAATTAGACAGTTCTTCTTGCTTCCTGATTACAATGGGGAAATTCTTTTCCTTAATTTTGTGTAGGTGTTGCTTTGCTTGAATGGCTATCGACTTAGCTTCCTTAGCTCTTCTTAGCCATTCATCACACCTTTTTGGGTCCTCATTACATCCTCTGCGCTTGTCTGCAATGTGGTTAGTTTTTTTTCCAGCCACATTCTCTGGTTTTTTTCTTCCTTTTGGTTTTGGCTCTTTGGCAAATTCTTGAGGCTTAGATTTTGACCCTTTCTTCTTCTTTATTTCTATCTCCATCCATGCCTTTAGATCCTTTTGATATTCTTGCAAAGCTTGCAACATTTCTAACATGGATTCTTGCATTGTCCTTATGATTCACAGGCTGGTAAGGACACAACTTTGATACCATTGTCATGTCCCTAATTGGACAATTTTAAATAATTCCGGATTCACCGAAAACCCTAGGGTAGGATTAATAAAAACTGATTTTTATTGCAAAACCCTTATGACAAAATTTACAAATGCTGGAAAATGATGGAAATAATTTCTAAACCCTAGGAAAAATCCAAATTTGTTGCATATAATAACAACCATAACATAAACACTGAAATCAGATTTATTTATTTATTTTTCAACACTGAAAATCAGAAAATACAGCTGACCGTATAGATGAGATTTTTGCCAGATCTGATAGCAATCTTCAGCCACATTGAAACTGGAATTTAATCCTCTACAAGCTGAAATCTTCCATAATTTACTGTAGCGCACTGTATATAGAAAAATCTGAAGTGCATATGTAGTCCTTGGATGGAACCACCACACAAAACCTAAGGGTTTTCGTCCCCTAGTCTTTTCCATCGGAGGATTTCACCTATGATGCTCCACAGAGGGGTTTCGTCTTTTGAGGTCATAAGCTACTGATGGAATGCTCAAACTCACAAAACAAGAATAGTAAATTGAAAAAGTGATGCCAAAAGACCCCAAGCGCCCCACTTTTATAATTTTACTTTCATGCTTTTCAAGGAAAACGAACCAAAATCCTATTTTATTTTTATTTTTCCTGTTTCTCACCATTTTATTTCATTTCTAATAATGATAAAGTAATATTAAGCTGTCACTTTTTTATTAATAAAATAAAAAGTAAGTCATTTAGACAACTTAAAATATTAATTATATTATTTTTTTCTTTATTTAAAAAAAGAGACATGACAATACACCCTTAACTAGATGAGGGAGAACACAGAGAGTGGAGTAAGGTTTGAAGGTTCCATTGTTTTCAAGAAAGAAGTTCGTGAATGAGAGGAAGCAAAATAGTGCATGTTTTGCACTAATTGTGAAGCTTTGTGCAAAGGGAATTCCAAGATCTGATGGCGAGGAGAGTTGAAGCTCTTTCGTCCGAAGTGAATGACATGTTGAGTGAGTTTGTGGAAATGATCTCAAGAAACCAAAAGGGTTGCCGTTTGTGAGAAACTCACCGCATGGATTTAATCCCGGGATCAAGTATGCCGAACAAGGCAACATAGAGGATGACACTGCAAGAGAATGCAAAGATACAAAAGCAAGTATAGGAGATGGTGGATAGAGGGATGATCAAAGAAAGTCTCACCTTCGTGTAGTACCAACAGCTTCTACCAACGAAAGGTGGAGAGTGGCGTATGTGTTCTGATTCTAGAGCAATCAACAAGATCACCATCAAGTATAGGTTTCCATTGCCGTGCATGGATAACATCATGGGTTGTTTGAGTGGAGCCGGATACTTCAACAAGATGGATTTGCGGAGCGGATCTCACCGTATTCATATAAAAGAAGGTGACAAGTGGAAGACTCGCATTCAAGATGCAAGAAGGATTGTATGAGTGGCTTGTAATGTCGTTTGGATTGAGCAACACATTGAGTACCTTCATGAGGTTGATGAATGAAGTCTTGAAACCATTTTTGGGAAAGTTTGTGATTGTGTACCTAGATGACATTTTGATATTCAATAAGATGCGAGAAGAACATTTGTTGCATTTAAGGCAAGTGTTCCAATGGTTATGGTGGGAGAAGTTCTTGAGCAATTTGAAAAAGTGTATGTTTATGCAAGAAGATTTTGTGTAATCGGGATTTGTGATTTCTCACGTAGGGTTAAAGATGGATCCAAAGTAGGTCTCGTCTTGATAGTGGAGTGGCCATCGCCAAGAAGTGCTTTTGAAACACACATTTTTCATGGGTTGGCAAGTTTTTACTGCAAGTTCATCAAGAATTTAAATGAAATGTGTACACCTATCATAGAGGCCATGCGAGGGGATAGGAAGGATTTTGTCTAGATGTTGAAAGAAATTTTCGACAACTAAAGATGAAGGTGAGACAAAAACCAATGTTGGCATTACATGGTTTTGCAAAAGTATTCCAAGTAGATTGTGATGCTAGTGGCATAGCCATTGGCGCAATGTTAAGTCAAGAGGAAGGCCAATAGATTATTTTAGTGAGAAGTTGAATGATGCACAGAAAAAGTATAGTATATATGATTAGGAGTTCCATGCAATTGTGCAAGTTCTCAAGAAATGGAGGCACTACCTATTTTTGAAAGAGTTTGTGTTGTTTACTAATTATTAGGCACTACAGTTCATAAACAATCAGGGGAAGCCAAATCAAAGACATATGAAGTGGGTAGAGTACCTATAAGGATACACCTTTGTGTTGAAACGCTGAAGTGTAAAATTTGTCAGAGTTGTTGATGCTTTGAGTAGGCACAATATTTTGTTAACGAAAATGAGAGTGGAAGTCTTGGGTTTTGAATCCATCAAAGATTTGTACGTGCGGGATGGGCGATGTCTGGAACTCTAATGTCCCTTTTTCCAAGCAAGTTCGATTTCTAGCATTTGAGCCCATTCCACTTCCCGTGGGCAAGAAGGAAATGATCAACGAGTAATTGTCATGTTTTTCAGTTATTTTTGTGAGCATTGCATTCTTTTTTAGTAGTTTTCCAAGTATAGTCAAGTCGGCTGGGGAAGATGAAAAGCCAATGGAAGAATAGAAGGAAAAATGAACTATTAATTCCCCCAAGGAGGTCGGTTTTCTTAAGAAGACTTTAATTGGTTTTGGTGCTACATCAAGGTATAAGAAGGGGTCACTTGGCTCATTTGTGCATCATCATCATCATCTTGTCTACTAATAACTTTGCATGGTTTTTGGGCTGATTGCTCAACTATCTCCACTTGAGGACGAAAACCCTCTTGTGTGGCCAACAAGTGAGGATGAAAACCTTCCTTGTTTGATTGAAGAACGAAAAATCTTCAATTCAACGAGCATTCTCCATCCCGGGGTTTCCAAGGAGCTTCAAAGAAGATCGATTTTGCATCTTTTCAGCTAAGGTTTGGTCGAAGAAGGGCTGCTTTAGTTCAATAGAGATTTTCAGGCTCTCTCCTAGGGTAACGACCTGCCTTGTGGAGGATCTTGGGGTTTTCTAGGGCACGGCAACATCCAACTCAACCATCATTGTGTTTCTCATATTTTTAGTAGTTGGAATCTACATTTGGACTTCATTTTGGGGCTTGGAATCCTTCATTTCCAGCCATTTTTTTAAGGGTTTTCATTGCTGTTATTTTATTTAATTAAATAAATTTCAGCTGGGGTTTGAAGGCTTATTTCTTGGTTAATATTTGTTCTAAAATATTTCTAAGTTTCCCTACATGCTTTGGATGGTGTGAGTGATGCATTTTTGAAGAGATATTGCATTTTCCTTGCTGCTGTTATAAAAAATCAGACTGTTGTACCTTGCTGTCATAATTTTCAATTGGCTGACATAAAATTTCAGTTTACTATCTATTGGAGTTTTGTGCAATTTCCCTTGTTTCAGTTAGAGCCCATAAAGGGACATTACAACAACACCCACAAGTGTTGATAGGACCCCTTGGTTAAAGTATTTTGTGCGAAGGCCTATTGTTCATAGCGGAGACAATTGTGCATTTCAAAAGGGTCAATGCAGGGAGAACTTGGTCAAAGAAAAGTATAGGGCGAATTTACATGACACTTTAGATTGGATAAGACCTAAGCATAGTTAGAAGAGAGTTACTTTTGGCCAAGGATGAGTATGGATTTGCGCAAATTTGTACAAGAATGAAAGATGTGTCAATTGGCCAAAGGTAGACCTTAGAACGTGCGGTTGTACCAACGTTTTCCCATACCAGAGAAGCCTTAGGAGGATATAAGCATATCCTAGAATGTAGGTTTGCCTAGGATGCAAATAGGAGTTGATTTCATCTATCTCGGTAGTAGACATATTTTCAAAAATGGCACATTTTATTACTTGTAGGAAGACTAGTCATGTGACTCATATCACAAACCTTTTCTTCAACGAGGTTGTAAGATTGCAAGGATTATTGTGTAGCATTGTGTCAAATAGGGATACGAAGTTTGTTAGTCATTTTTGCTTGACATTATGGAAAAGGTTGAATACAAAACTACAATTTAGCTCAACATATCCTTCGTAGACAGGATAGATAGACGGAAGGAGTAAATCAAAGTCTAGGAGATATGCTCAAATGTTTGGTTGGGGATAAACTAGGAACATGGGACTTGGCATTGACACAAGCGAAATTCTCTTATAACAACTCAATTGATCGGAGCATAAGAAGAACACCATTTCAAGTTGTATATGGAACTAACCTACAAGGAGCTGCAGAATTGCAAGACTTACCGTTGTCACCCAGAAGTGCACCCTGATAGAGAATGATGTGTACTCTCTCTTCCGTTGACAAAATTGGAACACCTCAAGGTTGTGGGAACCTATAACTGAGGTGAACCTCCAGAGTGGGTTGGTTCCCTTGTGAATCACCTGAAAAACTAATAAAATTGACAAGGAAAAGGGAGAAGGAATGCGGAAAATATAAAATTGAGGTGATACACCAATGATTTGACACACACATGTACTACTGCATACAAAAATATAGAGATCCACACACATGCACAACTTTAGGCTAATCTGCATAAATAATTCAAAGGTTTAGGCAAGGGGCAGCAGTGTAGGGAATAAATTCCACAACAAGGCAACACAATACCCTAACAAACACAAGGAATACTCAGAAAACCAGCGATGTAGAAGGCAAAAATGGAGCTTTTCTATTCAGAGATGCAAGTACAAGCTAGGACTACAATGTAGAACAGCCAAAAGAAGTGTGTATGTCTTTCTTTCATCAAGAATAAGCCTTTAAAAGGCTGCTGCCCCTAACCTGCGTTGGAAATTGTGCATGCAAGCACTTTAAATAATAAAATATTCATCCCTTGACTGTTGGAAGCATGCAAGTGCCCCTGAAATAGTAAATAAAACTCCTGCTTTGCTGCTGCGTAGAAGTCTGGACCTGCTGCCTTTACCTTTTTTGGCTGTCTTTTTCTGCTTTTTCTTTTGTCCTTTTGTGCCTTACCTTTTTGCTAAGGCTACGTTGAGAACTAGGCATGCTGGCTGCTTTGAAAGGCATGCAATTACTGTTTTAAAGCAAGTAAATTAATAAAATATTCACACCTTTGACTGCAGCGTTGAATCTTAGAGGTAAAAGCATGCAAATAACCCTTAAATTCCACCCTAAAGGCTCTTAAACTTGGCGCCAATTCCATGTATAATTAGCTGTTGCTAATTTAATTAATACTTGAGGCCCACAACTCCTCTATATGGCGCCAACCCTTAGGATAATTAACTGCTAATAAACCTCTTATTTTTGGCGCTGCTTTTCTAATTTATTTTGGACCACAGATTAGCTGCCTTTACCTTTATTTTTAGCATCAAACTTTGACTTAACTGCTGCTCCTTTCTTCTTATTTTTAGCGCTGCCTTTAATTAACAGTTGCTCCTAATTTTGGCGCTGATTCCCATGCATTAGCTGCTTCTAATTTTGGCGCCAATTCTCATGCATTAGCTGCTTCTAATTTTGGCGCCAATTCTCATGCATAGCTCTTTTCTTGTGCATGCTTTTTTGCATTCTATTTTGGACACTTGCTATTTTTAGCATATTCTAAAAATAGCCATTTTTTCCATCCACACAATTTTCATCTAGAACACTTTGTTTTTAGCGAATGCTAAAATAGCAAAACGCTAAAAATTGCCGTTGTGCCAAAAATAACCAACTTCTTAAAAATACCTTTGTTCGATCTTGCAAGGAAAAATATGGTAACATTTTGGCGACATCACGGGATTGTTTGCCTACTAAACAAGAGATTAGTAGCCTTCCGCATCCATTGGGCTATGGAGTCAATACTCGTTAATGACTTGCATCCTCTGAACAAAAGAACCGAAATACCTTCTCCAATGAAAAGAAAAAATGTGCATGCAAGCACTTCTTGGAAAGGAAACTAACTAGAAAACTGGAAAACAATGTGCATGCAAGCACTTATTGAATTGAAATCCTAAACTACCCTACTCTAACCAGACAGAAAAGGAAAGCTAAACAAAACCACAGATTGGTTGAGAGAAATAACTCCCTTTCCTTAGAAAGTGGGGCCATGAGATCAGTTTTGCAACTAGATCGCATGGTATGAGTGCAGACATGGCTTGCACTATCGACTTGCCCAAAATATTAGCCCATAAATGAATAAACACCTCTGGAGGATCTGAATTCTGTCTTTGTAAATGTTGAGACTGATTTTTGACAACTTGAAGCTCTTTCTTATGCTCAAACGAGCACAACTGATGGCAACTCTGTTTGTGGATATAAACTAGCCAAATACCTAATTGGACATAGTCTTCTCATGACTGACAAACTGATTTTTCTGATCTGCCCCTCTTACATGTGTAATTTCATCATTTGGAATGCTTAAGCCCTTTTACTGCTCATATTGGATGCTTGTAGACTAATCTGCAACATTTGCTACCTCATCTTTTGCAAACAACTTCATATTTGATTCCTTTTCAAGCTCAAAGGAAGATTTAATAATAAGAGACGCTTCATGGTAGAAGATAGATGATGGAGGTGTAATACTTACAATTGCAATTGGCTCTTCTTCATCATCGATCCTTCTGAGTCTGATAAAACCTCATCCTTTGCAAGCTGATCTAATATTGATATAGGCTCAAGATTGCTGAACTGATCCTTAGAAACACTCACACGCTCCTTCAAAATATTAACTTTACATTGTAGCTCAAGAGATCTGAGAAAACTTTGTCTAACTTTTGCATGCTGGTCATATTCCTCCTGCTGCTCTGTAACGTCAACCACTTTCATGCACTCCTCTACGGTAGGCTTAACCAACTGTGGGATATGTATGTCCTCAAACTGTAAGCTCCATTTTGTCGATTTGGTTCATTCCATAATAGACTTGGGAATATGACGGAAGGAGTGGGTTGGGTTGCTTCTTGATTTTGCAATGGTTGAGATGATTGGAGAGGGGTAAGATCCTATGGAGGAGAAGCTTTTAGAAAGCTAGGAATTTGGAAATTGGGCTCTAGTTGAAGTGGTTGGAAAGTAGAAATAGGAGGGCCGCATCATGATACTGAAGAATTACCCCATTGACGGGTTTCTCAACACTATATTGGTAAGCTTGCACCTCTTCATTCCACTTTGATATTTGTGGTATCAACTCGGACACAAAGTCTATCTTCTCTTGACGGCTACTTCGTATAAGACCGGCCCATGGGTAGGGTACTCGAAACCAAGCTTTACTGCTTTGATAGTGCTTGTTGCCCTCATCATGTACCATCTTCAACTCCAAGTGTAGTACCCGTCATCTGAAAATCATCATGAAAACAACCTGGAAGAGTGTGTATTCCTTGTGTTTATTAGGGTATTATATTGCTTTGTTGTGGAATTTCTTCCGTACATTGTTGTACCTTGCCTAAACCTTTGAATTATTTTTGCAGATTAGCTTAAAGTTGTGCATGTGTGTAGATCTCTATATTATCTCGTATGCGGTAGTACATGTGTGTGTCAAATCATTGGTGTATCATCTCAATTTTATATTTCCCACATTCATTTTCCCTATTCCTTGTCAAATTTGTTAGTTTTAGGTGATTCACAAGGGAACCAACCCACTCTGGAGGTTCACCTCAGTCACAGGTTACCCATAACCTTGAGGTGTTCCAATTTTGTCAACAGAAGAGAGAGTACACACACCATTCTCTATCAGGGTGCACTTTTGGGTGACAACACTAACTACACAAAGAATAAAGGGGTCTAAAAGCGAGGATTTTGTAGGATACATGGAAGAAGTGGAAATAAAGATTTCTTAAGGGAACCTATAATAAGCTGAAGTGGATAACGGATAATTAGATTTCCCCCTCCTTCCGGAGGATCCTCAATTCTTGTAATTCGAGAATAGGAGAAGAAATTATAAAGAGACGTTTCTTTGGGATAATTCACAACGGTCAAACAACTAACTTTTGGACAAACACTTAGGATGGGTATTTTCCAATCATTACTCAATTTCCTGATTTGAAGCCAACAATGGTAGACCTTCATGAAAAGGGCTGGGTTAAGGTTGTAAATTATTGCAAGTCTACATTGAACCAATGCAAGATTCCTACTCATGAATGACCAATTCAGTTAGGGGAGGCTAAAAAAAAAGCGATGGTTGATCACATTTTATAGTCAAACTCTTTCAAGCTCTGAATGGTCGGACTCAATAGCATGGGTAAACAACTCCACAAGTATCTATTTTGTTTCAGTTGGATATAAATATCTATGCAATTTAACTCCCCACCATTTAAGAAAAATTTTCAACCGCCTAAGGCAAGAAGTTCTATGGCTGAAAGTAATCTTCTTTGTATGGCTGTTATTGAGATGAAGAGTCCTTATTGGAGATAGGCTTATGAAAAGAGGGTTTAATGGCCCTTTTAGGTGTGTAATGTGCTTGGCGAATGCTGAAACTATTACTCATCTTTTTCTACAGTGTCCCTTTGTACTTCAACTGTGGCAACATTTGGCCAAGTTATTTGAGATTCCTTGGTGTGGAATTCAGGCTCTTGAACAACCGTTCAGAGAATGGGGAAAACATATAAACCATGGCCAAAATCTTTTGCAGGTATTATGGAGTGGTATAACCCTTTTGTTATGGAACACATGGAAGGAAAGAAATAGAAGAATTTTCCAGCAGGAATGTAGAGACATCCCATTTGTTTGGGAAAAGATAAAGATGAATGTTGCTGAATCCATTAAGCATAAATTACACTTCCTCAAAATCTTTCAACACAATGGGTTAATTTTATTAAAAAGTTACCTTTAAATCTCTCAAGTACCACCTTGTTTGCTTCTAAACCAAGAAGGCAACATCAAATAAATGGAAAGTGGTCTGCTCCTCCGGATGGGTTCGGCAAGTTGAATACAGATGGTGCTTCTAGAGGAAATCCGGGCAATGCTAGCATGGGAGGAATAGGCAGATTTTCTGATGGTTCAGTGGCCTTTTTCTTTTCAGAAAAATTGGGTCATGCAACAAATAATTTCGCTGAAATCAAGGCAGTTTACAGAGGTTTACAAGAAGCAGTGAAAATTGGTTGGCAAAGGATTCAGGTGGAGTTTGATTCTCTACTGATCATTATCCTTTTATCCAATTTTGTTGTGACTAAGGGCAAAAATTGGCAAATATTAAGAGAGTGGACAAAATTCACAGGTTGATGGAAAAGTTCCAAGAGATCAATTTTAACTATGCTCCTAGAGAGCAAAATAAAGTCGCAGATGCATTAGCAAATTGGGCCCTGGATAATCACAATCTTGTTTGTTATGGTCCATCGAAATGGTGGTCGTCCAAGCTTCAAGAAGATCTTAGACAGATATTAGATATAGATTTGATTCAATGATAGCTGTTAGTATGACTTCTTATGTTTCTAATGCCTAGGCTTGGACTAATAGCTTTTATGCCTGGCACAATAGAATTTGTACACTTTGATTTCTCTATAATATAAGTCCTTTTCTAATTCTTTTTAAAAAAGAAGTTAAAGTGGATGAAAATAGGGCCATGTAAGATTTTGACGAAGTTTGTGAAACCACTTACAAGATTGAATTGCTAGAAGGCATTGATATTCAAATATATTCAATGTGGCGGATCTGTATCTATACTGTAGAGGTCAGAAAAATGTTAACTCAAACACACATAAGATGGCAGGTTGGATTGGAGCCAACAGATGCCACAAAAGGTGCTGGAAGAAGAAAAAAGGGTGATTGACATCGAGTAAAAAAACACGCAACAAGGAGTAATTGGTCAAATGGAAGGAAGCGAGGTTGAGGATGCTACTTGGTCGAGTGCCACAAAAGTTGCTCGAAATGCAACTTTGCTCACTTGAGTAGGAGCTCAAGTTTTCAAAATTACCTAAGGTGTATGATGCAGGAGCATTCAGGTTCACATGCAATCATGTATCAACCAAAAACAAGCAAGATCATTTTCTGTATCATTTGTGTTGAGGGCGGGCCGCGAAACCTAGCACAAGTATACTAGGGTCATGAAAGCCTAGCGCAAGCTGCAAAAGACTATTGCGCATTTTTGGAAGCCGTAAAGTACTAGAGAAATCCACGCAATACTACAAGTCTGCATTGGAAGCCGCAAAGTACTAGAGGAAGCCGCAAAATACTACATGTTTGTTGGATGCCGCGAGGGTCTCGGTTAAGTCATTGGTTATGCTTTGAGTCTTGTGATGGGTCCTTTGGGCCTTATCTTTGTAATGTTCCATAATTTTAGGGGTTTAGTGGTAGTGTGTAGCTAATTTCAAGGTAACATTTGGGTGGCTTGCATGCCTATATAAACAAATCCCATTTTCCTTTGGAATAGAGGTGGTGATCGGCGAGAGTTTAGCTTGCAAGTGTGGTATTTGGTCTGAGAGCCGACATTTTGGTTTGCTATTGCTTTCTAAATTTATTGTGTGTGCATTTCCTCGAGTTAATTCAATTAACCAGATACTTTGTTTCTGTTGTTTAATTCTGATATGTGTTCTTATACATCTTTTGTATAATTTTGCATGAGTCTCTAAAGGTTGTGTGGTCTAAGGCGACTCTTCATTGGGCTCCCTAACCGTGTCTACATCAAGACGGAAGTACAAAATGAATATAACTCAATAATGAAGAACGAAACTGGAGCTGATAAAATTACCAAAACGGAAGGTGCTATAGGCTGTGAGCGGTTGTACAAAAAGTAAAAGGTGGATAGATCTATTGACAAACACAAGGCAAGATTAGTAGCTAATGAATTTGCATAGAAGGAATACATTTTGGAGAGACCTTTGCAACTGTAGCTAAGATAAATATAATTATAAATACTTTTATTTTTAGTTGTTAGAGTTCTTTTTAGCATTCCTAATTAGTTATTGTAACTTGTTGGAGCTTTGAGTCCCAATGACCTATAACGGTGTTATATGGACCTTAACATTATTTCTTTCTTTCATAGGCACATTTTGGATTAGAGTCATGGCAACATTGCAGTTTTGGATTTGGTAATATAGCTCAAGAATTGTAACTTGATCATCTGATTCAAATCATGGGGTGTAGGATGGCGGTTTGAAGGGCAGCCTTGTAACTTGGCTAGCAAACTATGGGTTATAAAAAATGCAATGGAAAACTGTTTCAGTGAACCTAAACATATTTAAATGTGGAATATTTGTAGAATAATGCAACTTCTATTCAAAGAGAAAGCATAGGGTAAAGCGCATAGGTGTACAATGTTCTAGGAGTTTGAAAAATGAAGATACCTGTGATCAAAAGGGGTAGAACATTTCGCAACTGATTTTCATAGACTGTTGTCAAAGAATACAAATGATCTTTTGATGTTAGATACACAAGGCATGCTAACAATGAAGCCTTCATGATCCCTTAGGGTCAAGAGGTATACAATATATATCATCACAAGAAGGTAATTGTAAAAGATGAGGGTCACAAAATGATTCATCTTCTCTTGGAGTGACGGTTCATCTTCCCGCAAGTGTGATGGTTCACCTTCATGCATGTGTGACGGTTGGACATCCAACATCTTTGTTTATTGCTAGGTGCTTTGAAATGGTGGGAGCTTGAGAACTTGCCTCGAAGCAGCAGACGCTATGAGATGGCCAGAGAGTGCTGATGGTCTTGCGTGGTGTTGGAGATTTGCGAGTTATGCTGCAAGGCATTGTGTAAGTGTGCAGGGGTTCGTGGAGGTTGCATTGTGCAGTTTGCACAATTTTAACTTAGTGCTTTGCTTCAACTCGGAGTGTTCCAATAAAATTGGGCAATGTCTAGAGAAGTAAAAACATGTTGGGATGATGGCGTGGGAGTATTGTAGAGATCAGCCTATGTAAATGTCCTTGGTGACATGCGCTACCTCGAGGCATGCAAATCGAGTGGAGTGTGGAACAAGGATAACTAATTTTGATGCTTCCAATCCTAGGTAAGTCATTCAAATGGTCCAAGTCAATTTGAAGTGGAACATTACCTACTCATGCTGCATTGCGCTGAATGGCATTACACTCACACTTGTTTGTTCATATGAGGAAGGCATATTGGAATGTGCAAATGTGGCACAAAAACTTTATAACTAAATCTCAACAAGAGTACCACGATGAGAAGGTAGTCTTGAGGACCCCTCCCATGCTCGGATCATTCATCACCCCTTGGGAAGCAATGGACACCATTGTTGTTAGGCTCGAGCTTTTGGGTGATGGTGTTGAACCAATGCCTTGAATCAAAAAGCAAGTGGCGTGTCAATGTTGAATCCAATCCCTGAGAAGGAATGTAGGATGTTGGAACCTTGAGAAGAGATGTACATTTTCCTCGTTGTTCCCCAGTGTGGCCTGGTGCTTATGCGATGGTGTTTGAGAGTGTATCGCTGCTTCTATTAGCCTAGTGTAGAGCCTGCTATGGATGCTTGTGAATGCCAAGAGGCATATGTCATATCCCACTTGATTTGTGAATTAAATCTTAGTGGTTGTATTAATTTATTGTTGTTAGCATGTGTTAGTACATGTACGGGCATGTGTCTTTATAAAGATACCCCTTTTACTTTAATTAAGTAGTTAATAAATAAATATTGTGCGGGAAAAATTCCCATAATAAATTAGGTTATAGTGAGTTATTAGGGTGGTTGATTTACTGGTTCATGGGTAAATCAAATAGGGCATATCTTGTCATTTGGGGTTAATGGAGTATGGACACCCCTCATGTATTCACCTTTTGAAAATCAATAAAATACTCTTCGGTTGTGTCTAATATTGCTCTAAAAGTGGTATTAGAGCCTCTTAATGCCATTCTTGACTTGAATGTTTTGCATAGAAATAGTTTGGCATGATACTTATTGCTGTTTGTGTTAATGAGGTGTGGAAAGAGGAAATAAAGAGGCATGCTTTTTAAGAAGAAAATGCTTGGTAATCCAAATCTACAAATAAGCCAAATCTACAAATAAGGCATTTCAATCAGATGAGGTGTTGATTTTGCTGATCAGAAGCACCAAAAAGTGATTATTACTGGCTGTAGTGTTCCTAAAGCGTTGAAAAATCAGTTTTGAGTTCTGGGGGCTTGTGTGTTAAAGCTGAAGTGCCATTCATGTTTTTTTAAAACTGCTTTTTTGTCTGAGGCACTGGAATGGAGAATAGAATTTTGTCAAAAGAGAGGCGCTAAAACTGTCTAATCATTCTTGAGAAGGCATGGTGCTAGCTCCAAGGGTACAGATCTGATTGGTGTTGAAAACAATGGTGGGGTGCTGAAATCAAAAGTGCAGATTTAAATTGACAATCTATTCTTGCAGATGGCGTTCAAAGAAGGAACAAATACATCAGTATTTGCTGCCCTGAAATATGGTACTGGAATGAAAGTGGTGCAGCCATAAAAGCCGAAGTTTGTTTTTTTGGATTCTTCCCAGACTTTGCATAGAGCGTGGGCCCCATCTCTTTTATTGTCAAGCACAATACATTCATTTGCCACATAAAAACACACACAAAGGGATATTTTTACTGCTGCTCATATTCACAGGTAAGTGAATAAGCAAGAGAGAAGCTTTTATCATTATTATCGTGCAAACTCAGGCAAATAGTATTTTGAAATTGAAATTGAAATTGAAAGATTTTAATTACGTCCACGAGATCGGCAGGTCTATGGGACCAAGTGGTTATCAAGTTTTATGAAGTCGCGTGAACAAGTGGGTGGTCTGAGGTTCAAACCCTCACAAGTCTCCTTTTGGTCAATTTTATTTTATTTTTGGTCGAAATTGCGGTTCAAGTTATGTGTTGTAAGGGAGACACAAGGATTATTTAAACGAGTGTAATGGTGATATAAGGGCGTACTTGTATAAAGATAGACAGGTCTCAGTTTCTTAAACACTTTGTGATATGGTTCTACTTGAGGGTAAAGGAAAAACTCTAGCAGTGTACCTATCGTTTTGTCAAATTTTTGTGGTATCATGGCTAAAATAATAGGCTTAATCTCGGAATCTGGGAGAGTAACTCCTAAAAATTATAAGGAATGGAGCATGAATATGGAAAACACCATGGTTTTCAACGAGCTATGGGAACTAGTTGAAAAACAAACTACACTCCCTAACGATGCTGCAAAACTAATTGAGTTTCAAAAATGTGATAAGCATGCACTTGCTTTGCCTAAATCTTCTTGTTTTTCACAAGTGATTATACACATTGAGGCCATTAAAACTGATGCTTGAAAGGCTTGGAAATCACTGAAAGATTTGTAGACAAATAGCAAGCCTGTAAGAAGATTGATCTCCTATTGCAGCTACTGAATACAAAACTCAACAAAGATGTGCCATAATATATCTCAAGAGTTAAAAATTTGAAACAAGAGTACTGTACCATTGGCGGGGAAATTGACGATGAGATGCTCATTTCTATCATTCGAAATGGACTTAGCTCCAGTTATACAAATTTTGTAGAAATGTTGCAGCTTAGTGATAAGCTTAATAATGCCACATTTGATTCCATTTGTGAATTGCCAGCCTGTAAGAAGATTGATCTCCTAATGCAGTTACTGAATACAAAACTCAATGAAGAAGAAGATGTCTCAGAATACATCTCAAGGGTTAAAAATTTGAAACAAGAATATTGTACCATTGGTGGGAAAATTGACGATGAGATGCTCATTTCTATCATTCTAAATGGACTTAGCTCCAGTTATACAAATTTTGCAGAAATGTTGCAGCACAGTGATAAGTGTAATAATGCCACATTTGACTCCATCTGTGAATTGCTCACACAACATGAACAACAATTTGCCAAGAAGAAGAGCAATAAGCCCATAGAGGATGCATACTTTACAAAGGTAGGGAAACACATAAGAGAGACTAGATATGAGCATAAGAGGCACTTTTAGAAACACTCTCCGAAGCATTCTCCGGACTCCTCCAAACATAAGTATCAACACAGGCATAAGCACTCTTCTCGGCCATGTGATTATTCATTCTCATCTTCCAGTTCTAGTAGCAAAGAGTAGAGATGTTATAACTGTGGTGGTATAGGACACTTTTCTAAAGAGTGCCCCTCAAGAAGGAGGTCCTCTCAACATAGACAGAAGGCGGAGGCTCATTATGCTAGTCACTCTAGTAGATCTTCTGGTCACTCTAGTGGATCTTCCGGTTACTCTTTTGGATGTTCTTTTGATACATGGTCTGATCACAAAGTTTCTTGCTTCGTGGAAATAGCTGAAAATGTGTTCTAAGAGACAAAGACTCACCCATCTTGTGCGAGCTGCTAGGCTCAAGATTGGGATCTGCTATAGTGGTATTTTGGTTTTGGCTTGTGTTGTTTTCTTGTCTTGTTTTGTTGAGATCATTGATGCGGAGCAGATAGAGTAGTTGGATTGGTTTTCTCGCTGCACAGCTTCTCACCTCTCACCTGATAGGGGGAAGACATTGTATAGTGGCCTTCAATCAGTCGTCAGTGATTGTATAGCTGATGGTGTTGCTAGCATAGGGAGTGTTGAGCAAAGGGGAATCGATGGTGTTGTTGGGCATCAGGGAGATGTACCATACAAGATGTACGACATTATCACTGGATGTGCTTCTGTGAGGCCTTATGTGGATCGATGTAGTTGAGCAGACATTGATTGTGCTTATACTGCAGTACAGTACAAATGGTCAAAAGGGGATGAGCATGTTAGTCAAGGTGTTCATCATTCATGCCACAACTTGTAGGGTAACGGGCTTTTGAGCGAAGTGGCATAGGTTGATCAGTACCAGAATGTACAGTGCGCCAACTTGTAGATTCCAGCAAAGTCTACTGTAAGACTTTACAGTTGCTCTAGATCCTTTACTATACCCCTTTGGATCAAGGGGGCTTTGTTGGATTTGTGATCCAAAGCTTAGTGGTTGTATTTATTTATTGTTGTTGGTATGTGTTAGTACATGTATGGGGCATAATTCTTTATAAAGACACCTCCTTTAATTAAGTAGTTAATAAATAAATTTTGTATGGGAAACATTCCCATAATAAATTAGGTTCTACTTTGCTATTAGGGTGGTTTATTTATTGGTTCATGGGTAAATGAAATAGGGCATATCTTGTCATTTGGGGTCAACGGAGTATGGACACCCCTCATGCTTTCACCCTTTGAAAAGCACTAAAATACTCTCTGGTTGCATCTAATATTGCTCTGATATTAACTGTACTCTGAGTCTTAGATGAGGGGTGTATGTGGAGTCTGTACCCATGTTGCCTTCTCAAGGGATGTCTGGAAACTCCATGTACACGAGAGCATATTGCAGATGATGTGGCACTGATTTTGGGGCAGGTGAATCAGAATAACACGACTCTGATACCAAACATGCAGTAGCACAAATTCTGGGATAAACCAATTGGAATAGAGGAAGTATCATGCCATTGTTGTTTATTGAGGTAGTGCTTGATACCAATGTCATCTAGCATAGGAGAATCCATCCGGTGTGACATGAGTTGTAATGTCCCTTTTTAGGGGGACTCAGGAAATGGCTAAAAGCTCACAAATCAGATTTATAGGGCTGCTGTTATAAACCTGTAAGAATCCATCTGGTGTGACATGAGTTGTAATGTCCCTTTTTAGGGGGACTCAGGAAATGGCTAAAAGCTCACAAATCAGATTTATAGAGCTGCTGTTATAAACCTGTAAACCTGCAAATTAAACCCTTTTCTAGGGCAGCGACCTGTTTTGGGGTTTCAACCCACCTTTGTGCCTTCAAAACCCTTCAAATCAGCTTCCCTTAAGTTTCTAAAATTATTATATATCACCAACAATCATATCATGCAAGAAATCTGATTTTTAATGCCCTAGATATGGAGATATGAATTTCAACAAACCCTTGTTTGCAGCATTATTTTAAAAATTCACAACTCAACTTAGGAAGCACCAAAAATCATGAAACTCAAGATATTGGCCTTATAAATTATGGAGAATAAGCTAGTAATTTTAGAATTTCCAAATGCACATCACACATACCAAATATCTATCTCCAAGTGGGTCGCTCCACTCTAAATAAAATATAATTTGCACCAAAGAGACCAAAACATGCAAGAGAAAGATCCTTTATTGCTTTTCCAACCAGCTTGCACAATCAAAACCTCATGAAGGGTTTTCGTCCTTGGATGAGATCCTCAACCCAAGGGGTTTCGTCCTTGAAAGAGAGAGTAAAAGGGCTACACTAGCCAACTTTCACCAAAATAAGAATAATCTCCAAAACATGTCCTAAACTAATGCCAACAACCTCTATTTATAATAAGAGGGTGGCGCCAAGTCTTGGGGCTCTCAAATGAGGCTGACCACAATTAGACTTGCTTTATTATTATTTTTAAAATTTTTGGAGCCTACATGCTCACCAATATCTTTTTATTTCTAATTTATTGTTGGGCGCTAGGCTCACCAACAAATACAATGCCAATTAAAGAAATAAACACAAAATTAAGCACATGATGACATTGTTCGCTTGGACCCATGAGGAAGAAAAATGGGTCAAGGTCTTCAAATGGAATGGCCTCGAAAAAGGGACATGACATGAGTCTAGCATTCAATACCAAACCTCTACAATATTGAGTGAATTTGAGAAACCCCATGCACTCTATCTTTGAGAAGAACTATGAAGCATCCTACTTGAAAGCGCAATACATGTCGTTGCATCAATTGACCTATGGACAACATAGAATCCTAAAGGTGTTGTATGTAATGCCATGTGGAAATTGCATTATCCAAATGCTAGTGCCTGCACAAACATGTAATAGGATGTGTCAGTTTCCAACATGTTACTCATGTTGAAAGCTTGGCACTTATAAATTTGCTTTGGTGAGGAAGTGATCTTTCCCCAACTATTGAATGTAGTTTCACAAAATGGGAAATTCTTTGCAAAGGAATGTCAAAGAACCAACAAGTGGATTGGGAATGTTTCCTTCTTCCTCAAAGACCACAAGGATGAAATCCCAACATTGTTTAGTTGTATGACCTTTGCATTGGCAATGGCTGCATGAAGATGGAGTGTGTTGTGTGTCTTTGTTAAGGATGTCTTCGCAGCTTTCGTAGTTGAGTTATGTGATGTTCCTCACATTGCCCTTGCATAGGTTGTTATCGAGGTGTATGTCGTGGTTGGTGTTATTGCTGCACAAAATGTTGTAGAGAATCCACGTGTGCAAGCCTAATGATGCTTTCACGTGGAGGGTTGTCGAGAGGTTTGCACCTATTGAGTTGGTGGTTACGTATTGGTGCACAAGTGGAAACACTTGAACCATGTGATGCAAAGTGTAATGCAAGGGCATCATTTACACTTTACAATGGGGAGAAGTGCGTGAAACTCTCTATTTGCACTGCAACCATTGTAACCAGGATCAATGTTGCACATTCCCATCTCCGTTTGGAGGGGATTGATGATGCCCTGGCCATCTTTGTCCAACTATTGGATTTTACAACCCATTCACTTTAGCAACTTGGAACCAATGCCTCGGTGCACTCCTTGAAAATGCCAAACATGTATGTTGAATCAGCTACAACGAATGATGGGATTTACCAAATTCTCGTTTCGTCATGGTCGAGCATTGCATGTCACGATTGGGCGTTGGTATGTTGATAGCTGGTTCATCAAGCACTTAGAACTATGCGTACTCAACTTTGAGTCATGTTAGTTATTCTTCCTTTGCCAAAAGTTCTCGTTGTAGCTTCGCATGACTTGAGTACGTCTATCCTCAACTTGAACTAGACCATTGGGAACAAGGTCGACGATACAAATGCTTCGAGACATGAGTTACATTAGCTGCTCCATGTTAAAACTGAAGCTTTTCTCCCGGAATGGAGCGCATCTTTCAACCGTTGATTTTAGTGTGGATGTTTGATCTCCAAGGATTGTTTTTACCTTACTCGCTTTACCGGTGATTACAAAAACAAAGAGATGAGCATGCATTTGATGCCAATTCTCCGACTTGTGAATAGCTAATGACAAGATGATGAGCTAAACTTGTAGCTTTGATACCAATGATAAAAAACGTGGGGCATAGGATGGTGGCTTGAAAGACATCCCTATAACTTAGTTCAAACTAAGGGTCATAGAACATGCGGTGGAAAACTATTACAACAAAAACCTAACCACATTTGAATGCATAATATTTGTAGAATAATGAAACTTCTATTCCATGAGAAAGAATAGGATAAAATACGTAGGTGTATAATGTTTAACAAGGCTGAGAATGAAGATTCCTGTGATCAAAGGGCGAGAATACTTCCTAACTGATTTGCCTAAGCTGCCATGAAAGAATACAAATCACCATTTGATGTTTAGATACTCGAGGCATGCTAGTAGTCATGTTTATGATCTTTGGTTGAAGCCTTCGTGACTCCTTAGGGCTGAGACAATATATGCATCATTACAAGAATGCGGTTACAAAAGAGGATGGTTACTTTGTCTTCATCCCAAGTGATGTTTCACCTTCCTACAAGTGGGAGAGTTGGATGGGGTTAAAGATGGCGGCTTGAAGAACAACCGGTTAGCAAACTACGATTATAGAACTTGCCATGGAAAACTATTACATCAGCAAACCTAAGCACATTTGAATGCATAATATTTCTAGAATATGCAACTTCTATTCGACGAGAAAGAATAGGGAAAAGTACATAGGTGTATAATGTCCAACAAGGTTGAGAATGAAGATTCCCGTGATTAGGAGGAGAACACTTCGTAACTAACTTGCTTAAATTGCAATGAAAGAATACAAATCACCATTTGATGTTTAGATAATCAAGGCATGCTAACAATCATGCTTATGATCTTTGGTTGAAACATACAATATATATGATATATACATCAATACAAAACGGCACATATAAAAGAGGATGGTTACAAAATTGGTTTGTCTTCAGCTCAAGTGACAATTCACCTTCCCGCAAGTGTGGTAGTTGGACTTTCGATGTCACAATTTGTTGATAGGTGCTCTTGTGTGGCGTGATTTTGGGAAGTGCCACTTGGCATGCCACAAAGCAACGCAAAGTTGCCATGTGGTTGTGTAGTGTTGATGATCCTACATGACATTGGAGTATTGTGTGGTATGCCACAAGGCACCGTCTGGATCACAAGGGTGTGTATAGGTTGTATGGGTGGCCCACACTATCGTGGTGATGCAAAATGTTTCCTTAGTGCTTTGCCTCGACTTGGAGTGCCCCATCAATTGAGCGATGTCTATGGAAGCGCAAATATGTTGCGGTGATGGTGTGAATTTTGTTTGTAGATATCAACCCATGTAGAAGTCCTTCGGTGATGTGCCACCTCGGTGAGTGCCAATCTAGTGGAGCATCAAACAAGCAAAGATAACTTTGATGTTGCGTATGTAGGGTAAGCCATTTTGATGGCGCAAATCAACTTAGAGCGACTCAATGCTGCTCATGCTATATGGAGTGCACAAATGTTGCATTTTGTTGGACGATATTGCACTCACACTTGTTTGCTTTGATCTAGGAAGGCCTATTGGATTGAGCTAGTGTGGCGCACACTTTGTCACCGAAACCAACAAGAGGTTTGTAGTACGAAGGTAGTCTTGAGGGAACCCTCACGCGCTTAGATCAACATCTATTGGATTGTTGTTGGTGATCCATAGGGATCTAAAAAAACACACCATTCCATCAGATCCATCAACACCAAGTATGAAAAATGAAGAAAAATGAGGAAAAGGAGGTTACTGCATGAAATTAACAAAACCGCGAGTGGCGGTTACTGAGAACCGCCGCCTAGGCAGGCAGCGATCCCTGTAACCGCTACCTAGCTAGGCGGCGTTCCAATGATCGCCAATCTACGTAGGGCGGTGGTCCTGACACTTTTGATGGGAAAAATAAAATCAAGGAACGAACAGTTCCAGAATTCGAAGAGATGGTTGTGTCTCTTCCCTTCCATGCCCTTTCACATCCTCCAGTGCACGGGAGGACATGGGAAGGCCTATAAATGCGTGAAAGGAAGAGGAGAATGGGCATTCGGAAGATCCAAAGAGATCAAGAGCAAAGTTTGAGTCATGAGAGCTAGTGAACAAAGATTCTTCAGTGTTGGAGTGGAATTGTAGGAGCAAGGTGTAAGAAAACAGAGCAAGCAAGTAATTGGAGAGAAGGTTTACATTGTTGCTTCTTTTCATACTTATTATAATCTGTAAAATTTGATTATTGGCCAATACAAGTGGGAAGAAAGAGCAGTTTCCCTTCCCGACTGGTTTTCCCTCAAATTGGGGTTTCGGATAAAATTCTTGTGTTGTGTGTTTGAATTTTGTTGGCACTCTCTTTAATTCAATTCTAAGCACTAGATAATCAGTCACTAAAGCTCTAATCTTCAATCAAATATGTCATTTTCCAAAGAGAAAGTAGAACAACAAATTATTGTGATTTTGTGAATTTCCAAAGTAGAAGTTTACAGATCAGTTGGAGATAGGAAATATATAAAAATAATCACCTTCCCACAAATAATCTACAAATTATATCTACAAGAGTTATTGCATATACATTGGAGCTTTGGACACATTCCTAATAATGTCTCAAGATCCCAATGTAATGGATAAATTTATAACATATTTTTGGGCCACGAGATGAGTTTTGGAGAAAGATTTATGGCGTGTTCTTTAAAAAATTACTTTTTAATAAACTTGATGATTGAATGGAAATTGAAAAAAATATGAAGAACTAAACATTATTTGCTTGGCATTAAGAGATAAACAAAATATAAATTGGGAAATATGACTTGCATTTGTAAAGGGAAGCATCTTATAGCCATATCCCATAAGTCTTGTCTCTTGAGTAGCCATTTAAGGTTTCATTGGTTGCTCAAACGTGCACCTGTGTCTCGGATCTCGAAAGGGCCGAGGTGTTTGAGACCACAATGGAACCGTCCCCAAGTTGTGGGACCTTGCGAGCTTGGGACGGATCTTCGAAAAGGCCGGTTCCTCTATCTATCTCTAATGCTACATCACACTTTGCTAGTCTTTGGAAGGAAAAAACTAAGCTAATGATGCCAAGGACCAAGGAAAAAAGGATAATGTGAGGGAAACTACACTAAAAGGCAATAGCACCAGAAAAGAGGGATGAACACTATCTGTTCTGAGCAAGAATGACAGGGAATGCATGAAAGGAGGCTAGGCATGAGTAGCATAGCGAAATACGCATTCACCAAGATCGTTCTCATGGAACACAACCAAATATGGAATTGCAGGGGACTTGAAGTAGCACAACCAGCACACAACGCAAAAGAAAAGGCAAGAAGAAGGAATGCAAACACGTTAGGACAAAGAATAGTCACAAAACGATGCTTCTATTACTTCCAGAAATGCATAGAGTTGTTACAATGATGAAGGAGGCCGATATCCACATGCAAGAGCCAAACATAAAGGTCTGTAACTCAAAATACATAAAATATGGAGTCCTTAGCAAAATGCGCAAGGATCTAGAGTGTCCAACATAACAAATGAGCCTTGCTTGTACATTTATAGATGAATCCATGGAGGAAGAAGGGAAAAGGAGGGAAAACCCGAATTTGAAACACAACCACCAACAAGAAGCATTCAATGTCTGCAAATCCGCTTGAAATCAGTGAAATATGCTTCCCCATGCTTGTTTGACGTGTTGAAGACACGGGAGGGCGAGATCATACCAAATTGGGTGGTTGGAGCAATCGAGATCTGCTCATCAATATTCGAGAGAGGCGTTTTCCCGTTTCTCACCTACTAGATCCTCCAGAATTTGAATTTTGAATTTACGCACCGTAGGCTGATGTCGGCAGACTCTCGACAAGTCCACGGGCGCTGATCGAGCTCAGAGCAAAGATATGGCTGCCATAAGATGTCGAGTTGGTGCACGCAAAACACGTGGCGCGCGCGATTGGCTGAAATGATGGCCAACTGTACAACTATTTGTCGTTTCTGCCACGTGTCGCTTCTTGATTTGTCTGAGATTCGGCGCCTTGTTGGCGTGTTTTGACTTGTTGTGTACGACACACTTAAGCATGTCAAAAGATGATCTGGCACAAAAGGTTACGAGGGAAGGGTGCGCAGAGAAAACAGAGAAAGGCGCAGAGGGGCATGCGCGATGCGTGCGGGGAAATGAGGCAAACTGGTGAGCAGAGAACGTATGGTTAAGGCACAACTATTACAAGGTAATGGGCATGGCGTGCGAAGGGCCAAGGACTTAGTAGTAAGTGCGAGGCGCGCGGGATGGGAAGAAGTTGACTAGGAAGAAGGTGAATGCGCGGAAGGTGGGTGCAAGGAGAAGTGGAAGGAGAAAAGGAAAGGGGCACGCAGGTAAACTGCAACCAGGGAATGTGCCAAGTGATTTTGAGTGCACGCAATTCTTCAATGAATAACTTAGGGCCAAAATGTGTATGCAAGTTATCCAAATTGCTAGGAGAGCTATTTGGATAACGATTCTGAAAAGATAATTTATATTCATATAAATGACCAAAAGAAGTTAATGAGTCTCAAAAGTACATTTGTTTACAATAGGGAAATCCTATGGTGAAAAGAATCCTAGGTTTGAAAAAGTAACTAAACACTCACAAAACATTAGAGGGGTAAACCTAGAGTGGTTAAGCCCTAAACCATAAGATCTATTTACGGACAAAATTTTGCACAAGGAAGGGCCCTTGATGAACTAGAACAAAAGCTGAATATGAACAAATATGAATATCAAGATTAGAAATTGGCAATGTCAAACATCCATAACAAGGCTTGGGCCCGTGGAGCCAATAACATCATCATCGATACCATTAGAGGGCCATTTATGTGCATGGATGATTGTCTAGGGTTAAATGGGGCTGAATTGTCATTTTGAGGAAGGAAGTTGCTCCTCACAAATTCTCTCTTGACACCCATGATCAATGTATCAAAGAAATACTTCAAGCTCATTTATGCAAATACCAAAGAGATTTAGCAAGAGAGGAACCCTATGCTCAGCTCTAATGGTACTCTAAATAAAGTTTGAGAGACCATGGGGAGTTTGGAATTGGTGAACAAACATTTGATATATTCTCATAATTGAAATAATGTACTAGTTTAAATCATAATATTGAGACTCGGTTTAGACTCTATGAGTACATTTTACACTTGGGCTCAACAAAAACTTGGCACGACTTGACAAAATAGAAAATCGTAAATTTTAACATTAATGTAATGTCCCCTTTTCCAAGCTAGTTTGACTTGAAGACCTTGGGGCCCATTTCTACTTCCCATGGACTTTAAGGGAGAAAATAAGGGAAGTACATTCGTGTTATAATTGTAATTTGCTATTTTTAGCTTTGTAATTTTTTTGTAAAAAGGAAAATTGCCAATTATAGCACTAAAATAGTAGGTTGGTGGCTAAAAGTGCAAAGCGCCAACTTCAAAACAGAAAAGAATGTTTAAAAGGGGAGGTCGTCCCTCTTTAAGTGGGAAAAGTAAATGTTAAAAAGAAATAAAGAACAAGTGAATTTGATACTTCTTTTTGGAAATTGGAGCATTGAGCTCTCATTTTCAGCCTTTGAGGATGAAAACCCTCATTGGATCCTATTGAGGACGAAAACCCTCAATAGTCACAACACTTGGGGATGAAAACCATCATCTGTTGCATCCGTGGCTTCATTCGGGAGTTACAAGTGGGCTTCATATTCAGAATAAAAAAGAGTTTCCATTTGCGCTAGGGCACGTTTTTGGGGCTGCCACACTCATTTCCAACTTGGGCGACCCATTTGGAGATTTTGGGATCACTTTTTAGTGGGTTTTGTGGTTGAAAAATCTGAACTTAATTTTGTTTGATAGTTGTTATTTTTGTGGTCATTTTGAGCTATTGTTTGCATTTTAAGTATTTTTGAATATATGAATTTTAAAAATTTCAGCTGTTTTTGGACAATAATTAATTCCAAAATTTTGTATTTTGTTGTTGTTGCACATATTTTGCATTATTTCATCAAGGGTTTCAAGTTGTTGATATGTTTATGAAGATTTGTGTGTGAGAAATACTAAAATCTGAATTTTAACTAGGTCGCCTAGGGGGACCAACAACAGATTTTTGCCCTAATTTTTGCATAAAATAAAATTGTTATCATAAACTTTCAGGTTTATACATGTGGCTGTCATAAAATCCAGCAATGTTCCATTAGGGTTTTGGGGAAAATCTAAATTCCTCAAATTTGAGTAATTTCCCTTTCCCGGATCTAACTAAAAACAAAGGAAATAGTACAAACCCCAATCGATAGTAAACTGAATTTTATGACAGCTAACTGAAAATTATAACAGCAGTAAACAACAATGAAAAAACAATAACTCTTCAAAATTGCACCATTCACACCATCCAAAACATGTAGGGACACTTAGAAATATTTTAGAACCAATATTAACCAAGAAATCAGCCTTCAAACCCCAGCTGGAAATTAAATAAATGACAACAAAGAACACCCTTACAAATTGGTTGGAAATGAATGATTCCAAGCCCAAAATTGAAGTATAAATGAAGATTCTAGCTGCTAAAAATATGAAGAATGTAATGATGGCTGAGTTGGAATTTGTGCCCTAGAAACCACCCAACTCTTCCCCGGGTGGATTGTCCCCCTAGAAGAGGGGTTGGAAATCACTGTAGACTCAAACCCTAGCTGAAAATCTACAACATCAATCTTCTTGAAGCACTTTGGAAACCCCAGGATGGAGAATCCTCAATAAATTGAAGAGTTTTCGTTCTTCAATCAAGCAAGGAAGGTTTTCGTCTTTGTTGGCCACACCAAAAAATTTCACCCTTAAGTGGAAGTAATTGAGCAATCAACCCAAAAACCATGCAAAGTTAATTTTTAGACAAGATGATGATGCACAAATGAGCCAAGCAACCCCTCTTTATACCTTGTTGTGGCGCCAAAACCAATTAGAATGCTTCCAAACTAGGACCAACCTCATAAGGATACTTCTCTTCTATTTTTCCTTTGGCTTTTCATCTTCTTAACCTAACCGACCTGACTTTATATGGAAAACTACTAAAGAAGAATGCAATGCTCACGAAAATAACTGAAAAAAATGACAATTACTTCCCTTGCTCATTTCCTTCTTGCCCATGGGAAGTGGAATGGGCTCAAAGTCTCCAAATCGAACTAGCTTGGAAAATGGGACATTATAGTGAGCCCAAAAGGGATATTACAATTAATTTGTTGCTAAAATTGATTCTTATGCATTCTAAAGAAGAATAACATCAATAGTCTAGACAATTAACGAAAATTGCTATTGTTGAAGTAAATTTAACATGATTTAATTTATGCAAATGCATATTGCATAGTAGTAGTAATCATGACAACCTAAGTAAATAATACCAATGTACATAGAACAAGACAATTCAATGTAGCCAAAAATTAATATTTTCAATTGAGTCAAGACTCGAAGAGAACAAAATTCATTAATTTTGAATCAATAAAATCAAAAGTATAAACATAATGATAATTGTAAACTAATCATGATAAGAACAAATATTGAGATCTATCGTGATGATTTGATTGAATCAAACAATCAAGGTACTATCTTAGAAGTTTTACTATTTAAACTATTGTTTTGACTTTCAACAAAATGGATTTTCACTAATCAATACACAAATTAGTGAGTAATAAAATTAAATACAAACAAATCTAGTGTCCTCGAGATTTCACCCTAAAATCTGGGACTACCCCTTTTAAATTTTTCGTTCTTTTTAAATAACGGGTTGTGTTTTGTGTTTTGTTTTGCTTGCAGTTGCTTGCATTGCTCTAAGGTATCCCCAGAGAGTCATAAGAGCCACATTCGCCAAATACCCACATGCTGAAGCTCACTCAATTCCTTTGCCAAGCTTTGTTTGAAAGTGTTTTATTTATTTTTATATTAAATAAATAAAGTTAAATTGAAGGATTTAAATTATATAAAGCACTTCACCCCATCATTATTACCACAGAACATTCACCCGAGGGGAAGAGTTTTTGCAGATCAGCTAATTGGAGAAATTTTTCGAGCAATTGCCCGCAACTTCTTTTGTTTTGTTTTATTTCTTTTTGTCTGTGTTTTGGTTTGTTTTCTCCGGCAATTCCCGTAGCCTATTCATTCTTCTTGCTAGACCTTTTCCCGGGCCTAGGGTTTTGAAAAGCTATCCAGTGTTTTTAATTGCTAATTAATCTGTCTAAAGGTGACCAGAGCTCAGATTCCTTCAGGAGATTGCAAGAGGTTGCTTGGTCCAAAAAGGTGCAATAATAGGATTGTATGAAAATAAGAAAAATACTGCCACCAATGTGTAGAGCTCAAGAAAATATGCACTTTTAGAGAAAACGACACCTAAAACGGAGTCACGGAGTGAAAGTTATGGCACTTGCAAGTTTTTGTTGCTACATCTTCTCGGACCCTTTCCAAAAATGGAAAATTTTATTCTTGTGCTTGTGTTTTCTTCACTGAAAATCCAAAAATGGAAAGAAATGCTTCTTAGACCAAAACGTAAAAGTGCAAGCTGCCAGCACTTTCTATTTTCCACACAAAACATAAGAGCAATTCCTAGTGCCAGTCGCAATTATTCTAAGCTGCCTTCTACCTTAGATTTCCATGCCAAATTTGGGAAGTCAATTCCAAGCAAGTCGCATTTTTCAAAGCTGCCCTTTCACTTGAATTTCCACGCACAATATAGAAGTTATTCACTTAAGTGGAAAGTGGGAAATTTGGAGCTTCCCGGCAGTGGAAATTTGGAGCTTCCCAACAGGTTGTTTTTTCCCACAATATAAGATAAATCACTTAAGTGAAAAGTGGGAATTTTGGGGCTGCCTAGAAGGGTGAATATTTCCACTTCCTTGCCCTCATGTTTTTTCCACAAAAGCAAGTTAAATCACTTAAGTGAAAAGTGAGAATTTTGGGGCTGCCTGGAAGGGTGAATATTTCCACTTCCTTGCCCTCATGTTTTTTCCACAATTCCTAGCCAAAAAGTGTGACCCATATTGGCATGACTTCATGCTTTAAAAGTAATATCTTTTATTTATTTTTGGCAAGTTCTGGCGCCAAAGATAGGGAGGAAGTCATTGCATGCAAAATCCCTTTTAGAAGCTTGTGCATGTGCTCCCAATCTTCCAGTTGAGGCCTTCATTGAATTTACTTATATTTGCCTTCACCCGAGTGCTTTCCAGAAGTCAAAATTGCTCATATGCAATTAAAAATAAAAGGTGATGAGTTTTGTCTGAATTGTTTACAACAAACATTTTATTGGTACACGTACTGGAGAATAACTGCAAAAGCTTCAAGGATAAAAGGAGAAGACAGGTTAGAGGCAACACCCGCAAGCAAATCACAGTCAACTGCTTCTAGATCCAATTTGGTGAAAATCAAAGGCAAAGAGTCAACCACATGCAGGAGAAAAAGCATCTCAGATTCAAGGCAGAAATATCATCCAAATCATTCATGAGGTGGAAGTGCAATACAGGTTGGATCAACATGCAAAGTATGGAAGAAGAACAAGACTGAGAGTGTTGCAACTTTCTTCTAATTTCTTCTCCTCTTTCTTTTTCTTTCTCTTATTTTCTTCGACAAAGTAATTGAGTAATCAATTGAATTATAAGACTTAAGTGATTGGTGTAAAAGCCATTACTTCAAGTTAATGGAAGAAGTCAATTACTTGGAAATAGGTGGCAGACATGCAAAATAAAAGGTTCTATTTTCAGTTGTAAAGCATGCATGCCATGCAAAGAGGAATTCTAGGGAAAATATTGCCAACTGCTTCCTTTATGGCTTCCACATGCGGCAATTCATTGAAAGCTTCCTATTTGTAATTTCCCTCTATGCACTATAAATAGAGGAAGAGCCTACGGGTTAAAGGATCACAATTTTGCTAGAGCATTCTTGAGTTTTCAGACTTTGTGTTGTTATTTCTGTGAAAGTTGGGGAATTGAATAAAAGTGGTTTTCCTGGAGAACTTTGTGTCTACGGTGCTTTGCTTCTTTCTTCTATTTTAATTTTTAGATAAACTTTGTGTTATCTAAGATTTAGGTTAGAAGCTATTCATTTCCTTTACTTGTGATTATTGTGAGATCTATTTGTTTATTTGATTTGTGTGGATGAGACCAACTCTGAAAACTATTGGTTGAATCACATATCTTCCTTTCTTCTTTCCCAAATTCTATTATTTTCCCCTTCTGCAAATACTTTGTAACAACTGCTACTTGCTGCAGAATTGCTAAGCTATGGTTCATGAGCTTTGTAATTAAAGTAAAATCCCCCGTAAATAGTTATTAGGATTTATACTTACCAGATTGATAAACATCTTACACAGGAGCCTCACTGTTAAATGAGGGAGATTTATCTCATGACTGCCTAGGTTTTTAGTCAATGCGAGATAATCTAACCAACAAAATCGAACTAAGGTTTAAGGTCATACGATTTAATTACTTTTGACTCCGAAAATTTGAAACATTTGGTCTAATTCATTTGAAGATAAAGCATGAAAATTTTCATCTAATTGTGTCAATTTTTTTGGAGAACATTTGCCATTAATCTTTTTGACTTTTTCTAATTGCAATAAAACTAACTTTTCAACATTAGGTACAAAGTTTTGGCTGATTGATATAATATGTGTTTTTGTGGATAAGCTTATGTAAACAATCAATTATGCATATTTATTCAAGATTTTGTATCAACTGTATGTTCTAAATTACACACTTCGTGAAAATAATAATTTATATTGTGCACCTGCTCAAGATATCTGTAAACCTTTAGATACATTCCCAGAATTTCCAGATTTTGTTTCTATAAACCTTTTAAATAGTTTTATATGCAATATATAATTGTAATAGAAAGGTATTAGTGACATCCACTATTTGAAATTGAAAGATACTAACGTCAGTATAATGTTAATTTCGTTAATAATAAACATAACTCTAAAAAAATACCTCTGAAACATTTTTTTATGAAAAAGGAAAATTGCAACAATTACCTATAGCTACCACAGATTCATGGACATAAATCCTTATTTCTTGCTTTTCTTCATAACTAAAAAGGCATGTACGAAAACATTTCATTTTAAAAATCCCACTCAGATTTTAGATGGACACATAAGATTTGATTACGTTAAAGTACAACAATTTATAAGTTCTAGTCACAAATTGACCGAGTTGAGGCCGTAAATGTTGTGGGCTTCTGCTTGGCTTCAGATGTTGTGTGCTTTGTAGAGTCTCAATACTTTGATTTGAAGTACTAATGACATGCAACTTTTGAAAGCAGGTGTCTCAAAACTGAGATAAAGTCCTTTAAGTCTATAAAATAACAAGACTTTGAAAGATTGTAGAGGAAACTCCTCAATGATATCTAGAAGTGTAAAAATGTGGTTAATAGTCTAGAAATCTGTTCTAAATCCTTGTATACACCTTATTTTCACTTACTAGCACTTCACTTTTCCAAGATTTGGTGGTGCATTAATCTCCCTAAGTGTACATCCAAAGGAGCACATTGAGATTGGCGTAGGTCAGCTCGTGGTACTTTGTGAGTGATTTGTCATGCTTTATCCTTCCTAATACCACCTTCAAATCATGATGACATCAGCATATTTGTCCTCTTAAGTTCTTGTTTCCCCTTCCAACCCTCATTTTCCCCTTGCAAGCTCCTAACCTACATCATCGGTCAAACCGATGACATCTTAAAGACGATCCCCTATTTTGGATGACATCGTTAGCCGAGCTAATGGTGTATTGTTTTCTTCATAATTATTTTGTATGTCCTCAGTAGGGCCGATACGTGGGCTAAAGATGAGTTTTGACTTTTAGGGATTTGATCCATATTGATAAGGTTCCCATTTGTCATTTCTTAAAACATGAACAAACAATCCTCTCTTCTCGTGCTTGTAAATCCACCTAATGAAAAAGGAGGAATTAGGGCTAAAGGAGCTTACAACAAGGAAGGTATGTTAGAACGAGGTCTTTGAAGATATCAAGATTATGAGTTGTACCAACGAGGTCTACCATAGACTTTTGGATCCCCATTGTGGTTCCCTTAGGTCTTTTCTATACATCTTGACTTCATCTAAAACAATCTCTCGCTAAGTGCTAAAAGCCAAGTGGGGAGATTAATGTGTCGACAAGTCAACTCACAAGTATCCCTAACTCTATACTCTTTCTTTTTTACTTTGGTTGGTGTTGTTAGATGCTTGTTTGTCTCATGTATTATATAGTAGAGATGAGCATGTGCTTTATTAATTCATTGCTATCTTTTACATTCATGTTAGTCATAGCTCTTGCTTACCACCTAGTAGCATCTTTTCTTTGCTTTACAACTATTAGATTGATAGCTCATGCCTACTTTGTAATGTCCCCTTTTCAAAAATAAATCCTATGAAAACCCTTAGCCCAATTCTCTTCTTGGGGGCTTAAAGGGAAGTGCAAGGGAAGTAGTTTATTGTTATATTTTTAAGTTGCTTTATTAAGCTTTGTAATATTTATAGAAAAAGAAACTTTAAGTTATAACGATTAATTAGAAGGGGGACTTTCTATTATTAAAGTGACTTTATGATAAAGTGTATTCATAAAGATAAAATAGAAATAAGGAAGTCACTTTATAAATTAAAAATCACTTTTAGTCCCACATGGAGCACCCAACTTGGAAAAAGGCAAGGAAAGGTTATAAAAGGAGGTTTGAGTATTCATTTGAGATCATCTTTTGCCAATCTATTTTCTATCATTGCATGTTAAGCTATTTGCTTGCATCAAATCTTCTAAGGACGAAAACCCTTAAGGAGAAGGAGCTTTGGGGACGAAAACCTCCAAGGTTTGAAGGTTGGGGAACGAAAACTTCTCAACTTTGTGAGGTGGATCCACCCAGGATTCACTATTGTGCTACAATTCAGAATTTCAGTTATTGGAAGGTTGTTTTTCAGATCTAGGGCACGTTTTGGGGTTGTTTTCAAATTTATTACAGCTAGGGCATCATTTGCAGTCTGATTTTCAGGTTTTTTTTTGTTGGGTCAACCAACAATCAATTGAGATTCACTTGTGACAGTTTTGGGTTGTATTTGGCAACCATTTTCATGGCTTTCACATCCATTTCCAGTTTGATCTACACATTTGGAGATTTCGGGATCATTTTTGGGGTCTTCCGTGGGTGGAAAAATCTAAGGTTTGCTTTAATTGATAGCTGTTATTTTTGTGATCATTTTGAGCTATCCTTTGCATTGTCACTCCAAGTATTCCAGAGATATGAAATTTTGAAGTTTCAGCTATTTCCAGGTCTGAAATAAATTAAAATAAATTCATATCCTTGTTAGAAAAATTATTTTCTTCCATGTTGATGTTACTAGAGGTCTCCTAGATGTTTTAAGCCTTCAGGTATTGTGGGTTGTGGGTATTTTGATAAATAAAGTGAAATTTCAGATTGTTGTATTTTTTTGGTAAGGGTTTTAAATAAAAATCAAACTGCTGTCATTTTTTTATAAGGGTTCCCTAGGAAATCCATATTTCTTTATTTTATGCCCTAAGGGGACATTACACTGCTATCTTATGGCATTTTAGTTACCTATAGCTTTTGCTTATTGTCTAATGACGCCTAGGATCTAGTAAGATCCTTCACCTTGTATTGTCTTGAAGACGGTGCGTGTAGATCCTCCTTTTAGATACCTTACAATCTCCTTTGCACACACTCCTTGTCTTTAGCCTTAGACTTCTGGACTAGCATTTTGTATGTGTGTCAGATCTAGAATGGTCTTCTACCTTTTCCCATCTTAGAGGATACTTATATTAGAGACTATTTTAGGTTTACATACACTTCTTTTCCCTATTTAAGAGATTATTGTTTTCCAAATACTTGGAAAGCTTCATACCCAACCCCGTGGCATAATGCTTAGCAAATGTATCCCAATCATAATAGTCCTAATGTTGCTTAGGTTTGAACCATCCACAAACTTATAAACGGTATGAATAATATGTTGTGACCAAGAGGAGGAATCGTGAGCAAACAACCTTATTAAATAGCTTTACCATAAGGAAGGCAAGAGAATCTACACGTTGCTTGAAGAATTCAGTTTGGAGACCCTCAATATCGGTGGATTTGCAATTACATAAAATCCAAATAGCTCTCTTAATGCCACCGGAGAAAATAGAAGACATGGGAGAGGAGAGGTTGGTAGAGGCTGATCCAAACATTGTAGAGAATTGGCATGGAAACCCTATCCTAGAGGGTCATGGAAAAGGTGGGAGTTTTCTTGGAAGGAGCGTTTGTCAAATGTCTTAGAGAATGATAGAGGGCATGAAGGAGCTCATATTGTCTCGACACAACTCATTTATTTTTTTAGAGGAAGACGACATTTTCTATGCATGGAGGGTATGCGAGGAGGGTTGTGAATCAAGACAAAACAGAGCCCCGATGCATAACATAATATTCCTTGTGTGGAGATAAATTTATGGGGCAAGAAATATGAGGACAAGGTGAATAAGAATGATCAATTGTCGAGGAAAGTAATTAGGAGCTGCCTCCCTAAGGAAAGAAACTCATACTTGGTTGTGATGGTAGAGAAAGAAAGAAGAAAAGAAAGTATATTAATGTCCACAAATGACCATAGGTTGGTGGGACTCAAAAAAGTACATCCGATTTTAATAGAGAAATACTAGGGTTAAGGAACCTAGATTACAAAATGTAATGTCCCCAATTCCGAGCAGTTAGCCTAACGGCCCTATTTTGGTCTTAGCCCTGGTCATTCCCAAGGGACTAACGACTTTGGAGGTTATTGGGGATGGTTGTCTGATTTCCTACTATGTTTTTGTTATATTTTAGGCGTTGGGAGGGTCTAATGGGCCCTTTGTGTTCTATTTTTGTCGTTGGGATCACTTAAGTGGACACTTTTGGCATTTAATGTTATGTTTCTTCGTTGGGGCCACTTAAAGTACCTTTTTGGCGACTTGAGGGGATGTGTATTGCATTAAATGTTATATTTCTTTGTTGGGGTCACTTTTTGGGCCAAGGCGCCTAGGAATGGAAAAAGCAACTTTAAGTTATTTTTAATTGGGCCCTCTTTATGAGAAAGTGCGCCTTGGGGGTTTTAGGGTTTCTTTGACATGGAAAAGGTTATAAAAGGAGAAGAGGGGTGAAAGGAGAGAGCATTCATGCATACACTTATTTTCTTTTCATGTGCAATGCTTGTTTGCAACTATTTAGCTTGTGGAGTAAGATCCCACGGGAACCCTAGCTTCGGTGGTGAAAGATCCATCCCTAGCTAGCAGGGCATTCTTCGGTAGTGAAAGATCTACCCTAGCTTGTCATTTGGAGTGGATTTCAGGGCTGTTTTACCAGAGGTATTTTCAGGAATTTCAGAATTAGGGTTTGAGGGTTTTTGAGAGTTTTTGTGGAGATTTTCAGCTGGTTTTCGGATCAGACCTACGGCAGCCATAGAGGAAGGATTCGGCATCATCTACAGAGGGTTTCACAAGGGTTTTGGCCATTTACCAAAGGGGGCGACTTGTTTGGGAAATTGCAGCCCTAATTTCTAGGGTTTCCAGTTGGCCGTTTTCAGATCTGAAGGTTGGAAAGTTATCTTCTATATTTATATATGTTATTTCCCGAGTTTCATCATTGTTGCACTTGTATTCGGAAAGATATTAATTTTTGAAGTTTTCCGGCTATTTTAGGCACGCTGTAAATTTCTGGCAGCGTTATATTGACTGAAAAATTCCAAAAATATTTCCCTTGTGTTCTTTATATTATTATCTAGTTCCATTTAAAATTTCAAGTGATTTGAACGGTTATTTTGGGAGTTATCCATATTTTTCTGTTCGCTGCCCTAGCTGTAATTTTCTGCATAAAATCTGCAAAAATCAGATTCAGTATTTGCTGCAAATTTCTGTGTTTTGTCTATTTTGTTGTAAGATCCCAACAAGGGATATTTCACAAAAAGTAACCATGTACTAAGCACCAAGGATTCATAAAACCAAACTATGGGGTAAACGGTAAACCTAAAATGTTTAAAATTCCAAGTCATAAGATTTTAGTACAAATAGTTCCTTGAGGAAGCATAGAGGCTGCAAAGATGCAAACGGGAACCCATAGCAGAAGACCTGCATAATAAACAGCATACCAAACACCAAAATGCATTGTGGCACAATGAATATTGGAGGAAACAAGGGGAGTGGAGGGCAGAGATGCCATACAAAACATGAAAGCTAAAACAACATGATCAGCAAGGGGAGCTGATTGGAGACCATAAAAACCTGAATGAAGGGAATCAAAGATTTGCTGCCAAGAATGTAATCCACCACATTGGCACACCCATTGTGAGGGATGTGAGTAAATTTTGTGATATTCAGGAAACATGGTAGCCTATCAAGAATATGAAGACCATATGACTCATTCAATTGAAAAAATGTATACCTGAGCTGCAATAGGGTTATCTCCACCAATCGAGGTTTTTGTAAGTGGAATTTATTAGCGTTGAACCCTTAAGACAACTCAAGCTTAGACTGGATCTTTTATTACATACAATAGTGTGCTCATTTATGTTTCTTATTATCTAAATACCGGCAAATCCACAATTGCCATCAGTTTCAAGTATCTTAATTAGCCCTTCCTTAATTTGTGTTTTACTCGTCAATTATTCTTTTAGGCCATCCTTGCAGGCTTTTGCCTGTTCGATAAATGGCTGTCTCAATTCTTGCTTTCAATTGCATTCTATTTTCCCTGATGGTTGCAATCAGATTCAATCCTTGTTGCAACTAACCACTGTTTCAACCAGATTTCTTTCATGTTTGAGGTCAGCCATGTAGAGACAATGTGACATAGTCTTTAGTCTTCTTTTTGATTGTGGTCCTTATTTCGTGCATCTAAATGCTACGTTTCTTGAAAGGAAGATGCCAAGAATACTAGTTTACCAAAACTTGGGATTTGCAAACATTGACCATTGCCTTGAATGTTTTCGCAATAGTATTGTGCCAAGTTCTATGAGGACAATAAAATATCGTTCATGGGATTTATGAATACATAATTATCTTATCGGGATCATCCTCCCGAGACTGATTCACATACCCATAAAAAAGTTGAGGAAATATGAACATGAGTAAGCTAGATGAGACTGATTATGTTAAATGGGATGTATGTATGGGAACATGTTCTGATGGAACTGTAGAAAGTAAGATAACAATAACAATGTCTAATGGGTTAAGAAAGGACTTCTAATTTCTCTTGGGAAGAGAGTACATTCAACTTCAAATGCTTTATTCTTGTCTTGTACTTCCTTTTCCTTCTTGCTAATTTAGTTTGCATCTATGTTGTATTTCTTTTTTCTTTTGATTTTAATTTAATCTCGGATGAAATTGAGAGTAGTAGAAGCACATTAGAAACTTGTTTTTTTTTTTTTTGTCAACATAAATGCATCTTGGCATATTTCACATTAAATTAAGATTGTGTAATGTCCCCTTTTTCAAAATTAATACATAATAATGTAATGTCCCCTTTTTCAAATTAGTACCAATTGAAGACTTCTTGCCATTTTTCTTCCCATGGCCAAGAAGGAATTGCACAAGGGAAGTCCTTGGGTTTCATTTCCGTTTTCTTTCATTGTTATTAATGTTTTTCTTTGGTATTTTCCTCCCTAAGGCAGGTCGGCTGGGTTATATAGCTCCCAACATGAAATTAGAAGATAAAGTAAGCTCCTTAAGAGGTCGGCAAGGTTGGAGAGTTTCCAACATGGAAATAGAAGATAAAACAAGCTCTTAAGAGGTCGGTCTAGGGGTAATTCCCCTTAGACCTTTGGCGCCACCAAAGGGGTATAAGAGGAGACACATAGGCTCATTTGGAGCATCAATTTTGGCATATACACTTTTATACTTGGTTCTAGGGCTGATTGCTCTAATTCCATTCCACTAAGGGGTGACAATCCATTAGTGTGGCATCCAAGGAGGACGAAACCCTTGTGGCATATTGGAGCCAAGTTGGTGGTGGTGAAGGCATTATTGAAGACCATCTTGTTGGTTTGCAACTAGGGCATCAAGGAGGAGTGATTTCAAGGGTTTTATATTATTTGGAGCCCCTCTCCTAGGGAGCGACTAGGGTTAGAGAGCATTTGAGTGCCTTCTAGGGCACGAAACTTCATTATTATTTGATATTCAGATTTATCATAATTTATAAGGCTGGTATCTTCTATATTTTGTAATTGTTGGGGTTTGGAGACCTCATTTTTAGCTATTTTTGTGGACTGCACTTCTGTTGTCCTAAAATAAATTGCAGTTGGGTAATATTTCAGATTTGGCACATGTTTTGGCTTGGTAATGGTTCCATTAATTATATATAAATTGGAGAAGCATTGATATATTTAATTTCAGCTTGTTTGATGAGTGTTTGATGCCCTAACATGCAAATTTCAGTTCGCTGCTAGGGTTTCAAGGAATATTGGATCTGCTGTTATAAAAATCAGATTGCATTCAATTTGGGGTTTGTGTGATTTCCTTGTTTGTTTCAGCCCTAGAAAGACACAACAAATAAATTAATAATTTGATAAAGTGCAAAATCAATTATTTTATGCACTTAGAATTATTATTAATTTAATTTGTAAAAGAAAAGGGGAAAAGAAATAAATTAGCCCATTTAAAAAAGAGAATAAAGTAAATTTTACTTTATTTTAGTGTGGTGGAACTCCTCAAAGGAGGTCGTCCCACTTTAAGTGGGTGGAAAAAGTAACATCGAATTAGAAAATAAAGTTATTTTATTAATCCCACATGGAGCGCCCCACTTGGAAGATAAGAGGAAAAAGGTATAAAAGGAGGTGTGAGGGTTCATTCCAAGCATTTCTTTTGGACATTTGATAATTTCTAATTTGAGAGTTCGGAGCAATTTTGCCTCCTCTTCATCCATTGAGGACAAAAACCCTCCATGGAGGTCTATTGAGGACGAAATCCCTCAATAGAAATCATATTTGAGGATGAAAACCCTCTGAATCTGCATGGGTGGTCTCATTTTAGAGACAACATTGGGCTACAATCATATTTCCTTTATGCATTTTCAGCTAGGGTTTCTACTGCAGATCTGATTTTCAACAATTCTGAGTGTGGATCAGCCACAAGGGTCTGTGCTTGGATCAGCCAAGGGTTTGTGATTAGTATTTCATCCATTGTCAAAGGTAGCGCCAAGCATTTGAGGGTTTATCGATCATTTTCGGACCCTCTCCTAGGGTAGTGACCCCTCTGTGGGAGGAGTTGACTGGTTTCTAGGGCATAGAAACCCAAATCTCAGCCGTATTTGGCTTCTTCATAATTTCTGGAGTTGTTTGCACTCTTCCGTGGTTGTGTTTGGGCTTGGAATCATTATTTCCAGCCGTGTTGGTGAAGTATATTTGCTGCTGTCATATTTTAATTCCAGCTGGTCTGAAAAATACAAAAATCATATTTTCTAGTGTTCTCTTGTGTTATGTTTGTTCCAGCTCTTGAATAAAATAATTTGGAGGGTTTTTATATTTATTTCCAACTATTTTTGCATCCCTGATGCCATAAAAAAATAAAAATCAGATTGTTGTTAGGGTTTGAAGATAATTTTCAGTTTGCTAGTTGAATTTGAAGTATTTTCAGTATTTGAATCATAAGGGTTTCAAGGGAAATCCAAAATTTTCCAGATCTGCCCTAAAAGGGACATTAGAGATTGTTCAACATTCATAAATCTTATTCCTCATTGTTGTTTCCAGCACTATCAGCCAAAATGTCTCTTCTTTTACAGGATACTGATCGATTATATTAATTACAAATCATGCATATTAGTTGCATGGATTACCACTAAATTATCCCTTCCCTCGACTGAGATTTTTCAGGAGAAATGGACGGCTGTGTGATGAAAGACAATGTGGCTCACAAATAGAAATTTTCAACTTAGGCAGGACAATTACTACTAGCTAAATCCGGTTGTGGTTTCAAAAAACTTTTGCTGCTTGTTTTGCCTTCATATAAAGATTGAATCCAACTCAGATACACCTCTTTTCTTGTAATGCACATGGAAAAAATGGAACTCCTATCACTGTATTATAAATTATAATGAATGATGATCTTTTGTGATAGACATTTGGTATGTATCCCTGTTTTCAAGTTCTTTGCATTCACCTGCAGGCACGAGACTCTTATTATAGTGGGCGTCCTCTGATTCTTGATGACATGTTTGATAAAGTGGAGGTGAGGAATTCCACAGTGACACCTTTTATCTCCTTAATTAATATATGGCTTATCTATGTAAATAGTCTGTAATGTTTGATTGCATTCTGACTGACCTTTTTAATCATTGCGGTTAATGCAGTTAAGGCTCCGATGGTATGGATCAAAGTCGGTTGTCAAATATCCTCGCTGCAGCCTCAAGCGGCAGTCTACGTATGCTGATGCTGAGGTAGGTTGTTTTGTTGAGGTGCCTTCTAGATCAGGATCAAGGCCCATCACTTTATTAAAGCTGGTTTGCATTTCTGATGTTAATGTTTATTTGCTAAGTATATGACTTGGCTGTTTGTCTCTGGAGGGAGGGGAACAGGTTGATCCTTCTCAGACTTGGGCGTTGGCAAGTATATGGACGTCTCTGCTTGTAATCGGAATAGCGGCCTTAGTTGTTCCACTTGTCTCCACAGTGAGTGTAGTCTGTCAAGATGCAGTGGACATGCAACTGACTCCTCATTCATCTATGCTTGCATCAGAGCCACTCACGGTAGCTAATAGGATTCTTGCAATAGCACTGAGTTCCTCAATTGGATATCCTATTACCATGGCTTCTGGTATGACCCAGTTCTATTCCTTTTTTGTTTTCCAGTTACTTTTTTTCGGGGACAGAACGATAAGAATTGTCTTCAATAGGCATGCATTTAAATTGCATCTTATTAACTCGAAATAATATGAAAATAGTTTCTACATATCAAACGTGTTATCAGCCTTAAGAAGAGGCCTACAAGTAACTGAAAACCTTGATTTAAACTTCATTATGGCGAAGGGGAATTACATTTGTGCTGGTCCTTATCTCTCATTACTTTCTTGAAGGAGTGAGATAGATCCTAGGAGCACTGCAAAACATTCTGTCTTGCTTGACAATTTGATGAAGTGATTTTCAACTGAGGGAGATGTATCCAATTGATAAACTTTAGTGGTCATATCTAGTGAGTGTATGCTGTTGTGAGCGTGGCAGGAAAATACACAAGTCTATTTGGTAGGAACAAGAGGCAGAAAGTCTAACAGTTTACCAATTTTGTTCTTTCAACTCAAAACACTCAATCAGGCTATAACACTGATTTTTTCCATTGGCATTCCATGAACAAAAATATGAATTTAACTTTTCCTTACAACTAGATGGAGACAGGAAAAGAAGCCTGGAACTAGAGAGGGAGGCTATAGTGGATATTAGGCCGCTGAAATCAGTTTTGCAAATTCGATTCAGCATACTAATTTCTGTGACTGCCAAATTGGATGCCAGTTTGGTTAATTTAAAGAAAGAAATTGTATTCCTGTGCTCAAATGACCAAAAGTAGGTCAATGGACTCGAACAATACATTCAGTTATAATTAAAAAGTACTATGGTAAAGGTACCTTAGATTAGAAAAAAACTGAGTACAAAGCAATAAAGAAATGTATACGCATAACAATGGGGCAAACCTAAAATGAATATACCCTGAATCATACAAGAAAAGTATAAGTAAAGTAGTCTTGTGAGAGTCAAGCCCCTCAAGGAAGCATGTAGATGATGAAGACAAAAGTCGGATATCAAGATAGGAGACCATCGGTGTAGTAAAGTCTGTAAGAATTGTGTGGGCACATCACTACCATATACATCTCACGAGAAAGGAGTTAAGAGTTAGTTGGACCCTAGAAGCAAAAAAATGACGTTAGTTTGCATTTGTAGGTCAGCCTTTTTGATTAAATATGAAGCACATGCTATTTTTGTGCTAAAAAAGTGCTTAATGGTAATGCAAAATTGACGCCATACCTGCTGCCACATAACATGCAGTCTTTTAACTGTTTTTGGCAATTGAAATCCAGAAATTATGATGGGCGCCACTCTTTTTGTAAAGTTGTTATTCTGCTGAGGGTAAAGCATATTATTTTGCTTAGACCACGGCCATTAACTGAAGTAAAATTTTCCCTTGAAATGCTTCATCCTCCAGGAACGTCCTTACAAAACAAAGAAAATGTTCTAAACTAGGAGAATGGAAAATGAAACAATCTAACGTCCTCATTTACAGTTTTACCACTTGGTTTCAGACTGGGTGGAGTTGATAGTGAGAAAACTATTTGTATTGAGCTCTTTTTAACATTTTGAAGATTCAGCATTTTATGTGTCTGATTACTATTAGTAATTACAGTATACAATTGATTCTGTATTGTAGGGCCAACCCTATCCATGTAACCAACATAGCATACATATAGAATCCATTCTATATGTATGCTATGTTGGTTACATGGATAGGGGTGGCCTACAATATATATATATATATATATATATATATATATATGATCTGTTCATTGCTTTATGCATAGGTATTAGCTAAAACTGGTTCTTCTAGATAGAGTCTTGCAAATAATCTTATGGTTGACAAGCAGCCAAAGATTTCTCTATGCACGATAACTGTAAAAGGGAAGTCTTCTGTGAAACAATTTTGTATGACCACGAGTAGTTACAGAGTTTATAATCTAGAAAGTAATTTGTAATTGGGCTGTAGTTATGGATGGCGGAGGAGACCTTATATGCAAGGCTTTCTGGCGAATGGAAAGGGTAATGCAGATGAGAATAGTGTTCAAATAGTGCACAGAAGACTGTAACTGGCTAACTAGCAGGAATAATGACATGGTGCGGGCAATATTTAAACTATATATTTCTTCAAGGTTCATGTCCACTGGAACGAGGCAATGACATTCTGCAGTGTCAAGGACTAAATCTTGGATTGTGTTGGAAGGAAATTGCTTCTTGAAATAGTGTTGTAATAATCATGAATATCAATAGAAGTGAGCCAATAACTCTGAATAGGATGTTTGTTTATCTCTTTAACCTCCTACACTATAACAATCAGAGAGGATTCTTTTTCTTAATGAATAAATGCTACGGCTACCCAACTTTGGCATTTTGTACTTAAAACTGTTTCAAAATTCACAACAGAAACATTCATATATTTGTTCTACAATACAGAAACATTCATATATTTGTTCTAACTTCTAATATATGATGCTGTGATCGTTGTACTGATCTGTAAATGCTCATCCTCTTAGCAGAATCAAAGGCAGTTGAATGTTTGGGTTGAATCTGTTTGGAAAAAACTGTCATATATACTATTTTGTTCTTCTTTGACTACTTCTATCTTGTAAAGAGGAGGGGTAGATTTACTGGAAGATAAAATAATAAAGTTTGTTGGCTGTTGATTTCATGAAAATAAATATATTGGTCAGAATTTCTGCGGGGTTGTTATAGTCATTAGTTTTATGGTCCAGTGTAATACAACTTAACATTTCTGAATGCATCTTTTTCTAGTTCGAGCGCTGCAAGGCCTTTGGAGGAATGACTTGGTGGCATTAAAGGGTTCATGCCCTAGTTGTGGAGAAGAGGTGCAGGGCCTTGCCTGGATTGTTGTTTATTTGATAGTTCTCTTTCTGTTATTATCTCAAGCACTGAATCTTCAAGCTCAAACCCATACTAGAATTTTCCATTGATTTCATATTTTATTGCATTGGTATTCTGATTTCTTCTAGAGTATTTCTCATCTCTTCTTGAAGTTTTGTGCATACTGATCTAACTTTGGGATTCAGGTATTCGCATTTGTAAGGGCAGATGAGTCAGTGCGACCTAGACATAAGACAGAATGCCATGTCTGTGAACGTCCTCTTGTGTTTCATGCAAAGGTGGAGGTGAGCTGGTGATCAACATTAGCATTTTTCTTTGTCCCAAGTATTGTGTAATGTAATGATAGTTATGCTTTTATTTGTTTGCAGTAATTCAAATTCCCTAGGGATTTAAGTGCACCATTTTCACCATGGTAATAAATAATTTTTGGTTTGTAGAATTCCATGTCAAATCCTGGCAGTCGATGGGTTCATGGACGTGTCTATCTGGTTGCGCGTATCAAGGATTTGGGTCCTCGAGGCTCTCTATAAATTTATAAACTGATTAGAAGCCCATGAGAACAAGACTTCCTTGGCTGCAATCGATATATCAATTTTGTGTAGTTCATGACTTCCCACTCTTGTATGTTATACAACAAAAATTGAAAAATGTTTACTAATGCTACACAAAGTGTAGCTGTACTGAGAATGCAGTTAGCTTAATTTTTAGGGGAGAGTGTTTTGTGTCTAGCTTCAAGAGTGGATCATAGGATCTGTCTTGACAATATAGATGACAAAAAAATGTGCTGTATCATCCTTACAAAGAAAAGAATATTATCAACATAAAAATTTGACTAGATTTCAAGAAAGGATGGTTGCAGTTAGTTTTAAGTGGATTAGAAAACATTATACGAAAATAGCTTTATCATCATGTGTCCGTGTTGTAATTGGACATCATTAGAAGGCATTCAGTTGGTTGTAAGGGGAGTAGAGAACATTATATGAACATAGCTTTATCATGTGTTCGTGTTGTAGTTGGACATGAATGGTTGAATGCATCCAGAAGATGAGATTTTCTACCACAGCTCTTTGGACTGCCTAACAGAAAAGGCTTCATGGAGTGGAATTCAACAATGGAATTAAATTGTGCAAGGGAATGCGAGCTCATCTGATAATCAAGTTATCCCTGGGACAGTATGATTGATATTAATGAACACAAGTTGAAGAAAATGACTTGGTTCGGATGTACATCTTTTATAGACATGGAGAATTCAGTAAATTAAGAAAGACTGGCTTCCCTTAGTGAAGTGCCTACAATTGGCAATGTAAGAAAACTCATTTGAATGGTTTGTACGAAAGAGGTTATTTTTTTAAGTCTAATTTATTACAATCAAGCATTCTTATGACTCAAAAAAGGTGGAGCATGCAACTTTATTATTTATAGTGGGAATAAGTAGAAAATATGTTTGTTTTATCGTGTTAAAAGACAAACTCCACAAGTAATATGTAGTATTATAGTCATTCAAAATGGTTAACAATCCAACCGAAGCAAAAATTATGCATTACTTCATATGTATAAACACGAGTTGATAATATGCAAGGCAATTCGGAAACCCTTTGTCTAATGCCATGGTGCAATCAGGTCATGATCACTATTTCTTAGTTTTACATTGGGCTGCCAAATATTCAGGATAAAACATCAGTATTCCCCAAAGTGTGCTGTGTTCTCATTTCTTTGTAAATGGTGAAACAAGGAATATTCACCAAAATGCGCCATATTCTCCATTCTTTATAAATGGTGAAACGAGGAATATCAAAAGCCACCTCAATTTGTTGACAATACAAGACATTTTTTTGTAATGCCATCTCATTAGTCAATCAGTTGAATAATTACTCCGATAGACATCATATTGCAGAGCAAATATAGCTTCAAACCTTCATCAATAGTCATCAACATCGGTAGAATCATTGGATAAATGTAAACCACTGAATTTGATGGTCGGGATTTGTTTGAAGCATGGAATGATAAATTATAATCATTGATTCCAAATCAAATAAGATAATACCCACATTTCTAAAGTTATTTGGTCCAGACAGGTGGTAGACATAGCTGCCCACATGCTCTCATAAATCTGATATAAATATATCTTTGCCAGTGACTTAAATCCAAATGCATAAGAAAACTTCCAGAAGTACACAAAAACTAGTGCCCCTTTGTATCAATACGGTACCCTTTCTTGTAACAAGAATGCGAAGTGAACAAGTCCCTTCAATTTTTGCAGATTGTTTTGAATTTCATGGCGATGGCTAAAGGCCAAAAAAAAAAAAAATACAATGTTCACTATATCCGTGGGAAGATTCCTCCACAAAAACTCGTCCATGGCTTCCACTTTTTGTAGGCCTGCATTGCTATCATCTTACACTTTAAGCCCAATTCATATGAATTGTTTCACTTTCCACCATAACAATGTGCACTGCACAGGCGTGTAGAAGACTTTGTACAGGCAACACATTCCCTCTTGAGAATTTGATGTTAGAACTCAAAACTGTAACAGTGCAATGGTTCAAATTATTTTGATGGATATGGAGAAAACGTGGAACACGGAAGTTGTCTACATTTTTGTGGTTGAAGTGGATATGAATTAGGACCCGTTACCATATGGAAGAGTTTAAAATGGATCTCCTTTTTATCCTAGTTGCACCATAGTTTCCAAGACATAAACATAATCACTTTTGCTCGTGGATGTGTTAGAAAATAATATTTGTAGTGTTTTAAATTCGATAGCCATCATTGCTTGTCAAATTTTTTTACATTATTAGGTGATATATTGTGGTGTAGACATATCTACAAACTCGTAAGACTAGGTGCAATCGGATGGTCGTGTGATATGGGGGAAATTTGGCCTATATGAACACCATTTGTTGTTATGTTGTGATTAAATGTTGTTAATCTGGTAAATTTGGTGAACGGATAGATGTAGGAACATTTCAGGGAAAATGGACATATATAAAAGCTATTTGTCTTTTTTTTTCTTTCTATTATTTGTTTAATTTAATATCTAGGTTGTGAAGGTGTTGGCCTTTGCACTTATAGCGCCATTTTATTGGCATGACCATTAGACCTTTAGTGTAAATTGCTATTATATGTAGAGAAACCATAGTGAAACTTTGTTTTTATGTGCATACATTGACAATACATTATGTTTTGTTGTCACCGATTATATGGTAAGTTTTATATTTTGAACAAGTTTCATCAACATCATAATAAGGTAGTTTGATGCATTATCCAATTTGGACTTTAAATATTTCAACTTTTTAAATGTATCCTAACAATGTAACATGATTGATTAATGAATGAATGAGGATTTTAGAGTACGAAAAGCAATTCCAAAATATATTGGAGATCTCGTATTCCATTTGGGGTGGTAAGACATGTATTTGGGGTAGTAAGGCATGTATGGAGAGGCACATAAAGACGAGAGTTAAATTTGTGTAACATAATTTTCTATTTTTAGGGTTCCCATCTTTATAGACAAGACCTCTCATTCGACATATTCCTATATTATATGAAATACCTATTGGTTAGGAATTTAATATTTGACATTGATGCATTTTAGTCTCATGTGGCACCCTATTACTTTTTGTTTAATAAGTACAAATTGCAAGAAAAACTCACAATTCAATTCAGCCACAAAGCATCTTTTAGCCCATTCCCACCCTTCTCTAAAGGAATTGTTTATTGTATATATGTTGCGTACTTTTCTCGAGTCTTTTATCCGTTTATTCCACGTCGCGCCGCCAATGATGCAATTCCATGTAAGCTTCCAACAACATTACTGATTGGAAATCTTGATATGTCCTTTACAATTAGCTCAGGTGAAGGAAAATAATGGAATGAAATCGGGTGGTACAAATTCATGAATTCTATTTGGCATTGCCTTGGGAAAGCATTATTGCAAACCCTACTTTTTGAACTCGTAACCCCAATGAATTCTTTAGCCCATGAGAGTATGAAGAGCTTCAAGCAAGCTGAAAGCGAAGGGACTACAAGATTCTTCAACCATGTCTATAGGTAGTTCTCTACTCAAACACACTTGATTTAACACTTGTATCTTGTTTATGAGATTTTGTTTGTTTTGGTCTTTTTCCATGACTTAATACAACTTGCATTTATGGGGTTTCATAATATTTGTTGCTAAGAAGCATTTTAACAACTTGCATTGATGGGGTTTCATGAAATTACATGCCTTCCACATAGTTGTGAGCATTAGGTTTCATATAGTAAGACAAAAATGCAAATATTAAAAAAACCACCATTACTTGCGAGTAGTGGAGTACCTCTTCAAAATTAGTTTTCGGTGTGTGCACACCGTGTTTCATTCAGATTTGCTTATTTAGGTAGCAAAATGGCCTCTAGGGGTTATAAGGGACATCATTGGGCAATTGTGAATGACATATTCCTAGTGACATGTAGTAGTTTCACACATTAGAAATCCGAATACTTTTAGCTAAACACAAACATTTAGCCACAGCTTAACCTTGCATATATTCACATAGTTTTGTAAAAAAATTGTATTTAAAAACCAAAGATTTTTGACAACTAAGCCCACAATTTAAAAACCTCTTCCACAGTGATTATGAACCCTTCCTCTAGCCACCCATCATCTCACGCAGCCCTCCAGGTCTGTGTCATCCTCATTCTGGCTAAGAGGAACGTGCTAACATGGTTTTCAAGTGTGTTTCATGTGTAGGGGAATGGATCCAAGTTGATTTCACAATGAGACTAAGCTCCAAGGTGGAATAGTGCTCTCCGAAGCACTAAATTGGCTATTTTTAGCCATATTACAACATGAGGACATCATCCGAAAGTTGACTGGAAAGGATCATCTCATCTAAGAGTTGTGTAGGAGAGCAATAAAGTGATCCAAGGCAGTTTAGGGAAAATCTGTGGAGGCAATTGATGTTGGGAACAATTCAAGCAAAATTGGGTCATTTTGGGCATAGGGAATGAAGGCTCCAACAGAGAAAGTCACCTTGTTCTGAAGATTCTGGGAGTTCCAAGAGGAGTTGGAAGCTCATCAAATAGGAAATGGAAATCTCTTGGAATTCTCCACATGATAGACACATCAATTTTGGTCCAAGACTTTAAAATCCTTTGTGATGATCTAAGACACTACAGCTTGCCCCTTCGAGCCAAAAGAGTAACAAGCTTGAAAATCAAATTGTAGGAAGAATTGTCTCTTGAAAGTGATCGGGATAGTATCAACATGTGTATTGGGTTCAAAATCATATAAGGTTTTTCTCCTAAACTCCATGTCATGCTCTCGGGGCAAGAAAAGCACTTTTGGTGTTCTAATTTTGCATTGGGATGATGACATCAACAAACAAACAAGCTTGAGTGCACTTTTGGAGGTTGTGTCTCCCTTGCACTTTATTACAAGGCACAAGGGGGCATGAGGCACAAAAAGTGTGCTCCCCCTTACATTGGCTTGCTTTTGTCAATTAAAAACCTCAACTCGAAGTGTTTGGAGTGTTAAGAGTGCAAACTCAAGATCAACTTGAAATCGACCCCCTCCTCATGTTGTGGACCCCATTGACGCATTTTTCAAGGTGGTGTGTACCCTTTTCTTTGTCCCAAGGTGCACGGGTACATGAGGGACAAAAAGTGCACTCCTCTTATCTCGCTTAGTCCTTGACACATGAAGAACATCGGTTGAGCCCTGAGTGCTAGTTTTCAACCACTTGCATCTCACTCTTATGAAACCCCATACTAACACTTGTCATGATTTGATGCAAAGTGCATCATTGTGTCCCTCTTGTCCCTTTTCCCCTCTTGTCCCCTATTTTCAGTCTGTAACTCCACTTTGACCCCTGTCCGAACATGATTGAGCTCAAATAGGTTAAACAAGAGTTAAGGTGTGCAAATGAGATGGAAAGGCTTCATTTCCAAACACTTAACCATTTTTTTAATTTCAAATGCATTTTCCCCCTCCCAAAGCTCTCTCCCATGCTGATATGCTGTTGGAATGTGCTTGAGACCTCACATGCTTGAAAAATTAATTTTTGCACATATCTCATGATCCCGTGGACCAAATCACTTCAAATTTTAACCATCAAATCCTCTTGAAAACGCCTTTGTGATGATCTATGATTCATGGCATGAGATTCCACCATTCAAATGTTATTAATGACTGATTTTTCCAGCCATGAACTCCATTTTTCCTAGAGTAGTTGAAAATGTATTTGCATTTTTCCAGTGACTCAATGAGCCAAATTGCCTAAAATTTGGAGCAGATGATCCTCATAAAATTAGATTTCATTTGATCCATTTCTCGCATGATGAAGTGGATTATTTTTAGGGATATGGAGGACTGAGTTTTCTCTCAAAATTCTTCCCTCTTTGATGAAATTTGCATTTTCCGATGATCCATTGCCTGAAATTTTGAGCAAATATTCTTCATTAAATTAGCTATCATTCGATTCATTGCTTGCATGATGAGGTGGAATATTTTTGGAGATATGGAGGACTGAGTTTTCTCTTAATATTTTCTCCCTCTTCGATGAAGTTCTCACTTTCCCACTAATCCAGGACAAGAATCATCTAAAATTTGGAGCAGAGCATCCTTGTAAAATAATTTTTTTGAGACCACTCTCATCTCATTCCGACACCCGGAAGACCCACTTCTAAAAATATTAAGTCTTACCAAGCTTCACATTGTCTATAAATAGTAAGTGTTGCAATAGTTCATTCTCTGAGTTTCCATTACTCCTTGCATATCAAGAACACTCAAAAGTGCTAAATTGAGACACTTACTAAAAATAGACATCCTAGAATTGGACTTACTAAAAATAGCAGGTGTTAAGATTGTGGTCAAACTTTTCACACTCATTCATCTCTCGTTCATCTCACTTTGGCCTTTGTCACCATGGAGCTCAAACACTCAAGTTTGGAGCCAATTTCAACTTCAAACATTGAGTATCCTAATAAGAGTGATAATGATGTAACAAGTATGGAATTGGAAGACTTGAAAACAAGGATGTTGATTGAACATCAAGTAGATGCAGAGGGGAAGACATTCTTAGTGGTTTATTCAGAGTTGGCAAGGTCACTTTTGCAAGAGACTGGATGGTTCAATCCATCCTAGTAGTCATAGAAAAGGGTCATCATGTTTAAGTGATTCGGGTAGTCATCTCAGGTCCACACAATGCAAGTCTCGTAGTAGTGTTTTTGAACACTTATTCAATGCTTTGGAGTGTGTCCGCATCTCACGAGGAGGAAGTTACAATCACAGTGTTTCAATTCAACAAGAGGTCAAAGGAAAATAACTTCATTCTCAGAGCATTCTCTCAAGATCCATCAAAAGCAAGACTCTTCATCAATGGAAGAAGCTTCCTTGTCTCTGGATCATCACTTCTCTCTCTTCTTCTCTCCTCCCTCTCTCTCTCTAACATTCTATTCCTTCATTGGGAATGTATTTTTCACTCTTTCATCTTATTCACTTAAGTGGCCTTATTTTGCATTGTAAAAGTCCCTTTTCAAAAATAAGAAAAGGACTTAATTTCATTCCTAGTGAATGTGAAAGGTCACAAGTGGTGGTGAGGTGAAAAGTCACATGGGGGAGAGATGAAGAGACATCTTTGTAAGCTATAAATTGGGATGGCTTCTCCATTCCAAGGGGTTAGCGGTTTTTTGTTAGTTGTTGGCCTTTGTATCACTACTACTATAAGCAATAAGCTACATTCTTCTATCTCCTTGCCTATGTTCTTCTACTCTCTCTACTTTCCAACTTTGCAAGCATTGTAATCTTATACAACCAAGAAGGAACTTTGTGTCTTTGATTAATGAATCCATAGAACTTTGTGTCTCGATTTATTAGTCTTGTTATTGCTTACATAATTGATTTCTTCCTATTGAATGTGGACCTACTCTAGTTAATGTTGGTGAGAATCTTCAATTTTTGTTCACAATCTTGACCATCTCTCTATTTTCCTACCTCCCTTCACCTCTCTCCAAGCAAATTCCTCCCTTGTACATTGTACAAGCACTTTGCCATAGGTTTAGTGGAGTATTCATGTGTGATCCCGGCCTAACGACCACCCACAATTTCATTTAGTCCTTATATTCAATAAATGGGAGCCTCCTCATACCAAAGAAGGAGGGGCCTAGCCCGTGATCATTGGTGAAAACCACTAATATGTCCTACAACAAATTATTTCACCAACACACATGAATTAAAAATTCTATACCGAGTCATAAAAGCTTAACCAAATTTGAGTATCATTTATTTAAAAATTAGGTTATTTTAACACATTATTAAGTCTATGTGTAGTACGTTCAAACATGAATACTCTTACTCCAACTCATCGATTCCATATGTGAAGGAAAAAATATGTGTGTGTGTGTGTGTATTTATAAATTGGTGCAATTGTTTAAGGCATTGGATAAGTTGTATTATGATTGATAACTTTATTTTCTCAAGTAATACAATATGAAACCATGATAACTTGTAGTTAGTACTTTTGAATATATTCAATAGAATATTTGTGTAAGTAGAATATATATATATATATATATATATATATAATATATATATATATATATATATATATATATATATATATGATGATTAAATGCTTTTGAAGAGCTATGAATCGGAGGATGAGGCCTGAACCATACAAAGAGAAGAAAAGAGGAGAAGAAGAAGAGAAAGGGAGGAGAAAGAAGAAACAATGTCGGCAAGAACCGACATTGGGGAAGAACAAGAGAGAAGGGAAGAGACCAAAGAACGCCGAATAAACAACGCCACCAGAGGAAAAACCAAAAGATCAATGGTACTGAGTACCCACATGGAGATTTGCTTCCCGAAGAAGAAGACTGAACGTGTCGCCAACATGATCTTTGAGCTCGTTTTGCTTGTTTCTATTGTGTTTTGCCTTTTCCACCTATTTAGGAGCAACTTTGTTGGACCCTAGACACGTGGAGGGCCTACGCTCGTTTGGGGACCTGCCTTTGGATTTTACCTTTGAAGTTGCATTGATGAGGCACGTGGAGGCTTCCTGCTGGCTCTTCCCATGCTTAGAATTTTCAACGGCCGTGCAAATTTCTCGGGCTCTGACCATGTGGAGAGCTTGCGCTCATTTGGGAATCTTTCTTTCCGCTTGTTTCTATTGTGTTCTACCTTTTCCACCTATTTAGGAGCAACTTTGTTGGACCCTAGACACGTGGAGGGCTGCGCTCGTTTGGGGACCTTTTGGATTTTACCTTTGAAGTTGTGCTGATGAGGCACGTGGAGGCTTCTGCTAGCTCTTCCATGCTTAGACTTTTCAACGGCCGGTGGTGGTCTTTTCTCGGGCTCTGACCACGTGGAGAGCTTGTGCTCATTTGGGAATCTTTCTTTTAAGCATCATACCAAAAGTGCGCCAAGAGACACGTGGAGGCTTCCGCTGGCCTTTTTTATACTTAGCCGATTTGGGCCTCGAGTGAACAAATAAGCGCTTCAGCTTCGAGGAGGGATGAGTATCGAAGACTTCAGAGAGATGGTGGCGATCAATTTCAGCCATCGTGGCCTCTTCCAGAAACTCGCAGCATAGATAAACAAAGGGGAAGCCCAAAAATGCCATAGTCGGAGGACGGGAGACCATATTGCCGAGTGAAGCCGAAGCTAATGACTAAAAAAGAAATGCTCGCACGGGGGAGTTGTGCGTCATTTCTGCAGGGAAGCAAACCGCTCATGTGTGAAATGATAGAAGGGAGCCCTCGCCACACCTTTGTGTCACTAGAAATTTTAATGGTGTAGGATAATCAATCGCTTGGTTGGCAAGAAGATCCATGACATTATTAGCTTCTCGAAAAACATGTGTGATGTGCCAACTGCTAAGTTTCTCGAGCCAATAGAGGATGTTGGAAATGAATGGGTTGAGTTTCCAAGAGGGGGCCGACCCTTTAGCAATGGCTTGTATGATGATTTGGGAGTCCCCTTTGATGAAAAGTGAGTCACAACCAGAGTGGATGGCTAGTTTAACACCTTCCAGGAGCGCTTGAGCTTCGGCCATATTGCACGTATAATCTCGAAGGGGAAAGAGCCAACTGAAATAAGGAAACCTTTATCACTTCTGAGGATGCAACCGACACTGATTTACTAGGGTTACCCCTGGAGGCCCCATCAAAATTCAATTTCCAAGAGCCCAAAGGGGAGGCCGCCATTTAACACTCCTTTTCAAAAATTTCTCCACTTGGGAAAGGCCACGTTTGACGATGGAACCAGAGCTGGGGATTTTAATGAGGGGCCAAGATTTCCTGATGACAACATCACACGAGGAGAAAAGAGGATTATTATGGCTATTTTTACTAACTTTTTTAGAGATGGCCACTTCTAATTTGATAAGAAAAACCAGCAATTCAGAAGACTGCTCACGGAAAAGACGCAAGTTATGCTCCCACCAAATGTGCCAAATTAGGAAGAAAGGAGCTATGGCCCAAATAGAACTGAGGGAGCTCTCTTGTCCCATCTTGGGCCAAGAAAGGAGAGTATCAATGATATTGTTACATGAGCCCAAGCTAAATTAAGCTTAGCTAAAAGCCAGTTCCAGCTCTCGGAAGCAAAAGTGCAGAAAGGAGAAGATGATCAATATCCTCCTCAGCTTCCCCACAAAGAACACATTTAGAAGGACCGAAAAATCCCCAAGATCTTCTGCGCAGCTGAGTGAGGATTTTCCTTTTAAGAACAAGCCAACTCGAACAATGCTACTTTGGGTAAGATGGAGGGATTCCAGTAGCCGTAGGAATAGGGAGTACCTTTACCAGACATGGAAATAAGCTTTGCATAACCTTGCTTTCACAAAATAGGAACCCGTAGAAGCACCAAGCCAAATTAAATGATCCTCGCTATCTTTAAAGGAAGCAGTTCTGATGAAAAAGAGCCTCCATGAAAGAGGATGTCTCGAGAGGGGAAGCGCCAAGGGTGGTGATATCCTTCCAAAGCCAAGAAGGCGAGCCATCATGATGTCTGTGACCATAATCAACAACAGAGTTGCCCCAAGAGGCCCTAGAAACATTCATAATTCTATTGAGATTGGGAATAAGATTCAAAGGCGGATGTCCATTCCAACTATCCTCCCAAAAATCAGTCAACCTACCATTGTTGACCTGCCAGGAAACCGAGTCCGCGATCAGAAATCTGCAGTTGCAAATGAAGTTCCAAATGTGGGACCCTTTGGGGAGTTCAGTACTAGAGAGAAAAAGTTCAGGATGGCTAGCCTCCAGATATTTATGGGAGAGCACTTGAAAAACCAACCTCTTGGCATCCGATAAAAAGTTCCAAACAAGTTTTACACCTAGAGCAAAGTTTTGAAGAGCGAGGTCCATTATTCCCAAACCGCCTAAGGATTTGGGAAGTTTGACAGTTTCCCAATTGACCAAGTGAAATTTTCTATCTTCGTTGTTCCCCTGCCACAAAAAGGATCGACGATCTTTTCAAAAATTTTCAGGACTGATTTGGGGATCAACAAAACCGAGAGCATGTAGATTGGGAGAGCTAGGAGGACAAAATTGATCAGAAGAGCTCTGCCAGCCAGAGACAACCATTTTCCTTTCCAAGAATGCAATCTCGACGAGAGAGAATTGAGGAGATCATCCCAGAGATTAGCCTTACCTTTACCATAAAAAAATGAATACCCAGATATTTTTGAGGAAGGGCACCCACCGCAAAACTCAGAGTTTCCTTGATTCTATGCTGCAAACGAGGAGAGACATTGAAAAAGAAGATAACATATTTATGAAAGTTGATTACCTGACCAACCACGAGTGAATAAGAATTCAAAATATAGGACAGGCTGCGAGCTTCCAGGATAGAAGCTTGGCCGAAAAGAAAGGTGTCATCCATGAACTGCTGGTGTGAAAGGGGAGGCAGATTGGTGGTGATGGAGATACCCATAAGGGAACCATCACTAATCACCGATTTGATACCACGACTCAAAGCTTCAGCGACAAGGAGAAAGAGAAACGAAGAAAGAGGGTCCCCTTGCCTTAAACCCCTGCAACTACTAAAGAAACCTTCCACTGAACCATTAACTAGAATGGAGAAGCTCGGAGAAGAAATGCAGTTGAAGACCCAATTGCAGAAATGGATACTGAAACCCATAGCTTGAAGAGATTTAAGAAGGAACCTCCAATTGATGTGATCATAGGCTTTACTAAAGTCCAATTTAATCATCATGCTAAGTGCGAGGAAGAGTGAAGAGTATGAATTAACTCATGCGAGATGATGATACCATCCGCGATGGATCTCCCAGGAATGAACCCACTCTGTTCATGTGCAACAAGTTTATGAAGAAGGGGGCTCATTCTGGAAGCTATGGATTTTGAAATAATTTTATACGAAGTGTTGCACAAGGATATGGGCCGAAAGTCATCCAATTTCTTAGCTAGGAGACTTTTTAGGAAACATGCAAATTAAGGTGTGATTCAAGGCTCCAAGGATCTTACCAGAGTGATGAGATTCCTCCACGGCGAGCCAGACATTGTCTCCAATGATATCCCAAAAATCTTGGAAAAAGGAAGCAGGAAAGCCATCCGGACCGGGGGCTTTGTCCCTTTGCATAGAGAAAACAATCAATCGAACCTCCTCCTTGGAAAAGGGGAAAGGAGCTTATCATTGTCATCGACATCAATCAACTTTGGAATCTGCTAAGAATGGAAGTTGAGCATCCAAAGAGGAGACACTGTCACCATTCAAAAGTTTTTGGAAGTGAGACACAGACTCAACTTTAATCTGGGATTGGGAGGAAATCAACGAATTTTCCTCCAACATCAGGGAGGAGATGTAGTTAACATTTCTTCTGGCTTTAACCGAGGCATGGAAGAATTTAGTGTTTTTGTCCCCATCACCAAAGACTTCACGCAAATTTTGTCTCCAAAAGGTTTCTTCTTTTAAAAGGAGGTCACCCAGTTCGCTAAGTAGATTTTTCTTTGAGAAAGTCATCCTGATGCATACCGAATCTAAAAACTGATTCATTGAGGGTTCGATTTCATTCTCAACTCTTAATTTTTCTTGAAAAATGTTTTTGAAGTTGGAGGAGTTCCATTCGGTCAGATGAGCTTTGAGCAAAGAAAGTTTTTTAGACATAGATAAACATCCATGTCCCTGACACCATTGAGGAAGCCCACCAAGTTTTAATAAGAGACCGGAGGGAGGGATCCTGCATCCACATGGCCTCGAATTTGAAGGGGAATGATGAGGCGGAAGGTCGAAAGAGATGTTGAGAGATAAAGGAAAGTGATCGAACCGGAAAGAGGATTGACAAAACATTTGAGAAGGAAATTATGCTGAAGCCATTCTTCAGAAATAAAAATCTATCAAGTCGAACAACCATAGAGCTAAACCCAAGGCGCCAATTGTTCCAAGTGAACTAGCCCGAGTAGGGTTCCACATCAACTAACTTAGCAGAATCCACAAAGGTGATGAAGTCATCCTGAGAGCGTGGCTGCCACTGAATACCTCCTCGTTTGTCTTTGTCAAAGAGTGGCATTGAAATCCCCTGCAACAATGATCTTAGAGTCCGGGGCGAGTCAAGCACATCCTGAATTTTAGACCAGGTTTCCCATTTTTTGATGGGATTATTTGGTCCATACACGTTGCAGAGAAAAAAAGATTCGTCTGAATGCTTCAGAAAACCTTGCACCAAAGAAAGTTAGGATTTTCAGAGAGAAGCTCAACACCGCAACTACTTGGTCTTCCATAGAACACCTAAACCGCTGAGGCACCAACAGAATCAACAAAGCAACCTTCCCAACCTTTCCATTTGCGAAACCAGCCATTCATACAATCCACTTTTGACATTTTTGTTTCTTGAATCATATAAATAGAAGCGTCCAAATCTGCAGCATAACGTCTGAGAAGACACTGTTTGTTAGGGGCGTTGAGTCCCCTAACGTTCCACGAGAATAAAATCATCTTTTCTTTAGAGAGGACACACCTCTCCTACTTGAAGATGGGAAAAAGAGTGAAGTTGTAGTTGTTCACCGTAACGACCTCCTTAAGGGATTGAGAGTCTTTGGAGGGACATCCTGGAGGAGCTTTCGGGCCCAAGTCAATATTGAGAATGGCTGGAGTCGGAAGAATGGGGCTCTGCCTATCGGTTTCAATGGGGAATAACTCAGTTTCCTCTTCCAGAACATTGCAAGACTCCCCAGGAACACCTTCTTTGGAGGAAATCATATCCTCCTTCTCATTGACCCACTTTTCCAGAGAAACCACATCCGCACCAAGCCCCAAAGCGATGCCCTCATGGAATAAGGAAAGAATACGAGTAGAGTCTTGAACCACTGACACTGTTTCTTTGACCAGAGAGATGGTGCTTGGGTCGAGATCCAAAGGTTTCAAATCAAGTGCTTTACCAGAGGAGGCATGTTCAGTAGAAGAGACCTTTACGGGGGCCGAGGGTCGGAGACCTGCAGATCTGCAGGTTGACAAGCTTTTTTTTTCTAGACAGCCACACTAGAAGTGGAGGGGTTTTTACACGCTTTTTGGTAATGACCCGGCTGTTTGCAGCGGAAGCAATAGTTAGAGACCACCTCGTAGTCCACTTTCTATACCCATTCCCCATAGGGGAAGAGATAACAATAAACTCTTGAAGTTTCTTAGAAGAATCGACAGAAATACAAATCCTGGCAAAGGAAGAGAGAGTGCCTTCCAGAGTAACCGGATCTATGCGAATAACACGACCCAGGCTAGAGAAAATTTTAGTAAGGGTATTCGAGACCAAAACTCACTAGGGAGAGAGTACAACCGAATCCATACATGGATGCCTTCCATATCAGCTTGTTCTGGATCGAAGTGGGTGGACCACTCACGCAGGTGAATCCCAGATTCTGCGAAGAGGAAGTCTTTCCTTGCCAAAGAATCGTCCCTTTGTGCTTCACTCTAGAAAATCACCAAGAAGAAACCTTTATCCAAGAACCGAATATGAAGACCACTTCCCCATTGGATGTCACACCAGCTACGAATGCCCTCAATCGTCAGGCGATGACCCACAAATTTGGCTATTATAGCTCTTTTACCAAGAAGGGAAATCTGAGAAGCATGGTCAACCGAGTCTTCCAGAGAAACATAAACAAACTCTAACTGAACAGGGTTGGTTTGGACCGAGGCACTTCCATTTCTTCCTTCGAGATACCGTTCTGAACCGATACCCTGTCTCCTTCCATCCATCGCACCCTCAATTTGAATTCAGAAAAATACAAATTTTGATGCACAAGAAGGCTGAAATTAATTTATTTTGAAACCCCAATCTATAGAAAATTATGAAAACTTCAAAAATTCATAACCGCAGTTTATATATTAATATATGATTGTGTATGTGTATATATACATCTTCACACACATACACATGTATATGCATATGTATATAACATAAAATTAATAGAATAAAGAATGTGTCACTCTTATGTTTTCAAAGTGAATAAAGCAATGGGCAGGCCATACAATGTACTTCTTTGCTATTTCTTAGGGTAGAGCATAAGGTAGGGGTCATTCTATTGTCTAAGTAGTGGGCCCAAAGATGTATGTGATTTTGTAACTTGGTATAGTAGTATAACATAGGTGAGTTGTATTATGATTGCAAACTTTCTTTTTCAAGCAATACAATATCAAGCCACAATATATTATGGTTAGTACTTTTGAATACATATAGACAAATAGACAAACAAATAATAGTATGTGTGTTTATTTATGAATATGTACGTATGCATGTATGTACATGTGTGACTATTATTTTAAGCTTTCATTTAAGTTCACCAATGGTTGTATTTCATACTTATTTAGGCTCTACATATTGCATGGTTCCACTTCCAATAGTTCCAAAGGTTCATTGTTTATAAAGTAAGACAATTCCTAATCACAAACAAAGGCATTATCTAATAAAATAAAACATTATCTAAAAAAATCATGCACACACGCACACACATGCACGTTCATATCTAGAAACATGTTCAAATTTGAAACCCAAATTAAAGAGTCTAAAAGTGTAGTGCAATAATAACACACACGCACACGCACGTGCGCGCGCCACACACACACACACACACACACACACACACACACGCGCGCACGCGCGCACACACACACACACACACACATACACATGTGTTCATATCCAGAAACATGTTCAAATTTGAAATTCAAATTCAAGAGTCTAAAAGTGTAGTGCAATAATAACACAAACGCACGCACGCTACGGACGTGCACATACACACATGTTCATATCTAGAAACATGTTCAAATTTAAAACTCAAATTCAAGAGTCTAAAATCCAAGTGCAATAATAATCAATGGATTAATATTTGACCATTACTATGTATGCTTAATAGAACAAAGTAGACACCACTCTTGCATTTTTTTTGTCAACAAAGCAATGGGAAAGTTGGGAAATGTACACACCGCATGTTTTTCTAGGGTAGAGCATAGGGTGGGGATCATTCCTAAATAGTAGGCCCACAACTTCCAACTAGCGGGGACAACATGATTCTTCACCACATCCAAAGGTAGTTATCAACTCAAACTCACTTGATTTAACACTTGCATTATTTTTAGGAGCTTTAGTTTTTTTTTTTTTGGTCTTCCGACATGACTTAATATAACTTGCATTTATGGAGTTTCATAATATTTGTTGCTAAGAATAGACTTAACAACTTGAAATTACATACTAGGGTAGAGCATAAGGTCGGGGTTTTCCATTGCCTAAACAATGGGCCCAAAGGGATGCTTGTGTGAACTTATAATTCAATATAGTTGATAAGGCATTGATTAAGTTGCATCATGATTGAGAACTTTTTCATCCAACAATATTATATGGAACCATGATAAATTGTAGTTAGTAATTTTGAATACACACACACACACAAATACATGCACAAACATATATTAAGTGTTTATGTGTGTATATATGTGTGTGGCTATTATTTTAGGCCTTCATTTAAGTTCACTAATGATTGTATTTCAAACTTATTTAGGTTCTACATATTACATGGTTCCACTTTCAATAGTTCCAATAATTCCATTGTCTAATAAACTAAAACATTATATATATTTAATGTTCACATGCATGCACGCGCACACATAGACATTCATATTAAAATATGTTCAACATTGATCATGACATTGAATGCAACAAAAATAGTTAGTATGCGAAGTGGATAATTATATCTTCTACATATCATTTCTAATAACCAATTATGTGTGAATATGTGTGTGCTTGTGCACGTGCATATATGTGTGTGTACATACATACACATAATTTTGTGTATTTACATAGATAGATACATACATACATACATACATACATACATACATACATACATATGTACATACATATGTACGTACATACATACATACATACATACATACATACATACATACATACATACATACATACATACATACATACATACAATTTGCCACATCAAAATCTACATTTTCCTACATGCCTCTATTAAAGACAAATAAGTGCTTGTATGTATTTTGAATTATTTGTGTGCATGCACATACACATACAAACATGGTCTTCCTATTTATCAAGAAATCTTGACCCACCGCTGGATACTTTCTCCAAATGTGTGCATGTGCATGTGTATAAATATGTGCAAGTGTATGTGTACACACACATACATAACTATATGCATGTATGTAAACTAATTGAAAGTAGAGGATAAATCCTCTTCCACTAGGTCCCTTTGACAAAATTATGCTCAAATTTACAATCATATGAAATAACATAAATGATAACATTGATTTAAAGAGAGCATGATTGTTGGAAAAATATTTGAAGGCCAAGAAATGACATAAGTGTGGGGGATTATCATTCTTAGGGCCAATAATTCAAACCATTCAAGTTATCCAATGTCTCAAGATTGATTTCAAACAAACACTAAACATTTCCAATCACACTAAAGCATTTGAAAACTCATGAATATGAGAATATTTCCAAGCAAATAAGAAAGGAAAAAGTATGACAAGAAGAATGGATTCAAGGATCATTCCTTAAGAATCTTGATCATAGGAAAATTGAGCTTATGAGTGTACTCGTTGACATGAAAATTGACTCCCTAACATCCCCCTAAGAGTTTACTCAAAATTTTAGACCATAGTTGTAGCTGATAGTAGATGTTTCTTAGCCAAAGACTTTATCCACTTTGGAAGCTCCCATGAGTTCCAAATACCCATCGAATGACCCCTACCATATACTTTATCCTAGAAAAATGAGTAGTGGGTACATTTATTGAGATACCCACTGTTGTAGAAAATCAAATTGGCAATTCACTCTTTGACACTATTAGTCTTGACAATGCACTTTTCTTAAGACAAACACAACCTTTCCTTTCCCACTTAGCACACTCGAGGTCCCTTATCTAGCTTTTTTATCCTCGCATATTGACATGCCGTCATAACTTCTATGAGTATAATGCATAAAATCCATAGAAAAACATCAAATGACAAGGTGAAAAATTTATATTATATTTTTTCCATCATTGCGCAAGGTCGTACAATTTGGTTGGGATTTTATATCCGGTCCTAGTTGACTTGTATGCTTTTGCACCGACATTTCCTCCAACTATGATTTCAGTTTTATATTCTTTTTGGGTCTTTTACTACATCCGAGTTGGCCTTTCTTTGATAAATCAATACAAAACCCTATATAAGCCAGTAAACACTACCTCATTTTCTAACCTATAAATCGTATGGCACTACATTGATAACTTGCTTCTAACACTTGTAAACGACACCTAAGGCTCCTAGATCTTGTAAAAGCACACCTAAAGTCATCGGGAATAAATTTCTACAAGTATGAAGCTTTTGCCAGTGTCAAGAAGTTAGCCCATCTCATCTACAAGCACTCAAACATCCCTTCTCCAAGTATTTTAGCAAGATCCAAAATCAACTCAAGCATTATCAAAGAAAATTACTAAATACACCTACATTTATTCGATTTCACATGCTAGGTGGAGAATGATGTTTGGTTTGATGCCTCTTTGGATTAGTGCCAACATCGTGTGTGCATAGGGGCACCCACAACCTAACTAATTTTTGTTTACAGGGTCTCCCACCAACGGTTAGGGTTTGAAACCTCATTCATGATGTTCAAAGGGATTCATCGTATGATCAACAACTAGGGTTTGACAACAATAGACATTTCTAGGAAGGTGACCATCTCAAAAACTTGTAGAACCAAAGTCCAAGCAACTCCAATACCATGTATAAGGGTCAAGACCATATAATATGATCATGGAAGAAGTATACAATCTTGCACCGTGCCAATTTCCAGTCATAGTTATAGAAATGAAGCATCATCAATCCTATATATCCTTGTTCCAAAGAGTTTGCATACCCAAAACTTCTTATAACCATCTCGTAATCGTAAGTGTACTCATCCTCTTGTGTTTTCAATTTTGTATCTTGTTTAATATGTCACTCACAAGTATTTATGCATTGTTATGATATTAGTAATTAATGTTGGATGTTAATTACTCATAATAACCTCCAACAACTAACCCTTACATCCTTTAGTGTACCTAGTTCACTAATCTTATATTTCACATAATCAAATGAGGGTGTAAACATTTTTCCTAATATTCTTAGATCTAATGATTTATTGAGTGTGTTCAAGGATATATAGGGTTTGTTTGTATGTACAGTGAAAAATATATGGTTATAGGTGGTTCCAAACAAACAAAAGTGTAAAACATGTGATAAACCTAGAAAAAAAAAAAGATTTAGAGGAGTCAACTGTCCAAGAAAGTAGGGAAGGTCATAACCATACCCTCGCGGTCCCGCACTAGAGATTATTGCAAAATAATATTCTAATTGAGTTCATTTAGAATCTTTCATAGTTCCCAATTCTAGTGGTGACACAATTTGAAACATCTCTGATATCAGTTAAGTCATTCCTTTTACCTCTCTTACAATTTCACTTGATATATTTTCTTTATTGAGTAGTGCACTCAATTGGGCACTAGATTACATAGATTTTCAGCATCTCTACTCATACTTCATAGGAAGCATATAACGGATTTACAATTACGAGTAAGCATGCAACTAATATAGTGATCACCTTCAGCTTTAGTATCTACGAGTAAGGGGCATCCACACCATTAAAGTCACCTAGGGCACGATTATGGCCTCAACCATTTTAATTCTCCGTGTCGGGTATCTCCAGCCTTGTACTCAACAAGACTCGATCCTCAGGTGGGATTATTCTAAGCCAATCAACTTCACCAATAGACCAAGGGCCCTTCGATGCAATTGATATATTGGTTTGGTATTATTGAAAATAGTTTAGTTCTCATTATAAATATGTATATGACTTATATCTCTTGTAGTCTATAATTCATGGTGTCCAAATCTATGCAAAACCAATTGCATTTATTATTTAACTCTAAACTTAATCAAAGTTTGATACACTTTGGATGTTGTTTAACCAAAGGATTTTTCCACTTTGGTAGCTCCCACGAGTTCCATGCAGCCATCACAATGACCCCTACCATATACTTTATCCTAGAAAAAATGGGCAGTGGGTACATTTCACGAGATACCCACTACATTGTTGAAAGAAAACTTTAGAGAGACGCTTGCACACTTCCATTAAGCATCTCTTATCCACATCCGTAACTGTATGAAATCCTAAAAAACACTTAAAATTATATTTTTCTTGCACTGAGGAACATAGGAAAGCACAAATTTTGATGAGGCCTGAGAGAGCATTATTTTTTTGGATTTGTTAGGCAAATAATTAAATGTATTTATTGATCACATAGAAATTTCAATGAAGTTCACTGAGAACAAAACAAAATTAACTCTTTGAGTTCACATATTTTAATAAAATGTCGAAGTTTTTGGAAGGGTTCCACCATTCTCCTGTTTTAAATCTTTTTAGTTTTCTCTACTAGTGGTTGAAAATATGGTATTTTTAGCAGATTCACTACCTTAGTGTCAAGAAGTTTGTATTGCCCTATAATGTAATTTGTGAAATATTATCCCAGATTGTCTACCAAAACAATTAATTTCATTTAGCACTATGAAAAAAATATTGTGAGTTTTAAATATTCAATACGTCTATTTCACAGAAATCAAGCCATGAGATTCCATTTTTCTTCTTGAGGTATCTCACGGTATCTATTTCAGACTTCAAAGAGTAGAAAGTTGATACTCCCATGCACTATGGACTGATTATGCTCTTGTTCCAAAATGGTAAACCTATTATGCCCCCATGCCACGACCCACCTACTCTGATGAGGAAACCTTGGCCAATAGGCTGAGAAATATTAAGAAGAAAGGACTTGCGACTAGCAATAATGAAGATGTTGCTGTGGAGGTTCTTTCCATAATGAAAAACACGGAATATTCTAAAGGGAGGAGTACTGGAGTAGATAATATCAGAGACATTAACATGGAGGCTCGGTATGTGAATATGGAGGTTTCGATTGATACCCTTCTCAAGGTTACTAAAAATTTGGTCCAAGAAATGAAGGAATGTCACAGACAGTCGGCCATCCAAGATAAGAGGATCAATGGGCTAAAGGATGATCTTATTATGCAAGAACAAAGGATTTATATTATGCAAGATCAAATCTCCAAGTTGGATAATCAAAAGAGGAGCATGTGTCTGGTTCTCAGCAACTCTGAAGAAGAGGAGGACAAGAATGTTGGCAAAAAGGATGAGCTACAAGATCTTCATCTGGCTTCAGGGAAGACTATGGAAGGTTTGAATTAGGGACCTAGTTCTAGAACCAGGAGCAATAAGAAAATGAAATGTTAGCAGACCTTGTGCTGATTGTCTCTTTGGTCTTGTTGATTTGTTATTTTTGTCTTTGCTAGTACTCTAAACTGTTTATAGTAATAAAAAACTATATTATGTACTGAAGGCTATAAGTGCCTTGCCTTCTGTGTCAGCCAATTTTTTTGTCCTAACATGGTCCTAACTTATTAAGGGGTTTATCTTATTTCATTTACTTCTCTGGTTCCTATATATGTATTGTGGGTTTTTTTGGTCCCCAAAACCAACTATTTACCTGATCAAAAAAATATTCAATACATACATGATATAAAAATTGAAATAAACTATAATAATTTACTAGAAACCATGACCCTATAATAATTTTATTAAGTAGGGTCTACAACAATGGGGTTTTCCTATTGATAGCTTTTCGAATCATGATCATTAGTAATCACCATATTCAATGTTCTCAAATCAATAAGGGCGGAAATTGTGGATAACTAAGGGTGTCTTAGGATCGAGGGTATCCAATCTTTCTATTCTTCATTTTTATGATCATGAAGTCTACCGAATAATCCCAAGATTGAATGGTGATGGTGACATCTTATATAATTCCCTTTCTCTTGTTTACGTACTAATCGACATTTATATGAGTATGGAGGTTGACTGTGGTTCAAGTAGTGAAAGTGTGGACAATTTATATGTGATCATCATATTAATAACATGTCCTAGGTCAATTAGAATGCTAGTAATTTGGACATCTTCTATACAAACTGTAACAATATGACTTATAGGGTATCTATATTTAGGAGGGGATATATTCCCTTCTAGTATACTAGCAAGTTTCCCACTAACAAGGATGATTTTAAGTTGATTCTTTCTTCTTCCCGGAGTCTTAAAACATGTATCTTTGATGGTTTTGTTTAATTCAAGAATTTCCTTAAGAGCTTGCAATGGGGGAATCCCAATACTCAATTTCATCACCCCTAAATTAATTATGAATTTGGTTATTCAGAACTACAATGTTGTGTTTTTCAAAGAGTTTGGATGGAAATGGAATATTAGCATTGGGTTGAGGCGTTTCTTCAAAGAATGGGACTAGGCCGCATTTCTTCTTTCTTTTTTGTTTCTTTAGGGATTTCTTCTATGACATGAGATGAAGGTTTTAAGGTAACCTTCCCTGAATGCAACAAAATATTCCTACAATCCACATAGTTTACTATGGGATTCTTGCCCGATTCGACGGTGTATGTTGGGTTACCTTGCCTCAAATTTTGGGGTTTTCCATAGTTTGTGCTTGAATCTATGGTCAAAGGTTGTTCAAATGGGGTAGCATTTGTAGGTCTAGTCAACAAGGCTTTTTGACCTTGGGGTATTCTTTGATTGTAATATTTCTTCCCGATCCTTGAGGCACATTCCACTGCTGTTGATATTGAGGATTAAACTGTTGAAACGGTGGAATGTTTGGGTGTGGAGCCCAGGGTTGCTGATAATAACTTGGTGGTGCACCCCACTAAGGACTCCACTCATATGGGGCTTATTGAGCCCAAGGTTGGGGGTATGGCCATGGTGCATTCCATTGATTTGGGACCCATTGTGATTTTGGCATGTAGGACTGATTTTGATTGGATTGAAAGTTCCCTCCTTGCCTTTGACCCATATAGTTTAACTCAGCTTCATCTTGTGTGTTTTTTTTTAAATGGTTCTTCATCAAAGGAAGAAATACACATTAGTCTGTGGGATACTTAAGGTCACATAGAAGATAGGTTTATGTCTTGTCTAAGGGGTAGTCCTTAAGCCCATGTTTATTCCTACATCTTGGGAAGTAGATGAACAAGGGCTCTGTATTCCTGGCTTTCTCCCTATCCATAGTTGTATTGAGTTGAACCAAGAGGTATGTTCTCAAATTTGTAATTTCTTCCCTTAGTTTGGATATATCGCCACTAGCCATTTTTCCTTTTTGTCTATGAAAGTTGGGGCGAGTTCAGAGTAATTCCTATAGAGGTTAATGATTTCTGTAAATTCTAGTTTGTTCATGTCTCCTTTCCCATAAGATTGAAGGCTTCCTATGTGTCTGCATCCAATCCTTTGAGGAATAAATTTGTGAATAGATTAATATCTAGAATAGTACCACACCTCATGTGAAGGAAGAGGAACCGATCAAGATAATCCTCCACACTCTCATCTTCCTTTTGTTGAATTCTAAAAATTTCTTCCTTCTTGTCTCGGACTCAGAATAGTCTTGATATTTGTCCAAGAAAATTGTTTCCATCTCTTCCCAATTATGGATGGAGTTAGGGTTAAGCCCATGAACCATCTCATAGCTATCTTTTAAAGTGGAGGGAAATAACTTGAGCTTCTGGGAATCGAAGTGTAATCATAAGTTTGGCACAAGACCTTGAATTCAAAAAGGAATTGGTCAAGATATTCTGAGACTAATCCCCAAAAGGTTGGTAAAATTGAGGGGGATATATTTTTCATAGGAGCTTGGTCATTAGGATCCAAACAGAGGAGTATGGGATAGATAAACATCATTGGGGTTATCTACTTCATTAACCATCCTTCCTTGTCAACAAGTTGTTCCACAAGCCGGTTTTGAGGGGGTTTTGAAAATTTATTCTAATGAATCTACCTCTACGGTATCTAGGTCTAAACATAAAATCCTATCATATTGAGGAAAATTCCCTAACTATCAATGCTTAACTTGATTGTTTGTGTTCCACATACTCCAAAGCATAGATGATTCTTGATGTCACTACAAGGTCTTCTTTACTTCAAAAGAAAGAGTTATGGAAATAAAATTTTTGAATGGAAACTTACTAGAAAACCAGAAATAATTCTAGCTAGCACCTTAACCTTTGATAACACCTTGAATTCCCGATAATGACACAAAAAAGTGATGAGTGTCGTTGATACTCATACTTTAATTATATTATATTTTTAGTTCAGGGGTGGTTTCCATGGCTGTTTGCAATGAATGGAATAGTCAAAATTTTTCTCGCTACTTACTTAATAATGGAATTAACTGAATACTACACCAACTATAATGAGTAGAATGTAATGTATTGGAAGCAAAAGAATTTTAAGGAAAAATTAAAGGGCTGAAAAAAATTCAATGCTGGAATTTAAATGAATGCGAAATGACAGAAAGGAAATAACAGTAAATTATCCCTTCTCATTAGGGAGGAGTGGCCCTTGCCCCTTCCCTTTGATTAGGTTCAACGTTGAAAGTTACAAAACAAATGTTTCCCCGAATATGAAATTTATTGAATTGAAAGAATTTCTTTTACAATAATCAACTAACTGAACCAAAATTTGAATCTTAATACATTAGCTCTTTTATACCAAAGCAATCCTAGTCCCTCTAGGAGAGAACTAGTTTATTTGTAATTAATAACATCTACTTAACTAAATGATGCCTAAAACAATGACTAACTATTTTAAGAATTATAGTTGTGGAAGGAGTAATCTATGCAATGTTTGAATTGAACTATTATCTTAACTACAAATGATGCCCATAATTGAATTGTTTGAGAGAGTTAATCAAAGGCTTTGGAAGCTAGTGTAGATCCTAAATTGATTCCAGAGAATCATGGTGATCATAAATCCATAAGTGTTCATCTGCATCACGTCTCCAAGAAACTAGAAGTTAAACTGGAAGTTCTTGGACCTCATAATCTACATGAAGGTAGGTTGAGATAGTAGCACACGTTTCATGCTCATGTCATTGTGTTAATTGATGTGCCAATTGTATTAACTCATAGTTCAACCATCCGAGCTATTTATCTTCTTTGCACAAGCTCCTTATTTCAAGGAAGTCTGAATTAATGATCTGGATGAGTCTTGCACTAATGCAAAGGCGATTCCCGCGCGACCCACCAACAAGTCCTCTTGCTAGTCTACGCAATCAACTGCAGTGATGACTCAACATATGATTTTCCAAATATATTGTTAATACTCATAAAATGTTTCATTTAAGCCATATTTGAAGAAGAAATAAAAAGATAAAAATAACAAGAATATGCACAACATTTTGATGAACTAAAATTAACTAAATATAGTATAATGTGGGGATATTTAATCTAAGCTATGAACAATTGTAATAAAGTAAATAAATATAGTAAAGAAATTATGTAAATGATCTAAGTAACTATGCAAAAGGAAATGCTAACCCTAATGTGCAAGAAGGAAGAGGAAAGAACTCAATTGAATGGAAGATGCTCACAGGACAATGTTGCATGATGATGACTAGAAAATATGGAAGCAGTAACGAGCATGTAGAAGTCTAGAAAAGGATGGATCTGGAGGATCTAGCTGACCGGAGCACTGGAGAGGGATCTGGGCACCTTCGGGCACTCGGTGTATAATTTGGGTGCCCTGGTTTGTGTAAAAACTCAAACCGATATGACCTCAACTACCACAATGGTGAAATTACTAATTGAGTGATGCACTACATCTCGGACCTGATGTAGTTCTACGTTCAAGTGTGTGTGAACATGCCCTAGATTATATGTGAACATGCCCTAGATTTATCTTGTGCAGTCCACTTTGTGAAGTAGCGAGTAATAACTATGTGTAGAAAATGTAATAGAATGTGTGTATGAAATATAATAGAATCCCCCTATGAAGTATGATGTAGATGTCCTAGCCTTGTGCCTTGATGATGGAGCTATGTGGATGCAAGTGATATCCAATGCAATAGATGGATGTAACTCTAGATGGAGGATAGTAGTGAATAGTTCTAGGTCCCTCATTATGGTCTCATAACTTTATAGTTATAGGGTTGTCTTGATCTAGTTTCACAATTAACCCCGAAAAGGCCGACCACAAGAAAGATAAAGATCTCAAACGACTAGAAGGAGCCCAAAAAGTGACGGGAAAATACAAAAAGGACCAGAAACCCTTGGTGGGACTAGGGCACCCACGGCACCCTAGTACTAATTTGGGCACCCCAATTGAGGCTAAAATAACACGGAAGACTTAAGATGATTGGGCATATGGGTGCAAGAGGTTGCTAATTACGAAATAAAAAAAAAATATGGCCAAAGGATGGTGGTTAATTAATACTTTCTTCACTCAAGAACCTTCTAAATAGTAGTATAAGACCGGGATAAATAATGTCTAAAGTGCATGATTTTGTGACTACATTTTCCCCCACTTTATGTTGGTGAGCGAAAAGCTCGGTAACATAAAGTAGATAGAGATGCGTACCTGATGTCCATGAAGAGTGTAGTAAAAATGCATCGAAGGACTAGAAAAAGTATGAAATGATAAAAAGATGGAGGAGCGTTGTAACTAAAGATGAAAAATGTGCAAAGAGAAAGTGATGAGAGTGAACCTAGGGTGAAATGCGTGTGTAGTTCTTTGTGGTGTGTGATGTACCTACATGGTTAGTAAAATGTGTGTTGTCATGAAGTGTTGTTCTTGTTGTTGCCCCCATTTAACTATTTGTTTCTCATACGACTAGACCTGTAAGGAGAAAATGATCAAGTAGTCAAATATGTATGTATGTATGTGTAAAAATGAAATGTAAAAGACACATGCATATGAATATAAAAATCATGTAAATGTAAAATACATAAATGTAAATGGAACATGTGCACCTGATCCATGTCGAGAAAGAGAGTGTAGAAGGATATCTTGTATTGCAAGTTTTTTGGGTGATCTCATGCCACCCTAGCCAAAGAAGTGTAGGGAGGAAATGCTTTGTGTCCTCCAAGCTCTAACTGCTTCCCTAAATGTGTGTGAAAAGCTCTCTTTATTGTCCTATTTTTGGGCGATCCGATGGCACTGGCCAGTAGTGTAGAGAGGCACACCCACCGTAGCCTCCAAGCCTGCTTGCTTCCTAGAATGCCAAGGACTTTATGTCCTATAAAAGTTGTGGTGTATGGAGTTCGTACATTGAGTCCGAACTCACTCGTTGTATGTAACTCGAACCTAACCGGTGTAGAATCTCTGTATTAGTATGTAAAAAACCCCCAAATTATGCCGCCTCTTTGAGGGTGCATGTGACGTCACTGATAGGAGAATGCGGCCCCAAAAGAGGACTTGCCACATGTACTATGTAACTCTTCCTGCGGGGAAGGGAAAGCACTTGGTACAAACCAAAGTGCACACAAAAAAAGATGGCTAGCCAAAGACAAGTGTTAGTATGAACACACGTGCATGGAAAAGGACAATGTGTAATCTACACAAATAGTGTAAATGCTACCAGGAAAACTAGTGTAAACACACAAGAAGACAAGCAAGCCACCCAAAGCGGGTTGTAAACATGGGACATCATCATGATGTTGAAAGACATGCAAGGCCATCATGGCCACAAACAAAAAAAAGTGTGCAAACCAAACAGAAGGCAAGGCCCTCAAACAATAACAAATAATAATAGACAATAACCCATAATAACATGACCAATAATGAGACAATGTAACAAAAAAGTATGGAAATAAATTGTTAGTGCAGAATCACATCACCCCTAGATGATTTCTACAGGTCTACTTTTCTAAGGCAGGTTCATTCAGTGTGATGTGTATAACATCGGATCATTCCCCAAGTTGTGGACTTGCAAATGGGAATGATCCTCCAGAGAAGGATGGCTCCTCTTCCTAATCTACCTACCACAAGCTATTCCAGTGCAGGAAAGCTAATCTAATCCTAATTTAACTTCCAAGGAGACAAGGAGAGAAAGAAAACAAGGAAAAATAGAGCCTACACTAAAACGGTGATACACCAGAGAAGGGAAATGTTGATCATCTACCTAGACTGCCATGAAACAAATAGAGATGAGGTGAACAATGGAGAGGATAGACATCAACATCACAGACCAAATGTCAGATTCACAAAAACTCCATTTTCAATCCCCACGAACACAGCTCCCAGATCTGCAAATGAAACATCCAAAACATGCACATAATACTCTAGAACAATGAGAGGCAAGAGTATGTAATGAAAAAAAGCAAAGGATGGACAAATGCATCACAAAAATGAGTTTTATTGCTTCAGAAATTTGCACAGAGCATCATACATGAGCAAGAGGCAAAAATGCCATTTACAGAGCAGGGGAGGAGGTTCAAACTCCATTTCAACCCTGGGGAAGAAAAGAAGGGGGAGGTAGAGAAGAAGAATGAACAACCTTTTACAATGAATCCTACCCCCATTTATAGATTTGATTAGAGAGAAGAAAGAGAGAGGGAAGTGAGAAAAGCGCAGTTTGAAGCTTAACCACTATTGTTAATGCTTATGATAAAATATGCCCCAAATCTGTCTTTACTACATGAATCCTTGATTCGGCACCTTGAAAGAAGAGGATACGATGGAGTAGATCGAGGCCAAGATCTTTCCAATGGTGTTAGATTCGCAATATTTCGAGCCCTGAGTCAAAAGATATGCCCCTTCGAAGTTTGCATCAGTCTATACAGAGGGCGGGAAAACAACTTGAAAAATCAGTCCCCTTTGATATGGGACATGTGGCAGCCATATTAGAGAAAAAATTGGGTTTGCGGGAATTTACCTTTTCCCCTTTTCACAAAACACAAAACTCAGAAAACCCCGCGGCCCCGAAGCTCCGCCTTTTGACTTTGCTTGACCATTTGCCCCTGCCTCCGTTTTGTCCTGAGACACGTGGAGATGCGGTGCTTGTTTGAGCTTCTCTTTTTGGATTCACCTTTGGAGGAGCGCCGTTAGGACATGTGGTTCCCTCTGCTAGCTCTTCCATACTTAGTCGATTATGGATTCTTTCCTGAACGGTTTTGAGCCCGAAGACCTTGAAACTTCACCGCTTCTTTTCCTTCTTGCTCCTATCTTCTCTGCGACACTACTCCTTCATTTTTGACCCCGATATTTCATTGTAGAGTCTCCCTGTAACCTGTTTGTCATCCTGGAATGTGAGCTTGTGAGTCTGAGTCATTTCCTTTGTAATTTCCTTATGTGCAGGAGTTTTCTTGACCAAATTTTCCGGGGCGAATTTGGGATAACAATTTGGTGACTCATAGGGACATCTGCCTGCTAGATGAAGAGACCAGTGGCCTTGGAGCATCCATTGGGCATGGAGTCTACTTGATAAACATGAAATTGATATGAAATTTTGAAGATATGACCTCTGAGCCTCTTGAAACCCACTGAACTTGGAGTTGATCTTCACCAAAACCATTACAATGCACTGTGCAAGAGCAAAACAACAACACCAAAAACTATTTACAAACTGAAAATCATGCATACCCCAAGTGGGATATGCAGAGTGTGCAAAAAAATTTCTTCTACTGAAAACCTACCTACCTACTCTACTCTAACCAAGAGGAAAGGGAGCTCAGATAAAGCCTGCAACCGGAAGGGAGAAATAACTTCCCTTCCTAAAAAATGGCAGCCATGCAACTGATTTGACACTGAACATGGCTGGTTAGATGAGTGAAAAACTGACAATAAGCCGGTCCTCCACCCAAATCATCAAGGTATCAACATTAATGGAAAATACCTCCTTAAGCTAACTTGCATTAGACTCCTGGAGGTATTGATGGTGACCCTTGGTACTTTGATGCTCATCCTCATGCCCTGAAGTAGGCATGACTAGTTTTGGTTTCTCCTTTGGCTCCAATGAAGCCAAGTACTTGATTGGGCATGGTCTGATCCTTTGATGTGCCCATTTCTTTGAAATTCAACTCCAAAATGGAGTCTTCTTGTGGACCTTCTTGGGTGGATGGTGTGAGAGAGATGATGACATCCTCCTACCTTTTCTTGCCTCCTCCTTTGAAGAACATGGAAGATCAAGATCTTCCAACCTTGGTTCCTGAGGGCCATTGTGAGATGTAGGTTGTTGTCCTTGGATGTTCTCCTTCGTGGCAGTAGACTCATGTTCTTGGAAGGTGGATGATGGAGGAGTAAATGATGTGATCTCCTCAGGCTCCTCTCCATCAAGAAAATCCTCCAAGTCAGATAGATAATCTATCTCCTCGTTGTCTTGTTGCGTGTGTTCGACCTCCTCCATGGTGTCCTTCAAATCTGCAACTTGATCACCATGGCTCCCTTCACTCTCAAACATGAAGTTTGAAAGATCAAACTCTTCTTCAACATTAGATTTTGAAGGGGATGAAGTGGGAGGAAGAACTAAAGGTTCTTCTGTAGCCTACTCCACACTTGGGGCCTCTGAAACTGTATGGTCTTCCTCTGCTGCAAAATCAGCCTCAACCACCACTGGTTCTTCAACCCTGACCTCCTCTATTGGCTTGACCATCAAGGGGATCTTTGTAAACCTAAATTTGGCAGCCCAAATCTTCAGATTGTCTATTATTTCTTTTCTATTGGGCTCCTCTTCTTGCTGTCCTTGACTGGATTCTTGAGTATCTTCCCAACATGGACTTGGGAAAGTAAGAGGAGTGGCAGGTTGGGGTTCAACCAGCTTTGCAATTGTTTGTGGTGGGAAGGGAGGTGGAACTTCTTGTTTGTTTGGAGGGGATGACTATTTGGGAAAGGAAAGGGGAGAAGAAATGAAATGGGGTGGAAGACTAGGGAATGGCGAAATGGAATCAACGCTTTGGGAAACAACTGGGAAGCCTGGAAATTGGAGTTTAGGTTGAGATAGTGTTTCTTGAGAAAGAGAAAAAGAAAAGCTATGAGATGTTGGAATTACCCATTGACAAGGTTGTCTTGACTTCAACTCATAAGCTCCGATCTCCTCAGTCCATTGTGTAAGTTGGGGCAGCATTTCAACCATGAATTCTAGATTCTCCTGAGGGTTGTAGTGTCTTGGAAAAGGGCCTTCCCATGGACAAGGTACCCTGCAACCAATTCTAAAAGCCATCACTCGAGTTGTTGCCCTTGATTGAACCATGCCAGCCTCCATTTTTTGGATCTTCTCTAGTAGACCAACATCCTCTGCATAAATATTGCCATCATATACGTCCCCTTGTCCTTGATAAGCCTCATAGTCAAACCGGTTTTGACATTGCTCATATGGGTAAGCATATTGGTTCTGATTTGATCATAATGTTGATCTAGAGGAGTTGGGAAGTACATTGGAGGTGGACTGTATTGCTTGTAAGTGTGAGTTCCATGAAGGGAATAAGTTATGATTGCATAACCTCGTGAAATGGGAGAAAATGAAAGAGATGGAAGAAGAGAATGGATGAAATAAGTGGAAATGGAAGGAAAATGTCTGCAACTCGGAGAATGGGTTTTGAATAGATGGAATCACCAGATGTGCCTGATCTCGGTGAAGTGGAATCACCAAGAGCACATCGAACTCCGATGAAGTGAAGTGGTAAGGTGCTTTAGACCTCTCCCACCGAGCATGCCAAAACTGTTAGTGCGAGAATCACAACACCCCTAGATGATTTCTACAGTGTCTCGATTTTCTAAGGCATGGTCATATTGTGTGATTTGCATAACATTGCATCATTCCCCAAGTTGTGGGACTTACAAATGGGAATGATTCTCCGAGAAGGTGGTTCCTCTTCCTAATCTACCTACCACAAGCTATTACGGTGCATACAAGCTAATCTAATCCTAATTTAACTTCCAAGGAGACAAGGAGAGAAAGAAAACGAGGAAAAACAGAGCCTACACTAAAACAATGATACACCAGAGAAGGGAAATGTTGATCATCTACCCAGACTTCCATGAAACGAATAGAGGTGAGGTGAGCAATGGAGAGGATGGAGAGCACCATTACAGACCAAATGTCAGATTCACACAGAACTCCATTTTCAATCCCCACGAACATAGCTCCCATATCTGTAAATGAAACGTCCAAAACATGCACAGAATACTCCAGAATGATGAGAGGCAAGAGTATGCAATGAAAACAAGAAAAGGATGGACAAATACATCACAAAAATGAGTTTTATTGCTTCAAAAATTGCATAGAGCATCATACACGAGCAAGAGGCAAAAAATGCCATTTACAGAGTAGGGGAGGAGGTTTAAACTCCATTTCGACCCTAGGGAAGAAAAGAAGGGGAAGACAGAAAAGAAGAATGAACAACCTTTTTACAATGAATCTTGCCTCGGACTTCATAGATTTGATTAAGAGTGAAGAAAGAGAAGGAAGCAGGAAAAGTAGGTTGAAGCTCAACCACTACTGTTAATGCTTTTGATAAAATACTACCCCAAATCCATCTTTAATACATGAATCCCTGATTTGGTGCCTTGAAAGAGGAGGAAACAATGGATTAGATCGAGGCCGGGATCTTTCCAATGTTGTCGATTCACAATATTTCAAGCCCTAAGTCGAAAGATATGCCGCTTCGAAGTTTGTATTGGGTCCATACAGGAGGGCAGGAAAACAAATTGAAAAATGGGCCCCCTTTGATATGGGACATGTGGCAGCCAAATTAGAGAAAAAATCAGGTTTGCGGGTCCATAATTTACCTTTTCCCCTTTTCACAAAATGCAAAACTCATAAAAGCCCTGCAGCCCCAAAGCTCCACCTTTTGACTTTGCTTGACCATTTGCCCCTGCCTCCATTTCGTCCTGAGACACGTGGAGATGCGACACTTGTTTGGGCTTCTCTTTTTTGGATTCACCTTTGGAGGAGCGCCATTAGGACATGTGGTTCCCTCTTGGTGTACCCAAATTTCATCCTGAAATCTGTGACTACCCTATCCAAAAAAAATTCGTACTTTTAAAATAATCGGTCGTTTTGTGTTTTTATTGCCTGAAAGTTCTTGTATTGCGTCAAGATATTCCCAAAGAGCCATATTAGCCTTTTTTCGCCAAATACCCAGATGCCCAAAATTGTTATATTCTGTCATTGGGATTTGTTTGCGGGAAATTTGTATTTAATTATTTTGAGCCCCGTTTGAGGCTATTTGTGCTCTGTTTTAACTTTGTTATGATCGAACATATCATTATTACCTTGTACCAGAAGGATTTTAACTAGGAATAAGTTTTGGGCTTTATTTGTAACTTTTGGCAATTTTTCGTGTTTTTGTGTTGTCCCGTTTCGTTTTCTGTGAAATTTCTCTAGAACAATTCCTTTGCCGGTAAGCCCGATTTTTGGTAGGGAGCAAATGGAAAACATATACGCATATTATGCCGGAGGAAGTCACCATCGGATGTCCGGATCACTGGGGAAAAAGCGAAGTCGCAGCATGTAAAAAGCCCCTACGGGGATGGGCACATTTTGGAAAACAAAGGATTTAAGCCGCAATGGAAAAAATAGAAGCGGCGTGCAAGTGGAATTTTATTGCCCGCCTTGCAGGTACTTTTCTCGTGATATAAAATTCACTTAAGGCTGCGGTGGGAAAATTAGAAGCAACAGCAAGTGGGATTTTATCACTTTGCAGTACTTTCTCCCGTGATATAAAATTCACTTAAGTTGCGTGGGAAAATTAGAGGTGCGGGGAAGACGGGAATTTATTGCCTGCCTTGTAGGGTAAAAATTCCCATGGTGAAATAAAAGAAAAGTGACTTAAGTGAAATCACAAGATTTTATGGCTCACTGCAGGTTAAATAATCCCATTGTCAAAGTCAAATCACTTAAGTGGATCATGGGATTTCCGGGGCTGCCTTGCAGGGTAAAGAATCCCATTGTCAGAAATTCATAAAAATAGAATTCTATTATGCAAAAAAGTGCGACCCACCTTGGGTGAATAATAATGCATTAAATAAATATTTGTTAATATTTATTCACCCAATTTTGGCACCCAGGCTTGTGGAAAAGTCAACAAAGGGAAGTGGACATAAGGAATTTAAAAATAGAATTCCAAAATTAAATAAATTTAATTTATTTAATGCAGCCCCTTTTAAGAAGGAATTAATACTTTTTAAAGTATTAAATGATTATATTAATTCCTATTTTCAGTGGCTATGGTCAAAGCACACTGTGAAGCTTAAGTGAAGTGAAGTGTGGATGATTAAATTGAATTAATTTAATTGATTGGATGGTTGTCCTTAAACATGCTATATTTAAAAGAGAAGAGCTTGATTTTTAATTAATTAATTACCTTTAATTGTTAGGGAAATTATTAATTAAAGAATTGTGAAGGTTATATAAGCATGGGCAGCGATATGAGTGAATTATTTGATTCACAGATAAAGAATTGCAGCCAAGAGGAAAAGTGCGCCCCCATTTGAAGAAGGATTTTTCTCAGGCAAGGTGGCAATAAGGCTAAAAGCTTCCAGATTTGGTGCATGCTTTGAAGAAGGTTGATCTTTGTCTGCATAATTGCTTGCACATGTGTTACAGAGCTCGGAGTGTCGTTGAAAGGATTCATGCTCTCTTTATGTGCAAATTAAACACCATTTTTGGGGCAAGCGGGCTTGAAAAGTGTAGATTTTTGCAATTAAAATTCACTATTCATGCTCCGGTGGCCATTTTTGTCTGAATAAATTACAGGTGCTTTACAAAAGAAAATGATCTTTTATCGATGTTTAATACATTGCAAATATCCTCGAATCAAGAATTGTCCAGATCTGCACTTTTTTGAAGAATTCGATCAAATAAGAAGAAAAAGAATTGTTCGAGACAAAGATAGACAAAGCTATGGCGAAGAAAGATGAAAAAGAAAGCACAAGAGTCATGCATCACTTTTAAATTTACTGAGATCTTCGGAGACACGGATCTAGGCTCGAAACCTCTTGTTGAATTGATAGACAAATCCAGAGCAGGAAAGACTTCACTCGTGCGTGTAGGAGAAACTTCACTCATGCGTGCAGATTAAAAGCAGTGGAATTATTCGAGTTGCAAACTTTTCCATCCATAGCCCATCAACAAATTTTGTTATGCGAGTGCAGATCCATATCCAGATGCGGATACGAGATGCGATGCAACAGAAATCCATATGCAGATCTAGATCCGATCTCATAGTTGCAAAAAAGCTTTCAAAGCACAAAGGTTTCATCCTCTTGTTTGAATGCAGCCCGTGAAGAAGTCGGTGCATGGAAAATTCCTTCCAAGATCTTGTGCAAATGCTCCCATCTTCCAAATAAGCCTTCATTGAATTTTCATTCACCCTGAGTGCTTTCCAGAATTTTTAATTGCTCATATGCAATTAAAAATAAGGATGATGAGTTATCTACGGCCAACCTTGCATTGATGCATGTACAATGTAAGAAGCTGCAAAACTTCAAGGATAAAAGAGAAGACAATGTGAAGAAAAAATTTAAGCTTGCTTCCAATTCCAATCGCTTGCAATTCCAGCTTGTTTCCAGACCTAGTCCGCTTAGATGCGATCTTGAATTAAGAATTAGCTGCATCGCGAGACATGAAAAAGGACAAAGTCAGCTTTCCTCTTCCTTCTTCTTTCCTTCGACAAAGTAATTGAGTGATCAATTAAATTATACAACTTAAAGTGATTGGTTTAAAAGCCATTACTTGAAGAAGTCAACTACTTGGAGATAGGTGGCAGGCGTGTAAAATAGAAAGTTCTATTTTCAGTTGCAAATCATACATGTCATGCGAAGAGGAATTCCAGGAGGGAGATTGCTAGTTGTTTCTTCTCCGAATTCCACATGTGCCAGTTCAACTAAAGCTTCCAACTTGTAATTGCCCCTCTACATTCTATAAGTAGAGGAAGAACTTTTGGGTTAAAAAATCAGAATTTATGTGCAATCTTGTGTTCTAGACTTTGTGTTGAACCCTTGAGAGCAACTTGGAGGAAAGGAATACAAAGGAGCAGGTTTCCGGAGAACTTTGTGTCACGGTGTATTGTGTTTCTTGCTTTAGTCTTAGATCTCTTAATAAAATTTGTGTTATTTTAGATCTGGATCTAGAGCTGCCTTTGTTTTATAATTATGTGTGTTCATATCTATTAAGTTTCTTCTATGTGCATGCAATTAGCTCTGCTATCTACTAATTGGGATGCACATCTTCCCCATTTCTTCTCTGTATTTCCTTTACTTCCTTCTTCTATAAAATACTTCCTTTCTTGAACAGTTGCTTACTTGTTGCAGAACTTCTTAGTTATGGTTCATGAACTAAGTGGTTAAAGTAAAACCCCTAATAGATAATAACACATTTTTATTGACAAATCTGACACGGGAGCCTCACCGGTTAAATGAGGGAGATTTATCTCATGACTGCCTAGGTTTGATGCTATGCAAAAATCTAGCCAATAGTTTTTGCCGACCCCAATGGGGAACAACTATCTTTGTAGATCAAAGCTTATCTATTGAAGATCAGAGTGTTTTCCATACAAATCTCAACCTAGCTAAACGTCCATTCACCCGATCCGTGAAGGCGCAAGGAAGGACTGATCATTTCTTCAGATTGCAGGAGCAATTCAATTTCAATCATCCTCCTCAAGTTAGAAGCCACAGATCCAGTCTTTCACCGGAAGAAGAGTGCAAACACATCCAGATCCGGATCATCTTCACATATTCCTAAGCAACTGGAATTATTCATCAAGTCTATTCTCAAAGAAGACATGCTTCTTTCATGATGCAAAATCAACCACTTGCCCCTGTAGGGCTGTTCCATGGGGTGCAGCCTTTGGACCTCTGAATCTGACTCCTCATATGCATGATCTACCTAAAGGGACAAGAAAGAATTTTTCAAATTCTTTGGAGATGGAAAGCAGAATCCATAGATGACCACTTGGCTGCGTTTTCATATCCTGTGGAGTGCTTGCAGTCGAACATGAAGATGTATCTATCAGAATCTTCATAGAGACTCTGCATGACTTGGCTGGAGAATGGTTCTACCGGGCTCCTGGCACCATAAAGCTAATCACTACTATGTGGGATGCATTCTTGAAAATATTCAAGGCAGCCAAGATTCCAGCACATTGATAACTCAACTAACTCAATTGAAGAAGGAACCACATGAGCACATGCGAGATTTTATTGCAAAATTCCAAAGATTACTATACAAAATTTCAGCTTCTGCTTCTCTGAATGACAAGAATCAAAAGGTATTCTTCATCAATTCTTTGCTTCCTGAAGTAAGCTATCAACTGCGAAAAGAACGTCCCTATCGATTTGTTAGCAACTCAAAACATTGCAGTTGAAATTGAAGATGAGCTCATCATGGCTGGAAAGATAAAGAGCAACACTTCTAGAGCTGAAATTTCATCCTCTCTCTACTTACTCGTATCATCGCTGCAAAAGTTAGCAAATGAGATGATGCAGATGAAGAAACAAATGGCTCAAGGCAACAATCGCCTCGCTCGGAATTTCAACAACAACCAGAACCGCATTGCTGGTTCCCAAAGATTAGCAATTGAAGCTGCTCCCAGAAACAATGTGGAGATGAATGAAGAAGACCGGAAGTTGATGCCGATCGCCCGAGAATGATGATTTTGTAGCTCCCGCCGCAACTCCAACATTAATTTCCTAAACTACAAATCTGAACATGACGATGAAAAACTTCATGAAGATGATCATGGTCATGCACATGCAGTACTTATAAGATCAAAAACTCGCAAAGCTGAGGCATTAGCTGACGAACAAAGAAGGGGAAGCCATTTACCTTCTTCTTTAGCTCCTAGAGATAAGAATGCAAGTTCTTCATCTCAACCACAGAAAGCGGCTTAGGTATCTGAATCTATTTCTTCTTTTGACATTGTTGATCATGCCAAGAAAACTAAAGTTCAAATGTCAGAAGCCGAATACCTGAGAGCTTTTCCTGAGCAGTTAAATATGCTAGTCAAATATGTGCAATCACCAGACAATCCAGTAAATCAAAAGGCGTTTTTCCTAAGCCCAAGGATACTCCTCCCCAGAACAACACTGCAGTTGTTAAATCCTCACCATCTTCTGAAAGAGTGGAACCATTCTATGTTTCTCTATTGCTTAATGGTTTCAAGTTAAGCAATTGCGTTTTAGATTCGGGTGCTTCTGATAATATCATGCCAGCTAAAGTTGCAGATGCTCTTGGGATTACCTTGACAAAGACCATAAAAAGGTGCTACTCCATGGAGAGACAAGTCCCTTTAATCGGACAAATCAAAGATGCACAAGCTGTTTTGGCAGCTTTTCCTGATAAGAGATTAAAGATGACAATCTTAGTTGCAGATATTCCTGTCTCCTACGGGATGTTGCTGAGTAGAAACTTTTGCAAAGAGCTAGGAGGAGAAGTAAAGATGGATTGGTCCTGCGCTCATATTCCTATCAAAGGGCTTAACCATAAGCTGGAGCTGGAAAAGAAGTCCAGGTACACGGTCACAAAATCTGAGGATCCTAGATCTCAGATTCTTTTTCAGGAATCTGACCGTGGGGTCTATTTCTTGGAAACGAATAAAGATGTTCCAGAGCAAGAAATTCAACCAGAACCAGAGCCAGCAAAAGAAGAAGAGAAAGTTTGGACTCTAGAGTTTAAAGGCACATGTTGTTCTTTTGGATCGAGGCGGCGCTCTACTAATATCTCCAGATCATGAGGTATTTCCATACTCCCACAAGCTGATGTTCGAGAACACCAATCATACGGCGGAGTATGAAGCATTGCTTCTAGGAATGGAGCAAGCTAAGAAGAAAGGAGTAAAACTCCTCAAAGCCCAAGGAGATGTTGAACTTCTAGTAAAGCAGGTTCGAGGGCAAAGTCAAGTCAAAAGAGATAAGCTGGAGCATTACAGAAATAAAGTGCTTTCCACCACATTCAATTTTGCAGCCTTCTCTATTGACTTCATTCCAATAAATCAAAACTCCAAGGCAGATTCTTTGGCAGTCACAACTGTACTATGGAATCCGAGATAGACCACCGTCCATATTCAGACAAGGAAACTATAAAGTGGAGATGGTCTACCACCCCAGAGTCCCTGAACAAACATCTGCATGTCTGCATGTTGAAGGAAGTAATTCACCACCACGACAAACAGTCAAAGGAAAAGCTGATCCAGGTTATGATGACAGTAGTGGAGTAGTCCAACCAAAAGGTAACAAAATCCCCAGGGGTTTAGTTTCCTTAGTGGAGACTTTCAACAAGTATGATCAGTACCTGAAGAAGAACAAAGAATATGGTGATAGTTCTTCCTCAGAAATGCAGCAAATAAATCTAGGAACAGAGCAAGTTGATGCAGACTTGCCCACCACGGAGAGAAGAAAGGATGAGCCACCACCAGATGAAGTTGATAAAGACTTGCCCAGAGTCTTTGATAAGAAGGCCAAAGAAAGGAAGTTCAAGATTGGAGATTGGGTACTCTAGTGGGACAAGAGACATGAACTGAAGGGCATACACGACAAATTTGATCCACTCTGGAAAGGGCCCTTCGTGATCAAAAGAGCTGTAGGAATGGATACTTTCTTCCTTGCCTACTGGGATGGAATTGAGTTACCATTGCCTTTCAATGGGCAGCATCTGAAGTTGTTCATGAACTGAAAAAGTAGGTTAAAACTGTATGTACATAAATAAAACTTTGTTTGTTTTTCCTTGTTTTGTTTTTTTGTGTTGTGTTTGTTTGCCTGACCCCGTGCCTAAAGGACAAGATGTGAAACCAGAGATGCTGGGATCTCATCTTTTCCCTTGACATTTTGATAGAGAAAAGATGTCCATAGATGGAGCCGATCAAAATACCCAGATTTCATCCTGAAATCTGTGACTACCCTATCCGAAAAAAATTTCGTATTTTTAAAATAATGGGTCGTTTTGTGTTTTTATTGCCTGAAAGTTCTTGTATTGCGTCAAGATATTCCCAAAGAGCCATATTAGCCTTTTTCGCCAAATACCCAGATGCCCAAAATTGTTATATTCTGTTGTCGGGATTTGTCTGGGAAATTTGTATTTAATTATTTTGAGCCCCGTTTGAGGCTATTTGTGCTCTGTTTTAACTCTGTTATGATCGAACATATCATTATTACCTTGTACCAGAAGGATTTTAACTAGGAATAAGTTTTGGGCTTTATTTGTAACTTTTGGCAATTTTTGTGTTTTTGTGTTGTCCCGTTTCGTTTTCTGTGAAATTTCTCTAGAACAATTCCTTTGTCGGGTAAGCCCGATTTTTGGCATGGAGCAGCTGGAAAACATATATGCACATTATGCCCAGAGGAAGTCACCATCGAAGGTTTGGATCACTGGGAAAAAGTGAAGTCGCACACAAAAGCCCTCTGCGGGATGGGCACATTTTTGGAAAACAAAGGATTTAAGCTACAATGGAAAAAATAGAAGCAGCAGGCAAGTGGAATTTTATTTCCTGCCTTGCAGGGTACTTTTTCTCGTGATATAAAATTCACTTAAGCTGCAGTGGGAAAATTAGAAGCAGCAGGCAAGTGGGATTTTATTGCCTGCCTTGCAGGGTACTTTTTCCCATGATATAAAATTCACTTAAGCTGCAGTGGGAAAATTAGAAGCAGCAGGCAGGTGGGATTTTATTGCCTGCCTTGCAGGGCACTTTTTCCCGTGATATAAAATTCACTTAAGCTGCAGTGGGAAAATTAGAGGCTGCAGGCAGGCGGGAATTTATTGCTGCCTTGCAGGGTAAAAATTCCCATGGTGAAATAAAAGAAAAGTGACTTAAGTGAAATCACGGGATTTTATTGCCTGCCTTGCAGGGTAAATAATCCCATTGTCAAAGTCAAATCACTTAAGTGCATCATGGGATTTCTGGGGCTGCCTTGTAGGGTAATGAATCCCATTGTCAGAAATTCTTAAAAATAGAATTCTATTATGCAAAAAAGTGCGACCCACCTTAGGTGAATAATAATGCATTAAATAAATATTTGTTAATATTTATTCACCCAATTTTGGCACCCAGGCTTGTGGAAAAGTCAACAAAGGGAATTGGACATAAAGAATTTAAAAATAGAATTCCAAAATTAAATAAATTTAATTTATTTAATGCAGCCCCTTTTGAGAAGGAATTAATACTTTTTAAAGTATTAAATGATTATATTAATTCCTATTTTCAATGGCTATGGTCAAAGCACACTATGAAGCTTAAGTGAAGTGAAGTGTGGATGATTAAATTGAATTAATTTAATTGATTGGATGGTTGTCCTTAAACATGTTATATTTAAAAGAGAAGAGCTTGATTTTTAATTAATTAATTATCTTTAATTGTTAGGGAAATTATTAATTAAAGAATTGTTAAGGTTATATAAGCATGGGCGGAGACATATGGGTGAATTATTTGATTCGCGGTAAAGAATTGCAGCCAAGAGGAAAAGTGCGCCCCCATTTGAAGAAGGATTTTTTCGAGGCAAGGTGGCAACAAGGCTAAAAGCTTCCAGATTTGGCGCATGCTTTGAAGAAAGTTGATCTTTGTCTCGCATAATTGCTTTCACAGTGTGTTACAGAGCTCGTGTCGTTGAAAGGATTCATGCTCTCTTTATGTGAAAATTAAACACCATTTTTTGGGGCAAGCGAGGCTTGAAAAGTGTAGATTTTTACAATTAAAATTTACTATGCATGCTTAGGTGGCCATTTTTGTCTCGAATAAATTACGGAATTCATTACAGGTGTTTTACAAAAGAAAATGAGCTTTTATCAATGTCTAATACATTGCAAATATCCTTCGAATCAAGAATTGTCCAGATCTCGCACTTTGATTTTGAAGAATTCCACAAATAAGAAGAAAAAGAATTGTTCAGACAAAGATAGACAAAGCTATGGCAAAGAAAGATGAAAAAGAAAGCACAACGAAGTCATGCATCACTTCTAAATTTACAGAGATACTAGAGACACGGATCTAGGCTCGAAACCTCTTGCTGAATTGATAGACAAATCCAGAAAGCAGGGGAAAGACTTCACTCATGCGTGTAGGAGAAACTTCACTCATGCATGTAGATTAAAAGCAGTGGAATTATTCGAGTTGCAACTTTTCCATCCATAGCCCAGTTGCCAAAGTTTGTTATGCAGGTGCAGATCCATATCCAGATGCGATGATGCGACAGCAAATCCATATGCAAATCCGCATCCGAGATCTCATAGTTGCAAAATCTTCCGGCACAAAGGCTTCATCCTCTTGTTTCGAATGCAGCCCATGAAGAAGTCAGTGCGTGGAAAATTCCTTCCAAGATCTTGTGCAAATGCTCCCATCTTCCAATTGAAGCCTTCATTGAATTTTCATTCACCCCGAGTCGGGAAAATTTTAGTGGCGAATATTCGTAATATGGCGAATATTCCATTTTTGAAAATTTTGAAAAGGTGAATTTTTCGCACGGGTCAGTGACCTGTTCACCTAAAAATTACACTTTAATGTTTTTAGGGTCGGCTTCACCTACCCTTGAAAAATATCCCCTATATAAACCTATATTATTCGTCAGGTAGAACACTTCTACTTCACATTTTTCAACAATATGATATATCCCGTATTATAGACGCGTGACAAGGGGGTAAGTTATTGACGAGCAACAAGGAGGGTTTGCAGACAAGGAGATACTGCAGATATTGACGCATAGTAGACGCATGACAAAGAGTTTGTTGACGAGCGACATGGATATTTTTTTGATGAGCAAGAAGAGGGCAGAGGCTGCAGACGCGCGACAGGATATTTGCTGTCGCGCGTCAAAAAAATGCATTGATGCGCGTCAACAAACCTCATTGATGCGCGTCAACAGACCTCATTGACGGGCATCAACAACCTTGTTGACGCAGACCTCATTGATGGGCATCAACAACCTTGTTGACGCGCGTCAACAACCTTGTTGACGCGCGTACGTCAAAGAGGTCTATTGACACGCGTCAATGAGGGTTATTTGTTGATGCGTGACCTTGATGGATAGTTGACACGCGACAAGGAGGTACAACAGATATTGACGCATAGCAGATGCACGACAAAGAGTTTGTTGATGCGTGACATGGAGATTTTTTGATGAGAAAGCAGAGGTCGGAGGCTGCAGACGCGATGAGATATTTTGCTGTCGCGTGTCAAAAAAAATGCATTGACGCGCGTCAATGCATTTTTTTTTATGCACGACAAGCCAAAATCTCTGTCCACGCGTCTGCGCAGCCTTCTCGTCAGCAAAGACTTGACAATCGAGCAAAAAAATTCATACAAGCCTAAAAAAATTCACCTTCCCGCGAAACTGGTTCTGGGGATATTCGCCAGGTATTCTCCACCTCCAATTTCCAAGAGGTCTCTTAAAATGAACCACCGCTTACTGAGTGTTTTGAGAATTTTTAATTGCTCATATGCAATTAAAAATAAGGATGATGAGTTATCTACGGCCAACCTTGCATTAATGCATGTACAGCAGAAGAACTGCAAAAGCTTCAGGGATAAAAGAGAAGACAATGTGAAGGTAAAATTTTAGCTTGCTTCCAATTCCAACTGCTTGCAATTCCAGTTTGTTTCCAGACCCAGTTGCTTCCAGATCCAGTTTGAATCAGCTGCATGCAGACATGAAAAAGGACAAAGTCAGCTTTCCTCTTCCTTCTTCTTTCCTCCGACAAAGTAATTGAGCGATCAATTAAATTATACAACTTAAAGTGATTGGTTTAAAAGCCATTACTTGAAGAAGTCAACTACTTGGAGATAGGTGGCAGGCATGCAAAATAGAAAGTTCTATTTTCAGTTGCAAATCATACATGTCATGCAAAGAGGAATTCTAGGAGGGAGATTGCCAGTTGTTTCTTCTCCGACTTCCACATGTGCCAGTTCAACTAAAGCTTCCAACTTGTAATTGTCCCTCTACATTCTATAAGTAGAGGAAGAACTTTCGGGTTAAAAATCAGAATTTGTAAGCAACAATCTTGTGTTCTAGACTTTGTGCTGAACCCTTGAGAGCAACTTGGAGCAAAGGAATACAAAGGAGCAGGTTTCCGGAGAACTTTGTGTCATGGTGTACTGTGTTTCTTGCTTTAGTCTTAGATCTCTTAATAAACTTTGTGTTATTTTAGATCTGGATCTAGAGCTTCCTTTGTTTTATAATTTTGTGTGTTCATATCTATTAAGTTTCTTCTATGTGCATGCAATTAGCTCTACTATCTACTAATTGGGATGCACATCTTCCCCATTTCTTCTCTGTATTTCCTTTACTTCCTTCTTCTATAAAATACTTCCTTTCTTGAACAACTGCTTACTTGCTGCAGAACTTCTTAGTTATGGTTCATGAACTAAGTGGTTAAAGTAAAACCCCTGATAGATAATAACACATTTTTATCGACAAATCTGACACGGGAGCCTCACCGGTTAAATGAGGGAGATTTATCTCATGACTGCCTAGGTTTGATGCTATGCAAAGCAAATCTAGCCAACACCTCTGCAGCTCTTCCATACTTAGTTGATTCTATATTCTTTCCTGAACGGTTTTGAGCTTGAAGACCTTGAAACTTCACCGCTTCTTTTCCTTCTTGCTCTTGTCTTCTCTGCGACACTACTCCTTCATTTCTGACCCTGCTATTTCATTGTAGAGTCTCCCGCAACCTGTTTTTCATCCTTAAATGTGAGCTCGTGGGTGTGAGTCATTTCCTTCATAATTTCCTTATGTGCAGGAATTGTCTTGACAAAATTTTCTGGGGGGTGAATTTGGGATAACACAAATATTTATGCATAAAAATGTTGCACATGAAGCACCCGTTAGCATGTTAGAAAGATACTAGTATGTCGAAAGCGTGTATAACCAAGTAATGTAAAGTGCTAAGTACGAAATGAAACAATAAAACATTTTAGAGATGAATGGATGCCCCCAGAGACTAGTGTATGAAGGGTAGAAGGCAAGCATCCACGTTGTGTGTAAGAAACTTGTATCTGTGATCATAAATAGAAAAATACGTGAACGTGCATATGTGGATGATATAGATAAATGACATACAAGTAAGATAACTAGCATGTGTAATAAAGCAACCATGAACAAACAAAAGTAAGCAAGAATAAACACAACCATAATATGCAGTATGTTGTGGATGGATGGAATGGAATGTAAGATGAAGTTGTAGGAGTCATGTCCCCCGAGTGAATGGAAATGTATACGATTAGGTTCATTTTGTTTTCCTCCTCAAAGAATCAAGAATGAATCGCAAATGAGAGTGCATCATTGGGAAATGGTTGAAGTGTGTGTTATGTCTAACACGCTATGATGAATGCGTATGGATTGGTGAAATGTGGCCTAGTAACGATGTGCACATGAACCCTATAGCTGAAGTGTATATCACGACTAAATGAACGTATAAGTGATGATTTAGCCTAAGCATATATCACTATAAGATGAATGGATGAGTGATGATTTATCCCTAAGAATATATCACTACAAGATGAAAAGAGGGAGTGGTGATGTAACCTAAGGTGTATACTACTATGAAATGATAGAATGCGTGACAATTTATCCTAAAGCGTATGTCTAGAAATTTCACATAATTGAAAGGTCAAATAGTAAATGTGTGATGAATGTAAGGTCCATTTGATTTATAAACCCTCGATAGTCGAGTATGGACCGAGGAACTAAAGTGCATCATAGGGTAGTGAGTGCAGCGCGTAGAAGACAATATAGTATAAGTGATGACCATGTGATGAGTAGAATGTGTACATACATTATGTGTAAAATGCAAATGCAAGATGTGTAGAATGTGTAAAATGGCATGTATGTAGATGGACTAGTAATGTAGTATGTAAGATGATGCTATGGTAGACTCATATAGGATGAAGACTAGTATAGTATGTAGAATATGTGTAAAAATGCACAGTGTAATATGTATGATATGGAGATAAGAGAATAATGCAAAGTATTTAGGATAAGTAGCGTAGGATGTAATACACAAAAAAATGGTGTATGCCTGATGACGACTAACATGATGTATGATGTATAAATGCACACATCTCAAAATGTAGAATGTATAGTGTATGACACGTAATGTATGAATAGGTGCAATGTGCAATGTGTGGGGTTCATGTGTAGTAAGCCCTCAAAATTCAAGTGTGAACTCAAGCACAAGAGTGTGTCATCGGGTAATGACGCTAGAATGCATGGTGAGGATACATAATCAATATATGAAAATGTACCAATGATAGATGTAGCTATGCCGAGACGAGGTGGGGGGAAGGTGGAGTTCCATGCCCCCCAAGTGGGTGTGAATGAATGAACTATGCAATGATGGTGAATGACGGAGGTCCTTCATCTGATTTAGGAGATGAAAGCATATGATCATGCTCTAATAGTGGAGGTATGATAGAAAGATGTTGTAGTGGTGAATGAATTCTATGTGCATGCGATGGATGAATGTATGAAGAAGGTTATGGCATCAAAAATGCATCGGTGATGGAGATCTATGTGATGCGGAATGTGAAAGTGAAGAAGATCTATGTGGAATAAAACGAGGTGGTGATCTACACTTTGAGATGTAGTAATCTTATCAGAGGAATAGGCCTATACCAATGTGTAGGACTAGTCAAATGATGTGGGTGTGTAGACGATGTTCGAGTTGGTGAATTAGGAGTAGATTGTGCTTTGAATAACATAGGTTATGATGTGTAAGAAGAAGTAGATGATGTACTAGTTACCGCATGAAGAGATGGTGAGAACAGAGTAGATGGAGGGACACCATCAATAGAAATGACCTGGTTATTGTAAATAAATTTGAGCCGCAAATGATTCATAGAAATAATATATTATAAGAGGACCAACTATAATATGTAGCTTAACAACCCCAAAGGGTTTTGTTATAGGGTATTTGATTTGGGAGGAAGGATACCCGATAGCCTTGAGGAGTGACATAGAACATGCGCTATTGCGCCATGATGGGTCAACCTTAGTGTTGTTGATGGATGTCAAGCCAATTGATGTATGGATGTGTAAATGATTAGATGTAAACTTAGCGTGATAATAAACATTGGAGAAAGAGATAATTGGTGGAGAAGCTTTAGTGTTAGAAACTAAAAAGTCCATGGCTCCTGATCCAAGAGGAGGGACCGTATGTTAGACATAGTTAGTAGAGGAATCATTGTTTTTGTAGTATGCTTGGGTAAGGGGTTATTAAAGATTTTAAGTTTATGATTTTCATTAATGGGTGTAGAGGTATCAAATTTTGGAAGTTCAATTTAACTATTATCAAGCAAATCCTAAATGAATTTTGTAACCGGAAGCAATGATCAATGGAATGTCCTATGCATTGATGATAATCAAAATAAGAACTGCCACTAAAATTACGGCCTTTGGGTTTATATGGGTCAAGTTGTAAAGGTGAAGGTAGGGTAATAAGATTACTATTGATGAGTTGAGGCAGAAAAATGCTCGGAGGTGTACTAATCTTAGTAAAAGTACATTTGTATGGTTGTGGTTGAAGTTCCCTAGGAGTAGAGACTATGTTTACAGTGGTTTTTCCATCCATAGGTTTAGTTGTAGAAGGCTTAAATGCAAGCTTATTTTGAAAACGTGTGGATGATGATGCTTTCTCATGATATTTAAGCTTTCCTATTGTCAAGAGTTTTGTCTCATGAAGCTTGAGAGTATGGAAAATTTGATCAAAGGAAGGAGAGGTCTCAAAGAGAACACTCTCATGTAATGGTGGTAATAGACTCTGAATAAATAAATCTTGAAGTTCGGAATCTGCAAGAACATTAGACATCTTAGCTAAGTTATTTTTGTATCACAAAACATAATCAATTTTTTTTTCATTAGACCCTTGTTTGAGTTGTGCAAGCTAGGTGTAGGAGATCTTAGAGACAATGTTGATAGAAAAATGAGTGAGAAAGGCATCAACCAAATGCCTGAAAGAGATTACCAACTTTACGAGTTGGTCATAAAACCAACACATTACATAGTCTTGTAAACTACAAGGAAAAAGATTAGCTAGTATAATGTGATTTTCCGCATAGTCAAGGCATGCTACATGAAATTCTCAAAGGTGCTCTTGTGGGTCTCCATGTCCTTTAAAGATAGATAGCTTATGTGAGATGAAATTAAGTGACAATGGATATATTGATATGGCAGGTGTGAATGGAGTTTGTAACAAGATTGTAGAATCTAGAGATGGTTCTATGCGTGAGGTAGCTAACTGAAGTTGGCAAATTTGGGTTTGTAAGTCTTGATATAAAGATGTCAAATTTGGAGAATTTGAGGAAGAACCAAGGTGCAGATGAGAAGCACCATGGTGAATGGTGGGAGCAATGGTTGTAGTAATAGGAGCATAAGAATATGTGGGTGGAGTAAAGACCGTAGGAGCATAAACATGGGTAGGTGGAGTAGAGACCATAGGAGTAGAATAAGAAACGATGAAATTAGAAGCATCGCAAGCTCTCTTAGTGGTGATTAAAGCATGTAAGACATGAGGGATATGTGTAGGGTTTTCATGTAATGCTTGGCAAAAGTCAATAATAGCGTTAAGTTGGTCTTGGTCAACATTGGTGTCTTCATCGTAGGATTTTTCACTATCGATGCTTCTATTTTGTGAAGAGGGAAATTATTTGAATTATCCAAAGGATTGTCAAGGTGAGCTACGTATAGGGGTATCGACCATTGGTTAGGAAATCCTACTGGTGAATGAGGGAAACTCACAATATTGAAAATTCCCGAAATGACTTGTTATCACAAAAAAGTAGCACCCTAAGATTTGGCAATGCAGATCTCCACTTTTTGTTAACATGGAGTTATCTTGAAGTGTGGGACCTTGTGAATCAGATAAATCTCTAGAGAAGGAAAATTACTCTTCCTAATCCTACCTACCACAACTAATCCTAATGTAAGTAAATACCTATCTAAACCTATCCTAACATTCCAAGGAGACAAGGAGAGAGATGCATGAAATAAAACCTACACTAGAAGCAATGATACACCAAGAAAAAGAGTGTCAATCACTTTCCCAACCTACAAAATAGTAAGGAATGGACTTGGAGAGGGTGGTTATGCACCACAAACCAAAACACATACATCCACCATCCCTAGATAAGCATAAAACACCTAAACCCTTTAATGAAAAAAATAAAATGCAAAAATATTGCAAGCACAATGAGATGTAAGAGAAGTAACATATATGATGCAAAGGATTGACAGATGAATCAAAAACACTACTTTATTACTCCATTAAGTATGCACAATAAATTGTTTCAGTAGGAAGAGGCAAGAAATGCCATTACAATTTTTAGGAGGAAGGCTTGAAGCCCCAAATTCAAAACAGCCCAACTAAGAAGAGGGGAGCATGGGGATGAAAATGCCCAAAACCTTTGAAATGTGCATCCCCTTACAATTTATAGAAATTTGAGAAGAGTGAGAGAAACTTAAAATACCCATATGCATGCCTTTCTTAGCACGTAAAACTCAATTACTGATGTGAAGGCAACATGGGTAACTTTTCTAGCCCATCTCTTGCATACTATTGCTTGTAGATAAGGAATTGGCCTCCATACCTCATTAATGGTGGTAGATAGTAGTCAACTTTGTGTAATTGAGTGAAGGAAAAGAAATGCAATTTTTACCCCCTTTCCATCACCAAATATGAAATCTGATTTTTTTTTGTGCATAGAGGGCTTTGAGACCTTTCTAGAAAGTCCAAGAACGAGTGAAACGAAACTCCCAGCTGAAAGTTATGCATTTTGAAGTTTTGTAGTTTAGTGGGAAAATCTAGGGACCATTATTGTTTTTCTCCTTTCCTACATAAAACCGACCCCGCCTTTACTTTCCTTTACCATCACACTTCTCCATATAATTTACTTTTCTTATTTTTATGAAGTAAAGTAGTTTGTATTTTTTGGTTACTTTACTTCATCATTTTCCCCCTTTCTGGTGTTCAAGATGTGCATTACTTCATCTTACCCTTAGTTCATCGGATTTTCCACATTACTTTACTTCTCTTATTTTTATGAAGAAAAGGAATTTCAGTTTCCCACTTACTTCACTTTTACATTTCTCTTTCTATAGGGAATTGAAAGGGTTACATTACTACTTTTGGGTGGTGAGCCATCTCGCCACCCGTATCACCTCCAGCTCGGTTCGAGATCTGGCATAGCTTGTTGCAACTTGATTCATGGCTCATTGAATAACTTAGTGTATAAGATTTACACCTCTCATTTTATGCTTTACATTGGTTTTTTACCCATGACTCGGGATTTCTAAATGAGCTCCTACTTTTCTCGGTGTTTGGATTTTCTTTTACTCGGTGATTTCATACCGGTTTTCCCAATGACTCAAGATTTTCACTTTGCAACACTTATCTATCCAAATCACCAATGTAATAGCCCATTTTGAATTTGTTTTTCTTAGTTTTGGACTTCATCACAAGTCTTTACCCTTGCATTCACCAATGAATCAACGGCTAACTTGCCCCTTTGTACAAAAATCTCATTGTCTTATACTTTGCTTAACGAATTTGCTTTGGAAGTGTTTCATCTATTCACTTCACCACACTCTCGCTTTGATGGCTCACTCATTCTTTTTACTTTGAATCGTCTTTACTTGGCTTGCGTTAAATGTGACCCCCTTAGTATTTAAGTAAGAGCTCCCTTGATCACTGCTATGCATTCTTTTAACAACTCACCATCTCATTCATTGCATCGAATGACTAGCATCCCGCTTTCATTAATTAGACCCCCCTTCCCAACTTGAATTTGGAGTCTTTCAAAGTGCCACATTACAATGGATCCAATTACTTTACTTGTTTTGGGCAAGCTTGATTAACCAAGAATTCCTTCCTTGATTTGATGCATTACATTGATTTCACTCATCTCCATGCTTAGTCGATTTTGCATTGGCTCTTTGCATCGCAATACCTTCACCATTTCATTCTTCTACGACGACTCAAACCTATCTTTTCCTTATCCATTTTCAATGTTTTCTTCTCACAAGCTCCATGAAAATCTCTCTTCACTCACTAACAAGGCATTTTCATGGCTGAGCTCATTCTGCCTATCTTTATGCCTAGCTTGTTTCATGAGCTCTTCCTCTGGAGCTCCCATCTATCGCTTAACTCTCACACCTTGATGTGGCTTGGCTCTTAGCTAACAAACTCATCCCACATGGCTCGAATATTCCTTTGTCTCTAATGGCTCCTCCGTGAGTCGACCTCCTCATTGATGCCACTCCTTTAATTTCCTAGAGCTAACTCGCATCACACACCAATGCCTCCAATCCACTAATCTCGGGAGCTCGACCTTTCTTCTATCCTACCTAATATGCCTCCTTCACGACCCCGGATCCATTGAATTGCCATGCCGTATGACCTTTCCATTAAAATATGCTAGGACTTCACTCCCGACGGCTTAGCCCCTCTTCATGAGCTTTGAATCGAGCTCATGCGGCTCGTCCCATTAATTCTTGTCATGTTTGATCTCCATTGACTTTGACTCCCCGAGAGCACGATCTTACCCATTTAAGCTCGTTGTTTCTTGCCATGGCTCGAACCATTTTCATTCACACTTCTAGCTCACTGGCTGAGCTCACCATGTGACCCCACTCTATTCCACCAACGATCTCGCTATTGAGCTTAGTACTCCAACCCGGCCCCCACACTACTTTGACACCTCGAAACTTTCCCAACTTTCCGAGTAGATTTTGAGCTACTCAGAAAGCTCACTTGAATGCATAGCTCGATAGCTCAATATAGCTCCCTTTCAACTCACCCACCAACTTGACCGAGATGGATGGGCTCTGTCAACTTTTGGACCTCATAGACAACCTCCCTTAGATTTTGCACTTTTTTGGAATTCTTAGAATGATAGGGTCATGAAGAAGACCATGGGCTGCTAAGGGACATTTTTTTAGTTTTTCTCGTCTTGGCCACTGTGGGACATGTTGGGGATTTTCCTCATCTTTTAAACTTAGCTATTAAGGTTTAAAATTGAGAAGAGGAAAAAATCCTCTTATGTCTCCAACACTCCCAAAAACTCCCTCTCGAATTTCTTCCGCTCTTATGGCTGAAATGCCTATAATTCAGGAAAAGGTGAATCCACTTAGATGTCCCGAAAATTGCTCAACTCAAGGCCTCCTTATTTTCCATTTCACCCTAGGGGTGAAAATGGATAACAATTTGGTGACTCATGGGGCCATCTTACCTGCTAGATGGAGTAGACCAACTACCTTGAAGCATCCATTGGGCATGGAGTCCTTTGTAGCAATCATGATCTAATCTGAAAACCTTTGAAAACCTAGCCCCGTAACCTCTTGAACACTCGCAAAGACTACACTTGTGTTGATTTGATTATGCTTGCATTTCCCAAATTTTATAAGAAAATCTTAAGATTTGCATGAGTGGAAAATAATTTTGATTCTAATTTTTTTTCTTCTTCATCTCTACAAATTGGTCCCGTGAAATGAAAGATGATACTCTCTAAACCTATCTTGAATTATGATATTGCCAAGTATGTAGTACATTAGACACAATGATTTCTTGATAAGATGTATAAAGCATACTGCAGAGTTTGGAGTAAGACACCTACTAGTTTGGACATCATGGAACTCTATTAAAATATGATTTTTTCTTTCTTATGATTATTCCACCTTTGACACGTTGCTTGGAATGTATTTGAAGGCCAAAGATTGGAATAATTTGGGAAGGCTTCTCTCTAGGACTAATTTTCTAATTTTGCCGAGGAACTAGAAGCTCAGTTGTAGCTGATTTTGAGGGACAAAGAATTGAAAACACTAAAATTGTCCCTTAACTAGATTTTAGTTGCTCTGCATTTAAATTCTCTTAAGAATTGCAACTTCTTCATGCAACTATGATATTCTTGTTGCAACTACTTATGAGGACATGATGTATTGCACTACTTAGAGCAACAACAAACAAAATCCATATACAAAGGAATAAATCATACATGCCTCAAATAAGACATGTAGAGTGTGCACAAACACTTCTTCTAAAAAGAAAACCTACTCCTACCCTACTCTAACCAGAGAAATGAGAAACTCAAAAAACCTAACACCGACAAGGAAAAGTAGCTGCCCTTTCTCACAACTTTTGGAGCCATGTAGATGATTTGACACTAGACCTAGCTGTAATTAAGTGAAAAATGACTACAAGATGATTTTCCACTCTACTCATCAAGGTATCAACTAAAACAAGAAAATACCTCCTCTAGCTTCTCTTCATTTGATTCTAAGAGGCATTGTAGTTGATCCTTGGCACTCTGAGGCTCATCCTCATGCTTAAAGAAGCATGACATGAAATGGTGTGGCTTATCTTTTAGCTCCAATGAAGCCAAGTACCTGATGAGGAAAGGTATGATCCACTGATTTTCCATTGCTCTGAATTCCAAATTTGATAAGGAAGTCTTCTTGCAAGCCTTCTTGGAAAAGGTGATTTTTTGTGAGATGATCTTCTCTTTGTTGCTCATCCACATACAACCGATCTTCTAAATTGATGACATGTATAAAATGGTTGTCATCCTTAATTTTCCCTTATTCCTTCTTCCGGCGTGAAGCTTGGAAGATTCAATTCCTCCAATCTTGATTCAAGAGGACTATTATGAAATGAAGGATGCTCTTGTATGCTTTCTCCCATGACACAAGCTCTTGTTGTTGAAGGATGAATGATGGAGTAGAAAAGGTTGTGATTTCCATGGGATCTTCTCCATCAAAGCAATCCTCCAAGTCAAATAAGCAATCAAGCTCATCATTGTTGTCCTATTATGCCAAGGCTTCTCCCTCTTGCATGATGACCTCTAAATCTGCAATTTGTTCACCATGTGTAGCTTCATCATCAAACATGAAGCTTGTGAGCTCAAACTCATCCAAAAAATCATATTTTTGGAGAGATGAAGTGGGATAGATATATGAAATATCTTTTGCAACCTTCCCATTATTATTTAAGACCTCTGAACTTGTCTTGATCACCTCCATATGTGCTCCTCTTCAATTAAATTGAGATGGTTCTTTCTCTTCCTTTTGACTGATTCTATGAATGGTAGTGGATCAACAATATATGCAAAGATGGTTCCATCATGACACTACACTCGAGAACATTGACTACGATCTTCATCAACTTGTTCTTTCTCTATTTCTATTACAATCTTAGTCTTCACACTTGTTCTTGAATCTCAACCTTTACCAAAGACTTAACTATCAATAGAATTTTCTTGATATCAAACTTGTCAGCCCACTCTTTTAATTTTCTTTCCAATTCTTCCTTACTAAGATCTTCAATATTATCTTCCTCTTGACCGATTTTATGTTTTTGCTCCTCCCAAAATGGATTTGGGACTACAAGAGGAGGGTGGGTTGGGATTCAAACTGGTTTTGTTATTTCTTGAGGTGGTGGAGGAGGTTTTATAACTTCTTTATTATAAGGAGGGGATGGTTTCTTGGAAGGGAAAATGGAAAAAAATTAAGGTGGGATGGAAGACTAGAAGATGGATAAGGGGATTCCAACACTAGGGGGTAACAAGTGAGAAACTAGACTCATGAACTTGCTAAATGATGTAGATTGGGAAGGAAAAAGGAAATACTATGAGGTGTTTGATGACTTACCCATTGAAAAGGTTTCCTTGCATGAAACTCATAAGCTTTTATCTCCTTGGCCCATTTTGCAAGTTGTGGTTGATTTTCAACCATGAAGTCAAGCTTCAGTCTAAAGGTGGTATAATGTCTTGAAAAAGGGCCCACCCATGGAAAAATTACCCCTATGAAGCCAATCCTTGAATTCTTTATATGAGATGTAGCCCTTAACTGCACCATCTTAGCCTCCATAATTTTAATTGTCTCCTATAAATTAGTGTTATCCACATAACTACTATCACCATATGCATATCCCTCTTCTTGATATGCTCCATAGCCAAACTAATTCTGATACTTCATTTAGGGGTAGGCATAGTGATTCTAAATTTGATCATAAAACTGATTTGGAGGAGTTGAGAAATGAATTGGAGGTGGATTGTATGGTTGCTGAAAGTGTGAATTCCATGCATGGGAATGAAGTCATGACTACACAAATTCATAGAATGGAAGAAAGTGAAAGATATGGAAAGAACAATGGATGGAAATGGATGAAAAGAAAGGTCTACGTAATCTATAGAGTGGGTTACCTTGGATCAATGGGGTCACCATATCTATTTTTGGTTTTGGATCCTTGATTGCTTAAGTCTTTCAATCTGCTGCAACTTGAAATAATCAATTTTCCAAAGTAATCAACTTTCTTGAAGTAATGGACAACTTACTTCTTCCTTTTTCTTCTCTTATTGATCTTGATCTGCATTACTTCCTCTTGTTCATCAAACTTTTGAGTCGTGATTACTTCAACTCCTTTCTTCTTTGTTCACCAAGTATTTGGAACCCTGCATTACTTCCCCTTTCATCTGTATTGATTGGAGATGTACTTACTTCTCCTTTTATTGGTGATTAGAAGGGCAATTACTTAAGTCTTTCAACTTGAAGTAATTGGATTACTTTAAGTAGTGCAACTTGGAGGTGCAACTACTTAAGTCTTTAACTTTGAAGTAATGCAACAATGTAGTAGTGCAAATTGAAGGTGCAATTACTTAAGTCTTTTTATTTGAAGTAACAAGATAACTTGAAGTAAAAACTTACTTGAAGTAATTGCATAACTTGAAGTAATTGCATAAATTGAAGTAGTGTAAATTAGAGGTGCAACTACTTAAGACTTCCAACTTTAAGTAATTGAAAAAATCACTTCCTCTTCTTCTTCTTATCAATGATCTAAGGTACAATTACTTACTCCTTATCTGTGCATTGTTTTGACTGTTATTTTAACTTCGATTACTTAGCAATAATGTAATATGAGAACATCGATTACTTCCTCTTATCTACAATGTTCTGGGACCTCATTACTTCAACTTCACTTTTCTCGTAAGGATTCCAAAACTCAGTAATTTATTTTGCCAAGAACACATCAACTTAGAAAAAATGGAGATTTTTGAAATACACTCCAACTAAAAATTTGACATCAAATCTTGTCCCACCGGCATGCCATTAATCCAAAACTACATCACACAAACGTAACACCCTAGATTTGGCAATACAGATCTCTAATTTTTGCTAACATGGAGTTATCTTGAAGTGTGGGACCTTGTGAATCAGATAACTCTCCAGAGAAGGTCGGATCCTCTTCCTAATCCTACCTACCACAACTACTCCTAATGTAAGAAAATACCTATCTAAACCTATCCTAACATTCCAAGGAGATAGGGAGAGAGATGCATGAAATAAAACCTACACTAGAAGTGGTGATACACCAAGAAAATGAGTGTCAATCACTTTCCCATCCTACAAAATAGTGAAGGAATGAACTTGGAGAGGGTGGTCATGCACCACAAACCAAAAAAATACATCCACCATCCCCGATAAACAAAAAACACCCAAACCATGCAATGAAACAAAGAAAATGCACAAACCCTATGCGAGCATGATGAGAGGAAAGAGAAGTAACACAAATGATGCATAGGATTGATAGATGAATAGAAGACACCACTTTATTACTCCATTAAGTATGCACATTACATTGTTTTAGCAGGAAGAGGAAATAAATGCCATTACAATTTTCAAGAGGAAGGCTTGAAGCCCAAAATTCACAACAACCCAACAGTGGAGAAGAGAGGAGCATGGGGAGGAAAATGTCCAACAACCTTTGAAATGTGCATCCCCTTACGATTTATAGAAATTTGAGAAGAGAGACAAAAACTTGAAAGACCTCAATACATGCCTTACTTAGCACTCAAAACTTAATTAGTTATGTGAAGGTAACATGGGTGACCTATCTAGCCCATCTCTCACATACTCTTGCTTGTAGAAAAAAGGAATTGGCCTCCATACCTCATTAATGGTGGTAGATAGGAGTCACTGTGTAATTGAGTTTAGGAGAAGAAACACCATTTTAACCCATTTCCTTCACCAAATATGAGATCTAAAATTTCTGGTGTGTAGAGGGATCCGATAAATTTCTAGAAAGTTCAATAATGCGTGAAATGGAGCTCCCAACCGAAAGTTATGGCCATTTGAAGTTTTGTAGTTTATTGGGAAAATTAGGGGCCATTATTGTTATTTCTCCTTACCTACGTGAAACCAACCCCCTCTTACTGCCTTTTCCATTGGTCTTCTCCATCTACTTTAATTTTCTTATTTTTATGAAGTAAAGTAATTTCAGTTTCCCACTTACTTTACTTTTGCATTTCTCTTTTCTGTGGGCAACAAGGGTTGCTTTATTGCCTTGGGTGGCGAGCCAACTCATAACCCACCTCACCTCCTAGCTCGGTTTGGGATCCGGCATAGCTCACAGTAACTTGGTTCATGGCTCATTGAATAACTCGGTGTATAATATTTACACCTCTCATTCGCCACTTTACATTAGTTTTACCCATGACTCGAGATTTCTAACCGAGCTCCTAATTGCCTTGGTGTTTGGATTTTATTTTACTTGGTGATTTCATATAGCTTTGCATGCTTTGCCCAATGACTCAAGATTTTCACATTGCAAGAATTACCTATCTCGAATCTCCATAATGTAATAGCCCATTTTAAATTTGATTTTTCTTAGTTCACTTCATTGTAATTATTTACCCTTGAATTCAATGATGAATCAAAATCCAAATTGCCCCTTTGTGTAGTAATCTCATTGTCTTATACTTTTCTAAATGGATTCACTTTGGAAGTCTTCGCATCTGTGTTCACCACATTATCGCTGAGCGGCTCACTCATTTGTTTTGTGGTGAATCCACTTTACTTGACTTGTGTTAAATGTGATCCCCCTTACTATTTAAGTAATAGCTCCCATGATTTCTATTATCCATTGTTTTAACAAATCACCGACTCATTCATTTCCTTGACCGACCTAGCTCCTACCCCGTTTAATTCGGGACCCCTTCCCAACTCGAAGTCGAAGTTTTTCAAATCACCGCATTACACTACCAAAGCTTAAGCTCCCATCACATTGGATCCACTTTCTCTTACTTGTTTTGCAGCCCACTTAACTAAGCCTTCCTTCCCCGATTTGACGCATTACATTATTTCGGCTCATCTCCATGTTTTTTGGATTTTGCATTGGCTATTACTCACCTACATCGATGTCTTCGCCATTTCATTCTTCTTTGATGGCTCGATCCTAGCTCGACTAAACCATTTTCACTATTTTATTTTACGAGCTTCGTGAGGATCTCAATCTTAAATCACCATATGGGGCCTTTACATGGCCGATATCGATCCGTCTATCTTTCCACCTAGCTCATTTCATGAGATCTTCCTCCGAGCCCCGATCTACTTAAATCTCACACCACCAGCCTGGCTGCTTTGGCCCCTTAGCCAACAACCTCATCTCTCGCGTGGCTCAATTATTCATCCGTCTCCAAGAGCCATGAATCGGCCCTCCTCATTGATGCCATTCCTACCACTTCCTAGAGCTGAATCACATCGCACACCAATTCCTCCAATCTGCCGAGCTCAGCCTTTGATCCTACCACCAATGCCTCCTTTGCGACCACCGGATCCATTGACTCACCGTGCCCTATGACCTTACCATCGAACTCAATCTGGGAATTCACTCTCGATGGTTCACTCCCTCTACACAAGATCCAAATAAAGCTCCTTGTGGGCTCGTCCCCAATAATGCATGCTCAATCTCCATTAATGACTCTTGCCTTACCCATTTAATCATGCCATTTCCTTGCCATGGCCCGAGCCATTTTCATTCATGCTTCCACTTGGTGGCAAAGCTCACCATGTGACCCCACCGCATTCCACCAACGAGATTGTTTCTAAGCTCGCATGACTCCAACCCAAGCCCCCACACTACTTTGACACCCCGCAACTTACCTAGCTCGCCAAGCTACTTGAAAGCTCAATCCAATGCATAACTCAATAGTTCAACAGAGCTCCTTTTCAATCTCCCACCAAATTTCGGACGAGCTAGATGGGATCCCGTAATGTTTTGACCCCATAGTCAACCTCCCTTATATTTTGCACTTTTTGGGAATTCTTAGACTAGGAGGGTTGTTAAGAAGACCATGGGCTGCTAAGGGACCTTTTTCAGTTTTTCTCGTATTGGCCACCTACAGGGCCTACCGGGGCATGTCTTCATCTTTAAAATTGAGCTATTAAGGTTCAAAACCCAGAAGAGGAAAAAATCCTCTTATGTCTCTAACACTCCCAAAAACACTAGAATTACTCCCGAAATAACCTAAATTTCTTACAATTCGGGTAAATGCTCTTGATGGCTGGCAAGTGTTCAACTCAAGGCCTCCTTGTTATCCATTTCACCCTAGGGGTGAAAATGGATAACATGACCACTACAAGTGAGGTGAATATAAAGGAGAACCCCAAGGAACAAGTGTTTTCGAAGGTCGGGTTCACAAAAATGATTAACTAAAATGAACTAAATATAGTATAATGTGGGGATAGTTAGTATAAACTATGAACAATTGTAATAAAGTAAATAAATATAGTAAATAAAGTATGTAAATGATCTAAGTAAGTATGAAAAAGAAATGCTAACCCTAATGTGTAATAAGGAAGAGGAAATAACTCAACTGAATGGAAGATGCTCGTAGGATAGTGTCACAATGATGACTAGAAAATACTAAAGCATGAACGAATTTTTAAGTCCTGAAAAGGATGGATCTTGAGGATTTAGCTAGACTGGAGCACTGGAGAGGGATTGGGGCACCTTTAGGCACTCTGGTCTGCAATATGGGTGCCTTGGTTTGTGTAAAATCTTTGAAACTAATCTCTACAGAGCTAGGAGATGACTTGGAACCTTTGTTATGTGTCATATCAGATTCACCATGCTCCTTCAAATATCACCAATAATCCAAGATGAAAGAAAGACCTACAAGACCCCAAAACAAACATCAAACCCTAAAAATAAAAATGCATATGAAGGGGTCGACTAACCTCAATTGCCACAATGGTGGACTTACTAACTGAGTGCTTTACACTATATCTTAGACCCGATGTAGTTTTATGTGCAAGTGTGTATGAACATTCCCTAGGTTACTCTTGTGCCAGTCGCACTTTGTGAAGTAGCGAGCAATAACTATGTGTAGAAAATGTAATAGGATGTCTGCATGAAATAGAATAAGATCCCTCCCACTATGAAGTGTGATGAAAAATTCCTAGCCTTGTGCCTTGATGTTGGAGCTATGTGGATGTAAGTGATCTCCAATTTAAGGGTAGTAGTGAATAGTGATAGGTTCCTCATCATGGTCTCATAACTTTATATTTATAGGGTTCTCTTGATCTAATTTCATAATTAACCCCGAAAAGGCTGACCAAAAGTAAGCTAAAGATCTCAAACAACTAGAAGGATCCCAAAAAGAGGCGAGAAAATACAAAAAGGATCGGGTTCCCTTGGTGGGACATGGGCTCCCATGGATGCCCCGGTCGAGGCTAAAATAACGTAGGAAGACGTAAGTTGACTGGGCATATGAGTGTAAGAGGTTGGTAATGATGAAATAAAATAAAATAAGATGGCTAAAGGATGAGGGTTAATTAGTACTTTCTTCACTCAAGAACCTTCTAAATAGTAGTATGAGACCATGATAAATAATGTCCAAAGTGCATGATTTTGTGACTAAACATTTCCTTCAAACATAGTAAATTATTAATTATAAATCACCAATATTATACATCATGCAACATGATATCAAAATAATACAAGGTTTCACATGGTTTAAAACATGACAAAATAGGGGTTCAAAATTTACATTATTCGGGAGATGGATTTTCAAATGTGGGCTAGGTTGTCATGCCATTTTAATTTTTTTTTTATGCTAAACATTTTGCATGACAACATAGCTATACTCCTTATCTATAATGGAGTTTGAAATAACATTCATAACAATGAATTATTTACTAATGTTATGTTCTCTTTTTGTTGGTGCGAGTCGTTGATATTTTTTTATTGTTTGCTCTATTAGAAGGTGGGGTTCAATCATTCGAGATGGGTAAACATTATTTTTCCACTTTATCAATGAAATTGATTTAAAAATACAATTTTACGCTTCTAGCAATGAAAGGTGATTACGACGTCGTCACTAATAGGTTAGTCATTTGCCTCTACATAATATGGTATATATAATGCATCACCTTCATACCTTGGAATATTGAAACCACATCAAGTACATTTACACAAATATTCACCTTTTATCAAACAAATTTTTCAATCACCTTAGTTTCCACAACATGATTCACAATGAAAATTTTATGGAAATACCATATTCAGATGAAATATTCATGGTTACCTATGAAATTATTGTTATGCATTTTGTGCCACATGGTATTGTTAAGCATAATAATTCACTGGAGTTCACTATGGAAGGTTATGAAAAATTAAAAGAAGAAATTTTATTTACATGGAAAACATTCCCTAATAGATTTCATGTAACTTTAGGTTCAACTGATTAAACCCAACCTCTAGACAAGTGGCGTGTGGGACCAACATTAAAATTTCATTTTCTTCATAAGAGCCTACAAGACCTCATGTTCTTATGTAATTTTTTTGGGATGTGAACCAATGAGACCGAAATTATATTTTTTTATGGACTGGTCGTGAGGACTAGTGTCCCCATATAGATTTGTAACTATAAAATTATTTAATACGGACATATTCTAAAATGTATACATAAATTTTTGTTTTGAATTATTTTTTACAATAAATGTAGCTAAAAATTTATCATATTCCACTATTAATTTATTATTTTTTTACAAAATTTATGTGCATATATATGAAACTATTTTCCTTGATATTGATTTAATGGAAATATTGTTAATTTATTATGCCATGCTTGAAAACAATTATACTTCTCTTTGTAGATCATAAATTGATTATTATGACATGTTTACAAAGATTTTAGTACCAATCATCTCAATGGAAACAATGTCTATATAGGGATGGTATGTGGAAATTCTTATTCTATGCCTAAAAACAATTATTGTAATACTTAGATGCATGTCGAAAAAAAGTATTATGTATTGATCATCTCAATTGATGGAAAAAATGTTCATCTAAGGATGACATGTGGAAATTATTACTAATTGGGTATGTTTTCTTAGCATCATGCATCAGTGGGGTTTCAATTTCCATATTATATTAGGGTTATGATTTCAGTTTCTTCATATCTATTGTATAGATTTTTGTTTCATCACTAGTATACTCTTTCGTAAAGTTACTGTAATATTACTTTGTCACCTGTTTTTTATCATAAATATAAGATGTATCACCTTACATCTTACATGATATTTACATGATAGGGGTTATAACTAATCTTGGATTATTTGAATAAAATTGTTTCCCACCAATTTTTGTCTCTAGGATAGAAAAAATAGGGAATTCTCTTCATACACATGCATCAAGAACAAAAGGGTTAAAAGGGTGTTTAGAAGAGGCCTACACTATAGGTCACCATCAAGAATCTGATTTTCCCACAAGATTCCATTATTCTTAAAACCAAAAGGTCTATTGGGACCATCCAAAAACAATAACAAGTTACCAAGCCATGCTTGCAAACAACTATATTGGTCTTTGTAAATAAAAAAATTGAGTATTATTTCATGCTTGCAAAGATTATAAAACTAATCATCTCAATTGAAACAATGTTGATATAGGGATGGCATGTGGAAATTATTATGTCGTGCATGCAAAAAAATTATTACTTTTTGTAGATTAGAAATAGAGTACTATGTATTGATCACTCAACTTATGGAACCAATATCGATCTACGGATGGCATGTGGAAAATATTACTAATCAGGTGTTTTTTCTTAGCATCACACATCAATGGGGTTACAATTTAGATCTTATATTATGGTTATGATTTTGGTATTTGTTTCATCTCTATTATATATATTTTTGTTTCATCATTGTTATACTCTTTTGTAAAGTTATTGTGATATTATTTTTTCATGTGTTCTTGATAATAAATCTAAGATGTATCACTATATTCCTTATGTGATATTTACATGACATGGGGTTCTAGTTATCCTTGGATCAATTGAATCAAATTATTTTCCACTAAATTTGGTCTCTAGGATAGCGAAACAAGGAATGTTCTCCATACACATGCATCAAGAACAAAAAGGATTAAAAAAGTGTTTATATGAGACCTATATAATAAGGCCCTATCAAGCATCTGATTATCCCATAAGAGTCCATTGTTCTTAAAACCTCAAGTCTATTAGAACCATCTGAAAATAAAATGAAGTTACTATGCCATGCTTGCAAACAATTGTATTGCTATTTATAGATCATAAATTGAGTATTATGTCATGCTTACATAGATAAGTTGGGGTACATCATCTCATTAAGATAGTGAGTGCATACATGAAGTAAACATTAAACATATTTTAATACATGAACTAAATTCTTAATAAATACTTAAATTAAGTAATCAAATCAACATTGTCATAATGACCAATAGGTAGAGAATATACATGTAGATACATATTTTCACATGGTAGAAGATTTAGAATTACAAATGTTTATCATTCAAGATTCAATACAATTGAAGTCTTAAAATGAATCATAACATTAATAGGATGGTGTCCTTTACAAATCATTACAATGCACATCCCCCATTGCATGTTCCTCAAGATTCTTTTCCATATTTATTTCATTGGCTTTCAAATCATCAATTTTTATATTTAAATGTTTCAATTGAAAAGAACATCTATCAATCTCAATGAATGAATCTTAAATATTGTTCAACATCTCCTTTATCACTATATCACTTTCTTGGCTTTTTTTTTCCAACTCCGCTATCTTTTTGTTCTTATCTACAATAGATATTTCCAATCCCTTTATCTTTTGGTATTTTTCTCTAAGAAGATCATCCCTATATGTCATTAAGTCATTCATATTTAGTTCTAGGTCTGATAATGTTTTTTTCCAATAGATATTACTTTTTTTTCAAATTACTTCGTATATACAATATCACTATCCACATAGCTTACACCTTCCTTTAAATCAGTTATTATTATGCTTTTTCTTTCACGGTTTGCTTTAGAAGTGTTATAAGTTATTATTATTGAATCTTTAAACAATTTGTTTGGATGAGATTATGTTCTAGTGTCTTCATTTTTGTTACATATCATCTTGTGTATTTTCTTGTCCTGGCTTCCAATTTGATATTAGTTTCCATTTATTCTAAACAATTATTGAGAGAAGAATATTCTTCTCCTATAGTTTTAATTGTGCTTATAATTTGGTAGTATTTTCTTCAAATTCATTGGGTTTTTATCCTTCATATTTCCTATTGCATTGTCTTTTTATTCTATAAATTTCTTAAGAGACATTATCTCCTCTTGTAATAACTTATTCACCTTAAGATAATTCAATAGATATGTTGCTTCTATAAAAAATCACTTGACCCTTCCCTCATTTTTCATTTTTCATGATCTATTAAAAGTTACATGACAAAAGGGTGTATTATCTCCTCACACTCTCCATTATTACATTCTCTCACATTTATTTTTATAGCCCATGAAAATGAGTTTGTAGAATTTACTCTTTTATTGTTTTTATAGTACCTAGTACTAAATGAACATTTGTATAAAATGTGTTAGGATGTTTGTTTTGAAAAACATATCTTCTTACCATATTAGCAGCCTCATGCCATGGAGAGGATATACTTACACTATAACTATGTTGAAATCATGTTATTCCCTTTGTTTCCTCCTAAAATCAAACACCTCAATAATTACCTAATTGAATATATTTTTCATTGCTCTCTTAAAATTTATGCAGAGATTATCCTTTATTGGGAAATTTTGCAACTTCAACAAGGCTCTCTATAGACATTGTAATGATGACTCATTCCACCTATATATTTCCATCTAGGAGTCTTCCTTTCTTATAGAGATATATTTTCTACAAACTTATGCACCTCATTTTTTCTATTGAAATACACAACCTTCATGATGAAACTACATAAACTAACCCTAATTAACACATCCTTTGGTTCTTTGGAAATGTGAATTTTAGCCCTACCATATTCTTCTTGTCTGATTGAGGTATCCCTATTTTTATTACACATGATATTACTTCATTGATGGGCATTATGACACTTTCATCCTAATTATTATTCCCCTTTCTTTTTCCCATTTTTTCAAACCACACACACAATAATATTAGAATCTATTCATGGAAACATGAATTTTACATGATAACTCAACATCCATCTACACTTTATATACACGTGAAGGTATTATTATATGTTATTGATTATGTCAATTCAATAAGGATTCAAAGGTAACTAATTATGAATACATTTATTACATTAAATAATGGACATCCAATATCTTTAACAACATTTTATAAAATTAATTATGAAACAAGTTTTTCAAAAGGTAGAAAAATACATTACATTTATAAAGTGTTTTCCAATAGGTGAATATCATAAAACATGAATTTTATGTCTAATATGTTCACATGTAGGCCAATGACTTACATTGCCTATTGACATTATGTAATCTATCAAATAAGTAGGTGCATACAATGCATTATAAACATCCATTACGCATTGTATAATACATGATATTAATCAAAATGTTGGAAAATACATTTAATTATGAAAGGTCCATTATGCAGTGTAATAAATGTTAATAGTTACATTTTGATGTGTATTGAATTGACATAGGAGCTTTTGTTATTTTGGGAAGTCACAAAATCCATTGAATCCATTTGAAGGGTATAATTCACAAACCATTGAAGTTATTGAAGCCATTCAAAGTTTAGAGTTCATAGTAACCTTTGAAAGAAGTTAATGAATTTTATAATTTTCGTTGAATGAAATTTATCCTTGAAAATATGAAGGAGAGGAGTAAGGGGCATCACTATGAAGCCATTAGTGACACATGCAGATGATAATGGGTTTTGAAAGGAGAAAAATGTGTCAAGGAAAGAAACAAATGAAGCTGCAAAAGGAAATCATATTATCATTTCTAGAAAACAAGAGAACAATCAAATAACTTGTAAATGGTAGGACCGTTATATGCTTCATGAATATGATGACACGACCGTTTCCTCGGATGAAATAGTTTGTGAAGTGGCTATAGATGGATTTTCCCAATTGATCAACATGATAGTATGCATGCTAGATGAAAAGTACCTTAAGTTAATGTTTGACCAAAATTTTATTCAAAATATGGATTTGTGATGTTTGATGGTACTTATTTAAAACTTACTCCCCAAATGTTTCATCCATTTTTTAGTTTACCCATGAATGGTGAATTTTTTGTTGAGTTGTTTGTGCAACCAAAATTTAGGGATTTTTTATTGCAAAAGATTTTGATGGTTTTCCCATCAAATTAATTAAGGACAAGGGTTTTTGTATAGAGTATTTAAAAAAATAATATAAAATTAATGTTTGAATTTTTTTCTTACAATATTATTCCTTTCTAAAAGGAATATTGAGATAGCCACATGGATGGTTGTTTATGTTTTTAAAACATTTGAGAGGGGAAAGGTTACACTAAGTTGCATATGTTTACTCTATATTCAAAGATCAATAGCACAAAATATTTCAACACGGGGATGAGAATTTTAATTTTAATTCATGTGAAATGATATTAACTTATTTGATTCAGTAAAATTTATTGGATAGACAAATATTGTACCATCTTTCCAAGTATTAACTTAAGAACAATGTTCCTACTCTTAAAACTTGAAACAATTGGTTGTAAAGTTTAATGGCAATACTATTAGAAGAGTCAACAATAATCTTTATGCTAATTCAGAGGATGAAGGTGAAGTTTCATCTTCAATCCATTTGAAAGGTAGAAAAATCATCTCCATAAATAATCAAATTGTAGTTGTAGATGATGTTGGTTATAGGAATGAAGATGGCATTGTAAAGGAATAACATAAGGAACTGTGATGTAGAGCTTTGCATACATACTTCAAATCACCCAAAATATTTTCTTAGAAGTCAAAATTTCAACATTCCAATCACTAAAACCAATGAACTTGTCACCTTGCTTCACTAGCCAAATCTTGCTCAAATGTACAAATATGCCTAAATCCTTAGATCAAAGCTCAAAAACATTTCAAACATGTTTATATTCATCAAATAGTCATGATGAAACTAAGAAACAAGTTCAACAACTTCATTTTTCATATTTTTCCTTTTTGACCTTCATATGCCCTTGTAGCCCTAAAAATGTTGTTTTTTCTAACAAAATCCTTCATTATTCATCAAATTTCATGACTGGTAAACGTTTTGGCTACCCATTTGTCCCCTTAACATGTTTGCCAATTTTATGAACTATCTCTACTCATATAAAAAGTTATCCTCTTTTTTTTTTCTATTTTGACTAGCTTCCCAATTAGCCCTCCTATCATGCAAACCTCCAAACTGGGAATGACCCACTAAATTTCAACCAAAAAGTGCTATATTTTTGGACACCCTTTATCTTTTTTGTTCTTTCTACCAATTTTCTTCTCTCAATTCCCTCTCTAGCATGCCCAACACTAAAACCCTGACTTGTTTAAGTAAGCCTGGCTAGGGTTTCTTTCCAAATCACTAGGGTTTCAATTCTTAATCACTTATTCACCTCATAAAAACTCCACACCATTGAAATCCACCATATTCAAGGTGATATCAATACCTATATCATTATCTAGCTTCACTATGTGCTATATTACATATTCTTATTCTTGGGTCTTCATGACTTATCTTAGAATGATAGAAACCTTCCATGTTATGTTCTAAGATATTGCTAGCTTCTTAAAACTTGTTTCAATCCTCCTTATTTATATTACACCACTTCTTATCTCTCTACCCTCTATCCACTTTAATATTCATCTTTGTGGGATCATGTTTTAAGGATTCTTGCTCAATTCTTGTTCTAAGCATTTATTTGTTCTTCCATATATCTGTTTGCACACTTTCCACCTCTGACGAGGTATTGGGTACTTTAATCTCAATTTTATCACTCTATTTTATCTCCCTTAATAAATTCTCACTTTTCTTTCAAGACTCTTCCTAACAAGACCTTCATTCACCTTACTTGACTTCTCTCTCTCTCTCTCTCTCTCTCTTTCATTATCCTTTTCAAGTCCTTTACTAGGACCGTATCGGACAATGTGGTTTCTATAGATAGTTTAAACTCTTTAAAGGATTAGTAATATCTCATATCACTGTTCAAGGCATTTGTTCACTACCTTCCCTCTATCTTAGCTCTAAGCTAATTAAATATTTCTACTTTTGTTTTGACTGTGCAACTTAAGTATGACTGTATCTCTTAGACTAGGCTTATACAAACTTGATTAAAATGTTAAGTTTCCTTCTTAACTATACTCCTTATGGGTTTTATGACTCATTAATAATTTTACCAACCCCCAACAACATCAACTATCTTAACAAACCATTATCCACCACTAATGACAACATTTTCCATTGACTTCATTCTACCAATCTAGATTGTCACAATTTCTAAGTATATGATAATACATACAACTTCACCCTCTAAATTTTTTAGTATAAATTTTCCAAGGCCTTCATGTCTTCAAAATAACTCTACAACTTTCTCGGACTCTTGAAATAATGTGTTAACCTAAAAATATAAGTAAATTTCTTCAAGAACCCTCGACTAGGCCTAACACAATCATCACACGCTTTTCCACACCCAACTATGAGTTTTTCCATGCTTGAGCTTCTAGTTGTGTCTCCTTAACCCTCACACCTCTCAATGATCATGAATACCCCAATGTTTATCAATCATAAAATTGTAGCACACTTTATTGAACCTATTAATATACTTTAACCATCTCTTAAAACTCGGACCCCTCAAAATAGGGTACTCCAATCTGTAAGGGTTTCACAATTTGTATTGTCTCCTTTAGGGTTTATAGACATTCCTAATTATGTAAAAGGATCTTCTACCCCTTAACCAATTATTCACTTCATTTAAAATGTGATCAGCTTTCAACATGGATTTAATGCCTATAATTGTTACCTCTATCTCAAACAACTATGTATTCACGCTTTCTTGCTTTGACACAAACACACGCCTTATAATAATTGAAATACTATCATTCCATGCATCTTATCACACCTATTTAATACTCAAGATCTATGAGAATTCCATTTTCCATACATATACAAACATATAATACACAATTTTATTACTCACCTCTCCAACACAGCTTTCTCTTTCTTTGTCACAGACTACCTTTTATGATTATACAAGCAACATTCTTGACCTTCCATGGTTTCTTGAGTTCTTTCCAAATTTATAAACCTGTATTAAAAAAATCACACCTATTCCATTCAAAATACATTCATAGACTTGCACATTTATCCATATTACTATGATTAAATAGCCATGCACATTTTTGTATGAAATAAGCCTTTCATTAGATAATTATTGAATTTTACAAATATTCTCTCGAGCCCTAGAGGCTTTGTCCCAAAAAAAATCCTCCTCCCACTTTTTTTTCACCACCTTCATTTGAGTACTTTTCATGACTAAGGAGGGAAAGGTGGTTAGGTTTCCACACTTAACCATACATGATTTAACTAACTCTAGTGAGTTCACACATAGGCCTATACTAACAACAATACAATGTTATTACATTCACTTTAGGCCTATACTAATAATTAAAAGTATAACATATTAACACATAGGCCTATATTACCTAATAGGCCTTTTAAATGTGGATTTTGGAGGGAAACCTTCAAAATACCACTTATTACATCAAGAAGAGTCCATATGGACCAAGACACTTACAAAACCACTTAAGACACTCTACAAAGACCATTCAAGCCAAAATTGGACTATGTACATGATGCTCATGCATCAAACTATTGTGTTATGAGTTTTATAAAGTAATGGAAATAGAAATTCCCACATTGGTAATAGAAACATAATTGATTTCAATTTCATCACTTGGTCAAGTATGTACTCTTGCACATAGTAGCCCAATGAAGCCAAGAAAATTGTATAATTTTGTGAACAAGATATAAAGTACAAGTGGATACTCTACTCCAATCGTGCCCATAAAACCTTATAAGGACAACATCCAAGGATATGATGACTTTAATTTTTTTGAGAATCCTAAGTAGATGGATATTCTCACTTATACTATGTAATCAAATAAAACACATTAGTTCCTAATGAAGAACATGAAATATATATTTGAATCTAGAGATGAATATGTGGCTACACCAATAAGTGGTATGCAATTTGATCAATAATTACATGATATTCCTGTTGAAAACGAATGCAAGAATGTTAGTGAGGAAAACCATGTTATTTTATTTGATCGAACATTACATTTGTATGTTGGATTATCTACATATTCATTAAAGTTTTTACTCAATATTATGTCAATTATGCATGAAGGTGAAAAATACCCTTGAAAATTTTGAAACAAGGCATGGAAAAAATTCAATGTTTTAGTTGATGTTGTACAATCTACAAGTGATGGAAGTTTACAAAGATACAACACTTTATATGAGAATATTTTAAAGTGTGAGAGTTCCAAGGTAAACTAAAAGTTTTTAGTTTTCTTTTTTAAGGTGTATTTACTAGATTGGCCCAAATAAAACATTAATTGACACATACATGGGTGTAAATAATTTGTTTAAGGAAGTCATGTGAAAATACCAATTGTGTTTCAGATTCTTAATACAAAGATGATTGCAATGGAGGAGAAGATTGAATCAAAGAATGATAATTATGTATTGAAGACAAAGAATCATGAATTGAAAAATAGAAACAAAAATTGAGTAAAGAGATTCAAGAAAATGATAGTTTATTAATGAAATTTGTTCCATGTAAGAAATATTATGAGGAATAAAATAATAAGTTGAAAATTGGTTACATTAATATGATAAATCCATCGGATATAGGAAACCAAAATTAGCACATTGAAGAAATAAATCAACCATTTGAATGATAAATAATAAATGGTGATTATTTTTGAGCTCGCATCAACTAACTTTGGAATTGATTTTAATACATATTCCTTATTCTATGACAAATATACAACTAGGCATTAAATCTAAAGCATTGAGTTCACCACAATCAAGATTTGAGCTACATTGTGATTCATCTACAAATATGGTGGATAAATCCCAAATTTATGAAGAAGAAAAACCCCGCGTCTGGCAACAGAAGGAACAAAGTAACCTCATGTTAAAAAGAATAAGGTACCATAAGTAGCCCCATGTCGAGTAACTTAATGAACCGGAGAATCATGTGTGTCAAATAACTTAAGGAACTAGAGAAACCTCTGCAAGTGGAAGGAGATAAGGAAGGGCAGGGCTAATTGGCCATAGGGACTGAATGAATCATCATAGTTTTTATTTGTTAATTGTTAATTAAACTTATTATTTTGTTATTTAAGACTACTTAAAGGATTTCATTGTTACGATTATAAGTAATGATTTTTTTATACTACATGAATGATACACATTTTAATTACATCATTTCATGTTTATCATGCCAATGTTCTTGTTATGAGTATTTTACTTTTATGTTTATATGATCCTTATAATGTTCATGTCCATTGATCTTATGTGCGTGATGTGTCCGATGTTCTTATGTAACGATATTCTTATGTGCATGTCTAATTACTCTTTGATCAATTGAATCAAATTATCTTCCATCAATTATTATTTTGACATATGGAAATGGTTGGAAATATGTTTAAAAATTAGAAATTGAAGAATATGTTCATTTTTACAACTTGTGACTGATATATAAGATTTCTATGATTATGAATGTGCAAACATGATGCTATAAATCTAACTCGATTTCCATACTATATAATTTATATGATATAAAATTATTATGATATGTTACTATTCATGTTTATCACACTTATGTGCTTATTGTGATTATATGAATTTTATGTTTATGCGATTCTTATCATACTCATGTTCATTGATATTATGTGCATAATTTCCTAATGATATTATGCATTTGATGGGATTATGTGCTTTATGTTCTAATGTGGTTGATGGGATCATTTGCTTACATGATTTTAATGATCCTTATCATGATCATGTCTATTATTCTTATGTGGTCATCTCCATATTGCTATGATACGTATTGTGCTCATGTTTGTTATGTGTTTCCTATGTTGTCATCATACTCATCATATCTATAATTCTCATGTTCATCATGATTGATATGATGTCATGATCCTCATCGTGTATGTATATTGGGGAAAATTTATTTTTCTTGCTCATGCTCCTCATTAATATATATCTACGGATTATGAATTAGAGTTACAATATTTATAATGATTCATATACTAAAATATTGTCTTTGAAATGAAATGTTCATTTTTGTAAAAATTGTATTCATTAGTAGTATTCAATTGTCAATAAGTTGGAAATCATAGTAGGTTGAAAATAAAATTTTGTACTCATGCAAAATTCGATAAATTCTAGGTCACCATTCAACATATAATGATTCATCCCTAGCCTTGGATGCATATTTTGTCTATCATTTTTTATTTTATTAGTACATAGAATCTCGTTTCTTTGACCTAACTTATTTTCCCTGTTCTTTGAAAGATGTACTTTTTCAATTCCAATCCTCGATGTTGGGCCACTATTTTCCTTATCCAAAATGCTCCCTATTTCTATAACAATGGTATTGACAACATCTCGAGACTCCACCATTGTTTTTGTTTGATGATATACCTCGCTTTTATTTTCTAAATTTTATAATAATTTGGTCAATTAAATGGAAATTTAAAAAAATGTTAAAACTTACTTCAAATAACAAATATTGTTGACTAGTTGATTGAACATTTTCACCAAATAATAGATTTTGATGATTCTTATTTTCCTCAATTTTCCCTTCTTTCCAAAACGGCATGCTTTAAGATGGGCCTCTTCACAAATTTTACTTATGGGTCTTGTTCTTGGAAGATAGATTACTCATTTATGTTGGTGTACTCAATAGTGATTTCCTAGCATGTTAAATATTTGTTTCAATAATTTAGTTTTAATACCGGGAAATGGCATGTTAGCTTCATTTCCATATTAATTATAATTTTCCCTAGGGTATTCACATATTCAACCTTATGTTGAGATATAAAGTTTGAAGGTAATAATTTTATTTGCACCATCATTTGAAACATAAACATACATTTTGATCTAATGGCTAGATTAAATAATTGTGATACCATCTCATTAACCAAACACATTTTATCATGTTTGAATGTGTTTCTATACTCTAGAGGAGTGCCTCTTAATCTACTAGACTTGAGATTCAAAATTTTAATTTCTGAAATGACCTCATTCCTTAACCGACCCAATGTAAAAAGGTGACATGGTCATCTATAAGGCATGATATCCTTGAACATGTATATAAAGGACAATATACTCCCTAGAAAAAAGGAACACAAACATAGACACTTATCATCCAAGTTCCAATCCTACGAATGATGAATACTCAATTCAATTCTATGTGATATAAAAATAGTCTAATTCATCAAAACCCAATAACATCAAGATTTTTCATACCTATTATCATATTCAATTATCGTAGTATCATTTGGCCCACTAGATGGTTACAACTACAAAATGTATAAATATATATAACAATTCCACATTCTCACAAGACACACACACACACACACACACACACACACACATTTCATCTAGAAGGACTTTGATTACCTTGTCAAAAACAATAGGGAATGAATTTCCAATTAAATTCACTAAAGACTTTAAAAAATCAAAATAAAATTTACTAACCTTTAAAATGATTTCATGGTGAATGATAATCCTATAAAAAAATTGAAGCATCTAATTTTCCATAGTTAATATTATTAGAGTATCGACTTTTATATTGGCATGGTTTCCCCAACCTACATGAAATCATTATTTTTTCTATTTCATCCCAAATCATAATAAATTTATCTTTCTCATGTTTCTTGGATGGATGTTTCTTTTCATAATCTTGTGCTATATTTTAAACTTCACAAATAATCTTCACAATAATTTAAACTCTAGCATGTTGAGCACAATAAACAAGGTTGGCCATCATCTTAGGTGTAAGCTATAAATGATATCAAAAAAATTCCAAGATGGGTTGTGTGTTAGATATAATTTTTTTATATAAAATTAAAGTGATGGTGTGACATGCAATGTACCTTTTCATCATTGATTCTATTAAAAGTATAGTTTTTCATAATTTTTAATTCACAACCACGTAATGATGGGTTGACATTTGTAATGTACTCATCAAACTGATATTCACATTGTTTTCTTGCATCCAACTTACAATTCAATTCTTGTTGATTATTTTTGCATTGTCAATAAAATAAGATTAGAAATTGACAATGCATTGTTGAGAAAATAATATTATAAATTGAAAACACTTAATAATGTAAAATAATTATAAAATTACTATTCGGGAACTTTCCTAGAGAAAGTTTTGTGTCATTATGTACAATATAGACATATTGTGGAAAATATCACCATCACTTATAACATGTTTCTTTGTAACCATGTGCATGTCTTTATTTAGGATTGTGCACCATGGACATAATTCATTTCCCATATCTAAAAATTTATTATTACATACCAGACTTGTTGTGGCCATATAATCATGGAATTCATACAATTTCACTTTGGAATCCTTATAATTAAGCATCTTAATTCTATTTTGGCAAAGAAATAGTTAAAAATTCATTATTTTCTTTGGATCTACAAGATAAAAACATGGGATAAAACATATTTATACTCCTTACCATTAAGTTTTTCCAAGTTGATACAAAAAGATATCATTATCTTACAAAGATAGCTCAAGTAATACCTCATACACCGACCACCTTTATCATAATGGACACAAGAATCAATACCAAGATTGAAAGCAACTTCATCAACTCTATATCCAATTCTTTTATCATATGTATCAACCATAAAAATGTATATACATATGTCCTTAAATTTAACACCCATTATAACACAATCTATTTTGTCCCCACCCATATTCATTTTCTCATCCCTTTGGTCCATAACTTCATCTCCTCAAAAATTGAGGTTGCATCAACCCCTTGAAGCACTTCACGAGTGTCAATGCATCTTAAATATTTCAAGGTCATTTAGAAAAATTTTTATTCAAAAACATTGATGCTAACTTATGAGGCTTAAATTCACTACAGATCTCATCCATAACAACTAATCGAAGTTTTTCCAACAATTTATCAAAGTGCACAATCACATCTTCCATTACAGATTTTTCATCATAATTCTTACTTATGTAGTACCCAATTACACTAATAATATCATTTTCATCCACATCATCAATAAATTTCCCAAAGAACCATGACCCTATGTCCCTAAATAATTCCTTTCCCTCCACCATTTTATGATAATGCCATCCTAAGCCTTTCTTTAGGTTCATAAAGCCTTTCCTTGACCATACTTTTTTAACCTTCTATTCTCTTGAGTCCTATATCCTTTAGTTGCATCAAGTACATTTTGTTCATCACTTCTAACATTGGATTCACCACCTTCAATTTTTGCATCTAAATGTGCACCAATTGTATCCTTGTCCTCATCTTTTCAAAAAAATGTTTATGGATAAAGTGTTAAAGAGGAATATTCATGTTTTTAGTTGTAAGACCTATCAAAGGAATTTTCATGGAATTCCATGTCAATGGAGTTTTATGACCTGTCATGGAGGGATTTTGATGTCCTATCACATTGAATGGAGTTTGATGTCCTATCATGGAGGGAGTTTATTTACCTACCATGTTGAATGAAGTTTGATGTCCTACCATGAAGGGAGGTTGATGGTCTGCTATGTTTAATGGAGTTTGATGTCATGACATGAAGGTATGTTGATGGCATGTCATATTGAATAGATTTATACAACCTACCATCTTATGAGTTAGATAGCCTACCATGTTGAATATAATTTGATTCCCCACTGTGAAGGGAGATTGGAATAGAGTCTGAGGTAGTTTGTTACCTAGTGTGCATTTTTACCTTTGTAGAAATTTCACTTGAGGGAAGAGGTTGTAGTGTTTTCTCTTGGAAGAGTTGAGTGTCATTCATATCAATTAGACATAAAGGTTTCCTATCATTGGGGTGTTGAGAATCACTTCCAATCATTATATTGGAATTTTTGATGTAAGTGCAATTCTTTTTCCTCTAGGTTTAGTGTATTGTTGAATATTACTTTGTGGTAATAAGGGAAGATGAACAATTTCATTTTGTTTTTAGGTCATCCTCTTCTTCATAAAGGAATCTATAATGCCTAATGGTTTGTACAATTTTTCATTGTAGAGAAACTCTAGAAAAGAAATTAAACTCAATTGTAAGGGAACTTTAATTAAAAAATATATGATGGAAAGTTAACTCAACTGTATGATACATATTTTTTATTGTATTAGAAATGTAAAGTTCATTTAGAGGATCCTTTTATAATAATATAGAAAAATCAATTAAAACATACACAAATATATTATAACTCATAGAGACAACTTTTCATATATGGAAACTATGATTTACATGAATAACCTCTACAACGAGAAACGACTAGAGAAAAAGTGGGAGCACAATTGGAACAATATTATCAACCAATAACCTCACTTGGTCAATTCCTTTCTCTACTGATGGAGAAGACTAAAACATGAAGTGGGGATAGTGATAGTTCATAGAGGCATATTCTTTATGCTTCGAGCATAGATATTTATACCAAAAACTCCTATTCCAAAAATTAAACTATGTAAGAAAAAAAGAGAACATTTATCTCTTTCTTTGGGCCATGGAAGGACATTTATATAATTGTGGTGATTTCTTTCCATCTTTGTTGGCAATTCAAAAGTTACATTCACATACAACTATAAATAATAATTTGTAAAATGAATTGAAATAATTATTTCCTTATATTCCTTTGAAAAACCATATTTTGGATTACTCTTGTGAATGTTAACTTAGTTCTCCACCACATGTTTGGATTACTCTATCAGAAATAACAAAGTGTGGCTATATTCACCTTTATGAGAACATTGAGGATGTACTCATTGAATAGAGAACACTCATTATTTATTATCCTATCAATTTTTTTATTGTGTATGCATTCACCTATGGGATAAAATTTATGACCACATATGTATTTGCCTACCAGTCAACATCCTTTTATCTAATAAATAGACATGATTATGTATGTATTCACCTACCACCTAACATTTATGTTTGTGTATGTATTCACATCCCATTGAATATACTTTTTCTCCAAAGAACAAACATGACTACGTATTTATTTTCCTAAAAGATAACATTTTGATTTAATCCAAATTAAATTAAACCTTAATTTTAGAGTAACTTACTATAACTAATGATATACATATGATAATATATAATAATGGACAAAAATAAGCATTCAATGATGTAAAACCCTAAGCAAGTGAGAGGGGAAGATAACTTAGTTGATTTCATGCAATCAGTAATGATTTAGATTGGAAACAATGTTTTCAAGGATCACAAAGGGTTTAGGAACTTAGAAATGTGTTCGAAAGAAGTTCCCACATGAGGACAAGAACGCCCTGGGTGCTAGTGATTGTTCTGGTGTCGATGATCTGCTTAGATGCTCGGTTACGTATTTTCTAGGCTGGAGGAGCTTCATTGTTGATATTATTTTTCACTTTGATTTCACTATTAGATATTTTTTCATACCTGTAACCTACACAAAAGAGAGCTACATGCACATGTCTACAAACCACATCAAATCTAATAAAAAGGATGCGAGAATGTGGAGTCAAACCGACTCACACGGTCACTTGAATGTTGGCCATTGTTTCTTGGTGTTATCATTAATGTCAAAGAAATTGATGGTAAAGGGTGTGCAAGTTTAATGTGAGTGTCAATGAGGTTTTACTCAAGGTCAAACAATGAAGTTTGATTGGTAGTGACCTATTTTGGTGATGTTCTATGAGGTCCTATAACATTGTCTAGTAGGCATAGTCATAGTTTGAGATATCCCAAGTTGGTTAAAGGTTTTAATGATGTAAAACATGGTCTTAAAAGTGTGTTATAGGTTTCGAAGAGTTTGTAATGAATCATCATGGTCATTTCATGAAGATTCATGGTGTGAAGATGTCATTCTAGGCCTATTCCTAAACCTAGAGCATGTGGTATGGTATGGTAGATTGAGAAATGGAGAAAGGTGGTAATGGTGAATTATGGTAGGAGCATGGTGATAGTGTATATGTAATGTATGATGATTTTTAGGTCATTTCTCAGAAGTTTGGTGGTGTTTCATGGTCCTTGAGAAGTAAGAAGGTGAAGACAAGGCAAGATAACATAAGTAATTTATTTTGTCTAGAGATTTTATAGAATATTTGAGAAATGTGGCGGGTTATAAAATTTATAGTATGTTTTTATGATGCTTCATGACAAGTTTTAGGTCAAAGTGAAGAATATTTTACAAGATATGTCATTTTTGGTAAAACCGGCATTTGTAGAAGCAAAATCCAACTCAAATTGGTAACTTGTTTTACTCACCCGATATCACACACTTTTCATGGGACATATATGTTTTGGGGTTGATTTTAAATTTATCTAAGATTTTTTTCAAAAATAATGAGGTCATTTGATCGTCATGTTTTTATGAACAATCGTTAAGAAGATAAGTTGGTTTGAAACCCTAACAAAACCCCCTTCTAGAGCGGCATGGAAGAAGTGAAGTGTATGGTATCTAGAATGTCTTAGAAATAAATATTTATGAATAAGGGTTGAAGACGATTACTTTATGATAATTTTGGTGGTGTTTTTATGTTCCAGTTGTTTTGGGAAGAGAGAGAAAACCCTAGTTTTATGGGTTTTTGTAGTTTCAGGGCTAAGATGGAAGTTCCAAGTTGAAAATCAAATTGTTCTAGAATCCTTGTGAGGTGATATAATTATCCATGAATTTTTAAAGTTATTTATAATGGATAAAATGGAAGATATAGGTGCTTAAAGCGACCTACCGATTTTGGCCTTAAGGGCTAAAATGTTGGTCTTGTGGTATGAGGTGTGTTTGATCGAAAACCTTGTTGTAGATGATGTTTTTGGTCATGTATAACATTTAAGAACCTTATATGATGTGTTTAATCTTTTATTTTTATGTGGTGAAGTGTTTTTCGATTCTGACCCTAATGGCCTAGTAAGCCCTAGTTGGCTTGCTTAAGAAGGTGAATGAAAAATGAGTACTTGGGTAAGATTTATCCACATGACATAAGGTTATTAGTGATTTTAAATGTTGGTACAAGTGTCCTTGAAGTGTTCCAAGTGGTGGCTGAGCTCAGAATTTTATTTGGAGGTATTTGGGAAAGTTTCTCTCAAGACTGGTTATTGAGTCCTAGAAGCCTGAATGATCAGTTTCAGAGATTGGATTGGTTAAAGGCCTTCCACTATGAGTTGGAAGAAAATGTTATTTTTTTGGAAATTAGACTCAAATACATTTATATTGATAAATGGTTTGTATCTTGATTAATATTTTAGAGGTATAAACCAACTCTGTTTTGAATACCTATTTTTAGGGTCTTAAAGCAAGCTTGGATCGATTTGCGGAAATTGAGTTTTTGGAGGTCTTACACTATGAGTTGGATTAAAAAGTGAGTTGTCCCAGAAATTAAGTTTAGAGATATTTCCAATATTATATTACTTGAGCCTTGATTATTATTTTTTCTATATGAACTCATTCATTCTTCAATACTGAATTTCTGGGCATTGAAGATGTAGTAAGGATTACTTGATTCTTGGAGAGCTTCATGGTGGAGATGGATGTTTAGTGCTTCTTTAGATTTTTGATTATTTTCAAGACATGTGTGTGAATTTTTGGAGCTGATGGTTCCTTAACAAATTTTTTTGAAGACTTTGGAGCTGTTAGAGAATTTGTTGGGGCTTGAGAAGCTTGTTTTGAGCTTGCTTGTGCATCCTTATGCTTTTTAGAGATGTCTTGACCCATGCCATTCTACTTGGTTCATTTTATTTGTTTTATATGATGTTATAATTATGTTTTTGGTTTGGTATGAACAACCTACTTGGTCATGGCTAACCCAGGGGTGTTATAAGCTAGTGTTGGGTATATAAGCTAGTGAAATGAGTCATTTGTGACTAGTTGTGCATGGGATGAAAAGTGTGACCTAAAGGAGGTTAAAGAGGAGAGAAGAGGGGTTAATAATAGATCTAAGAATACATATGAAGACCTGAGAAATTTTGAGGATCAATGATGTAAGGAAAATTCACCTAATCATCCCATGAAGAAGAGAGATTGAGCGAGTTTGGAGAGAGCTTGTTTGGATGAGGGTTTTGTGTGTTTGGAGTTAAAATTTGATCACCATCAACTGGGGATCATTATCTCTTGTGATCAATATTTTATAAATTGTCTTATGATGATGATTCATATTCATAGGAGTCCTTTTTTGTGAGTAATATCGAAAAGGTTTAGGGGTTGGTGTTCCTTGTGGGGTTGGTGCCTCACTAAACAAATCTTGCAAGATGTGTAATATTCTTGCAAGTCCTTGCTTTGTGTAATATAAGCTAAGGTTTCAATGGTTTTTCTTCCCCTTGAGGGTTTCCCACTTACATTTGGTGTCTTGTGTTCTCTATCTTATTGTATGCACTTGTAATTGTCTAATACACACTTAATAAGATCACATGGTTCATGGTTGATTGAATGAATGGTTTGAATGATGAATGTATGTAATGGAAAATGAAGTGAAAGTTTTATAGCATTGGTTCACCCCCTCAGTCCATTTTTCTTCCAACACCAAAGAGTGAAATTACAATCAAGCATTGCACTACATATCAGACTCCATGTAGTTCTTTGTGCTTGTGTGTGTAATGATTCCCTAGGTTGCCCTTGTGCAAGTTGCACGATGATAGCGGGATAGATATAGAATGTACCAAGTATGTAGAATGTGTGTGATGGAATATAATGAACTCCCCTCCTATGTTGTGTATGCAGAATAATGTAGCCCTTGTCCCTTGTATGAAAGTGCTAGATGTGTCCTTGTAATTCTCTTGTGCCTTTGATGCAAGCTTAGGTGATGATAGATAATGATTTTAGTGCTTGGTATCTTATTTAGAAGAAGTAACTAAGTATATATATGATTCCCAATTTGAATTTTGTAATTAACAACTAAAAGGCTGACCCAAAGTTTTAAAAGGTGACCAAGAAGTAAAAGAGACCCAAAGGAGTAAGAAGAAGATAAAGGAGGGTAGGAGCACCCATGAGGGACAAGAGTTCCTAGGGACTTCTGTCCTAATTGAGCGCTAGTGTCCGAGGCCATAAAAGATAAATTAATCAAGTGATGACAAATATGTAAGATATGTAAGACCAATAAAAGTGCAAGAGATAAAGCAAAAGGCCCAAAAGAAGTTGTCAACCACTAGTTTTCTTGCTAAGGAATCATGTATACATTTTTATGATTTAGGACCTATAAATGTACCAAAGTGCATAAATTTTGTGTCTATACATTTATGTATGCATATGTATTCATCTACCAGTGAACACAATTTTTTCTATCAAGGATGACTGAAAATTATATAATTCAACCAAAAAAGAAAAAAGAAAGATGATCGGTATACTATTTTTTAAAAGAGAGTTTCGTAACATATACCATATGAGATCTTATGCATACAAATCAGTGAGGGGAACTTTAAATTGATTGAATATCTCATTGATTTATGTAAAGTGACTAGTTGAAACAATAAACTAGACAACATGAAATGAAATTAAACTAATTATAAATATACTTATCATCAAAAAAGACAAAAATTGCATACATTCAATTCAATTTTGAGAGGAACTATCATGTAAAAATTAGGTAACTAATATCATGTAAGTATCAAGTAAATATCATGTAGGTATTACGTAAATATCATATTAAGTATCGAGTAAATCAACATCATGTAAGTATTGGGTATAAGTGAGTGTACATCAAAAATAATGAATAAAGTGCTACATTCACAATCATGATTTAAGTATATTACAAACTCAACGAGTGTTTTCCAAGTGGCTATTATGATTTATAAAAATGATTTTTTAATATTAATATTTATGATTTTAAAGTAAAATTATATATTTTCTAGATAGTAAACACAACCTTAACTCATATCTAACTTTAAACTTTACAAAAAATAGTAGAGTGGGGGTTGTTCAAAACGGAAAAGGTCTCCTCCAATGAAAAAATAAATGGAAAATTATTCAACCAATAAAAAATAAATGAAAATGGAATCATATAATAGAGAAAATCAATATTCCTAATTTGGGAACACAATAGGAGATGTGTTACTCTTGGCTAGTTTGTTACGATAAATACATGGGTTTATTGGACTAATTTCATTTGGTTATCAAATATAAGAAATGTGTGACTAACAAGATAGTTGGTATGTTGTGTATAGCTTCTTTTCATTCAAATATGGAAACCATAACTCTTATTGAGTCATTTGTGTCTAACTCTTACATAGAGGGATATGAGAAAGATCTATATTTTGGGGAACCATTTCTTCAATAAAAAAAGGCCCAAGGCCTGGGTTTTGATCCCAAGGGGGAGTACTACCTCTAAGATGGGTTTCTCTATAAGATGGGAAAGATTTGTGTTCCTATGGAGGAAATGATAGAGATAATATTTTAGTCACTATTTTATAGTTTGACTCGTCATAATGCACAATAAAGAACATGTGTTTAATGTGTTGATTAGGTGTCATTAGTAGTAGTATTGTACTTACATAAGGATTTTTTATCATCCTATAAATTTTGAATAGGCCATTGTACTTGTAATTAACTTCATTCTATTTTGAGTGATTTTTGACACTTATAAAGTTATTATAGTATTATAATATTCTTGTAACTCTGTTGTCCAATAACTATAAATATTGTAGCATGTTTTTTATTGATGTAATATTTGGATTTATGTTGTGGAACATATGTGATATTCCATTTTTATCATTTGATATAGGGTGGCTTATGTTTCCCAAATCTTATCCGGTGTGTGTTTTAGGGAGGTACAAGAAAATTTATAGTAAGAGATAACTAGAATTAGGCACCCTCACTCTCATTATTCTCATTCCTCCATCCCCTACACTACATTGCAAGAAAAATGAAAATATTTTTTTTACTCCTCTGAGGATAATTTGCAACCCATTTTTAAAAATTACATATTTTAGAAAAATATAGTTTTGTTGTAGGTCCCATAAGGAAATAAATCTCTTACAGAGATCAAATGTTTGTATGTTGTAATCTTTAGATGTGGGTTGTATTGCATTGTAGTAAAGCTCTCTACTTGGATTGGCATGAGGTGAGTTGTAGTTCTCAAAGTAGTGAATTGGTGAGTTGTACCTGATATCACCCTACCTTATCCCTTTACAATGTTATCATCCATGTGGAAAATTTATATATTTGGGCTAAATCCATTTACACTCTAATAAAGCTAAATGATCTTGATATTTATTTATTATTGTTTGTGCACCGACAAGGATTGAGAATTAAATACCTATACTATGACCTGTCACCAAATCCACTCATCTCGTGCACCATTTACAAAGCCCCTCCTCTTTATTCTACTTATGTAATCTTATAACAATGACCAAACCTACTTATTTAAGTGATTAAATAAAATAAGGAATGATGTGGGGTGTATCTATAGTTAATCTAAGATATGAATAACTGTAAATAAAATAAATAAGTGCAAAAGAAAGAAGAATGTAAACAATATAAACAACTATGCAAAAGGAAATGTTAACCCTAATGTGCAAGAGAGAAGAGGAAAGAACTCATGAATAATAGATGCTCACGAGACTCATCGTAGAGGTGACTGGGAAAATATGGAGGTGGAAATAATCTGTTTAGAAGCTCCAAAAAGGATGGATCTGGACTAATCATGGGTGGAGCACCCGAGAAGGGATTGGGGCAAATGCAGGCACTTTGGTCTGCAAAATGGGTGCTCTAGTCTGTGTAAAATCTCTGAAACTAAATATCATAGGGCTGGGAGGTGGTCCAAAACCCTCGTTGTGTGTCGCATCAGATTCATTGTCCTGTAACGAATATCACTAATGATCCAAGATGAATAGAAAGACCTACAAAACCCTAAAAAATCATCAATCCCTAAAAATAAAAATACAAATGAATGGATCAAAGTGACCTCGGTTGCCACAACAAGGGGCATACTAACTGAGTGTTGCACTACATTTCGGACCCAAATGTAGTTTTGGTGAGTTTGTGCATAATGTGCCCTTGTACTAGGTGCACTTTGTGAAGTAGCGAGTAATAACTAAATGTATAAAATGTAATAGCATGTGTGCATGAAATAGAATAGAATCCTCCCCCTATGAAGTGTGTGATGCAGATGTCCTAGCCTTGTGCCTTGATGATGGAGCTATGTGGATGCAAGTGATCTCCAATGCAATAGATGGATGCAATCTAGATGAGTGATAATAGTGAATGATGCTAGGTGCCTTATTATGGTCTCATAACTTTATATTTATAGGTTTCTATTGATCTAATTTTGTAATTAACCCTGAAATAGCTTACCACCAAAAATATAAGGATCTAAAATGTTAGAAAGAGCCCAAAAGATGGTGGGAAAGCGCAAAAGGGACCGTGACGCCCCTGGTGGGACCAAGGAGCCCATGGGCATTCCAATACTTATTTGGGTGCCCCATTCGAGGCTAAAATAATGTGGGATGATAGATGTTGATTGGGCATATGGATGTAAAAGTTTTGTAATGACAAAATAAAATAAAACAAGATGGCCAAAAGATGGGGGTTAATTAGTACTTTCTTCACTCAAGAACCTTATAAATAGTAGTATGAAACCAAGATAAATAATGTCTAAAGTGCATGATTTTGTGACTATATTTTGCCCCATTTTATGTTAGTGAGTGGAAAGCTTGGTAACATAAAGTAGATAGAGATGCGTACCTGATATCCATGAAGAGTGTAGTAGAAACATTCTAGAGGACTAGACAAAGCGTGAAATGACAAAAAGATGGAGGAGTGTGAAAACTAAAGATGAAAATACACAAAAAAGGGATGAGAGTAAACCTAGGGCGGAACATGTGTGTTGATGTTGATGTGTGTAGTGTACCTGTATGGTTACTATAGTGTGTGCTATCATGAAGTGTTGTTGTTGTTTCCACCATTTGAATGCTTGTTTCTCATATGACCGTACCTGCAAGAAGAAAATGATAAATTAATCAAATATGTATATATATGTGTCCAAAGACACTATGTAGAAGATACATGTGTATGTATGTAAAAATGAATGTAAATGGAAAGTATGCAAAATGAAAAGTGTAAATGGAACATGTGCACCTAATCCATATTGAGAGAAAGATTGTAGAAGGATATCCTGTACTTCGTCGGGGTTTTTGGGTGATCCAATTCCATAAGAAGAAGAAGTATAGGGAGAAAATGCTCTGTGTCCTCTAACCTTTAATTGATTCCCTTAACTATGTGTGAAGAGATCTTTGTATTGTCCTAGTTTTTGGGCAGCCCAACGCCAATAGTAGAAGAAGTATTGGGAGGAATTATGATGTATCCTCCAGCCGTTAACTAATCCCCCAAATGCAAAGGACACCATTTCTTGTAAAATCCACTGTGTATGGAGTTCGTAGACTGGTCTAAACTCACTCGTTGTATGTCAACCCATAATGCCAAGGGTAGAAAGTGAACTCAATTGAGCTGGTGTAAATGCACCGTGTTATCATGTAAAACCCCAAAGGATGCCCCCCTCTTTGGTGGTACGCATGGAAGTTGCTGATAGGAGAATGCAACCCCAAAAGAGGACCAATCTCATGACCTGTACCCTAGAAAGTGCTTAGTAGAAACCACGGCATGCACAAACAAGAAGGCTAGCCAAAGAAAAGTGTGAATAAACATGCATGTAGAAAATAATGTATAAGCTATGCAAACAATGTGTAAGCTTCCAAGAAAAATAATGTATAAGCTATGCAAACAATATGTAAGCTTCCAAACAATGTAATAAACATGCAAAAAGACAAAGTATGACACAAAAAGTGGGTTGCAAACATGGAACATCAATCACGATGTTGTAAGACACACAAGGCCATCATGGCCGCAAACACAAAACAAGTGTGCACACCAAACATAGGGAAAATCCCACATACAAGAAGCAAATAAAGATAAACAATGTAATGAACAAGTATGGAAGAAAATATCCTGAATAACAAATGTTGCACATGAAGCACCCGTTAGCATGTTAGAAAGATACTAGTATGTAAAAAACATGTATAACCAAGTAATGTAAAGTTATAAGTACAAAATGAAATAATAACACATGTGAGAGTCGAATGTAGATGCCCCCAATGATCAGTGTAGGAAGGGTAGAAGAAAAGCATCCATGCTACATGCAAGAGACCTGTTTTTGTGATCACGATTAGAAAAAAATGTGTAAATGTGTGTGTGTGGATGATATAGATAAATGACATACAAGTAAGCTAACTAGCATGTGTAATAAAGTGATCACGAACAAGAAAAAATAAGAAAGAGTAAGAGTAACCATAATATGTAGTATGTTGTGGATGGATGGAATGGAATGCAACATGGAGTGATAGGAGCCATGTGCCCCTTGAGTGAATGGAAGTGTTTACAGTGAGATTCATTTAGTTTTCCCCCTCAACATTCAACAATGAACCATAAACATCAGACATGGTCGAATAGTGTGTGTGTTGTGTCTAACGCTACTGTGTGATGAATGTGTATGTATATTGATGAAACATGACCTAGAAATGATGTGGGCATGAACCCTATAGCCAAAGCGTATATCATGACCAGATTAATGTGTAAGTGATGATTTATCTAAGCGTATATCACTATGAGATGAATGAATCAATGATTATTTAGCCCTAAGTGTATATCACTACAAGATGAAAAGAGGGAGTGGTGATGTAACCTACATACCACTACAAAATGATAGAACAAGTGATGATTTAGCCTAAAGTGTATGTCACTAAGCTGGAAATACCACATGATGAAAGATTGAATGGTAAATGTGTGATGAGTGTAAGGTCCACTTGATTTTAAACCCCGACATTCGAGTATGGACCAAGGAACTAAAGTGCGTCATAGGGTAGTGAGTACAATGTGTAGAAGAAAATTTAGTATGCATAATGATGAAATATGACCATGTAAGGAGTAGAATGTGTAATGTACGATGTATAAGATGTAATGTATGGTGTAGACTAAAAGTAGTATGTATGAGGAGTAGTATGGAATGCTAGATGCAAGTATGTATGATGAAGACTAGTATGATGTAAGATGCACAAATGTCAAAATGTTGTAGATGAAATATAAAATGTATGGTGTATGATGCGTAATATGTGAGTAGATGTAGTGTGTAAGTCCTATAGTGCAGTGTGTGGGGTTCATGTGTAGTAATCCCTCAATAGTCAAGTGTGAACCAAAGCACAAGAGTGTGTCATCGGGTAATGACAATGCTATGACATATGTATGACTATGCAAGATGAGATGAGGCTAAGATGAAGTATGTGTAAGTGCTAAGAGTGTGATGTAGTACTATGTAAATATGCTAGAATGTGGGGGAGTGTAAATACTATGCCCCTAAGTATGTAAGTGATGGAAGTCTAGTCAAAAGACACTAAGTGGATCCACATAAGGAGTAGTTTCCTTAACAAAAGTGATGGGACGCTGAGGTGGTAATGTCATAGACAACTTGAGTGGAGGGGTATTTTCTTTAACAAAATGATTAGAAAATGGAAGTGGAGTAGGATGGCGAGAAATCTTGAATGGTGGAAACTTTGGCAATATTGATGACACTACCGAAGGAGAAGTGTGATTGATTTTGAGAGGCGGTTGTGCACCTTGACTTGGTAATGTTGTAGATGTGTTGGGAGGAAGAAGTGCTATATTGGTTGTTATAGGTGGTTGCTTAGGTAGTGCTTGTCTTTTTGAAGAAGGCGCATGAGAAACGGTGGTGTGATGCTCATTAAGTGGAGGAGAAGCAATATTAGAAATAGGAGAATCATGTGATGGAACTATAGTAGTTTTCTGACTAGGAGAAGAATCAATATGCACATGTGAGTGATTATCAATAACAAGCATGTAATCAATAAGAGGATCATCTAGAAATTTCTTAGAAAGATTAGAAGGAGGCACACTAGTAGCCATATAACATGGTGTAGCAGTTGTAGATGGGCATGCATTGAATGAGATAAAACCCTGATGCTCAAGATGTTTGATCCTACGTTGTATAACATAACAATCATTGTCATTATGTCCATTGATTCTATGATAGTTATAATATGGATGAACTTGATATTTTGTAAGCCGATAAGGAGGATAACAATGATTAGGTGGCAAAGTGATCAACTGATGACTAAGGATTTGAGTAAGAATGTCATGTGGCGTAGTATTATGGTCAAACATAAGAGGCTCAGGAAATGACATCTTGAGGTTTAGCTAGATGACATGTAGTGGAAATAGATTGCATATAAGATGCGTAAGGAGCACAAACATGTGGTCGAGAAACATCCTTAAGATGTTGAATTTCATATTTGAGGGATGTAATAGTTAATTCCATATCCCGAATTTTTCTTGAAATAGAGAATATAGAGCTTGAATTGATTCCAATAGGGGTTGATTATATTGAGGAACTATTTTCTAAGTCTCTTGTTCTTAATGAGGTTAATGCACTAGCTACTGAAGAAACTAGCAAACTTAGAAATGATAGAGGGTTTATGTTACCTCGGATGTGATGTGATACAGGCTCAAGATGATGATGGATTGCATTGCTATAAATTAGATGAAACCTACGATAAGACCCACTGAAAGGAAAATTATTAGATGGTATGAGCGGGATTTCTGAAAAGTGGACCCGAGAAGCATTTAAATTCCTTGATGGATGTCAACCCTCGTTGTTAAACAAAATTTATATAAAGTAAAATAAACTGAAATATATGCAAAGACTAAATGATTTACGAATCATGTAAGTAATTATGATTAATTTAAAGACATTATAATTGAAATGAAATACAAATTAAGTGTACTGGTTTGGGTCGACGATGACCCAGACTATGTAAAAGCCGGTCGACAAAGGACACGGAAGACCAAATCAAGAATGTGGGGGAAATATGCAGATTGTGTAGGATCTGAGTGAAATCTAGAAGGCCAGAGAAATATGGAGATGCTAGAGTCAAACTACGAGAGGAACTTGAAGGAACAGAAACCGGAAAATGATAGAAAATAAGGATTAAAAGGAAGGATTGAAAAATAGGACCATGGTTGATGACCACTGTGGTGCAAATAGGCTGATTTTAGTGTAATAGAGGAAATGGATGAGGGTTATAGAAAACATGCAAGGGCATAGAGCTCATGCAAGGATGGGAGAAGGATTCGAACAAAACTTAAAGGATGAAAAAGGCCAAGTTGATGGTGACCTATCAAGGTCGATGACGACTATGATAGAGTTGGATAAAGTCGAGGAAAGGAAATTCGAAAGAGAAACCTACAAGTATCGATCTGAAAAGAGAGGTTGATGATGAAGTTGCGATATTTTATAAAAATGATCTTCTCTGTAAAATTTTAGACACAAGAAATACCAAGATAAAAGTTGATTAAAGCAATACAAAATGATAACAATCTCATAAAGTCTGATCACAATTGACACTAACACATTCCAAGGAGGTCTGGGATGTCTGTAACTGCTTCTAGGATGCTCAGACATGAGATATTGTTCACAGTTTGTAAGGAAGCTTGGGAATTCATATGTATTTTGATAATGAATGGAAAAAATCACTTAGCTTTATAGGGTCGACGATGACTAGTTTGGGTCGCGCGCCGATTGCGAAGAAAGTTTCCCCAATGGGAGGATTTTTCTGCTTTTGAGTGATTTCTTGTTTTTAGGAGTTGGTCGAATGCTTTAAAGCATTATGTGGGAATAGGTTTTTTAGGGATGAGGTGTAGGTGATTTGGCGGTAGAGATAGGTTAGAAAAAGCATAGGGAAAAGCATGGATGTAGATTTAGAATGAAAACATTCCAAAATGGAAAGTTGGTTAGGGCATGGATGAGGATTAATTAATTGATTGATTGATTAATGTTAATTAAATAGGATTTAAAGGTGATGGGAATTTAATTAAATAAGGGGGATGGATTAAAATATGCGCACGTGAGTGATCAAAGGTATATATACTAAATTTAGGTGTCTACATTTTACACCTTTTTGTTGAGTGGTTTGTGCTAGCAAGCCATGAGAAAAAATGATAAGATTTGGATGAGGATTGATGAAAGGTAGATGATGAGCTCCCCCTCAAATGGGGGATTGATGACGTCAAGGGAAATTGATGATGCGTTTGAAAAAGTTAGGTAAAAAAATTTGGGTGGGTGAAGAAAATATGGGTAAATGATTACTGAGGCAAGATGCCCCGGGAAAAAGGATCGCAATATAAATAAAAAAATGGCGGTGACTCCAATATCACATTAATAGAGGATGATTGTGATCTCAATGGATACAGGCTACAATGTTCTACGTACCAGTGAGTGGGTGAAGACCACTGCAGTATGGATGTAATCCAGGACGACCAATGGGTCATTGGAAAGTCATCGAAATATGCACAACTATATTTGAAAAGGTATGCAAAATCCTTCGTACACAAATCGAATCGAGAGAATAGGTATGTGTCCACAAGGGATGAGGATGAAAGGTATGGTGCCCATTGGGACATAAAAATGGCTGAGAGGGAAAAATAAACAAGTGAATGATGAAATAATATGCCCCAAAAGGAGAAAGCATGACCACGAAGGCAAAAAGGGAAACAAAATATTCCCAAGTGAAAAGGTATGGACACGAATAGAAAAAGGAAACAAAAATATGCCCCAAGTGGGGAAAGATATGACCGTGAAGGCAAAAAAGGAAATAAAATATTTCCCAAGTGGAGAAAGGTATGGCCACAAAGGTGGACTTGATATGATGAATATGGTGCCCCTAAAAAGGGCATGAATATGGCCACAAGAGTGGACTTGATATGATGAATGTAATGCCCAAAAGGGGAAGATGATTATGGCCTCAAAGGAGGACTTTGTGCGCATATTAGATAAGATTGTAACATAAAATGCCCAAGGAGGGAAAAACTATGGCCCAGTAGGAATTTGAGAGTAGAGTGAATGGAATTGGATGTTTAATTAAATGCCTGGATGATCAATGAATATGTCCACATATGTGGTCCTTGAAGGGTAGATTGGAATAAAATGCTTGAAGGAAAAAGGTACATATGGCCACAAAGGAAAAGGAAGAAAGGAAAGATTGAATAAAATGCCCCAAGGGGTAATAAATATGGCCTCGAAGGAGGACTTGAATGTCAGAAATATTAAATAAGATCGGATGAGGTCCGAATAAGACATGCATTTAATAATATTGACCTATGGTTATGAATCCATTGTTTATAGTTTAAGAGATCAATTTGGTTTTACCTTCGGTAAATGCAAATGCTATAAATAGTTGGCTTGTGCTCAAGAAAATGGCCCCTCAAATTTGCCTCTGAATTTCTCATTGCAATATATTAGTCTTTCATTTTGCTTAGAATTCTTAGCTTCATTCATTGCATGCTTAGTTAGTGTTGTTTTGTTGTTAGGAAGCCACATATCCATCTTGTGCAATTGTTGTTATCACTTCATCCAAATCAATTGAATAGGATAGTTTTTTTCAATAGGAAGCCATTAAAGTTCAGGTTTTGTTCTTCAAACAGATAGTTTCAGGTTCTGGACGTTTTATGTTGCATGACTCGCAATAAATCCCGCTAGGAATTACATAAGCCAAGCTCTGTACTCTTGCGCTATCTCTCTCCTACTCGCATTGTATTCAGTCTATATCCTAAGCTACCTTTGTCCCAATATCTACTTTTGTTGATGCTAGCATTACACGCTTTTCTGGATCCACGTGAACACGAAGGAGTGAGGAGATCACACTGAGGGGACAAAATCACACACACCATTAGATTCGCCACTATTCTTGCAGAATCCAAGTTCTAGCTTTCAAAGTTCTAATTAGGAGCATATCAAATAGAGTAGCCAATCACTTTATTTCAGTCAATTTTACTTTCGATATTGCCAGGGAAGCTGTGGGATTGATAGTTTCTGAGAGACTATGATTCATTCCTCACTTCTGAGGTAGGATCGAGAGTCTTTCAAATAGATTAGATCAGTTATTTCATTGTTTAGAATAGATTTACAACTGCACAGCAAGTAGCTATACTCAGTTGCTTTGTTTGTTTTAAATTTTCATTAGATTAGTTTTCAATTTCTAGATATATTAAAATAGTTGCTCTTCAATTTCATTCATATAAATTCATTAGAAAAATACAAAAATATAGAAGTTATATATATTATAGATATATTTCACATAGTTAATTTTACTTTGCTACATTTAGTTTACATTGTTGCTTTTGTATGACAATCACGGGCCCTAGAGAGCCCAGGGAATACGTATTCGAGCCAATCGTGCCCCAACCCAATCTCATCACAAAAATAACTGATATAGATCAGAATCTTAGGATCCAAATCTTCCAAACAACGGCAAACTTACAACAGATCAGCCTCCAGTTAAGCGGGTTAAACATAGAAGACGACCAAGTGCACACATTTTGGTCAAATCAACCAAACTATAGATTACCCTAGATACATATCCACATGACTGTGGAAGGGTTTGAAAGAGAGAAAACATTCGGTTGTGATCCTTTGGTCCCACAGCCAGATGCAGGAGACACTCTCACAGATATAGATACCAGCTTAAGAATTCAGGTTGCACGAACGCCTGTGAGATACTCTGAAAAGATCACACAACTGTTAATTCTAAATATAGAGGCTGAGAAAGCATATGACTATTGGATACTAGGGATTAGGGACTAATCCGCACATGACCATAGCAGGACCACAACAAACACAAATCTATGGTTGTGACCCACAAATCCCACAGCCCAACAAGTCCATAGGTGAATCGGACATAGATGTTGGCCTACGTACATTAGTATTCATATCTACTCCACTTCCACCTATCATCATCAAACAGTTATCCTTGTTAGACATAAGCAGTAGCTAACGAAGCTAAGGAGTTCTGGACTAGGCCAAAGAATCACCCATAGAGTCAATTATATTTACCATCCACCCTATGACCTTATCTGGAGACATACACGAAACTATCCCAGGTCATTTTCCACGTATTCCACAACCCATAGACCGAATCATGCCAGAGCTCGATATTGATTGGAGCCTTCGAGTAGTCATCCTTGCTGATCGATCTATCACACCAGTTCAGGTTAGGAGGGCCTTCTTTGCCTTAGATTCACAATTTCCACTAGTGCGCGTCAAAGACATCAGATTACCTAACTAGTTTGTCTGCATCCCACGCATATTCAATCCCCACCGGCTATCTCGGCATGACCTCGGGAGGTCGGGTGCGAGGAAAAGTTACTTGTAGATTCCCACGCTCGCTTGTCACTTTTCCATCATACAAAATTGGTGAACCCGACGTGAAACTTTCCTACTTTCTGGTCCGGAGTCATATTTCTACTTGTTCTTTTAAATTAAATGATTTTTTCATTTTTACTTTCACTCATCAACTTCTTCCACCTTCACTCCTTTTCCCATTATTCTCATGGGTATTCATATACCCCCGAATATGTCGGATTCGATGCATATGGTAGGCCTCTCTTAGGTCTTGAGGCATACTACGCTCAACTGAATAGACAATCATCGCCCTCGCTCTCAGTATGGGGTGACAACTACTCAACTAACCAGTTGTCAACACAAACTCCAAGGGTCAGATATAGCTCATCTTTCCAAATAGAGGAGTTGGATCAGCTCACTCAAACACAACAAACAAAGCCTTCAGGCTCGAACAATATGACGTTCACAGGAGAATCTGGTTCGTCTCCTCAGATACTACTTAGACCACAAATTAGTAGACAATCAGACCCATACCTAGGTTTAGATGATGAACATTCAGTACGTTATGTCAGGAATGAACAACGCTCTCGAGTATGTACCCACCTATAGGGAATTTACAAACACAACCCGAGGTCTCTTTTCAAGGAAATACCTTCATGCCACTACATACAGGAAATGCCCTCGGGGAAACTTGGCAGGCAATGATCAATTCATAGTAGGATATCACATGCCTATACAACACCATGATATACAACAAACGCCGCTAAGGCAAAATACCGTGACTTCACCAAATGAAGTCATTTCAACGTTAGTAGAAAAAGTGAGGGGGTTAGAACTTGCTCAGCAAATCACCATTCTCAACTCATGCAGGCAGGAAATTCTAATCCTAGCCAAATAGACCTCCTCACAGGAATAGGCACGTTAGGCATGACTCCTCAATATTCACAACAAACCCCAACAAGAACCGCCATTTCTAACACCATTCTGACACCTCCCGGTCTAGTACAAAATAATCCATTCTTGGACAATACCCCTTCATACTTAAACATGTACTCCAAATCACCACAAGGGGATATGTTCTCCTCTCCCGGCATGGTTCCTCAAACACAGGGTTTCCTTATGCCCCCGACCAACGCGTACGCTACGCCATATCAACAACCCATTCCACCTCCACTCCCTCAACAGGCACCATCAATGGTCGAAACCTATGCGATAGGGACATATTCAGAATACTTGAAAGAGCCCTTAGATTTCACCATACGAAGCATCATGCTTCCAAGACCTCTTCCCGATTTACCCAAATACAAAGGTGAGGGAGATCCGAATGCACATATCAAGGCTTACGCCACAACCATCCGAGAACTACTCCCTTGGGATGGGGTTGTTGCTAAAATATTTCCCAAAACCTTGGAAGGTATCACTCTCGATTGGTATTATAGAATACCTGAGGCTTCCATCCATTCATTCAAGCAACTCGTTTCAGAGTTCATCAAGGCATTTGACATGAACAAACTATTAAGAACAGGAATCAGGGAATTCTTGCACATCAAGCAGGAACACAATGAATCTATTGCTCATTTCATCCAAAGGTGGCGTACAGTTCTTTATTCTTCAGCCAGTGCTCCAAATATGGACCAAATGGAACTATGTGATTTATTCCTTCATTCTCTCAGTAGAGAAGTGAAGGAAGAAGTCCAGAAGTTCCCACTAAGGACTTACGATGAAGTACTTGAAAGTGCTCTCCGAATAGATCAAGCGGCAATAGATAGCGGTCGTAAGACATATGGAACAAACGGGAGGTTAATCACCACCAACCAGAATACTACGTCTTATTCCACTACCACAAGCGTCAATCAAGGACCTAAAATCCTTAATAGAAATCATGGAGTGACAACAGATGGAGTAACTGATCAGGCCAAAAGGGTAAATGTTGTGAATACTCCACCACTAATAAACAACCAACGAAACAACAATTTTACCCCAACAATCAATACAGTGGATTTTAATCATCCACAACAACAACAACAACAATGGCGAAACCCTACACAGGTCCAAGCCAAAACTCAACTGGATATCAAAACCAAAACCAAAACCAAAACAACAAATGCAAAACTTTAATCCTAATAGGCAACGGTTTGATCAGAGTTTTAGGCCACAATATACACCAAGCCAACAAACTAGGAATTACAATCCTAACTCGTATTGTGGTTTTCACAAAATCTGAGGCCATGACACTAGAACGTGTCGTGACTACAATAAATTCATGCAACATTTTCCAGAGGAACAAAGACAACTTTTTATAGATATGTTCTTGGCAGATCCTACGTCACCAGCACCAAATACTTTTACAGGGGCAGTTTCCCCTCAAAATGCACCCCTCAAGATCTTCAATGATCCGCTCCCAAATCACAACAATAACAAGTTAAATCCAAATGGGACAAACAAGGGTGTAATTATAGGAAACAATGATCATGAAGCCTCAACTTCACTGAATCCATTAGTTGCGCCACAATTAGGAAGTCAGCCACGACCTAAGATAGTCGGTTTAGTGGAGTTAGATGCCGAACTACCCGTAGAAGTCCGTAATAAGGACACGAGAGTATTCCTCTCAGCTAAGTCCAAGCTACCCGCTAGAAATGGACAATATCCAACAAGTATTAATAAAACCCGTGGGTGCTTATGATTTAATTAATGATCTAACAAAAACCTTCTCGCACATCTCCTTTTTGATTTATCAAGAACTCCCCGCTACTCACAGTGGCTGCTCTTTTAGAAGCATTGGGTTTAGGTCATCTAATTAACATCACTCCACCTCCCGAAACACAGGTAAACCATATAGACTTTGATATCCACCTCCGGGGCAGCCGGATAGGGACACCGAATTCATATTCAAAATAAACAAAATGCCAACAGACGCTGAGATTGCACGCCGAGGTGATCCAGCCTTACACTTGCAAGTGTGGGTTTATAACAATTATGTGAAACACGCGATGGTTGATGATGGGGCAGCAGTTAACATAGTCCCTTTTTCTTTCCTTCAAAAGCTAGGGTATGGAGAAACGAATTGTTCCACGACGCGAAATACACTAAGAGGCTATGATAGCCTTAAAGCCACCTCGATTGGAACTATAATACTACCGGTCACCTTAGGACCCAAAACAATCCTGACTGAATTTTATATTATAGATCGGGAAACTAACTATAATATGATCCTCAGCCGACCATGGATACACCGTATGAAGGCAATCCCTTCTACGCTATTTCAAGAAGTAAGGTTTTTACACTTAGGAAAGATATTCATAGCCAAAGGTGATCCAAAACCATTCGATATACACTTGGCTAACTTAAAGAGAAGACCAGGCATTCACTCGAGTTTGAACTCCCAACAAACCAACTTAATAAACCCACTGATGCAAAACCAAAGGAAAAGTTGGTACCTACGATAGATCTTGAAACCATGAGCCTAGCCAAGACAATCCCAACCCTCAAAGATGAGGCTAAAATTGTAGAAATAATATCATTAGGAACTACTACAAAAATTGTTGAATTACTAGAAAAGGATCTACCAATGTTCCTACCATTTGATTCTGTAGGCATGGGATACACCCTAGGTGTTGGTTCTCTTCCAACAGTAGATCTCTGCATGGTAGAGGTAGAGGATGTTAACACAACAAATATCCCAACGCCCATATTCCCAGCTAAGTATTGACTCTCCATTTCGATGGAGCTAGATGTAGTTACGGAGCTAGGGCAGAGTAATCCTTACTTCTCCCGAGGGAAAAGTCCTACCATTTTCCTTTAAACTAAAATTCGAATGCACAAACAATGGCGCTGAGTACGAAGCCCTCCTCCTTGGCCTCATCTTAGCTAAGAGAATCAGTGTTGATAACATCAGAGTGTTAGGAGACTCGCAATTGGTAGCAAACCAAGTTTCTGAGATGTATGAAACCAGAGCCGAGCACTTACAACTCTACAAAACAACTGTACTAAATTTAAGCAAGGAGTTTGACTTCATATCAATTGAAGCAATCCCGCGAGAACAAAATCTTCTCGCCGATTCAATAGCAACCTCAACATCGCGCTTTACTCCAAATAGTAAGTTAGAGGACACCCGTTTCATGGTATCCCTTCGTACTGAACCATTGGTAAAAACAATGTCAAACCCTCTTTTGACGAACAGAGATGAGAACAAATCTACTATCCTAAACCACATTGATAGTGATACAATCACTCTTGATTACTTAAACACCTATGCGGCGTTACATCTCACCCATCACGTAATAGATTTGTCTTTAATCCCACATTCATCTTCTTACTTCGGGAATCCCATGACAGAACTTCCCCCACAAAAGGAACTCAGCATATACACAATCGAGAATAGAGATGATCTGGAACTACCTCCAGCCCCGCCTGAGTTTGAAGAAGGTAACGCTTCTTTAATCAAGAAACAATTGATATTAACATCGAATGAAGATGAACCAAGGATATTGAAGTTAGATCCTCGTTAACTCCATCGAAGTAGAAATACACACTCAATCCTCAAGGAACATCAAGGATTTTGCATTTAATTATAAAGAAATGACAGGGGTCAGCACCACACATCATGTGGTACATAACCTCGTCACTAAATCAGATGCAAAACCGATTAAACAAAAATCAAGACCAATGAAACCCAAGGTAGCTCTCATGGTGAAAGAGGAGGTAATGAAACTCCTCCAAGTAGGATTCATCAAACCAGTCGATTACTCAAGGGGTATCTAATATCGCTCCTGCTTCAAAAAAAATGGAAAGATACGCATCTGCATAGACTTCCGAGACATTAACAAGGCATGTCCTAAAGATGACTTCCCATTACCATCTATAGATGTCATTGTTGATGCAACAACTGGATTTGAGCTTTTATCTCTCATGGATGGATTCTCGATACAATCAAATCAGAATATCCAAACAAGATCAAGCTAAAACCACGTTTATAACTCCTTGGGGAACCTATTGCTATGTTGTTATGCCATTCGGTCTCAAGAACGCTGGCGCTACATACCAGCGGGCTATGACGTATATATTTCATGATCTTATTCATAAAATTGTGGAATCCTACGTAGATGACTTGTTGGCCAAGGCCAAGAAGTGTTGTGACCATCCGGAAGTGCTTCGTGTCATTCTTTCACGTCTGATAGAATACGAGTCACGCTAAATCTAGAAAAATGCGTCTTTGGTGTAACAGAGGGAAGCTCCTAGGTTACATTATATCATCACGCGGATCGATGTTGACCCAACCAAAATTAAGGTTGTTCTCAAATGGTCCCACCTTCGATGAATCTGAATCAGTCCATTTCTCGAAAACTTGGTGCAATCCGAGATTCATCCCGACTTAAGTTTCACCATTCATCCAATCAACAATCTACTCAAGAAAGATTATAGCATTGATTGGACCAAGACTGCAATGAAGCTTTCAACGCAGTTAAGCATTTCTTGTTATCACCACCTACGCTAATGCCACCTAAGCCGATCACCCATTAATTTTATATTCGCGAGCCACCAATGTCTCGCTAGCCTGTATGCTGGCTCAAGAAGATGATGACAAGAGAGAACGTGCGATCTATTTCATTAGCCGAACATTTCTCGACTATGAAACATGCTACACAAGCAGAACGAGAATGCCTCGCCATAGTCTTTACAACCAAACGCTTAAGACATTACATGCTAAATCAAGAAACAAAGGTCATTATAAAGACAGAGCATTTACGAACTTTCCTCACGCAAGGGTCCTTATCTAAAAAGGTTGGACGCTTTATAACCTTAATGGGTGAATTTGAATTAACATTCGTAAATCAAAAGTCCATTAAAGGACAAATCATCGTGGATTGGTTAGCTGATAATCCATTAGATGGAGGTGATCTAGTAGATCTGACTTTCCTGATGAATGCATATACTACATCGAAAACCCGACCTTCCCATCTCTCGAGTGTCCTCGTACACCGATATTATTAATTATATCATGGACCATACATATCCGTAAGGTGCTACACCACAACAAAGAAAAAGGTGTTTACGCATTATCAGTAGCTAAATACGTCATCATATATAGAGCAAGTGCTCTATCATCGAAAAGCATTCGATGGAATGCTTCTAAGATGTGTCGACACGTAAGAATCCAAGAAGATTCTCCACGAATCTCACAGTGGAATGTGTGGAGGCCACTTCAGTGGCCATGCCACCACTCATAAAATACATCGAATGGGCTATTTCTGGCCTACTTTAGAACACGACGTAATAGAGTTTGTACGAAGGTGTCATAAGTGCCAAGAATTCTCCCATGAGATCCACATGCCGGCACAAGCTCTACAACCAATCGCTACTCCATGGCCCTTTTCTACGTGGGGCCTCGATTTGATAGGGAAGTTCTCTCCCTCATCTACAGATGGCCATAATTTCATAATCACGGCCACCGAATATTTTACCAAGTGGGTAGAGGCCATGCCTCTTACTACTGTACCAAGTTCTGTGATCGCCAAGTTCATTTTGAACCAAATCATTTAGTAGTACGGTGATCCCGCAAATCATTATCTCAGATAATGGGACTTCTTTTAAGAATGATGAAGTTCACGAATTGTGTAATAAATTCAAAATAAGCCATCATACGGCCTCCTTGTATTACCCCCAAGCCAATGGACAAGCTGAGGCAACAAACAAAACATTAAAAGCCATTCTCCTTAAAACGGTGAAAGAAAACAAACGAGATTGGCATTTGAAGTTATATCCGGCCTTATGGGCCCACCGAACCTCAATAAGAACACCAACAGGAGCCACTCCTTTTCACTAGTATTCGCAAAGGCAGCTTCTCCGCTTGAGGTTGAAATACCCACCTCCGTATCTCATTACAAGGGATTCTAGATGAAGACGCTTACAGAAGCACGTCTCTCCCAACTAGAAAGCCTAGATGAAGCTAGGTTAGATGCCGAACAATGGCACAGAGTCTATGCTGACCGGATGTGCCGGAAGTATAACAAGAAGGTCTATGAACGAGACATATATGAGGGTGATCTGGTTCTAAGGCTAGACAACTGGATCGACAAAAAGACCGCGAAGGAAGGAAGTTCCACCCAAATGGTCGGGCCCATACCGAGTCATGAAGGACTATGGAAATGGTGCATATCTCCTATGTGCACACATGGAAGGTGAGGAATTTGGTGAAACAAATCAATTCCCTACACCTCAAACAATTCTACGCATAAGCAACTAGTACTATTTATGTAATTATATCTACATCGCATCTTCATATAGTTAGGATCATTTTGTCCACTTGTTTTGTACAACTTTGTGATCGAGGAATTTATTCTTAAAAAAAATTCATTACAAACTTCTGATGGTATTGGCATAAACACTCTAATCATACTTCTCCATTTCCATGATATCATCAAACTATTTCGAATCATTTCATCAAACAAAGTTAGATATGACAAAGTCTTAACGGTAACCATACCAAGATCTCGCATGCTTGTTCTCACTTTTGGTTTCTTCTTAGATAGGTGTCTTGCCTATGGTCTGCTTCTAGAAGCTTCATCGTGTCACATCTATCCCGTATGAATATCTCTTCGAAGTAAGAGCATGCCGACATTTTACTCAAACAAACAAGTCAAGTATAAATCAAACAAAAAATTTTAAATTTACACATTTCCTTGCCCCACCAACCTTTGGTGATGAGCTTCAGCATCTCTTACTAGTGACGTAGGGTTGGGAAAGGATGGAAATGCCCTTACTCACCTATGCCTTGCCTATAGGTGATAAACCCACGCTTCTTACTAGTAGCATGGGGCAAGGTGTGGGGTCCTCTTACAAACAAACGTAAAGGTCATAAACAAACAATTCAAATCTTGAAGTCTTGAGTCAAAAACAAATGAATCAGATGTCCAAAATTCCAAGAGAATTAAAAATCCTAAAACCCATTTTGTCTACCATGTGGCCATCTACGGATCTAAGTCTAGATAAACCGCAAAGCAAGTTGCATCCCAAAACTATGAAGTCACTCGAGTGGAGTAGGCTTGTAGCATCCTAATTTGGTTCCACCAAAGCTTTGTCTATCTTTCATCACTATCATTTCAACACATTTCATAACTTGTGCCCTTTCCAGCTCTCGGTGATGAGCCCTCGCATCTTACTAGTCAGCGCGTGGGTTAGGAGTGGGGCAAGTCTATCTACTCATCATACCGGCTTGTCTTCACCACTTTGCCAAAACAAATATGAAGTATCCAAAATTGCTTAAAGAAACTAAGATTCAAAATCACATTGTATCTACATTATCATATATCAGCATCATGAAATACAAAAAGAAAGTAAACATTTGTATCATTTGTTCTCCATTGCATACATTCTAAAAAGCATATAAGCATAACATCATAGTTCACATGAGGAAACGGAAATGGAAGCAAAGCCATAAATGCCAAAAGTCTGATCCAAAAAAATATATATATATATATATATATAAATGATCAAAATTCTTATACAATGCCATCATGCGCTAAGCATGGTCAAAACGCTCAAAGAGCCCGAGATATACAAAAATATCATACAAAAATCTAGAGAGCCAAGTGGCTTCTCAATCCCTATGAGACCCTCTCAAGGTGCACGCCCACCTAGGACTCCGCTACGCCGGCGCTCCGAGTGCACGGAGGGCTCAGATCCCGAGGGGCAGCCGCAGCCTCGCCACGAGAATGACTCCTCATCGTGCTCCGGCTGTCCTATACCCCGCTAGCTCCGTACGGAGAGTCGATACCATCCTGCCACATGCCGATAGGGGAAAAGATGTCGCATGTCTGCCACCGCCGAGGGCTCCCCGCATCCACAGACATAGCTCTCGCACGGGTCCTCTCCATAGGGGATCATCAGGTATCGGCAGCATACCCCGTGAATCAGTCTCGCCACTCATCGGCGGTCTCTGCAAACAAAGGAGAAAACAAATTAGAAATAAAACAAGAGATAAAACACAAGTGCAAACAAAAGGAGAGATAGCAACTAAGGCAATCCTAATTAAAAAAAACATTAAAAGGAAGGATGGTAACTTACTCGGATCACCGGGCCTCCAGGATGGATCTCTAGGGTCCGCACCTACCACAGATGCCGCCACTGACTGAGGTGCTCCCCCATGGCTGGAGTGACGTAGCGTCCCGCAACGGACTCATCCTCCCCACCATGGCCCTGGGAGAGTGGCTCCTCTGAAACCAGAGTCACCCTCTCTCACTCTCTCGCCCTCTCTCTCCACGCATGATATCCCGAGTGTCATGCCACTCAGATCACCGTCCTCCCTCCCCCTCTCCTCTCGGTCTCCTCCTCTCTCTCCCCGTGAACCTCGACTCGAGTCTATGTCGATGGGGTCATCACTGCTATGGGCAGGACCCACGGCAATCTGGTAAGGGTGCCTAAGGAGCACCGCTCTCCTCGGCACGTACTACCCGCCTAGCCGCACATAGGAATGCCAGGGGGTAACAACTATCCAACCCCGGCCTCTAGAACCCCCTCTGGCCTCTCGAACTGACCTATATACTGGCACTACCGGGGGAAGCATACCCATGTAAGGTAGGCCAAACTGCTGAGGAACTCAGCCAAAGGGGTGTATCTCCACTCGCCCTACTCTGTCAATGAGCTACCCTGTGGTGGAGCAGGAGATCAAAGTAAGAGCCTCCTCACCCCATAAGCCTGCCATGGCCTGATATGGTGTGGCCTCCATGTCATCGGTGGTCAGAGAAGCAACTGGCTGATGAGGTGCTCTGAGCACCGACATGTCTGTCCATCTGGCTGCCCTCACAACTTCGGGATCTGTCACCTCTACACCTCTACCATAAGGGATGAAGTGCTCATAAACCCAACTCATAACTAGGGTCGGGTGGCTCAAAGATTGCCTCGTAAAATGGACTACCCTATATAAGTCATGGTAGGTAGTCCCAAGTATATCTCGCTCCCTGTGCATAAATCCGCCATGACCCTCGATCTGTGCAATGATGGGGGACCAACAATATAGTAGTGTGTCTCCCCCTTGTCCCCGATCAATCTCGAGGCAAGGATCCCCATAATGGCCTGGCGAATCAAGGGGATGGGCAAGCTAGGAATAGACCAAACTCTCACCCCCTTCTTCAACCAGTGGAGATGACTGCATCTCCCATGTAAGAGGCCCACTGTGCTATCTGGGCCCGTGAACCTGCTGTCTCAAGAGTAAGACGTCTCCCGATGATCGGGACCCCCAATATACGATAGACATCCTCCAAAGTGATGGTCCACTCACCTCGACCCCTGGTAATCGGAAGGTGTTCCGATCAACATCCCAATAGGAAAATAAGTCACAGAGTATGTGACTGGATGGTGCAACATGTGGAACCCGTGATATACGTAGTATACCAGCCCTCTGAAGAGTATCCTGCTCATCCTGTGAAAGGGCATCTAATACTGCTGGGAGCCAGTCACACTCTCTCTCTCTCTCTCCACCGAATGTACTCCTCCCTCACCTGCATACACCCAAAAACACACAAAACAGAGCAAGTTAGCATCCAAATGACATTAGAAAAATCATGAAAACACATAAAATGCTAAAAATGCAAAAACAATCTCAAACAAGTGTTCTTTTGACATTCTGTGAAGAACCGCCACCCTGAGCAGGGCGGTGGTTTCAGCAACCGCCGCCTTAAAGGTGGCGGTCTTGTAACCGCCACCCTGAACAAGGTGGTGGTTGTGTAACCGCCCTGGTAGGGCGGCGGTCGTGTCCCGAAAACCCACGCGGGTTTTATATCCTAAAAAGGCCTAAAAACACCAAAAAGGACCATTTTAACTAAAAACAAAGCCTACCCAAGAGTGCCCCCTAGATGGACCTTTTGAACCTAACATTTTCAAAAATAACCCCCCCACGACAAAGATTTTAGCATTTTAAAAGTTTGGAGGTAAAAATGATAAATTGAGGAAAACTAACCTGTGATCTCGCGGGTCGATGATCTACTCGGAGGCATGATCGCTATCTCGTCACGAACGTTTTGACTCTACTCTCATAAGAAACCATCACCGTGGGTCCCAGAGCTCAAAATCAATCAAATCAACACGCACAAATGAATAGGAAAATGGGCCCACTTTCATATATATAGCAGCTTGACTTGTTTTGAATGCCCTTTTTCACAGGTTTGGAGCGCCGACGAGGTAAGTTCTTACCCCCGCACAAATGGTACATCCTCATTTCCCATTATTTTAGCATTTATTTTCCGATCTATTTTGTCTATCTGCACTTGATTCCTCTTTTCATTTTGCAGTGGCGGAATTTTGATGGCGTCATCTCGACACACGATGACGTATCGTATAACTTCCAACTTCCCATTTCGGGACCGCCATACTGATCCACCATTTTACGCCTCTTCATGGCTAAAACACTTCTCCGAGGGGGCAATATGTACGTACCCAAAATTGTAAGGTACTACACCACCGAACAACGTAACACGTGCCCCAATGATGATACAGGTCTCCTCGCAAGGTGTTCGGATCCGTAAAATCTCTCCAAGTATGCGTTATCATCCCGCATGCCCCGCTTAGCCCCCGTGTGCTTTGTTTTTCTTTTCCCCTCTTTTCTTTTCTTTTTCTTTTTCAAGGGCTACGAAACCGCCGCCCGCCTCGGGTGGGGGTCTCGTGACCGCCGCCCTGACAGGCGGGGTCCTCAGAACCGCCGCCCTCGCTCAGTGGTGGCGGGGTCCTTCACGCATTTTCCGTAATGCTCTTTTTAACGACTCACGTAAATTTCAACGTTTACCAGCTTTTTTTCACCGCCTGGGCTTGCATTAATGATTCTGGTTCCCTGAATAGTGTTTTGCCATTGTTTATAGTTTAAGAGATCAATTTGGTTTTTACCTTGGGTAAATGCAAATGCTATAAATAGTTGGCTTGTGCTCAAGCAAAAATGGCCCTCAAATTTGCCTCTCTAATTTCTCATCAAATAGATTAGTCTTTCATTTTGCTTAGAATTCTTAGTTTCATTCATCGTGCATGCTTAGTTAGTGTTGTTTTGTTGTTAGGAAGCCACATATCCATCTTGTGCAATTGTTGTTATCACTTCATCCAAATCAATCGAATAGATAGTTTGTTTTCAATAGAAGCCATTAAAGTTAGAGGTTTTGTTCTTCAAACAGATATAGTTTCAGTTCTGACATTTTATGTTGCATGACTCGCAATAAATCCCGCTAGGAATTACATAAGCCAAGCTCTGTACTCTTGCGCTATCTCTCTCCTACTCGCATTGTATTCAGTCTGTATCCTAAGCTGCCTTTGTCCCAATATCTACTTCTGTTGATGCTAGCATTACACGCTTTTCTGGATCCACGTGAGCACGAAGGAGCGAGGAGATCACACTGAGGGGACAAAATCACACACACCATCGGATTCGCCACTGTTCTGCAGAATCCAGGTTCTAGCTTTCAAAGTTCTAATTAGAAGCATATCAAATAGAGTAGCCAATCACTTTATTTTAGTCAATTTTACTTTCGATATTGCCAGGGAAGCTATGGGGATTGATAGTTTCTGAGAGACTATGATTCATTCCTCACTTCTGAGGTAGGATCGAGAGTCTTTCAAATAGATTAGATCAGTTATTTCATTGTTTAGAATAGATTTACAACACAAAAAGTAGCTATACTCTGGTTGCTTTGTTTGTTTTAAATTTTCATTAGATTAATTTTCAATTTCTAGATATATTAAAATAGTTGCTCCTTCAATTTCATTCATATAAATTCATTAAAAATACAAAAATATAGAAGTCATATATATATATATATATATATATATTTCACATAGTTAATTTTACTTTGCTGCATTTAGTTTACATTGTTGCTTTTGTATGACAATCACGGGACCTAGAGAGCCCAGAGAATACGTATTCGAGCCAATCATGCCCCAACCCAATCTCACACAAAGAATAATCGATATAGATCAAATCTTAGGATCCAAATCTTCCAAACAATGGTAAACTTACAACAGATCAATCAGCCTCCAAGCAAGCGGGTTAAACATAGAAGACGACTAAAAGCGCACACGTTTTGGTCAAATCAACCAAACTACAGATTACCCTAGATATATATCCGCATGACTGTGGAAGGGTTTGAAAGAGAGAAAACATTCGGTTGTGATCCTTTGTCCCACAAACCCAAACGCAGAGACACTCTCACGATATAGATACTAGCTTAAGAATTCAAAGTTGTCAGCAAAACGCCCGTGAGATACTCAAAAGATCACACAACCGTTAATTCTAATATAGAGGCCGAGAAAGCATATGACTATTGGATACTAGGGATTAGGGACTCGAATCCACACATGACCATAAAGAGACCACAACAAACACGAATCTATGGTCAGGACCCACAAATCCCACACCCAACGAGTCCATAGGTGAATCGACATAGATGTTGGCCTACGTACATTAGTATTCGATCTACTCCACTTCCACCTATCATCATCGAATAGTTATCCTTGTTAGACATAAAGCAGCTAACAAGCTAAGGAGTTCTGACTAGGCCGAGAATCACCCATAGAGTCAATTATATTTACCATCCACCCTATGACCTTATCCGGAGACATACATGAAACTATCCCAGTCATTTTCCACGTATTCCACAACCCATAGACCGAATCATGCCGAGAGCTTGATATTGATTGAGCCTTCGAGCAATTCATCCTTGCTAATCAATCTATCACACCGGCCAGATAGATCACAATTTCCACAGTGCGCGTCCTAGATCCCATGGGCCCCCACTTCTTTGTCTCGGCATGACCTTGGGAGGTCAGTAGGAAAATTTACTTGTAGATTCACCCTTGAATCCTACTATAATGGATGAGATGAACTAGTTGTCCTTCAAGGATTGATCTATTTATTTTGATTTGCTTTTAACTTTGATTTTGATTTCCATGCTTTTTCTTTTCTTTCTCTTTTTTTTTTGATGAACAACTTCCATGTTTTTCCTTTCGAGGAGGATCACTCTATTTTTAAACTTTTATCTTTTTGATAAGAGCATCCATGATGATTTTTTTTGGATGGGGAGAGCTGGGACTAGCTAAGTAGACCACTTAAGAGGGGATAAAGAGTGCACAAGATACACCCTTGGATCCTTTGCATGGTTCCAATAGGTCAATAAGAGGGTGATAGATGTGATTATCACAAAGTTCTCACCAAGAAGGGGAACCTACCCATAAGTAAAATTATACAGTAGATTTGTGGTGCCCGTATTTAAGGTCACGTCTAAGAAGTGATGGAAGACCACATAATTCCAAATCATCACAATGAGAGATGGAAAAAGATAAGGTGGAGGAATGATCTAAGGATATGACTAATAGCACTGGTAGATGTGCTAACACAAATATGGTCACGAGTGTAATGTGTTAAGAAGTTCAACTTCTGGTTTACCATTAAAGGAGGCCAAATGATAGGTTCTTGACCCATACTTATGCATGATAATGTATGGTCTGATCCAATTAGGGGAAAAATTTCCATGTTGGATCCTTTCTAAAGTAGTGACATTATGATTTTATTTAAGGATGAGGTCAATGACATTAAAGTCACATTTTTAAGGTGCTTATTGTAAGCACATTTAATGCGCTCCTGATAAACATGATGGTGTTCAAGAGTGAGAAGGTGATGCTCATCTAGCATCTTGAGTTGTGCTAGAAAAACTTGGTGATAGTCTTCATCAGAGATGAAGTCATGAAGAGACATGCATAAAGAGGGGATTTGAACCTCAAAAGGAAGTACAAATTTGGAACCAAACACAAGAGAAAATTCATAGCCCCCATGGAATCACATATGCTAGCGTGATAGGCCCAAAGGGAAAAAGGATGATGGAGATGCCAATTATAACCTACTTGATCAATAGTTTTGGCAAGAATATTTTGAAGGGTTTTATTGGTAGCTTCGGCTTGCCATTAGCTTGAGGATAAAATGAAGAAGAGAAGTTGAGTTAGATGTTGAATGCGTTACATATTTTCTTGAGGTATTTTTTTAAAGGACTTTCCATTGTCCATGAGTATCTCAGATGGTGAAATGAGATCAGAGGGTTTCTCCTTGTAGCCTAACCTTAACTTTTCGCAAGGTTTATGAAATTTATAGGGAATAAGGCCATGTGGTTTGTGGTCATAACGACCTAGGAAAAACCCATTCCATGTGTAATGATGGAAATAGGTATATGCAAAATATGGGTTGTTGAGAAATCTAAAGCCACCAATATAAAGCCTAACATGTGCAATATCATCAATGTGGGAAGAGGGGGTATCAAAACCACCATAAATAATATTGGTGCAAATATGTGGTGGACCAAAAGGGACAACATCCCCGACATCTAGTTGGTACATAGGTGCCTTATTGGGTCTACCGATACGGTGAGGAGTGGGAAGGGTGTTGAGTGTGAGAAGGTGGTACTCCCCCATCATAAGTTTTTCCATTACGTTATCTAGGAGTCCCTATTAGGGAGTTTAGATGAGGGACTGAATGAGCTGATGGAAGGTGTAGATGAATTATTCTTAGGAATGAGTACATATTTTGGTCTATATGTCATGTTACACCCTTAGAAGGGAGGAGCATCCTCAGGGAGCATGAGATTTTTCTCCTCATGCTCATATTTGAGGGAACGATGGAGTGTAGAGGGGACACAATGCATGATGCGAGATCCATGGTCGTTTAAGGAGAACATTGTATTGAAATTATCCCTCAATGATGTATAAGGTCTCATGGATGAACTTCTTAGTGACACGATGATGTAGGATGATTGTTTCTAAAGTGGGAATGATGGCATCATTAAAAGCGTGAAGAACCATAGGTGTCTAGGTGACAGATGTCTTTGGGATATTGAGTTGATCGAAATTATGCAACTAAATGATATTAATTCTTGCCCCACTATCAATCATGGATTGTCTAATCAATTTATCATTAATCCCAACCATAATAAAGAGGGGAATATTGTGCTCTTTTGGTGGGATTTCCAAAATTTCAGCATCATCGAATGAGTTGGTAGTAGTAGAAGCCATAATCACCCCTACGAGTGATGCGAAGGGCCGAGCCTCATCGGTGGATGTTAGAATACATTTTAAGGCCTCGGTAAGATAATGTCTATGATATGGTGAGATTAAGCTGAGCTCATAAAGTGACATCTTAACAGGGGGCCTGATGGAGCTACTTGACGATACTTTGTTCAATGGGTGCTGGAGTGCTAAGGCAAAAACCTTAGATTTTGATGATGTGGTTAAATCCTCAGGAGGAGGAATGGTGATGAAGGTCTTATATTTTGGTTCAAAGGTTGATTTGGGATTACGTGGGCTAGATCAAGTAGTTACTCAAACAATATTAATGGACAAAGGGGACTGTCCTTGGAAGGATCATCTTCCAAAGGCGAGATGGCAGATATTGATTTGGATGTGGAAGGAAGGGACCAGTTGGTCTAAGAGGAAGTATTTTATCTTCATTGAGTTTGTGGATAATGTCCTGGAGCTCTCTACAATGCTTAGTATCGTACCAAAGGGTATGATGGAAGACACACATAAGGTTGGAATTTAACCATAAAGGTTTCTTTCCTTTTGGGTCAAAATCTTTGATTGGCAGAAGCGTGATTGCAAAGGTTTACAATAAGTGTTGGAAGATTTTGGTATATTATCCAACTAAAGTGCTAGAAGATTCCTTATGAGATATCTTGGATGTTTGGGGAAAAATCTGAGCATATTGATGTTTTGGTGACTTGAATTTGGTTTTTATGTTGGTTGGTGTTTTAGAAACATATAATTTTGGATTGGATGGTTTAACCTTAGGAGGCATTATATATTTTGTATATGAAGATGAATCATTGGGAGGAGTAACGACAACCTTAATTGGGGGATAAAATGGTAATCCTATGGTTGGTTTGGGTGCGAAAGCAACACTTATGTCAAGTGATCTACGGAAGTTGAAGATTGATCAAATAATGTTGATGATATGGAAGGAACACTTGAATTCATCACAAGCTGAAGTGTTCTTAAAAATTCCTCAAATGATGTAATTAGCATGGAGGAAGAAGGTGGTATGTGACCACAACACTTAATTTGGGTAAGAGAATGGGATGAGAGACTAGTGTAGGCTCTAAGGATGGTATGGCGAGTAAGGGTGGAATAGCTATAGGTGAAGTGATTGATCCTACTGATGAAGTGGATGTAATTGGTAAGGGAGTTGATGAAGGAAAAACATCGAATGTGGAAATAGGTTAGAACGGTTGCTTCATAAATTTCTCTAGGGGCATGAATGATATATTTGCAAATGGGGTTCTAGTAGTTGTAGTTATAGGAGTGGATGTAGGAATCAACAGCGATAGGTGTCATTAAAGATGAAGGAGGGTAAGTTGTGTATGGGATTGGTTCTTGATTATCAGTTTGAAGGGTGTTTATGGTATGAGCATTGCGTGCTTGGTTATAGTAGAAGTGGTGGCTTCACTCGTTGGTCTATGGTTTGGGAAAGGTTGTTTAAAGATCTCAAGGGATTGATTGGGTGAAACATTTGGATTGTCCAATTGAAAATCACCCTGATCAATGAGTCTTTGGACTAAACCCTTGAAATTTTGACATCTTTCTATGTCACGATCTTGCAATTGATGGTACTTATAGTAATGGTCTTCATGATACCACACAAGTTTCAGTCTGGACTTGTCAACCAATTGGATAGGAGGGAGCGTAATAATATTTACCGTGATCAACTTATCAACTATGGTGCTATATGACTCCCCCAGGGGAGTGTAATTGGGCATTGGTCAAAGGGCTTGTTGTTGAGTCCATGTACTAGATGTAGGTGCGGGAGATGATTTAATGACGATGACATTGGCTGCCACCTTTGATTTATCATTTTGTGTAGAAGGTTTGGTAAAATCATGTTTAGGTTTTTTTATTTTAAGTTTAAATGACCCTGCTCAAGGGTACATGTTTCAAGCTTGTGAGCCATGGTAAAGGCTTTTTCAAAGGTTCATAATGATTGGATTTGTAAAAAAGAAGATATATGCTTCACACACAAATTTGAGAAGAGTTCGATGAGATCGGTTTATGAGAGAGGGAAGGATAACTAGTTTATAATGTTGCACCGTCACGCGACAAATTTTGCAATGGCCTCATCTCCAAACTTTCGGATAGTGTAGAGATCATTAATAGTTACTTTTTTTGCAATGTTAGTATAATTTTTTTCTAAAAACAGTTACATGAGTTTGGAAAAGGAGAATATCGAATATTGGGGTATACTATTGTATCGGTCCAATGCGGACCAGCCAAAGACATGAGGAAAGTAAGAAGCATTAAGTATTAATTGTGTGTGATAAGGTAACATGCATGTCTAAATGCACAAAGGTGTTGTTGCAGATATTCTTTGCTATTAAACTTGGTGAATTTGGACAATTCCTGTGTAGAGGATACGATTAATAGGTACGGATGGGTGAATAGGCTTGTTCTGATTTTCTTGTAGGATAATGAAACTTTGGATCCTAGATTAGGGGATTTGAGGTTGGATAACATGTTTACAAGATTCTACATAAGATCATTTGAAAGAGTATGTTAGGGGACAAAAGGTGGAGGTTGTATGTAGGAAGTGGTCAAATTAGTTTGTGGATGAACTTACGGATGTGTGGGTGTTTGAGGAATTTTTTGGAGATGAGTATAAATCATGGATTATATTTGAAAGGGTGGTTACTAAAATAATTGTTGTTGGGAGATGGGAACATGATAGGATTTTTGGGATTGGGTAGGTCATTGTAGTAAGTGCTGAGTAGGAATGTGGGTATGAACATATTAGAATTATTATTGAAAGGGGTTAAATGATGAATAATGTAAAACAACTGTGAAAGGGGGTTGGAAAGTATTGACAAGAATGCTAGATTTGAGAAGATCATACTATCCAGACATGGTATATGATGTTTGGGTGTATTGACTAGGACACTAATGGTAATAGCAATCGAAGAGGTAAGGGGGAGAGTAGTGTTCATTGTCGTGTTGACTGGCAGGAGATTGTGAGGAATAGGAGTGATTATCTGGGTAGTTTGATGAGACAAGGGATTGGTAGAAGAAGAAAAAAGATGGGCTATAGAAGGCTCATTTATTGCAAACTAGGTAGTTTGGGGATTGGTTTGATAAGGATAAAGTTGTTGAAGTAGTGGACCATCTGGGGGAATTTGGGTTGACCTCCTAAGGAGATAATCTTCAAGCGCCACTGGATTGGCATACCAAATATCTTAGAACATGGTATCACTGAGAGGGACCTTAGGAGGTCCAAAGGAATCTGATCGAATGGATGGTGGGGTAGCTGGTCTAGATGGGATAGATTGGTGGTACAAAAATGGGTTAGTCTCACCTAAAGTTGTAGTGTGATGAGAGACGTTGATAAGAGGTTGAGTACTCATAAAAGAAGTAATCAAGGGCACATATGAGGTATTTTTTTTGGTGAAAATTTTTTGAGATAAGGAATCATTTGAAGCAAAGTTTTGTTCCATTATTTTGGTTGCTAAATGAGTAACTACGAGGCATGAAAATATTTTTAACCAATTAATTCAAGTAGACAGTTTTTTTTATGTTCTTAATTTATTTAAGAAAGCATGACAAGAAAAGAAGATGAATAACCAGTGTGCCTAAGAGAAGGAAAAATACATCTTGTTTTAGGTTTATTATGGTCGAATGTACGATGCAGATTCCTATTGGGTGATGAAATCCCAATCGCTTAATCAGTGAAAGGATGTTTTGATGTGTTAATTTTATTTGTGAGGTTTAAGGCAAGTGGGATGCGAAGGTGTAAAACCCTATTTAAGTTGTGTGGGAAAGCAATATGCAAAAAGAACATTCTTTTTAAATCCAAAACTTAGTGTGATATTTGATGAGGACATAGACAAGAACAAGAAAGTACGATGAAAAAAGGAGCAAATAGGGAAAAAGTGAGGAATATCTAGATAACGATTTTCATATTTATCTCGCACTTCTTGAGTGACGAGTGATCCAAGTCATGAACCTAACACGAGAAAGAAATAAAGCAGAGCCTCATACTTTGCAACATTTGTATATGACATAAAAAGAAATAAATGCAACATATCACCTAAAGGGGGTCCCACCGAGCGTGCCAAGAAATGTTTACCAAGTTTCTCATTCTTAATGAGGTTAATGCACTAGCTACTGAAGAAACTAGAAAACTCAGAAATGTTGGAGGGTTTATGTTACCTCATATGTGATGTGACAAATACATGTGCAAGATGATGATGAATTTTGCTATAGCAAATCAGATGAAACCTACAGATAAGACCCACTTAAAGGAAAATGATTAGATGGTATGGGCAGGGGTTTCCAGACAAAGCGGACCCGAGAAGCGTTTAACTTCCTCGGTGGATGTCAACCCCATTGTTAAAAAAATTGATATAAATTAGAATAAAGTGAAATATATGCAAAGACTGAATGATTTACAGAATCTAAAATTAATTATGATTGATCTAAAAATTATCTAATTGAAATGAAATACAAATTAAGTGTTCTTGGTCCTGGTCGGTGACCCAGACCGTCGTAGAGGCTGAGTCGATGTCAACCCGTAAAACTGGATCGGGAATGTGGGGGAAATATGTAGACTATGTAGGATCTGAGTGTAATCTGGAAGCTACAGAAGTCTGGAGATGCTGGAGTCAACTTGTAGAGGGAATATGAAGGAACATAAACTAGGAAAATGACAAGAAAACAAGGATTAAAAGGAATGATTGAAAACTAGGACCTTGATCGACGACATCTCGGGTGTAGATAGGATGATTTTAATGTAACAAAGGAATTGGATGAGGGTTAGAGAAAATAGGCAAGGGAACAGAGCTCATGCAGAGATGGGAGAAGGTTCTAGAACATAAAGTAAAGGCTGTAGAAGGTTGAGTTGATGGCGACCTACCGTGGTCGACGATGACTATGATAGAGTTGGATAAAGCCAAGGAAAGGAAAGCCGGAAGAGAAACCTGCAAGTATGGATCTGAAAAGGGAGGTTGATGATGAAGTTGTGATATTTATTGCAGATGATCTACTCCTGCAAAATGTTAGACACGTGAAATATTGAGATAAAATGATAAAAATTAATTAAAGCAATACAAAATGATAAAAAAATATCACAAAGGCTGATCATGATTGACGCGAGCACATTCCAAGGAGGTCTGGGATGTCTATAATTGCTTATGGGATTCTCAATTATGGGATATTGTTCACATGTCACAAGGAAGCTTTGGAATTTGCATGCATTTTGATAATAAATGGAAAGAAAACACTTTGCTTTATAGGGTCGATGACAGCTGGGTTGGGTTGCCGCCGATTGCGGAGAAAGTTTCCCCAATGGGAGGATTTTTCTGCTTTTGGAGTGATTTCTTGTTTTTTTAGGAGTTGGTCAAATGCTTTAAAGCATTAGGTGGGAAGATGTTGTTTAGGGATGAGGTGTAGGTGATTTGGTAGTAGAGATAGGTTAGAAAAAGCGTAGGGAAAAGTATGGATGTAGATTTAGAATAAAAAAATTCCAAAATGGAAAGCTTGTTAAAGCATAGATGAGGATTAATTAATTACCTAATTGATTGAGGTTAATTAAATAGGATTTAAAGGTGACTGACATTTAATTAAATAATGGGGATGGATTAAAATATACGCACATGGGAGATCAAAGGTATAGATACCAAATTTAGGTGTCTACAAAAATACTAGGACTAGGGTCATCGGATAAACGATCGAATAGAGTACTTATTTCATGCGCCGACGTATTGTCCTCAAGATACAAGGTGTCTTGGGATTTTTGTAAAGCATCCCGGAAATGAGGACATCTCTTAAGTAAATCGATATAAAAACTTGAGCCAATATGAGATCCATGATATATGAAAAAAATAAGGATCCTAAGCGTGAAAGTGGTTGGGTTCACAAAAATAATTAACTAAAATAAGAAATGATGTGGGGTTTATCTAAAGTTAATCTAAGCTATGAACAATTGTAAATAAGATAAATAAGTGCGGTAAAGAAACATATAAATGATATAAACAACTATACAAAATCAAATGTTAACCCTAATGTGCAAAAGAGAAGAGGAAAGAACTCACCAATAACAAATGCTTGCATGGACGTGTCATAGAGGTGACTAGAAAATATGTAGGTGGCAATGAATGTGCAAAATCTCCAAAAGGATGGATCTCGAACCGATTCCTTGGATTGGAGTGCTCGAGAAGGGACTAGGGCACTGCAAGGGCACTCTAGCCTCGCAAAATGGGAACCTTGGTCTACGAAAAATATCTATAATTGAATCTCACAGGGATGGGAGGTGGTCTGAAACCCTCATTGTGTGTCGTATACCTACAAAACCCTAAACAAGCATTAATTTCTAAAAAATAAAAATCCAAATTAATGGGTCAGGTTGACCTCATCTGTCAAAATAGTGGGCTTACTAACTGAGCACTGCACTACATTTTAGACCCAAATGTAGTTCTTGTGAGTGTGTGTGTAATGTGCCTAGGTGCTCTTGTGCCAGTCACACTTTGTGAAGTAGCGAGCAATAACTAAATGTAGAAAATGTAATAGCATGTGTGTATGGAATAAAATATAATCCTCTCCCGATGAAGTGTGTGATGTATATGTCCTAGCCTTGTGCCTTGATGATGGAGCTATGTGGATGCAAGTGATCTCCAATGTAATAGATGGATGTAACTCTAGATGAGTGACAATAGTGAATGATGCTAGGTCCCTTATTATGGTCTCATAACTTTATATTTATAGGGTTATCTTGATCTAATTTTGTAATTAACCCTAAAATGGTCGACCACCAAAATTATAAGGATCTAAAATGGATACAAAGAGCCCAAAATATGGCGGGAAAGTGCAAAAGGGACCTAGGCACCCTTGGTGGGACTAGGGTGCCTTAGTACTAATCTAAGCGCTTGAGGCTAAAATAATGTGGGATGACAGAGGTTGATTGGGCATATGGATGTAAAAGGTCGGTAATGATGAAATAAAATAAAACAAGATGGCTAAAAGATGGGGGTTAATTAGTACTTTCTTCACTCAAGAAGCTTCTAAATAGTAGTATGAAACCGAGATTAATAATGTCTAAAGTGCATGATTTTGTGACTATATTAAAAAACAAGAACCAAAAAGGCATTAGTGGTGATATGAATAGACTTTACCTTTTTAGATCAAGCTTCATAGAAAGTCCCCTTCTCTATGTGACACAACCTTACACCATAACCAAATCCTACATTTAACATGTGGGGGTAAAAATTAAGAAATATTGGGTGTAGTCAGTGATTCAAGCCATAACCAAACCCTAAAAGTGACTCAATTGTTTTAGAGACCATACTTCAATTGAATCTTGAGTAAAAATAATAAAAATCCTTTATCAAAGATTTTAAAATTAAATAAATAAAACTACTTAGCTTTGTAACAGAAACAACTATGGCTCACTCGGATAGCTCAACTAGCTTAAAACCTTTACCTCTCTACGAGGTCACAAGTTTGAAACCCACCCTCTCAAACCTTTTTCAACCATGTCCTAATTCCATTTACATTAAAACTCACATCACTATATTTTGTGGATGAAAAAGCCACCAACATCGTTAATGTAGGTAGGAAAAATCATTAAAGAGGAGGTCATGGTTTTAACCCACTCCCTCCCCTTCATTTTCTAAACAAAATTCAATGTTTTTGATTTATTAAATAGAAATTATCTCCTTTATATAATAGACACTAAAGTGTTATGCAAGTGATTTCACCCTTTTTAAGTTTTAGAATGTTTTAATTAAACATACATAAAAAGGATGAATATTGTTACATGTGGATATTCGATTTAATTAAATTCTAAAATTAATTGCACAAATCAGAATAATGCTTTCCAAAGTGACTATTGATATAAAAATTCCAAAAATGAGGAAAAGAGATCACTTAGGTGATTATGTGTAGATATGGAAGAGTCTCGGGTGATATGAACATAGGAACAAGCTTACTTGAGACTTAAAATGCTTCCATATTGAAATTGTGACCTAAAACTCAACTCCGTTCAAAATTGTACAACTCGTCTAAAGAGTTCATACGATCTTGACCATTTTTATGGTTTTGGGCCTTCTTAGAATATCAATATAAAACTTCCTGAGTGCTTCACCTACCTAAAAATTTGTATCATTATGTTTCAGTGTTCTTCTATCACCTTTAGAATGGCTTTGTAAACTCTGCTCAAACCCTAGAACCCTTATAGTGCAATAAGGAGTTCCTACAAAACAAATTTAGGTGGGTTGTGGGAACCCCTGTGCACCACCAATGTTTTCACTAATCTTAAGAGGGATCAAACCACATGTCATTATCCTAGCATGTGATATCTACCATAGTGCAATTAGACTTGACAATCTTGTTTTGACAATGCTTCACTTGAGTTTCACACTTGCTCAAATATTTGGGAAGGGTCACTTTTCTTTCTTATAGGATGAAGATGGAGACTCCTAAACCTCGATACTTTATACCACTAGAGGATGGTTACCTAATTTATGTTCTCAAGTTATTTATCAATTTAGGGAGCTTTCAGTTCTTTTTACTTGCTTTTACATGAGGAGTCTCTTAAAGTGTTAGGTTACCAAATGAGGTGCAATTTACTTGCTTATATATGCTTCGAATGTTTTTTATGTCATGAAAAACTGACCAAGGGGATTTTTTCATAAGGATGTGATGGAATTGAAATAATTAGTTTAACACATGTTGGTCCAAAATCATATAATAGGGTCAAGATTAACTTTTGTCAAAACCGACTGAAATTGACATTTTTGGATATAAGGGATAAAAACATATTTTGAATTTATGGGCCTAATAATGGATGTTTTTGGATGTATTTGATGTATTTAAAATTATTATATAGATGAAAAATAGGTGTGAAAATATAAGAAAGTGCATGAAGGGATATCAGGGTGTGCTAAGAAAAAGTGAGGAGAGTTCATTTGTCCATGCAAGTGTGCAATGTTAAGACCTGTTGTGTCAAAGGATAGAGTGCAAAATTTGAGTGTCTACATTTTCCCCCATTAAGTATGAAATGAAATTACATGCTTAAAGGAAAATATACATGAGTGTGTAGACACATTTTTTCTTCACTCGCAATAACTTTGTATTGTAGTATCTTGTTGTGTTGGTGTTGGCATGCTCCAAAATGAAAGTTGTGACATAGAGTGTAGTCAATGCCCAAGATAGGAAATTTAAATATAAATAAATTTTTGATGAAATAAGTATAAAGAAACGTGTAAAAATAATTGCCAAAGTGATGAAAAACATGGAAGGAATACACATGTTTTTTTATGGAGGGAATGTGCTCCCATTCTTGTACCTTGAAGATTATGGATTTTTTTAACTCTAATGAATAATCAAAGTGATCACCCCCCCAATTTATTTTGAGGTCGATGCATTATGTGTACCAACCCAACACATGAATTCTAAATATAAGAACTAAAAATGAGGATCCGAAGTACCACGCCAGGAAGAATACCATGTATAAAATTCATTCAACGACACTTATATCTTCCCCGAGTGTAAGAGGATATGAAAGTATGCCTATGAAGAAATTATCTACTTTGATACCTTCTACAACCTTACAGACCATACACCGTTGCAAATGGATAGAAGCCCAATTTTTAAATCAGGACAAATAGTAAAAATATAATTAAGTTTCCTCGTATTCTTCCCATGTGCCGCATAACCGAGTAAAAGCGAAAGAAATGATTGTATGTTAAAATATGAGTGGAGAAAGGATATGCACACCCCCAATGTGTCCAAAACTAAAGAAGATACTGAGTACCATGGAGAAAGAGAGAATGAAATACTTTATGCCCCTTGAATATGTGTCAAAATGAGTTAATTTGAGTACAAAACTATATAAAAATGTTGTGTTAGTGATGAAAAACTTGATATCGCTAAAATATTTGGAGAAAATTCCCTTGGAAAAAACCATATAATAGGGTTAGAAATGTTAGTAAATTCCCACCAAGTGTACATTTTTACCCCTATAGATTTTGCTAATTTTCTCGTGTCTAAGACCAATTTTTAGGTATTTTTATCTTCCTCTACATATGTCCTTCTCCCAAAAACATTCATGTGTCTCTGAAATGTAGAATATACCTCAGAGGATAACAAGAGTAGTGTCAATGCAACAAAATAGTAATAACAACAATAGAAAACCATGTGTTAGTAGAAAACAAGTGCATACAATGTAGAAACAAGTGCAAATATGTCAAAAATGTTACACACAAGGTGACATGTCTACAAACATAGAATACATGTGGTTTTGCAAGACAATCAAGGCCCTTAATCCTATAACCACTCACAAGGAATTATGCCACAAACATGGGATACCCATGCTATCAAAAAATAATCAAGGCCCTTAGGCCACAATCAGAGTATAAAACAAGCATACACACAACTAGAAAGCATGTATGAAAATAAAGTGTATCTAAATACAATGAAAAACACATAGCATATGATAAAAAAGAGCTAATGAAGCAATAATTATAAGTGTTGCACAAGACACATGTGTTAGTCATGTTAGTCCAAAAGATAGCAAATACACAATATACATATGTAACCAAGCGTAATAAGGAAGGAAAGAAACTATAATGGAAATATAACACCTGAATATAGTATGCAAGGTTAACAGTATGGGAAAGGGGAGGCCAACACCTATCATCGTGCATCACTCTCTTTATGTCATGCATCATGCTCAATATACCACATGAACGCATGTGCGTAAATAATAAATACTATCTATCAAACCAAATGCATGAATAACATGTATAATGTAAAGTGTAAATAATGTATGCTATAAAAAAAGGTCCTGATTTTGTATTTTTGCAAATAATTGAGTTTTTGTATTTTAAAAATATTTCAATGTTGATATAGAGTATGCAACTTTTAGACACCCTAAATTATTGCATTACACATTCTAAACCTACAAAATCATCCCATGATTACTTCACAGTACATTATGATCATTTTCAATCACTTTTGATATATTTTGTTATTTTACGACCTTTAATGGAATTTTATGACATTGTCCCGTAGCTCCCCTAATCATTCCTATTACTCACACATAGGTCTCAAATTATTAAATATTTGTTCTATGTTACATTTATATCCCACTCCTAGGATTAATTAATTAATCATATCACTCTTATTATTCATCCAATATTCCATTAATTAATTTTATTAGCTAATTCAATATATCAACTTAATTAAATAAATCCTACATTATCCATTCCCACCTCACCTCTTATCCACTTTCACTTCACCAATTAACTACTCAAGTTAACTAGAGAAAAACAAATCAATTAAATATTAAATCATTAAATATATGCAAGAGGACCAATTTAAATTAAATCAAATCGTGCATTTGAGTTAATAAACATGTCCCATAAAGCATGACATTCCAAAATTAAAGCAAATATCTCCAAGCTAAAAGTCACGTCACTTTTTGGGTGAATAAAAAAAAGACATGGAATTAATATTTAATTCTAAATATAAAAATCATGTGCAAACTTGGACAACATGTAAGCTCTAAACAACAATACAATTCCTCAATCAAGTTGAAAAATCAACTAATCTCTTCAATCATGCTTCAGTTAACTTCAGATCAGAAAATTTAATCACACAAATCAAGGATTTGGGATTCTCTTCCCTCATCTATAAATAATCACTCATTCCTCTCCAATTATCATCTTTGGAAGCTTTGAAATTTACATCATTATTGTGTCAGATTATCATTCAATTTCGCACATCATTACGATATCCATTGATCACGAATATACAAGAAAATCACTCATTTAATCTCTTTTATCTCAATTGAATTCTACTTCCATTCGAAACATCTTTGGAGCACCCAAAAACAAATTTTATCAATAGATTCAACAATTTCAGTGCTTCATTCCAAGCTTCAAGAGTCTCATTTGAGGTTACAAAGAGATATTAAGGAAGAATCTGGTTTTCTTTTATTTTCTTTGTTTTATACATTTTGTAGTATTTCTTTGTATACATTTCTAGCATGCTCGGTGGGACAAACCCACAAATTTTTCATTTGTTCATCATTTTCTATGAAATTAACCTTTTTTTTGTGTTCTTCTTTCTATTTTAGAATCACTAACCAATTTTTAGGGCTTTTCATGGAGTAAATTGCGAGCAATTTATAAAAACCAATAAAATTGGTCGTGTTTTAGTTTTTTGTGTAGCTACGAGTCATTTACGCTACCATTTGTGACATACATACTTTACACTAGTGTATCATGTAATTTGTGCTATCATTCACTTGCATGTGCTACCATTAACTTGCTTCCACTATAATTCACTTCCTTGTCCTAACATTCACTTGTATATGCTACCATTCACTTACATGCACTAATGTTTACTTGCATGTTTACAATTTACTTACATGCGCTAGTGTTCACTTACCCGCACTAGCTTTCACTTGTATGCACTAACATTATAGTACATGCGCTAGAAGTACATTACTTGCACTAGTGGTACATTATTTGTGCTAGCTTAATAGTAGGTGTGCTGCTAGTCATCATAAGTAGGTGTGCTAGTGTTATGTGATAATTTTATTCATATTTTTTCAATTTTATAGAATCTTCATTTCCATTTTATGTTCTTTTCTATGTATTTCAGAATCTAAATTTTGGTTTAATTTGTTAAAATAAGTGCTAACATCTTAAATTATCATTCATTTCCATTTGTTTTTATTTCGATCAAATCCATGTATGCTCTTTTCTCGCACTCTTGAGCGATCTTGAAAATCGAAATGGCCACAATCATTTGTTGTTGTTTTCTTCTAATATTTTGCTTATAAGAAAACTACTCATTATTTTTGTGCAAGACCACATCAAATCAAAATCAAGCAACAAACTACTAATACCTTGCATGCAGGTTTCCTTGGCCAAAGAAAAATCAAATGTTTCTAAATTTTTAGTAAACTATACAAAACATTTGCATTGCAAGTTTGGATAAGGGTTAATACTCATCCACTTAACTATGGGAAGTACTTGGACATAACCCTAAAACTCATTGTGAGGAGTACCACAGAACCCAAAAGTAGTTGGCACATTGAGAGGACCAGCCAATGAAATGGGTAGTGCCCCATCCTAATTGAATAGTATCACCCATGAGGAAAACCAAATGTTTCATGTGGTAATGTTTGCATTCTTAATTGATTGATCAAAATATAATCATTCATAAATTTTAGGGTACGTGCACTCGTTATGAAAAGCATTGGTGAGAGAATATTTTCCAAATCCATAGGAATCCTAACAAACTAGGGCCAACCGATTCTCGTTATTGTTTAAATTGTTAGTTTAAAATAGTTTGTATTCCACATCTCATATCATCCATATTCAATCCAATCTAAAAATAAAAAAACCTATCACTTCCAAATCCAAAATCAAAATCATAATTTGTCCAAATCCAACCAAATTAATCATCCTATCAAAATCATCAAAATATAAATCCAAGTCTTTCCTTTTAGGTTCCCATATCCAATTATAATCCTATCAAATAATCATCATTTAGATATTCACCTTATCCAAATCTAAGCACATCAACATCCTATTCAATCTAATCAGACTCTAAACTCAATCTTATCTAATCAATTACATTCTTATACTTTGGATATTCACTTTATCCAAATCTAATCAAATCCCAATCAGCCTAATTATACTCTAAACTCGATATTATCCAATATATCATAGTATTACAATTTATCCAAAGCTAAGCAAATCCCAATTAGTCTAATCGGACTCTAAACGTAATCCTATTCAATCAATCAAAGTATTATACTTTGGATATTCACTTTATCTAAATTTAAGAGAATCCCACTCATCCTAATGGAATCTAAAATCAATACTATCAAATAAATTCTTATACTTTGGATATTCACTTTATCCAAAGCTAAGAAAATCCCACTCATTCCTAACAAAATCTAAAATCAATACTATCAAATCAAGTCTTACACTTTGTATATTTACTTTATCCAAATCTATGAAAAACTTAATCCTATCAAATATAAGTCTTAAACTTTGAATATTCGCTTTATCCAAGTCTAAGCACATCTCAAATCCAAAACACATCAAGAGTCTTATCATTTGGGTATTCACTTTATCCAAAGTTAAGAAAATATTTCATTAAATTAGTCCTAACAGACTTTAAAATCCAATCCCAACCTAATCGAATATTCATTGATTCAATTTGAAACACAGTTTAACCTTTGATCAAATCAAACACTAGTTTCACTAAATTATGGAAATCCAAAAAATCACATCGAAAGATGCTTTCTTCAAAAATATTCATGAGATGTTAAAAAAATCTCTCATATGACTTTCCAAGTCAAAGATAGATAACCAAATTAACAAATCATGATATCTAGTAAAGAATCTACTCCACGTGAAGTTAAATGAAGCCAATTCACACCTCTTAGAGAAATTCTTTCTAGTGTCATTCACTAATTAGTGAGTGTTAATATGACCACCTATCCACTCAAAAGAACTTTCGTAAAAGGAAACCAAAAATATCACCATGTCAATGGCCATCAAAGATATTATTGTTAAAATATCTATCACTACATCCAAGATTTACTTGACAACATAGACATTAAATTTGAAAACACCTCTGATAGGATAATGTCAAACCAAAAATTAGAATTTTTCCAAGACCCATTTCCAAAACATGATACGAATGACAAATAAAAAGATAAGGGTCAATCATCAAATAAGGTTGAGCTTGATTATGTCCTTTCATTGCTAGATATCATGCTTAACACCATGGATACCATCAAAACCAACACCACTAGCCTTTTTTAGCAACACTACAAATACAGAGGTTTGTACATCATCCATGAAACCTCAAACGTCCAATCCTAAGTCTACGGTTATTTCACAACATCCATCCAATGCAAAGTCTTCATATGTTTTGCATGAAATTATCAAATAATCAAAGAAGGAATCTCATGTAGGAGAATCACTCTGATCATGTAAATATGTCTTATAGTCTTCAAAGTTTGACTTGGTAGTGTGTTAATAAGTCTATGGGGTCATTTTAGTCGTCTAAAGGTGTTAGTGTGTGTCAAGTTCTTCCCAAATTCAAATTGTGAAATTCCCTCCAAAATTACAAATTTGAATTGTGGAGGATTTTTGGCTTGTCAAGGAATTTAAATGCACTTATGGGTCATTTATGGAGTGTCAAGTAGGTGTTAAGGTTGTTATAGGTGCTTTATGGGAGTCTAGGAGTCATAATGTTTGTTTAAGTGTTAGATTTTTTGAGTCCTATTCTAAGTTTTAATATTGTGCTTGAAGTAAATCATGTAATCAAGAATTCCTAGAATCTTCCATTCGGTTGTAACTTGAGTGAAGGGATATAAATACAAAATGTATCTGCTTTGGTTCATTCCATTCGAATGAGAATCAAGAGAGTAAACTCAAGAAGGATTGAAGAAGTTTTTGCATGGTATTTCTTATTTGCAAAAAAATGTTGAGATAGTTCTAATTATGTGTGTGCATGAGCATTGAAGATCATTTTCTTTATGCAATTCTTAGTAAAGGTACATGAATGTTGGATCAAGGATATTTTCTTTGTTTTTTATTGAAAGGGTAGATTTTACAATGCTTGAGAGTTTATTGCACTGTGATACTTCAGGAACTTCTAAAATTCATTGTGAAATCTATGAGAACAAATCAAGATCAGTGCTTTGAAGGGTAAGACTTGAACAAGGGAGGAAATATTGAGTTCAAGAAGTTTTTTTTTTTTTTTTGTAGACTTGGTGGAGTAATTAATTCATTGTTGGAGAGCATTTGTTAGCTATAGTTGGTTACTATCTTACAATTTTGTATATATAACTCAATATAATTGAATGAAAGTATACTCGTAGCTTGAATATCATAACAAAAGACATCTTAGAGAGTGTTAAGGTATTAATTCCTTGATTCAAAATGTTTGGTGGTGTGTTGTGGTTGATTTTCTAGTCATTTTGTTAGAACTTTGTAGCTTAATTACGGTTTTGAGCATTGTTAGCCCTCAAAAGGAAAGGTGAGAGCATATTTTATGGAAGCCTCATGGTTTATGATTTGGAGATGTTATATTATATAACCCAAAGTGTTAAGAAATACTCATAAACCTTAACAAAGAATAAACAACCATTATTTCATTTGAAAATACTATGAAGAGGCTCAAAACCCCTATTTTCAAGTAAGAGAGCAATGAGCTATTATACCATATTTGAAAATTGAATTCATTTCAGGCCCTACTGGTAAGATAGACATGTGGAGAAGGTAAATCTAGTTCTTAGGTACAAATTTCAAGTCTTGAAACTAAATTTTATTCATTTTATTGTCAAATGTCTCTTACTAGGTTTGTAGGAAACCATGCCTAGGGTTTAGTGAGGGTTTGGAATTTCAAGGTCTTAAGAGAGGAATTAGGTTATGAAAATTTGAATATATGACCTTTTCATCTTACTTTCACTATTTTTGGTGATTACTAGGCTTCATATTTTCTAGTTTTACTACAATTTATGATTAGCTAGTGTCTCGGATATGTCGACATGTATGGAGACCTAATTTATAACTCAAAACAAAGGATTTGAATGAAATTTTATGAAATAATTAATAATGAATTTTTTTAAAGAGAACAATGATCCCAATGTTTATTTCAAATAGGTCTTAGTTTGTAAAAATATCCATCGATTCCAAAGTTAAAGGAGAAAAACAACATTGGTGAGGGCTAGTATGGGCTTAAGCTAGTAAGGAAGGAATATGTGAAGAAAGGTGGTCTATAAAAGGAATTGAACCAAAAAAATTTGCATAAACCTCAAAGAGGTTATTTGGTGCTAGGAAATGTGCATGGATTGTTCTAGAAGTAGTATATTGTTCTAACCACCAATTGTTCTACTTTCTATTAGAAAATGATAGAGATAGCTAGTGAATGAATTATGCTTATGCTTAGAATCCACAATTGGAAAAAGGAAAGAATTTAAGCTCATAAACACCAACAAATTTTATCTTGGAAACCTCCAGGAGGAAAAACTAGTCGGAAGGGAAATTTCTCTTTCTTCCCACTTTTATTGGCCAATTCAAAATAACAAGTACAAAATTTACAATAAGTATGAAAGAGAAGTAGATAATATCTCACACTTCCTCCCAAATACTTGTTTGCTCTGTCTCAACACTCCTTTCTTCTACAAAACACAATTCCAGCACTAAGAACTTCTTGCTCACTTGCTTTCATGCTTCGATGATCCTATTCTCTTCTACAAACATGTATTTATAGCCTTTCCCATGTCCTCCCATGCACTGGAGAATGGGAAAGGTCATGGAGGAGAAGAGACATGACAACAACCTTCCAAATTATGGGTTGTTCATTTCATATTTTTGTTTTTCTATCTGAAAGAGCCAGGACCACCACCCCAATGCAATGCAATGTGGGTGGTCCGGTCCCAGGGACCACCACCTAGTTGGGCGGCGGTTCTATAACCACCGCTCTACATAGAGTGGTGGTCTTGTTACTAAAAATATATAAACCTCATGTTTCATTTTTTTTCCTTCTTCGTGTTGATTGTTTTGATGAAGTAGATTCATTTTGGATCCCTATGGATCACACCTCCTACTTTAGGAGGCTTTTGGTCCCACAAAATCTTAGTGGGGGAGTAGATGAGGAAATAATTCCCTCACTTGCTCCTTTGAGTACCACCGGGCCTGCCTTGGTGTCTTTCCTTTCAGTCCAATCTACCAAGACTCTGCGGACCTCTCCTAGTCTCTCTGACCTTCTTTGTAGCACTACATCCTCCTCCAATTCACCTCGTGAGTCCAAGACAATCCTCAATGGAAGGTAGCAATTGTAGTCCTTCATCTTCATCTAGCATGGATGGCTCATATAGGTGCAAGTTCTCACAGTTTACTACAGTACATCCTCATAAATGGTGGCAAGTCAAGTCAAAAAGCATTTTCTCCAACTTTGCTCCAATATGGTGAAGGGCCCATATCGTAGTGGCTTGAGTTTCCATGCTTGACCTTGTAATCTCTCCTTGCTCAAGTAAATCCAAACTCTATCTCCAACATGTAACTTATGTTCTCTCCTATGTTGATCATGCCTAGCTTTGTACTTGGCTTGAGATTTCTCTAGTTGTTCTTTGACTTTGAGATGGATTTTCTAGGATCCTCTCAATGAATTTGTTTTCTCTAGTCACCTCTTGTGTCTCATGTCTCCTCCTCATCCTGCTTCCCAACTACTATGTCCAGTGGATTTGTAGGTAGATATCCCAAGCATGCTTCAAATGGTGACTTCATAGTGGATGTGTGTACTACCCGGTTATAGGAATGTTGAATGTAGGCTAAGGACTCATCCCAAGTCCTTGGATATTTGTTATTATACCCTCTTGATCAATTGTACCAAAGTCTTGTTTACCACCTCTATCTATCCATCTATCTATGGATGGAAAGTTGTGCTCCTCTGTAACTTGGTATCCATCTTGTCCCACAAAGTAGTCCAAAACTTCCCCAAGAACCTGGAATCCTATCGTCAGAAACAATAGACTTTGGCAAACCAAAATGCACCCATACATTAGCAAAGAAAATATATTTTGCCTCATGTGCTTTTACTGTCTTTTTACATGCCATAAGAATACACATCTTACTTGAATCTATCAACAACAACATATAGATAGTCATGGCCATGTTTAGACATAGGTAATCCTCCTACAAAATCCATAGAAATGTCCTCCCACGGATGAGTAGGTACTTGGAAAAGGCATATACAAACCCTCCTTCCTAGTCTTAGGCTTGCTTAGTACAACAAAGTTTACATCCACGTATAAATTTTGATACTTCTTCTTGCATATTGGGCCAATACACGTACCTTTGCAAGTGGGCTAGGGTCTTACCAACACCAAAATGTCCCACTACTTTTGAGGTATGTGCTTCCCTCATCAATAGAATTCTTTCTTCTTTTGGCACACAAAGCTTCCCCCATCGGTAGAGCAGCCCATCCTTGAGATAACAATCTTCAATCCCTATCCTTTCAGCCCCTTGGGACTACAACTACTGAAATGTCACCCCAGTCTTTGTCTGGGCATATGCCTCTCTGTAAGCTTCCTTCGTGAAGGGCTCGATCTGAGAGATAGTGGCCAAACAGAAAACTTCTCTATGTGGGTGGCCTAGACAACATGTCTGCCACCAAGTTTGTACTACCCTTCTTGTATTTGATCACCAGATGGAACTGTTGAAGGAACCCCATCCATTTGTAGTGCCTTGCCTATTGTAATTTAGACTTGTGCTTGCAAATACTTGGAGAGGTTTGTGGTCAGTGTGCACAATAGTTTCTTTACCCAACAAATAATGCTTCCATTTTTAATTTCTGAACTAGTGCATACATTTCCTTATCATATATTGAATATCCTTTAACTGCTTGAAGTGAAAGTTTCATAATGATAACATACGGGTTTACCTCCTTGAAGCAACACTACTGCCCATGGCGTAATCATTGGCATCTGTCTCTACTTCAAAAGGCTGCTTGCAAATTAGGAAGAGCAAGTACTTGGAGCATGACTAATCTTGTATTTCAATAACTCAAAGGATTTTCTTGTTCTTTACCCCAGTCAAAACCCTTACTCTTTGTGGCCACTTGTGTGTAGAGGTGTTGCAATCATGGAGAAGCCCAGAATGAACTTCCACATGTATTGTACTACTCCTCCCAAAAACTCCTAGTCTTTGTGGCTCCTGTTGGTGTTGGCCAATTAGTGATGGCTTCCACCTTCTTTGGATCCACTCGTAGCTCTCCTCCTCCAACCACATGCCCAAGATAGACAAGTGATTGTTTGGAAAATTCACATTTCTTCATATTACAAAGTAGTTGTTTCTCCTTGAGAACTTGCAAGACTTGTTGTAAATGAGTTAGATGTTCTTCCCATGTGGCACTAAAAATCAAATATCATCTAGATATACAATGACACATGAATCTATGAAATCCCACAATACATCATTCATCAATCTCATAAATGTAGCGGGTGCATTGCATAACCCAAAAGGAAGTACTAACCATTCATACAAACCTTGTTTTGTTTTGAAGGTAGTCTTCCATATATCCTCCTCCTTCATTCTACTTGGTGATAACTAGACTTGAGATCCAACTTCATGAAGAATTTGGCATGTTGAAGCTGGTCCAAGAGATCATCTATGCGGGAAGTGGATATCTGTTCTTTATGGTGATCTTGTTCAAAGTGCGGTAGTCGATGCACATTCTCCAAGAACCATCCTTCTTTGGCACCATCACAATAGGTGAACCACATGGTGAGGTGCTCAGACATATCACCCCTTGGTCTAGTAGTTCCTAGAGTTGTTTCTTTACTTCAGTACTCTCAAGCAAGGATTTCCTATACAACCCGATGTTTGGTAGAGGGGACTCTGACAATAGCTGAATCTCATGCTCTACTTCTCCATTTTGGTGGTAACCCACTTTGGGAGCCTGAAAACTTCTTAAAAAGATTGAATAATACTATCCAAATCATGCTTTCCTTGTTAGAAATCTCTAAAACTTCTACCCCATCTTGTTTATCCTTTAACAAAAGTAAACAAAATTGATTATGATTTTCTGAATAAGTCATTTTTCTTGGTTAGCACTCACCATAGTAACCCATGTCTTACGTTGGTGTGCCCAGGATGTTGTAGTTGATCCCATCCTTGACCCATCTATATCCGGTTTTCCCTTCTCATAAATATAGCATCCTTGATATACAAGTAAGGACTCCCAAATACAACATCAAAAGCATCAAGTGGAATAACGTCATCTTCCAAAACATCAATATACTGGGAATTTATCCCAAACTTGACCTTACATCTTCTTGTTACCTAAATTTCAACACCCTTCTTCACCCAACCAAAGGATAAGGGTGTGGATGCTCGTAAGTCTCAAGACCAAGCTTCTTTACAACTTGCTTCAGAAATCAAGTTAGACTGAGAACCGGTATCCACCAAAGCATTTACCTTAGTTCTCTTGATCTGGATTTTGATCTGGAATAGTCTACTCATCTCCTCTTCTGGTTGTCCATGTTGGTGGCCATGCATCCAAGCCTTTCATCTACATCAGAGTCATCTTTGATTTCCACCTCCCCTTCTATTTTACAGTTGTCATGGACTTCTTTGAGTCCTTGGTTTGGTTCTTCGGATGTAACTCCGGATGTAACTTCCAACATGTAGCATCAGTATGACCATTAATATCACAGTTCTTGCAAAAATTCTTGGGATCTTTACAAGTATTTAAAGTAGTGGCAACTTGTTTACCTTTCCCTTTCCACTTACCCTTGTTACTTGTTTTCCCATACTCTTTTTTCTTGATTTTTTGTTGACTTGCTTTTCCCTTGGCTCTACTTCTCCTTGCTTCTTTTCATCATCTATGTAGTATGCTTGCACACACACCTCGTTGAGATCTTTGGGCTTGGTGGAGATGAATTTTCTTCGAAGGTGAGTGTGAAGTCCTCCCAAGTACTTAGTCAAAATATCCTCATCCTCCAAGTCCATGTTTAGCAACATGGCCTGCCTCCAAAACTCCATAGTATAGTCCTGCACACTTTGACCACTAGCCTTGTCTAAAATACGCCATTTAATCATTTGGTCAGTCTTGTGGCCAATAGGATAGAAGTTAGCTCTAAGTAATTCTTTAAATTCTTGCCAAGATTTCACAATAGGACACTTCTTCTTTTCACAAGTGGTTAGATGGGTTTCCCACCAAACCGAGCATGTCCCTCCATTTTGAGACATGTGCAAAGGTGATCCTCTGTGCCTCAGTGACATTATGGATGCTAAAGTAGACTTCTAACTATTTTAACCATTTATCAAGCAACTCCACATCTACTTGTCCTTCAAAGCTTTTAATATCAACTTTCATCTCAACTTTAAAAGGAGTATGATCAGATTTTACCTTTTCTCTTGTGTTTGAAGTCTCTTCTTCATGCTCTTCCCCATAACTTTCCTCATGGTGGCTCCTTCCTATGCCAAAATTTTCAGCTAAGCCCCAACCACTTGAGTCCATGGAGTCTTGTTTGATAGAAGTTGTCTTCTGTAAATTCAGCAAGCTCTTCTTGCCTTCTAAACATCCTATCCATCATGGTCTCCAACATCTCGATTCTACGGACCAAGTTCTCTTCCTCCATTTGTCCCCAATTCTCTGTTTCCACTTCTTTGTAGAAATTTCTGGATCGCAAGGTAAAGCCTCTTCACCTTTAGATCTCATCACTTTGTCATACAAATCCAAGAACAAATACCACAGTCCTAGATAATTGTTAGCTCTTGATACCAAAATGATTTGTAAACTCTTCAACTTTGGAATTATCCACAAAACACAAATAAATGTTGTTGTTCTACTTTCTATTAGAAAATGACAGAGATAGCTAGTGAATGAATTATGCTTATGCTTAGAATCCACAATTGCAGGAAAGGAAAGAATTTAAGCTCATAAACACCAACAAATTTTATCTTGGAAACCTCCAGAGGAGGAAAAACCAGTCGGGAAGGGAAATTTCTCTTTCTTCCCACTTTTATTGGCCAATTCAAAATAACAAGTACATAAATTTACAATAAGTATGAAAGAGAAGTAGATAATATCTCACACTTCCTCCCAAATACTTGCTTGCTCTGTCTCAACACTCCTTTCTTCTACAAAACACAATTCCAGCACTAAGAACTTCTTGCTCACTTGCTTTCATGCTTCGATGATCCTATTCTCTTCTACAAACATGTATTTATAGCCTCTCCCATGTCCTCCCATGTGCACTTTGGAGAGGATGGGAAAAGTCATGGAGGAGAAGAGACATGAACAACCTTCAAATTCTAGGTTGTTCGTTTCATTTTTTTTTTTCATCTGAAAGAGCCAAGGGACGCCACCCAATGCCAGTGCACCAAGGCGGTCCCAGGACCGACGCCCTAGTTGGGCGGTAGTTACAGTAACTACTACTCTACACAGAGTGGTGGTCTTTTACTAATCCTAATTATGACGAAGATAATAGAGAAATGAGTGATTTCATGTTAGAGAAACTCAAAACTATTGAAAATTTGTTCAATTCACATGTTTAAGAAAAGGAAAATAGTTTGAATGAGATTATCACAGTCAAAAAGAGATGGTATAATAGGAGCAAGAGGATTAAGAGTTATCGAAGAGGCCTTAGATATGTTTTTACATCTTAATGACAACAAGAAAGATGTGGTGCACAATAAAGCACTTAAAAATAAGGTGAAAATAAGTTCAAAGAAGAGAAGAGAGTATTTGAACATGTAGTAGTAACAAGGGGTGAGCATCAGGTTTGTGAAGAGATAGTGAATACCTTAAGACAAGATAAGGTCAAGAGAGAGAAGGTTGATATAGTGGAACCAGAAAGAAGTGAGACAAAGAGTAAAGAAGCACATAGTGAAGTGCTTATGGACCAAAAGAAAGGTCTAATGAATGATGAGTCAGCAAATGAATTTGAAAGAGGTGATGAGGAAAATGAGGAAGAGGAAGACACATTGAACAAGCTGTGTGAATAATCCATGAGTGAAGAAGAGAAAGAGAAGGACATGAAGAAGATGTAAGATGCCTTCAATTCTCCTAATTTTGAACCTAACATTGTTTTGAGTTTTGAGTTTTGACTTTTCAAGTTCAAGTAACTTGAATGAAGGTATGAATGATTTTACAGGATTCATAAATAATTTACAATAGGAAAGACGAATTGAAGGAAATTTATAAAGGGAAGAGAGAAAAAATATGGAAAATAAGGATTTGGAGATCACAAAATAGAAGAAGACCAAATTAAGCTCTTATGAGCACAAGAAATGAGTAAGAAAAAGAAAATTTTAGATTGTGAAGCAGAGATATGAATCAATCATATGTTGAAAAAGGTAAAAAAATCTTGAAAGATGGAGGAAAGCAATCCAAGAAGACAACATAAAAATCAAAAGGAAAGGAAGCATGAGGTGGAAATGGAGGAAAGATGGATAATAATCAATGTTTTAAATTGAATACCTCCTTGAGAGAGGTGCATATAGGTATGACAACCGAGATAGAGGAAAATAGTCAAGAGAAGATAATTACTTCAAGAAAATCTAGTGTATTTCAATTTCAAGAATGAGATGGAATATGAAAAGGATAATTTGGCATTTTTAAATGAAGAAGATAAAATCCATGTGAATAAGAATCAAAGGTACATGCTCAAGTACAAGGTGGAGAAAATAAAAAACCAGCCTTAAAACCATCATTCTACTCAAGTACATGATCAATCTAGGAACAAAGAATCAAGTGAGGAGCATGAAGGAGATAATGAAGGCATGGTATGCAGTCAAGGTCCATCTCAAGAAGATCATCATATATTGGAAACAAAGAAAGAAGAATAAGAAGAGATAGCACAATACAAGTTAAGGGGAAACTTTATCTTTCCTTGGGAGTATGATGCAAGAGCATCATTCCAATCATGTAAATATGTCTGATAGTCTTCAAATTTCAGCTTTTCAATGTGTTAATAGGTCTGAGGGGTAATTTTAGTCATCTAAAGGTGTTAGTGTGTGTCAAGTTCTTCCCAAATTCAAATTATGAAATTTCCTTCCAAAACTACAAATTTGAGTTTACGAGGATTTTTTGGCTTTATTAGGAGTTTAAATGCACTTATGGGTGATTTATGGAGTGTCCTATAGGGTTTAAGATTGTAATAGGTGTTATTGGAGTCTACGAGTCATAATTTGTGTTTAAGTGTTAAAATATTAGAGTCCTATTATAAGTTTTAATATTGTATTTAAAGTAAATTAGGTAATACATAAGTCCTATAAGCTTCCATTTGGTTGGAAACTGAGTGAAGGGATGTAAATACAAAAAAGTAACTGATTTGGATCTTTCCATTCCAATTAAAATCAAGAGAGTAACTCAAAGAAGGATTAAAGAAGTTTTTGCATGGTATTTCTTGTTTGTAAACAAGCTAAGATAGTTATAATTATGTGTGTTTATGAGCATTGAATATAATTTTCTTGATGCAATTCTTAGTAAATGTACATGCATGTTGGATTGAGAAGATTTTCTTTGTTTGTTGATTGAAAGGATGGATTTTACAATACTCGAGAGTTTATTGCTTATGATAATTCAAGGGACTTTTGAGATTTATTGTGAAATTTATGAGAACAAAGCAAGATCAATGTTTTGAAGGGTAAGCCTGACCAAGGAGGAAAGATTGAGTTTAAGAATATTTGTGATCTTTGTTCTTAGACTTGGTGGAGTAATTAATTCACTGTTGGAGAGAATTTGTTTGCTATAGTTGGTTAATATCTTGCAATTATGTGTATATAACTTGATATAATTGAATGCAAGTATACTCATAGCCTTAAATATCATAAAAAATACCTCTAAGAGAGTAATAAGGTACTAATTCCTTAATTAAAAAAAAATTTTTTGGTGTGTTTTGGTTGATTTTCTAGTCATTTTGTTATAACTTTGTAGCTTAATTACAAGGTGTGAGCATTGTTAGGCCTTAAAAGGAAAGTTGAGAGCATAATCAAAGAAAGACTCATGGTTTATGATTTGGAGATGTTAGATTGTATAACCCATACCTTAAGAAATCTTCATAACCATTAATAAAGAAGAAACAATCATTATTTCATTTGAAAATATTGTGAAGAGGCTCAAAACCCGTGTTTTCAAGGGTAGAGCAGTTGAGCTATTATACCATCTTTGAAGTTTGAAGTAATGTAAATCCATACTAGTAAGATAAACATGTGGAGAAGTTAAAACCAGTTATTAGGTACAAATTTGAAGCCTTGAAATGAAATTTTATTCATTTTATTGTTAAATGTCTCCTACTAGGTTTGCAGTAATCCATGCCTAGGGTTTAATGAGGGTTTGGAATTTCAAGGTCTCAAGAGAGGAATTAGGTGATGAAAATTGGAATATATGACCTTTGCATCTTACTTTCACTATTTTTTACTGCAAGGCTTAATCCTTTCTAGTTTTACTACATTTTATGATAGTTAGTATCTCGACTGCATACATTCTATGGAGACCTAATTTGCAACTCAAAACAGAGGATTTGAATGAAATTTTATGAAGGAATTTATAATTTTGTACAAAGAAGTATGATCCCAATGGGTGTTTAAATTTTTTATTATTTTTTCAAAATATCCATTGAGTCCAAAGTTCAAGGATAAAAACAACATTGGCAAAGACTAGTGGGGGCTTAAGTTAGTAAGCAAGAAATAAGTGAAGAAAGGTGGTATAACAAAGGAATTGAACCAAGAAACTTTGCATACATGTCAAGGAGGTTAATGGGTGTTAGGAAATGTGCTTTGTGTATTTTTGGTAGTAGTATACTTTTCTAACCACCAACCTACCAAAGTGGCATTTGCTTAAGAAGCCTTGAGAAGGCGATTGCATGAAGGTAAGAAGGTTGAGTATTTTGTTTGATTTGTATTCATTGGATGATTGTTTTGGCAAGATATAAGGGTTGTTAACATGTTGTAATATTTTCATGGGCCAATTTGGGTTTCAGGACTAAGTCATTGCATGATTTGAGTGTTCTAGACTTGAGAAAAATCCTAGTTTGAAGGTCTAAAAGTTTGATTTGAGTTTTGTGATCATTCTAACCTTGGTGATAGATTGCAAGTGATTTAGGCTCTACATCAACATCTACGCAAATCCCTCTCATGTGTATAACCAAAATAACACATACATTTTAATACATCCTTACACATACACCCCACAATATGTGTGTTCCTAAGGGTATTAATACACAACCATTTCAAGATTTAATTGTGAATCTTTCATAAAATAATTTGACCATATCATTTGTTACTCATGGCCTTTTGAAATATAACATCATAAACTTCAATTCCTTATACTTTGAATTTTTCATCACTAATCATAAAATTAAAAACTTGTGTTTGTCAACAACGAAGCAACATTGAATATTTACTCTACAACCAAAAACATCTCATTACATTCATTCATGCATCTTATTCAAAAACCAAAAGAAATCATATCATAATTCATTCATCACATAATTCTCATCATTTTTCTATCATCATCCACTCAAAAACATATCCTTTCTAATCACTCTTGAATCATAAGTATTCTCCTTCTTCCTATTAAGTGGTTGTCCATGGATTTCCTACATCACCCATCCTCTTAAGGGGGCACTCCTTAGCACAACCCATACCTGTTGGGAAATCCAAATGCTTCACTAGGGGAAAAAATTGTCTACCACACTTCTTTATCATTTTTTCACCGATCTGCATGCGTCTACAATCTTTGAAGCGTTATTATTTCATAATAACACTTTAAAAGGGGGGAGATGTAGACATCCTAAATTATCGCATTACACATCCTAAACCTTAGAAATCATCATATGATTACTTCATAGTACATTATGATCATTTTTACCACTTTTGATATATTCCACTATTTTACGACATTTAATGGCATTTTACGACATTGTTCCACAACTCCCCTAATCATTCCTATCACTCACACATAGGTCTTGAATTATTAAATATTCATGTTATGAACCTTGTTACATTCATATCTCATTCCTAGGATTAATTAATTAATCTTATCACTCTTATTATTCATCCCCTATCCCATTAGTTAATTTTATTAGCTAATTTAATATCAACTTAATTAAATAAATCCTACATTATCCATTTCCACCTCACCTCTTATCCACTTTCACTTCACTAATTAACATCTCAAGTTAACTATAGAAAAACAAATCAATTAAATATTAAATCATTAAATATATGTAAGAGGAAAAATTTAGATTAAATCAAATCATGCATTTGAGTTAACTAAACATATCCCATAAAGCATGAAATTCCAAAATTAAAGCAAATATCTCCAAGATAAAATTCACGTCTTTTTTTGGGTGAATAAAACAAAAGACATGGAATTAATATTTAATTCTAAATATACAAAAGCATGTGCAAACTTTTCCAACTCAAAAAAAAAAAAAACACAACCATGCAAGCTAAAAACATCAATTCAACTCCTCAATCAAGTTAAAAAGTCAACTAATATCTTCAATCATGATTCATTTAACTTTAGATTAGACAAGTTAATCACACAAATTAAGGATTTGGGATTATATTCCCTCATCTATAAATAATCACTCATTCTTCTCCAATTATCATCTTTGGAAGCTTTAAAATTTGCATCATTATTGTGTTGGATTATCATTCAATCTCACATGTCGTTATGTTGTCCAATTGATCACAAATCTACAATCAAATCACTCATTCAATATTTTACTTGTAGCTGAATTCTACTTCCATTCATAGCATATTTAGGGCATCCACAAACAAATTTGATCAAGATATTCAACAAGCTTGGAGCTTCATTCCAAACTTCAACAATATCATCTAAGGTTGCAAGGAGATACGAAGGAAGGATTTGGTTTGCTTTTATTTTCTTTGTTTCTTTTCTTTTGTAGTATTTATTTGTATACACAACTAAAGACAGAAGCAATTTTTCCCCTATGTGTGTGTGCAAAGTGAGGTTCGTGTTTTGAACCACTCCCTTAACAATCAAACTAAACCTAAAAATAGAGTGTGTCATTGGGAAACGAGGGAAATAACATGAGAATTATTGATTGATCATAAATAGAAGTGGCTCAAGAAGGTATGGAGGCCTAATCTAAAAAATTGTTAAGTTGGTATAACAACTATACAAACAAATAAAATGACATCCAAGAATATAATATGGTTAATAATAATAATACAACAATATAAAAATAAAATAAATAACCTATGGTAACTTGTAAAATGTTTAATTATCCTATACAATGTTATGATCCTGGTGTGTAGATTCAATAATGCCTCAAGGTGTTGGTGTAATGGTTCATTACATTTGGTATCGTGAGTGACCACCGAGGTTTGATTCTTGAGATGAGTGGATATATCGACATTACGCTTTTCACTCGGGACTCATATAGGGTTGGGTGTGATCCTACTATACAGGTGAAAATCTTGCATAGAGTTTGGGCTATGGAACGTGGTGTGATGTTATGATCCTAGTGTGTGGATTCAATAATGCCTCAAGGTTTTGGTGTGCATACCGAATCGTTACATACAAAGGTATTTTACAAAAAAATATCCCTTAATTTTGCATGGTCTCAAGTGAATAAGATAGAAATTATCTGAATGATTCAAATTTATTCTATGTAAGTGACTTTGTGAAGAAATTTGCATGCTATTGACCGGTTGGGAAAAGTTAAAGTTGAATTTTATGTTATATAACATATTCATGAATGAAATGTGCATATACATGAATGTGCTTCATCCTTTCATGAAACACTATATTGCAAAATAGTTTTAGAACACCTTCGTTGTCAACATACAAGATGGTAGGTTTTTCCTATAATAGTATAATTCCCTCAAGTATGTGATGAAGCCATATTACTTGACATACATCTCCTATTGTAGTGCAACATTCAACTTCTATGGAAGATAAAGAAAAAAATTGTTTCTTACTTCTCCATGATATTGACCAAATCCCAAAATAATACATATCCGAGAAATGGATTTGATGTCTTCAATGTTACATGCATGATAGGATTTTGAATGTCTTGTCAAGAAGAAATGATCATTCTTCTTGTATTCTAGGACAAAATCTATAGTCCCTCTAATATACCTCAAGATTTTCTTTGTTAGTTTCCAATGAAAAACTATTGGTTCTCGCATGAACTATGAAACATGGCTAATCAGTATAGCTAATTTTTGGCCTAGTATAATTCATGTAAATAAAAATTCATGTTATAATTTTCGATAAATAGTTACATTTACCTATGGTGATGGATATGTATGAGACGACTAAAGTCTTGTCTCCATAGGTGTGTAATCAGAATACAGTCCATCATCTAAAACTTCTCAAGCATAGTCTTGGCATATTCATATTTAAACTAAGATACAAAAATGTCATTCTACTTATGTTATACTTCCAAGATAAAACATTAGTTCATTAGCTAGATATATCTCATGTCAAACGATTGATTAAGATCTTTCTTCATTACATCAATCATCTTCACTGAACTGCTAGTGATTACCAGATCGTCAACATAAACAACAATAATTACAATCTCCCCCTTGATTTTTGAGGTAGAAAGTGGGATCATAAGGATTCCTCTAGAATCCACGCTGAATGATATGCTCATCAATTTTGATAAACCAAGCTCGGGGATCATGTTTAAGAACATAAATGATTTGAGTAGTTTACATACCTTTTCTTGTTTTCAAGGTACAAAAAAACTTCTGGTTGAGTCATTTAGACCACATCCTACAAGTATCCATTGTGAAAGGTGTTTTTTATGTTCATTTGGTGGAATATCCACCCAAATTTTATAGCCAAGTAAAAATCATTATGATGGTTTTGATCTTAACTGTGGGAAAAAAGTCTCCTCATAGTCAATGTCTTCCTTCTCAGAATATTCCTTTGCTACCAATCTTGCCTTATACTTTTTAGTAGTCCCATATATTTGGTACTTTTTTTTAAGATCCACCTACATCTAATGGGTTGCTTCCCGATGGAATATTAACAATTTTCCATGTGTTATTTTTCATTACTTGATCGATATTCATCCTTGTTGGTGATAAAAATTGTCGCTATGGAAAATTAGGTGTCTCCACCAACGTTCATAGGGCTACACCCCTATGCATTGAATGATGTAGTTCCCATTATTAAATTCAAACTAATCTAATCCTATCTACCGTTGTGGGTTGGCCCAGAAGTCCGGGGATCACACAGGGACACTCCACTGAACATTTGGTAAGATGCTTATATGGGGTACAAGGGAGGAAATTACAGCAATGTATGGAGAAGGAGGGAAATTTTGAAAGGAAAGTTATTACCATGAGTAGTAAAATTATAGATTTCACACCCAATAACCAGAGTAGTTCAATCATTCAATATAGAGGAAAGCAACAATGAAGCTATCTACTAAGAAGAACAAACCAAACACAAAGTTCTTAGATTTTTTATTAAAGATACAAAGCTCTTTTGGGATCAATATGCTTACAAAGTGCATAAGAGATAAATAGAGGAAATATAAGGAAAGGGAAAATAGAATAAATTTAGACTTTATTTCATGTACATTGACACAAATTCCAACAACTACAATCCGCAATTGCTACAGAGGGGATATTCTCAAAATTTTGGATTCATTGGAATGAAGAGGCCATACCAATTTATAGAAATGTCAATTGTCATCTCACCTCCCTCACATGACTCTTCGCTTTCCATATTCCACTTGTGACCTTTCATTTTCCATTAGAAAAGACAAATTAAGTATTTCTCTTATAATTTTGAGAAAATACTTTTACAATTTTAAAATAGGTCACTTAAGTGAATAGGACAAAATACAATGATGAAGCCCAATGAAGAATTAGAAAGGAGAGAGAAGAAAGAGGGAGAAAGAGAGAAATAGAGAGGGGATGAAGGAATTCCACTCTTCATGACAACCCAATTGAATTCAATTTCTGCAATGAATCATGAACTTTGAGTGAAGTACTCTAACATTGATGATCCTCCACACTGATGAATATTTCTCTTCCGAACACCTTTGAATGATTTTCCTCTTGTCGATGGTGATTCATTATTTCCTCTTTGTATAATACACAGATACCCTGAATTTGAGTGTTTAAAAACACTATTGAAATGTAATCCTGATGACCATGGGTGTTACTCACGAAGGTCTACTTTGAAGAAGCTAAGAATAGAAACCGAACCCTATGATGACTCTTTACAAAGGTGCCATTTCCTTATTTATGAATATTATTCCATGGAAAAATATATTTTTTTGTACACACCGATCAAGCGAAAGTGATGATGAAAAATACGATGATTACACCCTTTTTGAATGGAGAATGACCATTCAACATGAAACAACACCATTCTTGTGATATTCTCTCATTGCCATGCATGTGAGATATTTATTTGGGAAATTCAAGGCACCGGGTAAACTAGATGTTTGCAAAAATGGCATGTTGATTCGTTTGTCGGTTTGTGAGATACGAATGAATCTTCTTCACAGACTTCGGGGTTTCTTCAGGCAAAAATATTCATTTTTCGTTCATTTAAAAATCAGATTTCTTCATGATTTTTTCTATCTCAGATCATGGAAGCATAGAATATGTTTTTGGAGGATGAAAATGGAAAATTTATATCCTATAAAATTTTGGCAAAAATTCCAACAAAATACATACGAAGAGTGTGGGGGTGAGAATGCAAAAATGGCTAAGTATTTTGGTATTTATAGCTTGAAATGTGAAGGGAAAGGGTGGGACACAATTTTTTCACCTCAATTCCCTTCAAAAAGGTGAAATAGGGACATAAAAATGCACCTTTCCCTCATCATGACAAATGGCGGGTGTTGGTTTGTTGAGCAAGTTGGAAGAAGGGGCTAGAATGGACCACCTGGGGGCTGGGAGATGGTCACATGAGGATCCAGAAGGAAATAAAAGGGTGTGGAAAATTTTTATGTCCCAATTGTCCATTTTATTTGGGTACAATAGGTACAATAAAATTCACCTTTCTCCTAGCTTGACAAGTGGTGCACATGCAGGGTTAGGTGGAGGCACATGTCAAACTAGTCAAAGGGGCCAAATGGTGAGCGCCGAGTCATATAAGTGACCAAAAGGTTAAATGAGGGGAGGGTGAATTTTTTTGCACCTCATGTCCCTTTGGTAAGGTGAAATAGGGACATGAAAATGTGCCTCATCCCGGTGATGCCACGTTTCCCTTTGGAAAATTAACTAAGTACCGAAGGGCGCACCTTGAGAGTCAGCTTAGGAAGGTCATAACTTGAGCTCCCGGATGAGTTTTCAAGAACTTAAATTATATGATTTTTCATTAAAAATACCTTTTAAGAATAATGGTGAGGGTCACATGGCTTGATTATAACTGAAACATGCTCAAAATATCCTTTTTCTCGAGATTACTTGTTTTTCATGGAAAAAATGGTTTGGCCTGAAAAATGCATGGTGCTTGAAGATGATCCTTTTTCTCCACCATGTAGGGGATTGAAAGTTATTTTAAATGATATATTTTTTTGGATCTTAACTCATTTTGGAGCTCCCAAATCACTCCTTGAAGATCATGTACTTGTTATGGTGTGAGCTCCTTCAAGCCCAAAAACCCGCTTTCAGTGAGCCGACTCCTAAACCTCCAAAACTTTTAAAATTTTACCTAAATCAATTCCTTAATGTTCTTGGATCCTAGAAACACCTCCATGATTAAAATGAATAACTTTCACTGCTTTGGTGATGATGGAATTGGCTTAGAAAGGTTGATGAAATCCCTTTCTAGGTTTGTTGAAAACTTGCCTTGAAAATTGTTTCTCCAACATACTTGAATGATTTTTCTTTTCCTAAATCACCTAGGAGGAATGATGAATTCTATAGATGGACTATTGAATGATAATATTGGACTTGACATTGAGGGGTAGGTTGATCTAGTAGTGTCTGGAAAGGTATGACATAAAAAAATTACACTAGGGTATAGTTGCCCTATTTTTTAGGTGAATTTTTCCCATGCAAAAACATAGGACAACTAGATCTAGATTGGGGACATGTTCTAGATCAAGCACATCGAGGAAATGATGTTAAAATCCCATAATCTCAATTTTCTTCATGGATCAGTTCCTTATCCTATGGGATTTATGTAGTCATCGAGAAAGATATACTACACAAATTTCCTTATTGAACACACACACACACAAACAAAAAGAAGGGAAACATGCAAAAAGGGGAAACAAAACATAACAAAAAATGGAAATTATATACAGGAGGGAGGGATATCTATAGAGGTGGGAAAATAATATACACATACCCAGAAATGGGTTGGGAAAATTACATGCCATCATGGAATAATGGGCTGAAATGTGATCTTTGAAGCACAAAAACCATTATCTGATCAAACCATGCCCTTGTGATGGCTTTGCATGGATTAATAAGAATAATATTGATAATTATTCCATATTTATACTCATACTTGCACACGATAATGTTCTTTCATCCATTGAACAGTTCATTATCTTCTCCAAGCTCTTGTACCTTGAGGTTTTCACTTGATGCCCTATGATCATGAGACCTCGTTCTTCAATGTCTTCAAGAGTGGGAAAATTGATCTTTTGATGAAAACATTCACCATATTATTTGAAATGAAACATGGAGACATATGTTGAATCCATGAGGCCCTCTAAAGGAGTGCACATAAACTGACTTTCTTCCCATTCCATGGTTTCCCAAAACACCTCACTTTGTTGTTCTAAAAAAATCTTTCAAAAGTAGAGTCCATGTCACTTGGCCGAGGCCTTCACCGTTTTTGAGGACTTGATGTAGAAAGAAAACATGTTCAAGACACATCGGGGTTGAGGAATGGTGGGTGCAATCTGATTTTTAATTTCTTGAAAAGAGTCAAACACATTATCACACTATTGTCTAGAGAATTTTTCATCTATACCCATGTGCTCAAAGCTCATCTTGATATTATTCTCAAAATTACAACCCTCAATTTCCTCATAGAGGAATTCTTTACCCTCGAGCATATTTTTCCATATGAACTCTTGTTCCGTACCGATGGAGCGTTCCAAAGTAGTGGGAAGTAAATGATTTTGAACAAACTCCCAAGAATCTTACAGTTTTTCAATTCTTTTTGAGAAAAATTCTTCAATTCAAATCAGCTCAATATTTTCCCCACTTTCTTCTTCCATGGAAGATATGTTGTCTTCAAGATTGAGGAATTCCAAAGGAGCTTCGAGAACCTTCCTTTTTTTACACTCATGAACCTCTTCGCACGATGTGTAATAAAAATACATGCTTTCACCTTTTCTCTCACCAACCAAGGCATTAGGGAAGACATCAAGTTCATCCAATGGCTCCATATTAGCATAAAAAATTGGTGTGTTAAAAATAGGAGCACAAATTGACTCATGCCTATCTTGTATCTCCATATCCCAAGTCAAGACTTCAAGACTTTGAGTTGAGGATATCTAGTTTATTTTGTAGCCTTCAGGATGTCATGCATGATGAATCTTCCAATATTTCCATACTACGCATATTCATCCTTATGAGAATAATTTATTTGTTCCAGTGGACATGTTTGAAAATTTGATCCATACGCACCATGATTCATTTTAAATATCCTATTTCACCTCTTCCATACTTTATGTTTCCCAAGATTCAATTTATTACAAGAACAAGCACACTTGATTCACGACACCTTTTGACAAGGAGAATAGGTCCATGCTTTCTGGGAAGGGAACTCATTTAAGATCAAAATCCATATCATCCTCTTGATGGGAAGCATAGGACCATGTTGGCTCAGCAAGATGGCAAAAAATTTCAACTCTAACTTGATCATCCATTATTGAATCTTCATGCTCATATGGAAAATGAAATATTTCATATTTACTAGATGATGATCATGGAGTTGATTCTTTGAGGAAGTTATGCTCAAGTTTCTCATTCTCCTTAGCTTCAAAAATGAAGTTTTCCTCTCCCATTTGTTCATCCATGATTGAATCGGGAATGGAATTTGATTCTTCAACCATATCCATTTCTTCATTCAACATTTCTTCATCACTTGAAGGATTAAAATAGGAAGGAAAATTATCCATGATCATCTTGAATTCATCCTCTTCATTCCATGATGTAAGACTGATTTCTAGTGCTTCTTCACATATCTCCATTCCATCATTAATTGAAAGATCAAAATTTGAAAGGAGATTATCCATGATTACCTCAAACTCGTCATCTTGTACTTCCTCATTGTTGGTGGAGTCTTTGGAAAGCATTAAATCATCTATCATGCAACAAGAATCTTCCTCTCTTAAATTCATCATTTCGTCAATGGGTCGTGCCTCAAGCCAAAATGAGTTGAATGACTGGTTCCACCTCCATGTCATTTTCATCATCTTCAAATGTTTTTCCTTGATTTTTAATGGAGGGTTCGAGGATGAGATATTATTTAGATCCTCCAAGAATATTTTGGGGATGAACACTTCGTAGTTGAAAATCATCAAGATCTTCTTGAGTCTCTTCATCCTTGACAATGTGAAGTGCTTCAAGGTGTTCATACCTTCTTTGCAGAGCTAAAACATACCTCCAAATTTCATGATAGGCTTCGGGTCAAAATTTCCTTCTATTATGCTCTTTGAATCCTTTCCACATATTCTCTTTTAAAATGTTCATTTCTTCATCACCATATGCAAGGAATTCATCTAAAGAGCAATAGAATTAAAAAAAAATGTTCATTTTATAGTGAGCTATGCGAAGTTGCAAAATTATTCTTTAGTGGATCTAGAATCGATCCTTGTCCATCATATTTCATAGTGCTGATTTGATTCTCATTAGAAGGCTCGAGGAAAAGATATTTTTCAATAGCATTCAAGAACCCTTAAGGGATGAACACCCTATATTATGAACAATCCTCGAGATCTTCCTCCATAAGAAAAATATCCGTCTTCCTCTTTTCTAGGGAGTGTTTAAAATTGTTTGTAAATCTCTTGCAAAGCTTCAACATACTCAAGAATGTCGAGGTAGATTTGGGGACTGGAATTTCCTTGCATAGTTCTTATGATTCTTTCCATATATTTAATTTTTAAGGCTTCCATTTCATCATTCCTATATGCGAGGAAATCATCCTAAGGGAGGGTGATGAAATACATGGCTCCGATATTTTCATTCAGTTGTGCACAATTGATAATATTACCTTTGGCATATTCTTGCACTTCGCATGTTATCTTGTATTTTATTTGAATCTTTTTCAATAGCTCCTACTTTCCTCTTCACCAAAGAAAGTTCTATTTTCTTTACTTTGTCTGATTGTAGGTTATTGCTTGAAGTGGGATATCATTTTGTTGTTCTTGAAATCTCTTCTTTGCAATAATTGGTTTGAAACCTAAGATGATCAATAATCTTCTTTTTTCATGTCACGATATTATTCTTCTTCTTTGATATTAATCATCATGGTACTTCACTCAAATATGGAAATTTCTTCATTTTAATGTGGGAAATGAACGTGACAGGATTTGTTTCTTGATGGAGTCGCCTTAAAAATGATTTTATTTTGAAATCCGATTTTTAGTATTTTGAATATATATATATATTTAATACTTTTTTTTTTTGGGTAGAGATATTTTTGGGTGTCCTTGGGAAAATATCTCCCTAGTAGAGTCACAAAAACTATTGGTGAGAAAATTTGTCACTATGGAATATTAGGTGTCTCCACCAACGTTCACAAGACTACACCCCTCTGCATTGAATGGTGCAGCTCCCATTATTGAATGAAAACTAATCTAATCCTATCCACCTTTGTGGGTTGGCTTAGAAGACCAAGGATCACACAGGGACACTCCACTAAACCTATGGCAAGATGTTTATATGGGGGTACAAGGGAGGAAATTACATCAATGTAGGGAGGAGGGAAATTAGGAAAGGAAATTTACTACCGTAGTAGGTCAATTGTAGATTTCATGCCCATTAAATAGATTAGTTCAATCATTCAATATATATGAAAACAACAATGAAGCTATCTATCTGAGAATAACCGATGACACAAAGTTTTTGGATTTATTTATCAAAGCTACAAATCTCTTTTGGGATCACTATGCTTACAAAGTGCATAAGAGAGAAATAGAGGAAATACAAGGAAAGGGAAAATAGAAGAAATGTAACCTTTATTTCATGTGCATTGACACAAAGTCCAACAATTACAATCCATAATTGCTACAAAGTGGAAATTCTTAAAATTTTGGACTCATTGGAATGGAGAGGCCATCCCAATTTATAGTAATGTAAATTATCCTCTCACCTCCCTCACATGAATCTTCATTTTCCATATTACACTTGTGACATTTCATTTTCCATTAGAAAGGAAAAATTAAGTATTTCAATCATAATTATGAGAAAATACTTTTACAATTTTAAAATAGGAAGCTTAAGTGAATAAGACAAAATACAATGATGAAGCCCAACGAAGAATTAGACATGAGCGAGAAGAAATAGAGAAAGAGGGAGGGGATGAAGGAATTTCACTCTTTACAATGACCCAATTGAATTCCATTGATGCAGTCATGAAATTTAAGTGAAGAAATCTACCACTGATGATCCTCCACACTGATGAAGATTTCTCTTACAAACATCTTTGAATGCTTTACCTCTTGCTAACGGTGATTCATGATTTCCTCTTTTTATGATACACAGAAACCCTAAATTTGAGTGTTTAAAAACACTATTGAAAATTACTCCCGATGACCGCGGGCGTTACTCACAGAGGTCTACTTTGAAGAAGCCGAGAATGGAAACCAACCCCGTGATGACTCTTTTCAACACTTTGTCGTTTTCTTGTTGATGAATATTTCTCCATGGAATGATACATTTTATTGTAAACACTTGAGTGGGCAAGTGATGAGTAATGATGATTACACCATTTAGTAAGTGTCAAATTTCACCTTTCTCAACCCTAACAAGTGAAGTTAGCTTTTGTGATTGGCCTTGTGTACACTTCTCACACCTAGAATTAAACGCTTCGTGATGACATACTAATAATGACAAGTTTCTAGTAGGAAAATTAATTTTCGATATGGGTTTTTGTTCTACAGTGTACCTCCAGAATTTCATGTTAAACCGGTTGCTAGATTGAGAGATTTTAAAATTATAAATTTTTGCCACAGGAAACTTAGGGTTTCTTCACTACAAAAATATGTGCCATGCATGCGAGATATTTCTTTGGTAAATTCAAGGTTCCTGGGAAACTATATGTTTGTAAAAAATGTCACATTGATTTGTTTTTTGGTCTCGTGAGATACGAACGAATCTTCTTTACAAACTTCAGGGTTTCTTCAGAAAAAATCTTCATTTTTGTTCGTTTAAAAACCAGATTTCTTTGTGATTTTTTCTCTCTTAGATCATGGAATCCTAGAAGATGTTTTTGAGGATGAAAATGGCAGATTTAGATCTTATAAAATTTCGACAAACGATTCTCGCATCATATAGAGTGTGCAAGGGTGAGAATGTAAAAATGGCTAAGTATTTTGGTATTTATAGCTTGGAATGTGAAGGGAAAGGGTGGGGCGAAATTTTTACATCTCATTTCCCTTTTGAATTTTTAATAGGGACATGAAAATTTTCCTTTCCCTCATCATGACAAATGGTGGGTGTTGGTTTGTTGAGCAAGTTGGAGGAAGGGGCTAAAATGGAGCACCTGGGGCCGAAAAATGGTCACATGAGGATCCAAAAGGAAAGCAAAGGGTGGGGAATTTTTTTCCCCATTATCCCTTTTATTTTGGGAAAATAGGTGCAAGAAAATTCACCTTACTCCTTTCTTAACAAGTGGTGCACATGCGGTGGTTATGTAGAGGAGCAAGTCAAACCAGCTTAAAGGGGCCAAAAGGTGAGCATCGGGTCATATGAGTGACCAAAAGGTTAAATGGGGGGAGGGCGAAATATTTTTCACCTCATGTCCCTTTGGTAAGGTGCAATATGGACATGAAAATGTGCCTCATCCTAGTGATGCCATGTGTCCCTTTGGAAAATTGACTAAGTACCAAAAAGTGCACCTTGAGAGCCGGCTTGGGAAGGTCATAAATTGTGCTCCTGGATGAGTTTTTGGGTGCTTCTGTTGGTCCAAAAATCATCAGTGGGAAGATCTATGGATAGATGAGCCAACAAAGTGTGCAGGCATATCCCCTCTATGAGACAAAGAAAGCAAAACTGGTTTATTGCTATTCTACCAAAGCAGGATCTCGTGCAAGTCTTACAAATATTTTGCCTTCGGGGGTTTGGGATCTCATCCCAAGGTAGAGTTAGTTCCGAAAAAAAATAGAAAGGAATGAAGGAAGGAAAGGAAGGAAGATGGATTTGAAGGGAGAAAAGAAATGAATTCCAAAGTAGAAAGGTCAGAGGGTTTATGTTTTGGGCTGGTAGTAAACAGAGCCAAACTTACTCACATAAAAAAACAAAGCAATACTAATAAACAAATGACAAAATCATAGGTGAATCCAACAGAATGAGCATGTAGATATAACTTAAGAAATATCTAACACATAACATAAGAATTCAGCACAAAGTCTCAATTTTGTATTAATATTTTATGTTACAAGAAAGCTCAAAGTCTTTCTCTCCTCACTCTATTTTTCATACAAATTTGCTCACACAGAATACTATAAGTATTCCAGTATTTATAGAAGGAGAAGAGGAAAGAAGACAAAAGCAAACCAACCACTTACAAAATATCTACAAAATATCTAAAAAGTCAACAGTTGACTTGGGCAAGTTTTTGGATGGCAGCATCCCATGGTGCAACATGGATGATGTCATCATGTATGCCAACATGCTTTTTAAATATTTTACAAAAACGATCAATAGATCCCAGGAAGAAACTACTCTTCAGTGTAAAAGGGCACACTTTTTTCAAAGATGTCGACAAGATAACTTCTCAGTGCCTTGGGGCACTTTTCAGCATGTCGATAGGAACTTCTCAGCGCCTTGGCGCACTTTTTAGCATGTCGATAGGAACTTCTCAGCGCCTTAGCACACTTTTTAGCATGTCGACAGGAACTTCTCAACACCTTGGGCATACTTTTCTTGATGTTGCCACAACAATTTTTGCGCCCAACTCAAAAAGACTGAAAAATGGCTAAGTCCTTAAAACTTGATTTTCGAAAGGGAATTTTGGGCTATTTCGAACGTTTTCAGACTTCCTTGGGGCCAAAACAAAATTTTGGGTATGGTTACCTGCAAATTTCCCTTATCAATTTTATAGGATAACAACTGGCTCTTTCTGGGGACTATCTTTGAGTGAAACTTAAGGGTAGAGAATCCCATATTTTCATGTGCCTATCCATTGGGTTACAGAGTCAAAAACAAGGGCGACAAAAGGAAAACACACAACCAACAAGAGCAAACACACGACAAAAAGAAAACACACAACTAAAGCAAATTGTACAAAGAAGAGAGCAAGATCTACTTCCTAAATATTTTGAGATGCTTTGCCCGCTATAGGGAAGCGGGAGCTCAGTTCCTGTCTAGATACGAGAGATAGAAGATATTCTCTCCATTGAGCTACTTGATCTTGAAAGGCCCTCTCCATAGAGAATCAAATTTTCCGTGCATGCCCTTTGGCTCTCTTCGCTTGTCCCACAAAAGGACAAGATCCCCACCTGAAAATCTCTCTAGCTTGGCCTTCTTATCGAACAGTCTCTTGACTTGATTCTGATGTTCGGTGATCCTGTCGACCACTTTTACTCTCTTTTCTTCAAGCTCTGTTAGATACATGACCCTCTTTTCAAGAGAATTCTGGAAAGTCTCATCTTCGATTGCTCGTGCCAAGCACAGAGTAGGAAGTTTAGCAGAAATGGGAAGCTCAACGATCGATTCCATATAATACTTGAAAAGGTGACATATCGAGGGACCTCTTTGGAGTAATATGGTCTGCCCACAAAGCATCATACAATGACTTGTGCCATGACCATTGATTCTCATCAACTAGCTTCCGTATGATGGTCACTAAGTTCTTATTGCTAGATTCTTCTTGACCATTTCCCTAGGGGTAATAATCTAAGGCGTGGGCCAAGGTTATCCCATATTCATAGCAAACCGAAAACTTCCCATGAGGAGAAGTTGGAAGCATTATCAGCAACGATCTTGTGTGGAACACCAAACCTTACAATGATACTTTCTTTGATAAAGTTGCAAACAATTTCAGAGGTGGCATTCTTAACGGGTATGGCTTCCACCCATTTGGTGAAGTAATCTGTTGTTGTTAGGACATAACTATGTCTAGCACTTGATTGGGGATGTAGTGCTCCAATAAAGTCAATTCCCCATTTCTGAATGGCTCGTCAATAATGACCAGCCTGAGGGGAAAAGCAGCCAATTTTGGTTTGCCAACAAACTGTTGGCAGAGCTCACATTTTTCTACCTAGGTGGTTATATCCTGAAATAGCATTGGCCAATAGTACCTAGCCTAGATGATCTTATGTGCTATCACAGATGAGGAGAAGTGACCACCACAGGCTGAGTCATGAAAAATTTCTAGCAATTTTACCTCTGCGGCTTGTCAATGCATCACAAGAAGATGCCATCAATCCCACGCTTGTATAAACCGTCATCCCATATGACATATCTGGCTGCTCTGAGCTTTACAATGATGCTTCTCCTTTGAAGTTAGATGAGTTGGACACTCACCATAAGTGAGAAAGAAAGCGATATTGGAATACCATTCATCGCTAGTCACAATGAATAGAACCATAGGCAGAGAATCAGCTTTCTCTAGCTGGCCTTGCATTCCATCGATGCAATCATCTTTTTCTTTAGGGACCTCTGAATCTTTTTTTTCAGCCATAAGCTGACATAGGCCCTTGCCTCTTACCAGCTTGGTTGGTTTTATGTCTAGATCATACTCTTGGACCTTTGCAATCCAATTCCCTCGCAAGCTTCCTAACTCCTTTTGAGTTAGAATAGACTTAATCTATGTGTCGAACCAAAGCACCACCGTATGAGAGTTCGGGATGTAGTACTCGAAGTTCTTGATTACTTTGACGATGGCAAAGGCGTGTTTCTCTAATCGAGACATCTTAAATTCATGAGGCTTTAGGGAGAGCTCATGAATGCAATTGGAGATTCAACATCCTCGAGTTCTTTTACATTAAGATGGTCGATACAAAGATGTGCAGATGCATAAATGTACATGATAAAATCCTTGGAGAAGTCGGGACATACTAGGACAGTGTGCATGAGCAACGGAGGATTTTATGTCCTTGAATGATGCCTTTCCTTCTTCACTCCACCAGAAATTTTGCGACCCTTTCATCATAGTCAATATGTGACGAGTCTTTTCAAAGAAAGTCGAGAACAAAGCGTCGAAAAATTCACTTTTCCAAAGGAGTGAACACCGGTCTTGCTTGTGCATAAGGTAAGGCTCAATATCCTTAACCCTTTCGACATCTATCTTTGTTCCTTCCTTGTTGACAATGTGTCCCAAAGAACTTTCCTTCAAAGGACCACGAAACGGACTTTTTGGGATTTAGGAAATCCCGTGTTCTCGACATCTAATCAATACTTGTTCCAAATGATCACAATGATCACTTTGCTTTTTTGAGAACACAGTTAAGTCATCCAAATAAACTATGATGACCTTTCCCATCATACCTTTGAATGCGAAGTCCATTGCTCATTGAAAGGTGGCACCAAAGATTTAGTCAAGCCAAAATTCATCCCGTTGTAGGTGAATGTGCCCCAGGAGTAGTGAATGTTGTTTTGAATTGGTCTTCAGTGAGACTTAAATCTGATTATAGCCCGAAAACCATCAAGCATGGACAGCATCTCCGAACCAACGATTCGCCTACGTAACCCGATCTATTATGGAGAGCAGTAATTGTCCTTTAAGGACGCTTTGATTGATTGCGAAAATATACACATATGCGTATCTCATCATTCTTTTTTTCGTATAGGCATGATGTTCACAACCCCAGTCTTGATGGATAGGAAAGATGATTCTCGCATTCAGCATTTTCTCGTATTTCCACCGGATGGTGCCTCGAGATCTTGGGATTGTAATGTCTCTGCTTTCTCAGCGAAAGGGTTTGACATCGTCCTTTAACAGGATGTCATGTTGAACATCCTTTTTCTTGAATGGCTTAAGATTAGCATAGGACCATGCCAATACGTCCATATATTTCTTCATAAATTTGAAAAACTTCTACTTTTCTTCGGTGTACAACACTTCCCGATATTCACAAATCATGGATGTTCTGTAGTACCCAGATTAACCGATTCGGTCTCTAGAGAGAGAGTTAGGATCATCTTGTCGCTTTCTTCTTGACAAAACGATCATGTTTGTCAAATAATCATTTAAAGAGACTAAGCCTTTTGGGATTTTATTTCCTTTGACCGACATATGCCATCACCTCCTTTTGATTCATTTGCTTGATCAGTGATAGATTCACAGCATGCAGAAGTAGATCCTTTAAATGAAGCTCACTAAAATTCTCTGCCTTCTCCAAAAAGGCAATAAGTTGATTGTCATTGTTGAATACCTCAGTGCTGAGAATTGTCTGGCACACTTGGGCGGAAGACTACCTCAATGGTATATGTGCCTATTTTCAACCCTGGGTGAGGGAGCATGAGAGACGCTGAGATGGCCAATGAATTGGCCATGTCATTTTGAGCTCTTGGAATGGATTTTATTGAGAAGGTGTCAAATTCCTCAATGTTGTCCCATACTTTGCGTTGCGGTAATGCCTGAGCCTTTCATTCTTTACTTGGTATATTCTTTTTACTTGATTTACGACTAGCTCAACATCGCCCTGTACTTTTAGGTTCTTGATTCCCCTTTCTTTTGTAGCTTGCATGCCAAGTAGCAAAGATTCATATTCAGCAGTATTATTCGTATTGAAAAACTGCAACTTGAAAGAGAGAGGAAAAATCTCCTCCTCAGGAGATATTAACATAGCTCCAACACCACATCCGCTAGTTGCACAACTGCCATCAAATTGCAATTTCTAAACCTTGTTAAGGTCTTCTTCTGGATGAGAACATCCATTTTATCGACTCAGTAGATAAGAAGTAATTCCCCATCCCTGATGATTCGAAGAGAATTTGGGCTTCGGGTCGTCGAATGGTGACCAAATACTTCTTTTGCGATTCGAGCTCCAATGTCTACATTACACCCTTGACAGGATTCTCGGCTTTGGACCACCCATATAAATCCTCCACCAACTCTACAAAAGCTTCTCCCTAGTAGAATTTCATATGTTTCTTTGGGATATTAGCAATGAGGATGGTCACTTTTACCCTTTTCTCTGGGAACGCCGCAAACGTGAATTGTGCATCTTTGATTTGACCAATCAATGGAACTGTTTGGTTTCCATGGAGTAACATCTGCCGAAAGGCTTGGTAAGAGTGACGCCTAAGGCATGGGTGACCTTTACGGCATGACATTATCGGAAGCCCGAAGAATCAATTATCCATTGCTTATCTTGTGACCATTGATTAGGAGGAAATATAAAAAGGTTCAATTTTGCCTGATGTGGAAGTCAAGGCAAAATTTATGCGAGATGCAGGAGGAGTGGAAAGGATTCCTTTCGGGGAGACATGGGAGACTACGGCAGCTTGGATTTTGTTATATTCATCAATCTTACCAGTTGCTCGGGGTTAGGCCCGAAGATAATCAACCTCAAACATTTGAATCTTGGTATTTTTAGCATTATCGATTATATCGAATGCGGCCAAGGGTTGCATCGATGAAGGAATGAGTCCTTCACTTCATGACGGTAGGGTAGGGTTACTAGTTTTTATGGGAATAGAAGAAGGCTGACTTGGGGGAGAGATGGGAGGAAAATATTTTTTTGTAAAAGACTTAATAGGAGGTTGAGCAGGAAGAGGATTACCTCTTTTAGCAATGGTTGGAGGCGTGTTTGATACAGACCTTCTCTTTTTGTATCTTGGCAGCAACTTCGCTTCTTTTCCTTGAGAGTGGGTGAAAACAACATATGACTTGCCCGCTTGCATACCCTTGGGTTCCCTCTTCATCATCAGATTCTTCATCTTCAAATTCCATATACTTGATTGTAGATTCGTCAGTCGGTTCACCGACATCTTGATCACCTCCACCTGGGGATGAAGGTTCTTCGTAGATTTGCTCCTCTTCTTCGATCTCGACTAGGGCATTGACCGGAGGGGCCTCAAGTGCCAACCATGGAGCAGTTGCAGAAAATGCAGCCTTTGAGGGGCATTGTTGGAAGTGAAATTTCTTCGTGGGATATCTCGGTATGAAGTGTTGGGAGAAGCTTGAGCTAATTGCTTCTTCAACGCGAGCAAGTCGTTTGCCATCTTCTGGAATGCTTTGGATCTGATGAAGTGGCTTGAGAAGGAGTTGAAGCTTTAGGCTTGGATGGCTCACATTTTAATTCACCAGATATAAGCAGGTTGTCCTCTATCCGAATGGCAACAGCCTGAGCGAGAACCAGGGTGGTAATTTGTTCTTGTAAGAGTAAGAAACTTACTCTTGAGCTCATGGCATTCATAAAGAAACACTTTTGATTTTCTGGCGTTGGCAGCATGGCAGGCGACACACGGTTAATTAGTGAATTGAAATGAGTGATAAAATCATGCATGGTTTCATTGACTTCCTTCTTTAGGTGAGTGATCTTGGACAGTAACGCAAACGTGTCTTCTGAAGGCTTATACCTTTCTTCAAATGCAGTTCGTAACGTGGCCCAACTAGTGATAGATCCGGCCGACAAATGTTGGAACCACTCTGTTGTGGGTCCTTGCAAGGTCTCTAGAAAGAGGCATACTGATACATCTTCATGGGTCACATCCAGGATGTTGCATGACATGATGAATGCAGATATATGCGAATCTATGCTTTGGTTTCCACTCCCATCAAATCTTGGGAAATTCTTTCGGTTTCCATGAGGGAGTGCATGAACAGGATGTGGTAACGCAAGAGGGCCCATAGTGTTCCCCATGGTACTGCCATTTGAAAATATGGAAAGAGGACGTGAGCCGGGAGCACGGTTCCACTGAGCAACAAAGCGCTGCAAAGGGATGTGGAGGCTCCTTGCGAAAACGGTTCTTTTGTGGAGGCGAGACACTTCTAGCCGACCGATCGGTTGAACTCAACGATGAGAAGCATGCTGGTGTAATACTGAAGTTGTGCCTTTGAAGCAGATCAAAAATAGGATCGAATTCCCCACGAGCTCTCCTGCTACGAGTAAATGGTTCACCCACTAGTGTATCTTTCAGATCTGCAATGTTTTTAGAGCAGATTTAAAAACTCTTTTTGGTTGTACTTGCTAATTTTTTGATTTTTTTGACAAAAATCAGTAGTATGTACTTTTCTAAATATTTAATTTTATCCCTCTTTTGAAAACCGATTGTGGTTTAATGACAAAGATCAACGAGGATAAAATGATGGTTAAACTTAGCAAGCTGATTTTTAGATCTTAGAGTTGACTTTTTGCAAGGGTTTGAAATTTTTGTAAAACAGTCAGAAACTCAGATCTACGGAAATATATGGGTTTTTGTAAAAACTCAGTGAACTAAAGATCTCTGACTAGCCCAGATCTATGGATCTTTGAAGAAAATTTTCAGTTTGGATTACTTTTGCAAAAATTTTGGATTTTAAGCAAAAGTTAAGATTTGCAAACAGTAGTGACTTTTGCAACTTTATCTATTTTCTTAGTTACCTTAGAAACCTTAAAACATGTTAGCGTCTTTTAGCTGACATAACACCCACATAGATTTGATTCTTTCCCAAAGAGAGTCGCCAAAATTGTTGGTCCGAAAATCATTTGGTGGGAAAATCTATGGATAGACAAGCCAACAATTAATGCGGGGCATAACCCCTCTTTGAGATAGCAAATCAAAACTGGTTTATTGCTATTCTACCAGCAAGAATCTATGCAAGTCTTACAGTATTCTACCTTCAGGGGGTTTGGGATCTCATCCCAATAGAGTTAGTTCCGACGAAGAACAGAAAGCAATGAAGAAAGGAAAGGAAGGAAGATGGATCTGAAGGGAGAAAAGAAATGAATTCCAAAGTAGAAAGGTCAGAGGGTTTATGTTTTGGGCCGGTAGTAAACAGAGCCAAACTTACTCACATAAACAAACAAAGAAATACTAATAAACAAATGACAAAAGCATAGGTGAATCCAACAGAATGAGCATGTAGATCTAACTTAAGAAAGATCTAACACATAACACAAGAATTCAGCACAAAGTCTCAATTTTTTATTAATATGTACTATTAAAGGATAAGACTAGACTTGACATTAAGGGTTAGGCTGATCTGGGGTGTCCAGAAAGGTACAACATGGAAAATTTTGACACTAGGGGTATATTTTTCATATTTTTAGGTGAATTTTGCCCATGACAAAAATCCTCCATGGAATCTATCCAAGGTTTATACTATATGGATTCCTAACTGTAGAGGGATCAACAGATTCAACAACTTTACTCATTAAGGAAAATTTTACCTCATCACAATATTTGTTGCGATTCCATGGTCTAGGTGTGGATGTGTCTAGGAGACCATCCAATTTGGCATCTAATATCACAATAGTATACCATTTAGGAATACACTGAGTTATTCTCATCGCCTTGTGGTATTGTATAATATTCACCATCATCCACATCATCATTGTCTTCATCGATGGAGTATCATCATTTGTTTTTATAATAAGGCTAATTTGATCTTTAGTTGAGCTTGTAGAAGGAGCCTATGCTTATTTCTTCTCAAAAAAATTAGCACCCCCTGTTTGTGTGCACTTTAGTTATTTTCAAATCAATTAATTTGTATCCAATATCTTCTTCACCATATCCTAGGAAGATGTATTTCCCAACTTTCATGTCAAACTTCGTTGTCTTATTCTTAGGAATGTCCATGATCGCTTTACATCCAAAAACTCTAAGATGTGAAATAGATGGCTTACACCCTAACCATGATTCATGTGGTGTTTCCCATCAAGAGAAAAATGGGAACTCTATTCAAGATATATTGTGTAGACACTAAATCACGCACTTTGGGTAATTATCTAGTCTTGATTACATTTTACTATTCATGTGATTCTTAGGTAAGAGAAGTACTAACACCCATGTCTTTGGCCATGTTTCTTTGATTTTTGTTACAAATTTTGGTCTTGCATCCTTACTTTCTCAATATGCCTTTTTATACTTTGGAATTTATCATCCTAGACACCAATGCCCACCAAGATGCCGACTGTGCCCTCGTCCACTCTTGGTGTCCATGTCCCCTTTATACTTTACTCACACTTTTTGGGTAATTTCTAGCCATTTGAGCATCTTATATTTTTGGTAGTCATCCTTTTCAGAGATAATTACAAAATTCAAGAAAGGGAATCATATAAATATAAAATTATATGATCATAATAAAGGATCAAACACTAAGCATTAGCTATCACCACCTAAGGTTGCATCCATCAAGCATCTAAGAACTCCATTGCATCCATCTAACACCATCCAAGGGACACAAGGGTTGGTTTTCTACATAAACTTCATAGGAAATAAGTTCATTCTATTCTATGCACACATCTATTATATTTCTTTACATTTAGGTTTTTTCTCACTATCAAGTGCGACACACACAAGAGCCACCTAGGGCACAATTTCTATACACACACATAGAACTACATTGGGTGTCTAAGATGTAGTGCAATGATTAGTCCTAAGATCTCCATTGTGACAACCGAGGATAGTCGACCCCTCATTCAAAGATCTTTCTTTTTTAGGATTTATGTCTATTTAAGGATGTTACAGTTCACATTTCAATGCAGGTTTTCAGCAACCTCTACGATTTTGGTGCGACCTCGGAGTGACCAAAGGTGACTAAAAGAAAACAACTTGCAACACCTCAAAGGAGGTTCCCTAAGCTTTTCCAAAGACCTAGATGCCTATAAATAGGTCTAGGACATCCTCGTACACACCCATGTTCCTCTCCAGCACCCCACCCAACTTATTTCTCCAGATCTACATTTTTCTAGGTCTTTGTGTGACGCTCCTTCTTCTCTGTTCACTTGATCAACACCTCAGTACAATTCAAAATTAATTGTGAATCATCTAAGTACCTTTTTCTCCTCCTTGCAATTAGGGTTTCATGATTTATTTCTTATTTGCTTGAGTGTAATTTTTGTACTTAATTATTATTCATTTATAATTACTATATCATTCGATTATTACTTATTTTTACATTTTAGCTTAATCATTTTGGTGAACCCCTCGCTCGACTCCACTTTATCCTTATATATTTTCTCCTCTCATTACTATGGCTCAATCTTATGGTGAATTCATTGAATCCCACCTCAAATACCTTAATGATCATATCATTGAGCATCCACAAGATCTAGACTTACTTTTATTCATTCATTGAGCCACCAATCTTGCAAAGCTTAATGTTTATGCCGCTATCCCCACTTACATTTCCTCTCAACCACCTAGCTCCACTCTCCCACCCATTTCTATTGTTCCTATTTATGTTCCTACTCCCACTAACCACTTCACTCCACCTCTTATTTCACACACGTGACAAGTTTCCTCTGCTAGCACTCAAGATTTAGCCTCTCTTTATCAAGACCTTCAAGCACAAATCCATCAATTACAACAGATACTTCTTGTGCATCTCCATCTTTGGATTCCACTTTATTACTTCACACTCCATTCACACCCATCGTTTCCACATACTTTCTTCCTCCTAAATTTTTCACCCCAAGCTTCCCATTTTTAATGGACATGATGACCCACAAGAGCATGTCCGAGCATTCCATGTGGTTTGTCTATATTTTATAAATGATCACATTCTTTTAGCTAAGCTTTTTCCTTGCAGATATTCATGATTATGTGATGAGTCGGTTCCATGACCTACCTGTCCACTCAGTAACATCTTTCACACATATAGCCGATGCTTTTCTTACTCATTTTTCTATCAATATCGGCTCTAAGTTCTCATACACGTAACTTGCACAACTTAAACAAGGATCTAATGAACATTTAATAGATTATGTCTTACGATACAATAACAATCTAGCTAAGATGTCTAATGTACTTGTAGACTTAGAACTTCAAGATTTATTCATTCAAATTTTATTTCCGCCTCTCCAGGAGAGTGTTCTCTTTGAGACATCTTTGTCATTTGATCAACTATGTCACACTCTCAAGCTATGTGAAACTAAAATCTTATCTATAGGCAAACTTAAATATTAAGAGAAATATTCCTCCTCTACATGCTTTCAAATTAAGTCATATTTTAAACCAACCACAAAACTTGTTGACGCTAAGGTCACTATCAACGTTGTATCCAACACCAAAGAACTTTAATGGCAACCGCCTAAGTGTACATTTACAAAGTTGACTATTGCTCCACAACTTATATTACAACAAATTCTTGAGAGCAATATTATTATGCTTCCTCCTCCACTCGACTTAGATCCATCTCATCCAAAAGGTCAAAATTACAATGAGAAATTTTGATGTGACTATCATTAATGTGTTGGACATTCTACAAATAGGTGTTTCAAACTTTGTAATATCATCCAAGATCTTATCAATGACAACAAACTTGAGCTTCTAGAGCCTACAGCCTCTGCACTAGTCAATGAAAATCATAAGCTCAAAATATTCAATAATCTACTTCCAAAACATGACAAGAAAGCAGCTAATTCCTCGGCTAATCATACATATCGCACAGTGCCTCCTCCTACATCGGGGGCTCTTGATTTCCTAGTTGCTCATGCTAACATTTCTCCACCAGTTATTTATTTCTCTAATCATGATTATCATGTTGCATTCTCTTCTGATCACTTGCACATTAGCACTTCTATTGGATCCATCCCTATTAATAACACCAAAGTTGATCCATCATGGCCTATCAACACGTGTTATATTCCACTTCTTGTTGTTATTGGTTATCCACTTTCACATATTTCATATCCAATGGACAATTCATATGGGGTTGTCAAACTTCCAGTTATTATCGGTCCTCTCACCATGCTTGTGCCCTTCCTTGTAGCACAAAAATAGTCAAAGGGTGTGACATGCTCTTAGGCCTCAACTGGATTCATAGGTCTCAGTCTATTATTTCCATGAACCACTTGTGTTTGAATTTCATTCACAACAATCAAGTCATCTCTATCAACGGTGTTCCTCCATCTACTCCATGGTCACAACCTCCTCTTGAGGTTGTCATTACATCACCTAGACCATCTAGTTCCTCGTGACCTATAGAACCTAAAGCACAATTTGTTCATATCTCACCTATTCATACACAACCTACATGGCCTCATCACTTTGTTAGTCCACCAATCAATATAGTTCCATCACTAAGACAACTCCTACATCTACACACATTTTCCACCTCATTTAATCTACCTAGGTTTCCATCACCTCCACGTTCTATTTCACATAGGTGTCCATCACCTCCATGTTTGTCTTCACATAGGTCTCCATCACCTCCAAATTTTGTTACACAATGGTGCCCACCATATGCTCATTGGTCACATGCATATAGACTTCACTCACCTGCACAACGTCTATCTCATATACCACCACTCTTAAAACATGGTCACGCACCTTCATCACCACAAGCATCGGGTAGAGGACCTTCATCCTTTACTTTTATTAGATATTCCATTCATTAACACACACAACTAGGGGTCATTACAATTATTCCCCCACATTGATAAGCATCTTATCTTCTCATTACTTCCAATCTATACTTTCACATACAACATACACATCTTGATACATTAGTATCGTTATTACCTTATGACACACTCTATTTGTATGGTCCATACTTGACTGTTAAGGGTCTACATCTCAAATGGACCTCATCATACTCACACGTCTAATCACTCACTCACTCACGCATTCTCAATCTACACTTTACGCTTTGAAAATCACATCTTTCTCGTATACACAATTCAAACCATTTCCCAATTATGCACTCTCGTTTATGGTTCATTCTTGATTGTTAAGGGGGCATAAATAAATGAACCTTATTGCATACATACACATTCATTTGGGGGTCACGTTGATCCTATCATTCACACCGCATTGCATCCCATCTACACTCCACAACATACTACATATCTTGGTTGCATTTACTATTGTTTACTCATGCTTTTACATGTTCATCTTATTACACATGCTAGATAGATATCTTGTATGTCATTATCTTTATCATACACACATGTGCATTCAATTTCCTTTCTATTTTTGATCACAAATTCTACAGATCCATACATGCAGCATGGATGTTTGGTGTAGTACATATTACCAGTCCCACAATGACTCCTAGGGGCATCCACTTTCAACATTACATGTGTTATTGTTTCATTTTGTTTCCTAACACACTATTTTACTAGATTATACAAGCTTTGACATAATTTTTACCTTTGTAACATGATAATGGGTGTTTCATGTGCAACATTGTTATGCAAGTCTATTTTCCACCTTGGTTGTATGTTACATTAATTATTCTTGTTTGTCATTGTTTTCCATGTCTTTCTCTTTATATGCTCTTGTTTGTAGGATTTTCCCTTTGTCTTGTGTTCACACTTGTCTCTGCTTTGCGGCCATCTTGGCCTTAATTGTCTTACAACATCATGAGGGTTGTCTCATGTTTGAAACTCAATCTTTATGGTCTACTTTATCTTCTTGCGTCTTAGCTTACACATTTTCTACACTTGTCTTTTACATGCATGTTTGCTTTTCTTGTACTAACACTTGTTCCTATCCACTTTGTTTGCATGTTCCTTGGTTTCTACCAAGAAAATTTTCTTCCCCATGTAGGGCATAATTTTAGCACAATGGTCGATCCTCTTTTGGGATGCATACTCCTTCAATAATGTCACATGCACCCCAATAAGGAGGGGCATCATTTGGGTGAATCATTCACCCCATACAACGTTATACACAACACAACATAGTACGGGTACAACACAATTGTTAGTTTTGGACATGGATTAGAATTATACTTGGGCCCATAGTTTAACAATGCATTTCCCAGATGCTTGTAACCAGGGGGTAGTTACACAATAGTTGGTAGTTCATCACAACCTACAGAACTCCACACAGTGGCTTTTATAAGGCATACAGTCCCTAACACTTGAGTTTGTACACACCATCTACAGTGGTGTTCCATATTTTGGGAAACAATTAAAGTTTCAATAATAATACTAGACTTTTCTCCCTACACTCCTTCTGTCATGGAATAGGATTGCCCAAAAAACCAACATTCAGCATGCTCAACAATTTTGGGAAGAAGACAAAGTTTGGAGAATGACACTAGACCTTTCTCACTACACTAATTTTTTTGTGGCGTGAGATCACCCTAAAAACTCGCCCTTCATTGACATATTCAAGATCCTTTCTATACTCTTTCCTCATCATGGATCAGGTGAAAATGTTCCTTTTTCACATTTTCAACATTTTTACATACTTATTTATATAATTTTTACACATATACATGCACATTTAACTACTTGTTCATTATTCTCTTTTGTAGGTTCGTTCATATGGGAAGCAGTAGTCAACCTAATCAACATCACTTCACAAAAATTACAACAAAATTGACATCAACAACAGGTGCATCGCGACATATACACATGTGTTTCCACCCTAGGTTCATTTTCATCATCAATTTTTACACTTTAATCTCTTTATCATCTACGCTTCACACTTTTACTACTTCCATGTTTTGTCTAGTCCCTCAAAGCACACTTTCATCATCAATCTACATGATTATCAGGTACGCATCTCTATCTACTTTATGTTACCGAGCTTTCTTCTCACCAACATAAAGTGGGGGAAAATGTAGACTCTAAATCACGTACTTTGGGTAATTATCTAGTCTTGATTACATACTACTATTCATGTGATTCCTAAATAAGAAAAGTACTAATTAACCCATGTCTTTGGCCACATTTCTTTTCTTTCTATTACCACTTTTGGTCTTGCACCCTTACTTGCTTAGTCTGCCTTTTTATACTTTGGCATTTATCATCCTAGACACCAACACCTAGCCAAAACTCCAGGTCTAGGCACTCTCGTCCCCTCTAGGTGCCCATGTCCCCTTTGTAATTTACTCACACTTTTTGGGTCATTTCTAGTCATTTGAGTATCTTATCTTTTTGGTATTCGGACTTTTCGGGGTTAATTACGAAATTCAAGAAAGTGAATCATATAAATATAAAGTTATGTGATCGAAATAAATGACCAAACATTAAGCATTAGCTATCACCACCTAAGGTTGAATCCATCAAGCATCTAAGAGCTCCATTGCATCCATCTAACACCATCCAAGGGACAAAATGGGTGGTTTTTTGCATACACTTCATAGGAGGGAAGTTTATTTTATTCCATACACACATCTATTACATTTCTTTACATTTAGCTACTTTCTTGCTATCAAGTACGACATGCACAAGAGCCACCTAGGGTATGATTTCCACACACACACATAGAAATACATTGGGTCATAGATGTAGTGCAATGCTTAGTTGTAAGATCACCATTGTGACAATTGAGGACAATCGACCCCTCATTCTCGCATCTTTCGTTTTTAGGATTCAATGTCTATTTGAGGGTTTTGCAGGTTCACATTTCATTGCATGTTTCAAAGTGCCCTACGTGATCTTGGTGCGACCTCTAAGTGACCAAAGGTGACTAAAAGTGAACAACTTCCGACACCTCGAGGAGGTTCCCGATCTTTTCTAGAGACCCAAGTGCCCAAAAAATAGGTCTAAGGAGCTCGCAGTGCCCCCGTCCCTCTCTAAGTGCCCTTGTCCAACTTCTTTCTCCATATCTCGCATTTTTCCGGGTTTTGTGTGACACTTTTTCTTCTCTTTTACTTGGTCAACACCTCGGTATAGTTCAAATTTAATTTTGAATCAACTAAGTACCTTTTTCCCCTCCTTCCAATTAGTTCCATAATTTATTTCTTAGTTTCTTGGGTGTAATTTTTGTACTTAATTATTATTCATTTATTGCTACTATGACACTCGATTAAGATTACATTTTACATTTTGGCTTAATCATTTTAGTGAACCTCTCGCTCAGCTCCACCTTCTCCTTAGGGATTTTCTTCTCTCATTATTATGGCTCACTCTTATGGTGAACTCAAAACAAAATTCCACTTAAAATTTGTGAAATAAAAAATTTTCCTGGGCTTCTAGGCCTTTGATGCTTTGCAAAAAATAAAAATTTTAAGTTTTAAATCATTTAGGAGATTTTTTTCGACCTCGTATAGGGTTTTCTCTACTAAATTTAGTTAACTATAACTTCAAATGGCTACTAAATTTAGCAGAGACCCGCTAAATTTTTATACCAAAAGTTGAATTTGAGGGTTTTACAAGTATTTGATCCCTTGACCTCCTTCTATTGGAGTGTCTTACAAAACTTGGTGTGGCCTCTTGAGCACTAGTAACAAGTTCTTTCATGTATATTAACCATGTTTTAAATGTTTGATTTCTAAAAACAATCTTCAACTAGTGTGAGTCGGGGGTTTCAACCCCTTAATCTCTAGCCTTAAAAAAAATTCAAACACTACCTTACTAATAGACAGTTGGCAATTCGAAATAAAAAATAGGGAAGATTCTAAATGAATACAATGTCCCCTGTTTTTAAATAAAAATAAAAGAACCAACCTTCCACATAGATCTCGCCTTAAGAGTTCTCATTGACCGCCACATGTATTGTCTGTGGTTTTAGAATATAAATACATATCTTATATTTTGGATGGGTCGACGCCTAATTTTAAATGACTTTTCTTGTTATCAAATGTTTTTGCTATTTTATTTGGATTTCATTTTGTAGAATTAATTTTTCAAACTATCCCAATGAATATTAGGTGTGAAGTAGGATATTTTGCTTCGTGTTTTTATTTGGTTGTATGATGTCATTTTTTGATAGATCGGTCACTTTGTTTTATGCAAGTTAAAAATCCTCCAATTCGACCAATATGCAAATTTGTATGCAGATCTCGAATGAGATGCTCGTGCAGCGAGACGCAAGCTCTTTGATTTCTAATCAAACTCTCTACATGTTGGAAGGATGTTATATTGTGCAGAGCCTATCAAACACCTCTATCTCCTTCGCCAAATATAGTGGTAAGCCAAATGTGGCTATAAGTAATGTAAATCTCCAAATTTGGAAACAAAACTCCTAATAGGGAAAATAATGAAATTTTGAGCAATTTCTTTCAGGAATAGACTTGGTGTGGGGTGTAGTGTCCGGGTAACTCCTCCTTACCCAATACTTAAAATGAAAATTTACTTTGTACAATGCTTCCAGGGGTGGGAAACCGGGATATGGGATAAGAAGTGGCAAAGGGGAAACTATTGATCTCCTATGTTGCTCAAAGCTTCTCCAAGGCTCCAAAATTTTCTCGTAAACTTCTCATACACTCCTCCTAAAGCAATATTAATCCGTAACTTGCTAGGATACCAAATGTGGTGCGTAAACAAGGATGGTAGCTTTGCACAATTTTATTAATATGTAAAATCATATTACGAAACTAGAGAGGGTTGTAATACTTTTAGGTATTATATAGCCATATCGATTCTGAATGAGAATAACCGAGAATGGATAAGTTGGTATAACACTTATACAAACAAACAAAATGACATTTAGGAACATAATGTGGTTAAATAATAACAATATAACGATAAAATAAATAACTTATAGTAACTTTTAAAATGTTGAATTAACCTATACAAAGGTATTTTACCCAACGTCCAAATGGTTTCATTTGTTTATTTGATGGAAAAGGGGACCCTTCTTACCATATTATGTCCTTGTACACTTCTTTATTTGATTATGCACACAATGATAAATTGTTTCTTAAGCCTTTTTCAAGGACATTAAAGGATTACCCGATTAAATGATCGTATGCTTTATAATGTGGATCTATTAAATCTTTACCCACATTATTATATGATTTATTGGGTCATTTTTCAATTAATACCATTCCTAAGGTTACATTTACAAATTTATCTCTATGTACCTTGGGATATGATAATATAATATATATGGGTTGATGGAGATGCCGACATGTGGCACACATCCCCTTAGTTATGTGTATGGGTTCACATGGGATATAATATTATAATGTATATGGGTTGATGGAGATGCCGACATGTGGCACACATCCCCTTAGTTAGTTATATGGGCTCACATAGGAATTAATTATATTGGGTAATGGGTCGGCCTACATTGGGATTAGGTGTTACCCATCCTATTTAAAGGATGTGAGTATCATTATGAGGGAGGTATGTATGAGTTGAGTCTTATACTTGGTAGAGGTATATTGGAGGTGTCCCCCTCGAAGTGGATTCCCATCTTGGGAGATTGTGGAGTTACTCCTTCCTTAAGGAGCATTGTATGGTGTTTCCCTACCTTAAGGGTATTATTCTGAATATATTGATATTAGGGCATCTTGGCCCCCTAATATCCGTGTTGTGTTATCTTCTCAGTAATTTACTTGATTTATTATATGCAAGGTTCTTATCAATCTTTTATGGCAAGCTCAAGGTTATGTGAACATAATTGTTTGGGTTTCGGATGATCCTTTGAGTCATAAGAAAGAGGAAAAATTAGATCAACGAAGGTTGATGATGAAGGAACTTCACCGGACACTCGTGTGAATTTTCGATCAAAAAATTTCAAAACAACAAATGAGGGTGTTGGCTAGATTTTTTGCATAGCTAAAAACCTAGGCAATCATGAGATAAATCTCCCTCATTTAGTGGTGAGGCTTCCATGTAAGATTTGTCAATAAAATATGCTAGTATCTATTTATAGGTTTTACTTTAACCATGCAGCTCATGAACCATAATTGTATAGTTTTGCAGCAAGCAGCTGTTAAAGAAAGGAAATATCTAATGAAGAAGGAAAGTAATAAAAACAGAAATAAAGAAGGAAGATGTGCAACCCAATCAATAGATAACGAGTTGATTGCATGCACATAGAAACAACCAATACATATTAACACACATAATTATAAACAAATGCAACTTTCAAATCTAGATCTAAGTGACATATAAACAAATGTACGTGATTGTGAGAGTGAGCACAAAGTGAGTGAAAATGTTGCAAGTGAGAGCATCGCGTCCTTACCGGTTTGAAAGGGTGGCAACTGTCGTAGCGTCGCGTCTTCTCATCGAAGTTGGTAAATGCATTATTTTTCACAAAATGTATGGTATAGTAGTCATTTGCATTGAGTTTTTGTAAATTTGAGAATTTTAATTTTCTCGACATTTTAGACCTAGACAATAGTGGTGAGGGCACTAGTGATCCTGGGATGGAAGCGACCAAGGGTGGGTGTTGGTGTCCTACTCTTGGGTGACCTAGTCCCGCATCCGAGTGCCCTGGTCTAGAATGTGTGCATTTGGTGTATAATAGTGAAAAACAGGTTTCTAGTGTAATAAGTAAGTGTATTTGATCTTGGAATGTGTTCTAACATTGTGTTTTGTTGTTATTTTGTGGTGTGTGTGAAGGATATCCACTTGAGGATTTCTATGGTGGGTGTTATATGAGTACGTTGCTTGGATTGGGGCTATCTCGATAATGATTGGGATATGATGGACCATGCTAACTCTGCAGAACATAGCATGGATGGGGGATGTTCCCATTAATATTCCCATGTTGATTGTACTATGCGAGAGATGGTGCGCGAATATGTGTACATTTTGGCTTCCTACAGGGGAGATGACTATTACTTTGGAGGATGTGTTTCGTATATTGCGGTTGTTAGTGGTTAGGGAAAGAATGCGGGTTATGCCAGTGAGGATACGAAGCAAAAGATGTGAGCCACAAGATATTTTTGGGGACTCGAGAACCTGTCGAGGCCCATATCAGTTTGGATGCTATTTTGTGGTTTGAGGTTCCACGCTTACGAAAGTTCATAGTGGTTGTGATTGCTTCATGTATAGCCATAGAGGGAGGAAGTATATGCATCTTGTATAAGATACATGACATATGCCTGCAGACAGATAGAGGAGGAGAGTACTAGATATGCGTGGGCATGGTGTGTGTTGGCCCACCTATATAGGGACCTATACTGATTTATGCACAAGGAACATGGTGGAGGGATAGGAGCCACCACACTATTGCATGTATGGGCATATGAGCACATAGTTGTGTTGAGACTAGTGGGAGGTCCATGAGGAGAGTGGGCTAGGCCAGAGATCTATGCATAGAGGTGGATTGATATTCATGGTAGGAAGATGGACACAGATACCTATAGGGCACTAATAGATAGGATGGGGCCCGAGGTAGTGACATGGAGGCCATATTGTGACTATGGAGGATGGCCCGAGGATGCAGTAGAGTTGCGGTGTATTCAGAGGATGATGTGGCTTGAGGATTGATTTCCAGGTGTGGCCAATATTTTTCAGGTAGAGAGAGTATCATGATAGTTTGGCATGGCTCAGATGTTCCCCCAGAGCCATATATATGGTTGAGAGCTATCAGAGCACCTAGGAGGGATAGAGCTAGACTAGGGCCCACAATAGAGAAGTTAGTACCGCTAAGGCCAAATGAGGTAGATGTGACAATAGAGGTTGTAGACCCAGACGATGTGGGTAGAACCTAGGAGTACCATGCATGGTGGGAAGCTCATCGGTGGGTATTTTTATTCCCATTATTTGTAGGTCCATCGGGGTTATCTCCTATAGGAGGAGGAGAGGGGGAAGCACGTGCGCCGACCCTATAACTGCAACCGTAGTGGATTGTAATTATTTGTGTAGTTGTGTACCTTTTTATATGCCTATATTGTTATATATGGTTTTCTAACACGTTGTGTAATTTGTGTTTGTAGGACATGCCTATTGTTCATTGATTTTTATTCATCGATCTACACATTGACGTAGAATTTTCCAACCAATGTGCTAGGTGGAGGTATACTTGAACGTGTGGATGATATCGCAGGCAAGCATGCTCATTTATTTGAGCCGGTGGCCATAGCAATGGCAACATGTACTGTGTTGTTAGGCAGGAAAGATGAGGCATGCAAGGAGATGTGATGAGCTTGAGAGGTGGTAGGTGGCGGTCCATTAGCACAAAATGTGTTTGCATGATATGTAGATGTGCAACACTAGTGTTTCAAATAGTCTATAGAGATTACCCTGCTACGAAGGTAGGTCAAGAGATATCAAGGCCATGAAGAGTGGTGTCATGTTAGTGGAGGCACATCTAGTTCTAGGGATCTTGCAATACATGAGAGTGATAATGATGATGATGTCTCGAGTTTTACTATTGCATGTGTTGTAGGGGAGTTTCCCCTAGTGATTAGAGATGTATTGTTATGATGACCGTATTCAAGATATATGTATGGATGCATGTTTTTGATATATGATAATTTTGTGTTGTTGTAGATAAGTGTCACAATGTGTTAGATGATGTATGATTCAATGTTTATTGTATGTGTGGTGTATTGTTTGATTAGTGTAGATTTACATTATAATGTTGGTAATGGTAGACAAAATGTGTATGGTGAATGGTAATAGATAATAAATGTAATGTGATTGATGAAAAATGTTTATTTGTAGCACATAGTTAATGTAATGATGATAGTAGAATAAAATGTAAAAATGGATGATGTATAATTGCCAAAGAAAGCAACATGTTATGTTAAATGATAATAGGATGTGATCATGGAATGTTAGTATGATGAAACTAAAATGAGGGGGAGATTAGTGATGCCCCCTAGTGTGTATGAATGGGATCATTTACTTAATACCCATCCACAGTAAAGAATGAGTTGCATAAGCAAGAGTGTGTCATCGGGAAATGATTGAGTGCGCTAGATGAAATGACAAAGTGCATTACGAGATGTTCTTAGAACAAATCCCTCAACATTCATGTAAGAACCATAAGAAAACAAGTACTTCATCGGGGTAAAGTGATAATAATCACCTACCAAAGACCAAGGCAACGTGAAGCGGTAGAAGCATATGGGGTGGAAGCGACATGAGTGTATGAACCAAACTGAATGTCATATGGAGCTGCTGGGATGTGCAAGAGTGGAGTGTTGTGGAAGCCAATGCGAATGAGTAGCGTGATGCAAAATATAACATGAATGTGATGGATGAGATGGATGAAGTGAATGCAATGGATGTGATGGTACAGCTGGTGTATAGATGCGGTGGAGAATACATGTGAATAACAGACTACGGTGGATGTACCATAGCTTAAGTACCATATGTAGGAGATGAATCAATTGCGTAGAACTATCTAATGAGGTAGAAGAGATATGGATCGCTCATGTGAGCGAGAACCAAAGGAGATGATGCCCTTATCCTCTAGTTGTTGTAATTGATCATGAAGGGCAAGATAGTCATTATCCCTATGGCCATTTATGCGATGATAATTACAATAAGGTTGGTCACACTAACGTTGTAATTAGTTTTATGGATGATGTTGGTTGGAGGGTAGTGATTAACTAAAAATGGACTAACCGAGTAGTACGGGGATATTTAATCTAAGCTATGAACAGTTGTACTAAAGTAAGTAAATGTAGTGAAGGAGTTGTTGCAAATCAGCAAAGCACCCCGGATGCAAATCAAGGTTCTAAGTTGATGTTCAGGGCATCCAGTGTGATTGCACAACATTGAAACCTCTCTCCAAGTGTGGGACTTGCAAGATGAGAGAGGAATCTCTAGATTAGAGGTTGGTTCCTCAAACTCCTCTGATTAGATCTATATTTGCACAACTGCAGAGGTTCAGATCCTAATTTTATCCTAATTTGTGAGGAGACAGGGATAAGAAATGTAAAAATTGAAACTAAATTGATAAGGGTGATACACTAAAGGAGTGGTGAGCACTTCTTGTTCATAAAAATTGACACAAATCAGAAATTGCAACATAAAACATCATGCACAGGTTGATAAGTTGTAATCAATGGTTTGAAATGAAGCAAACAACACATACAAAGGATTGAAAGCATTCACAGAGCCTGCATTGTGATTTTCAACATCAAAATCCTTGTATTCCAACACCAAAGAGGTAGAAAAACCTGTTACAATCCCTGGAAGGTCTGATACTTCCAAAATCACTTGTTGAAGGTGAAAACAGAAGCTTGTTGTGCAAAAAGGTGTTCAACACTTGAAAAATGAGCCAAATCTGGCTTTTACAGTGCATGGGTCGAGCCCAGGAGAGAGAAAACGTGAAAAAACGTGGGAGCCATTCCCCATTGACCAAAATGCATTAAAAATAGCATGGAGGTCCTTACAAACCCATTCCCTGACATTTTTGACCATGTTGGAGAAGAATGCGACCCATTTTGCATTAAAATTGGTTGTTGAAATGTCAGTTCTGTCCATAGGCGCATACCGAGACGATTTTTTTGATTTTCTCCCTCCAAACTGAACAAAAATTCAAAATTGACCATGGAATCTTGTAGATAATTTCACCAGATTTCCATTGATATAAATAACGTGAAAATCTGAGCTCTGGATCGAAATTTATGGCCGTTTGAAGATTTAGGGCAAAAACAGGCCCAAAACGGATCAGCGGGAAAAAAATTTGAATTTTACCTCTTTTTGCATTTGGAATTTTTTTCAAAATCCCTATGCTCCACCACTTGGATGCCACATGGCATGATGTGATTGGCCACGGGCTCATCCTTGAAATTTTTCTTACGGGCCCTTCCTTAGAAATTTTTTGCCACTTGGACACGTGGCACTACTTTATTGGCTCGGGCCTGAGGGGCGCAATTTCCCTTTGAAAATTTGACATTTTTACTTTTGGGAAAAAAATTCATTTTCCCCGTGCTCCGCCCTCACGGGACACGTGTCGGCGTCTGATTACCTGACAGGGGCCGCGGGCTCATCTTTCCCTTTTGAATTTTTTGGCGGAACTTAGTCAAAATTTTAAAAACTTCTCCGAGCTCCGAACTTCCCTGCCCCTCCTGACACGTGGCTCACTATCATTGGGCGCGGGCCCTCCATTGAAAATTTTCATTTTGAAAAACTCTACAAAACACTTAGCCAATTTTCCATTTCTCCCCCCGCCGCTCTGACTGATGAAGACACGTGGCGCAACCCAATTCGCCGCGGACCATGCGGGCAAAAATTTAATTTTGAATTTTTTGGCAAAAACTTGGAAATTTTCTAACCTTTCCTCCGACGTCCGCGACCCTCCTCTGGACACGTGGCGAGTTCCTATTGGCTACAGGCCAAAATTCAAAAATTTCCCGCATAAAACACTTAGCAAAATTTTCACTTCGCCTCCCCGCCGACACGTGTCACGTCCTGATTGGCTCGGCGGGCCCGCGGGCAAAAAAATTCCTTTTTCAAATTTTGTCCAAAACTTGAAAAAATTTCTAAGTTTTTTTCTCTTTTCTCCGCCACCTCCTGGGACACGTGGCAGCTTCCTATTGGCTGCAGGCTTCCAAGGGGAAAATTTCCCACAAAAACTCCGCCGAGCCATAACTTGAAAAATATGAGGAGTTAGGAGGAAAACTTTACCTTTCTGGAAATCTGAGAGAGAGCTCTATCCAATGGTGCCATTTCCAAAAAGATTTGAGTGCTTGAAAACCAAAAAATGGAGACTGAGGCACAAGAGAGGCAAGAACACAAGGAGTTAGCCACAAAAATGAGCAGGGCACATTTTGGATAACAGGAGTATAATAATTATCTTTAAAAATACGTAAAATGACATGTTAACCCTAATATGCAAAAGAGAGTGAGGAAAGAACTTAGTTGATAACATATGCATGTCGCAGGATGAACAGAAAATTAGAAAGCAAGAATGACTATGTAAGGACTACGAAAAGGATAGATCTGGGTGAAATAGTTGTACTGGAACACCTAGGAAAGGACTGGGGCACCCACAAGTGCTCTGGTAAGAAAAAAAGGCACCCTAGTATCAGAAAAAGGCTTGAAACTGGTCTTCATAGGTTCTAAAGATGACTTATAACCTTCGTTGTTTGTCACATTAACTTTCATGTACTGCGTTGAATGCTCCAAATATTCCAAGAGGAATAAATGACCTGTAAAAGACCAAAAGGAAGTATCAAAACCCTAAAAAATAAAGATGTAAATGAATGGGTCGATCGACCTCACCGCCACAATAGTGGGCTTACTAACTGAGCGTTGCACTATATTTCAGACCTGGATGTAGTTCTGGTGTGTGTGTGTATGTCGTTCCCTAGGTGCTCTTGTGTCAGTCACACTTTTTGAAATAACAAGCAATAGCTAAATGTAGAAAATGTAATAGAATGTGTGTATGGAATAGAATAGAATCCCTCCCCTATGAAGTGTGATGTAGATGTTCTAGCTTGTGTCTTGATGATGGAGCTATGTGGATGTCAATGCAATAGATGGATGCAACTCTAGATGGAGTGACAGTAGTAGATGATGTTAGGTCCCTCATTATAGTCTCATAATTTTACATTTCTAGGGTTATCTTGCTCTAATTTCATAATTAACCCCAAAAAGGCCAACCACATTTCTAGGGTTATCTTGTGGAGTAGTGCTTAGTTGGAGGAGGTATGTGGTGGCTAGGGAATTTATTCGTTGGGTGGTTTTTGAACACTTAAAGCGTGTTAAAGATGTAGGAATTCTTGTAACAAGCCCATGAACCACTTGATGAAATGTCTCAGCGAATGGAGGTTTTACGGGTTGGGAATGGAAACCTCCTAGAGAACCTTATGCAAAATCTCTTCAGTTTAGCTATCAGGCATGATCATCTTATCCCTAGCTTGCATAATTTTAGCAATTTTAGTTTTCCCTTTAAATGGTATTAAAAATCAAATCAAAGGAAGAATATTTTTTTGGTAGGTTAAAATGAACCGTAGTACTAAAACATCAAACTTTACATCATCTTTCCTTTGCAATGAGAATGAATCCTGAAAGTATCGACATTATTATTGAACCACATCTGAGAAGATTTTTCAACTTAGATAACACAACTAGATAATCGTAACCACTTGATTTAGAAAGTTGAGTTCGAGTTCCTAGTTAAATACAACTTTCCCTCGCCACCTTGTCACCGCACATAGTTATCTCCATTATTATTTCTTGACTTACACATTCCTAGTTTTCCTTTTGTATGGTTATTAAAATAAAATCAATCATGTTTTTGCTTCAGTGAATTTTTAATGAGTTGTGGCACCTCCCGATAAAATACTTTTCCCCCTCCTACACTACTAGAAGGAAAAACTTTCATGTGCAAACATGGTTCTATACCTCCTTAGATGTTCAAATCACTTTGATAATAGTACTAGATAATAAAAACCACAAAAATAATGATTTCAAACTTGATCTCTAGAGTAAAATCACCTTTTTGTGTTTACCTTGCAGTTAGTAAAACACGGTTTTCAATGATTCGAAAAAAACCTCTCGAACCCCGAAAAGGGAGAGTTGAGATTTGAATTTGTTCCCTGCCATGTGGAGTGTTGTGTCCAACTATAGATCACCCTCAAATGACCGTATGTACATTTTTTTCATCTCTCTAGGACCCTTGTTATCCCATCGTGTAGTCTTGGGAAGTTACTTAAAATCAAAAGTTGGGTTTGGTTTTGGCTTGTCGTTTTGGCCCTAATTGAAGAAACAGATATCGTCCTCCGTAAACTTCTAGTATATTTCCATGAAAATTTCTTGACACCCTTATTTTTGAGAGAAAAACTCAATAGTTAGTTTTTCAAGGGGGTTTTGTAGGCATCCAGATCACCGAGTGACTAGGTTAAACTAGTCCAATTACAATCGGTGGCTCTAGAAAAGTAGTCGCCATTTGTACCATGTTCGCCAGTTATAAGTTCTATCAACTCCTATTAATTCCCTTTATGTAGGATAGTGTATAGGAATTACCTCGTGGTGTGTGCACACATCGGAAATTATTTTTGAACGTGGTTTTTAGGCCTCGAGCTAAATTTGGTCATTTTCACAAACTAGTAGGTAAATGTGAAAGAATTTCGTGGGGCCCTCTCAAGTCAAATAACTAATGATTAAACTTGTAGGAACTTATATATGATCATATGGAACTCTCTTTTATGGATTTTTTGATAGATTTGATTGGCGGGAAAATGGTGTTTCTTTCTCTCTCCCCTTTCTTCTCTCTCTCTCCTCCTCTAGTTAGGAAATAAAATGAAATGAAATAAATGTATATCTAAATCTCTCTTGTTGTGTGTTAATTATTATAATCATGTGAATGGGAAAAATATGATAACATGAATTATGCTATATTTTGGGTAGATTCCGTGCTAGCATTTATTTTTCTGACCATGTTTACACTAACTTGATAAGTTGTAGGTAGCATAAGCAGGATTAGAATGGATGATGGAAATCTAAGTTTAATGTTCATTACTGAAAATGTGTAATCATGATGGTAGTATAAATGTATCTTATTTTAACAATGTTTTAAACACAATGGACTGAGGGGGTGAATCAATCCTACAATAATTTTTACTTCATTTACAAAACCATACATTCATCATTGAATTGTCCATACATCATTCATAACCATACATGTGCATATTAGATGTGCATTAACCATTCACAATAACACAACACAAGAGAGAGTACACAAGACACCAAATATAAGTGGGAAACCCTCAAGGGGAATAAAACCCACTAAAACTCTGCTTATATTACACAAAGAAGATAATTTTAGTGAAGCACCAACTTAACAAGGAGCACAAAACCCTAGTTTAATAGAGTACAAACCCCTAATTTAGTGAAGCACCCACTCCACAAGGAGGATATAACCCCCTAATATGATCAAACCATATGAATATGAAGATCTCTAAATATTTTTGCTTCCACAACTGACGGAGATCATAAATTCAGCTCACACTCATTCCTTCAACTCATTCTCTCTTCTTATTTCATGGACTTGGCTTGGCCTCAAACCCTTGCTCACATGATCTATATCATTCCTAAACATATAACTAACTTCATTATCCCTCAAATCATACATTCATACCTATTATAATCTTATACTTGGGTCACACTTTCCCTCCAAGAGAACTGGTTCAAAAATGAACTCAAAAACATCACTTTAATACCCTTATTTTATTTCAAACATAAGATAGGTCATTCCTCATTAATTATTTATACCAACACAACATAAAATTATATCACAACACTTATAAACATTCATCAAATGGACCCATGTAGGTAGGTCATTCCCAAATGCACTAAACAAGCTCACAAACAACTCAAAACCCAATCACCTGGATGAGCTAAAACCACAAACCTCGTAACCATGATAATAAAATATCACAAATTCATAATTAATGTGTAATATGACATAAAAACATCATACATGGTCTGTAATTACCTTTTACAAATCAATTCATCATAACTAACTCAAGAAGGCTCGTATCCTTCTCAAAATAGTTGTTTCCAAGACCTTGTCTTCACCTTTGGGCCTCAATACCACTCAAGAACAACTAAAATATGGAATGTATCAACTCATTATAATCCTTAGGACCTTTATATCGCATACATGCATGTTATATCTCATGAAACATCCATATGTGCAAACCAAACCAACTTTACTCTTCATCAAATCAAGCTACCCAGAAAGTAGTTTTACAAAATCAAATGGTTTTATCCCTTGTTTTCACTTCAAAGACCTCCAAAGGCATCCACAAAAAACAAAATTTTATCCCTATTCACTCTCCAACTAATATAAAACATCAAAAAATCCAAAACATGCAACATCTAACTCCATCTTTCAAATTTCGAGCAATCATGTCCTGAAAAAATCAGCTATCTTATTATTCACAAATCAAATTGGATGACCATAAAATATCATCATCATGATACAAACCATACACCATTATAAATATATTTGAATAATCTTTCCATAAAACCTTACATTTCCTTCCAAATCTAAGTGGAAGACCTTCAACCAGGTTCATCTTTGAAAACTACTTATTTAGCCTTCTAGGACTCAAGAACTAGCCTTGAGCTCAACTTGCTCCATCACCTAAAAAATCACTTCCACACTTTACCAAAGCATGGAAAACCCTTAGACATGATTTATATGCACCCATAAACCTTCACTAAGAATGAAAAACTCAGAAATATCACTTTACCTCATGAAGCCACTTGACACCTGCTAGATCAAGCATCCTACATATTTGACCCTCAAATAACAGGTCATAAATTCTTCATATCATATAAAAACACAAGTTTTATATATCAATTTAAATATCTCGAAACCAGAATCACAACACAACTTGAATGGAATCCTAACAATTCTTATAGCTCATTCAATTCCAATTTTATCACAAGCTACTCCAAACTGCCCCAAAATTTAGTCCTTGTAAATAGGGAAAACTTTTCCATTTAGAAGCTCAACCATGATTTTAAACTATCATGGACATGTAGAAAAAATCAAGGGCTAAAATAAATTTGAATTTATTTTTACTTTCTTCCATAAACTTCTTCACAAACTGAACTTCTTCATAAACAATCATTTTCGAGTGGGACCCACACATAGTCACACGCTCTTATTTATATTTCTGGAAATATCAAAGATTATTATACAACATCCAATCATCACTTTGAAAAAATAAATCAAGACAGGCTTAGTACGATCAATTTCCTCCAATTCGCTTCTAACTAGGGTTTAACTAAGGTTTTAAAGCAACTTATCTTCTTAAAGATCGTTCATAAAAACTAGAAGATCAAATCACCTCATTATTTTTTTAAACCTTCATAAATAACCTAAAAATATATGCTAAATATATCATGTCCCCATGCAAATCAAATAGCTCACAACGAGCATAAGAATGTCAAGTTTTATGTCAAAATCACATTGTCGATTACCCAATATTGCCAAAACTAGAGTATCTTGAAATTCCTTCTTTAGAATGACTTCAAACATGTCATGAAGCATAATTATAACATCCTCTAATTTTCCATACTAATCATCTATCCCAAATAGCTATGAAACTCTCCAACCATTAAGACTTACATGTGTTATATTGTTTGTTCTAACCTTCTTACTTCCTAAGGACCTCATAAATGTCTTGTTTCACCGAATACTAACCTGAAACTCACCACCCACCTCATTTACACTATAACCAAGTTGTTATAATTATCCACCATGACTTATTTTCTCCATATCTCATACCTCCATACCATTATGCATGTTCCAGGGCTAGGAATAGTCTTGGAATGACTTGACTCAACCATGACAACTCATGAAATGACCATGTTGACCTCAAGTAGACTTATAGACACCTCTAACACACCTCATGGACCATGAATGACCTCATACCAATCTTTTACTAATTTATAAGAGCTCAAACCATGACTTATCTCACTAGCCCAAACATCAGACCTCATAGAACATCACCAAACTTGACACTACCAATCAACCTTCATGCTTGACATCGACTAACACCTCGTAGAGACTCACATGGCCTCATGACACCCTTTTCCATCAATGACAACACTAACACACAATGGCCAACAATATCCCCATTTTTCATTGATGGCAACCACCTTTAGAAACATTGATGACAACCAATAAGATAAAACACATACTTGACTCTTTTCCATGTTTTTGATGCTTCTCTCCCCTTTTGAAATTTATGACAAAGGATACAATGAAAAAACTACATGGAAAAAGACAACACATAACGACAAAAATGCATAAAAGAACTTACTTGACTAAAATAGCTCCCCTTGGGACTGAAACCTCTCTTCTTTGACTCCAACAATAGCAAATGAAGATTTATAGACTGTAATGATCATCCAAAATATCCCCTTGAACTGATACTCCTCTTTATTTTTTCTTCATTCATGTTTTACATCACCTTCTAGGTCTAGGTATTGCAAGAAACCACTTATTTGCCTCAATACTTGCATAGTCATTTTAAGGACCAAGGTCCCAAAAGCACATTTTCAGCCAAAATTGACCAACTTCGCATGCCACACACACACACACACACACACACACCTTATGAATCATCATCCTGGGATCCCTCTAGAAATGTACCATCATACTCAACTCAAAGATATTGAATTTAAGCTTCTTACCTTGCTTAGGCTCCCTTGTAGATTCTCAATCTCTTCATTATTGTCCCTAAATCATATTTTCAGTTATTTTTATCTCCTTTGCATGACATCATACCTAAATGAACACTTGTATTACATTCTAAGACAAAAATCCTACAAATTTAATCATTTCTACCTCATTAGGGCTTCTAGAATCACATCATACATGATCAAACCATTTACTTTTCCTTTCCACACTTCTTTCACAAAGTTATGCCTTCGAGAGAGTCTAACTTGCTCCCCCTTCCTCTAGTAGACCTTCATAGACCTATATACTGCATTTTTACCTTGAATCCTTGATTTTAACTTAAGGGAGGGCCTTCCATTTCGATGCAGAAAGTGTTTCTGTTTAGGTCATACCTCTATTGCTTGTGGGTTGGCAAAGGGTCAGCATGAGAAACGCAGTTGGTGGAAGGATGCCCTCCCGGAACATTTGGTTTTCGATGCAAAAGAGGACCTTGATTCAAATTCAAATGCTAAGGTTGAATCTGGGTTTGTCCCTGAAATTCCTTTATTGGAAAATCCTATTTCCAACAGCAAGGAAATTGCAACAAATTTATCTCATTTAGTTGTTGATAGCATGGAAAAATTATCTCATGAAAACAATGATGTTGTTTCAGTTGGAAATTTTGCAACTTTGGAGGATTCTCCTTTTTCTAACCCTCCATTCGTGGAGGCATCATCAGAGTGGGTTACTGTCCGTAAAAAGAAAAAGGTTATTTTAAAGAATGCCACTTCTCCGCCTCGATGATTTGTCTCTCTTTTGATGTTCGGTTGTTCTACATTGTCCCATGTCTTTTCCGAACATTGTTTTTGGTTTTGCCAGAGTCTTTGGGGCGATTCTTGGTGGTTGTTGTTTTTCAGTTTTTTTTGTTGTTTTGTTACTGGATGTTGGTTCTTTTCTAAGCAGATGTTTTCTGTTGTTGGGCTTTCATGATTCAATCTTGGCTTTTGAGCCTTCTTGTACAAGGGTATAGTCCCTTTCAAAAAACTATTTGCCAATAATAAAAAAACTTAAGGGACATGCCAAATATTTCTCTTACTTTGACTACAACTCATAATTTTGAACTTTGAAATGTCTAGTAACTCATATTTTTGTCCAAGACAAATGACATTATGGTCATCATGCACTAGTTATGTAATTGCCTTTAAACTCTTAACACCGAATGACTTCAATTAAGACAACAAAAGAGAAAATTAAGAAACTTATGTGCTTGTACAGTTCTTTAGTCCTTCAACATTCTATACTCATGCATAAAACACTTTGTGGAACTTAGATAAAAAAGTACAGGCTTATCTCGGTTGGATACTCTTGCCCTTGAGACCTCATACTCTAATTTTCTCAACATTGTACATATTTTAGACACCTCTATAGACCATTTTATCACTTTAGATTCTTTCATGAGACTAATCCATAGTCTCCTCAGCTGAGAAACATCATTTCATTCCTCAAGATCACACTTAATATTGTAGACAACTTTGTTACCATGACGAGCACCCTTTCTCTCTTTCTCAAAATTAAGAATGAATTTGTAAAATTTTCAATAGACTTTAGATTTTTAAGCGTGAGAAAGGATAGATGGACATACCTTTATTATACACTATCCATTCTTCCAACACCTTGATGACCTTACATATTTCACTAGCTTCCCATATCTCTCAAATCTTTCTTAGACCTCGTAGATGCTTATTCACAAACCAATGATCCCCCACGGACCTTGTAAATTTTCTCGAGTCACCAAATCTCAAACTCAACCGTCTTTAATCACTTTTATGTAAGTTACAATACTTAAATAATGGTCTGAAAGTATTCTTTGTAAATTATAGGTATTATTCAATCTTGCAAAATCTTAATTCGTGAATATAACTCCTTGCAATTCTAGAATAACTTGAGAAGGACATACCTGTGAAACCTTGACCTCAAAGAGTATGCACATATTTCTTAGACCCTATACATGCTCTTAAGCTAATCACATGCATTTCCTATGCCTTTAAGGGATCACGAGACACATGTAAGTTACTTGACCACAATATACTTGACACAAATATGACGAGTTCCTTCTTCAAAGCTCGAAAAATATTGTCTCATGTCTTGAGACCAATATTCACCTATAACTACACATTACCTTGTGTGAAAATCACTGAGTATTGATTTTGATACATATATTCACTCATATGATAGAATCATAGCCAACCTAATACCTTATTAGATCAAGAAAAAACTAGTAGACCTTGATTAAAATTGACTCGCATTCTATTGCTCACACTCTTATGATTCATATTAGTAACCTTGTTCTCCAACCGAATAACCATATTTCTTGGTATTTTACATAATCATCATGCTCGGATAGAAACATGACCTCAACCTCACTACTTAATATTATTTTATCCTTGCAAGACTCATTAACTTTCAATGATTTTTCTCGGAGTCACGATTCAAAACCTTATTAGGCTATTCATAGGTTTAACACGGTCCATATCATCTAAGAAACCCTCAAACTTTTATCCCTGAAGAAATACATAAAGTCCCTATTATTGTTTTGATAAATACCCTTTTTTAGTCTCGATAATCATCATACTCGACCTTCATGATCATGAAATGGAGCTTACTACTCTGTTTTTATCCTTTTGAGAACCTTGAAACATTGTAAGATGTTTAATAATATCTCGAGACATCACTTTAACACATGTAGAGACTCATTATGTTTATGACTAACCAAAACCACATCTTAGAAAACATAACAAAAATTGTGACAACCATTTTGTACTCAAACTGACAAAAATACTTCCTTTCTGAGACTCACAACACTTTTACAAACTTGTTCAAGACTAAAGACCATCTTTACGAGAATACCAACTTGACAACCTTGAGAAAAGACATGAAATACATTCTTTACTCCTCGTGACCACACTCATACTCTACATACAAAGACTCAAACTTTGACATTGCAAAAATATCATGAATGAAAAAAGCAATCTTACTTGAACCCTTTTGCAACTAGTCTATTAAAATTCTTGATTTCTCGGACCAAGAGAACAATTTTTACAATAGCATAGACCTTTCAAGGAAAAAATGACCACTAATTGATGCATTTGATAATTTTCATGATGCTTACAAACTCCTTTTTGATAATTCACGTGTTTAGATACTCTTGACACAAACTAGACCATCTTGAAAACCTTAAACAACTCATTGTGACACCTAACAGATTGAGAGCATCAAACCAAATAGGTTTTAGAATAGAACACATAGGCTTATCGACTCAAAGAGATCATGATGACACTCTTAGAGGACTACACCCTTCATGACCAAGAACTTGGAGTTCACCAATTAAAATATTTTCACAACTTTGTTAAGATCTTAAGAACCTTAGATTAAGGCTATAGACTCAACTATCAAGACTTCATACTTGACTTCAATTTTAGATGACAACATGACAAACTCAGACACCTACAAGAAACTCAAATTCAAAAACATGTGGAGATATCATATCACATACCTTATCACCTTTGAAGTTTCCCACACACCTATCTTCTTCAACATCTCATGCACATAAGCATTGATACACGTATGATCTTCTTCAACTAGAAAAACATACTTCCTTGACCTGACTTGGGATTGCCAAACTTGTCTTCCAACATGATGGCACTAGAACCCTCTTTGACTTGAACAACATCATTCTTCACCATGGGAGCATACTTGACTATCTCATCATCAATATTAGGACTATTTTTCCTCTTGAACTCTTTCTTTTCTTTCCTTTTGGATGCTTGAAACCTGCTAGTATACCTTGAAAATTCTATTTGGTGACAATATCTTGTAATATGACTTTCTTATGACATTTTTAACACACAATACCATTCTTATTTCCTCTTGGTCAAAAAACACTTAAGTTCTAACCACAATCCTTATCTCTATGGTCATACTCATAGCATTAACGACATTCACCTTTGAAGAGAGCTTCACTAATCCTAGGAGACTTTATTTTCCAATGTCTAGTTCTATGACCAAAATCATGACAAAAATAGAAATAACCATTGAAATAAGCACCATACATAGATTCATTGGGTTGTCTAACATAGTTATACCTTCTCAAATCATTATTTTTGTCTCCTTCTTGCTTGATTAAGAGCTTAGACCAGCTTCACAATCATTCTCCTCCTTCTTTCCTTTGAAACCTAGGCCATCTTTATCACTAGCATCCCTTTGAACCTCTAACATATCATCAAGATATTTATAACTATTCTCCAACCTCTCATACATATTTAAATTTTTATAATCACCTTCCAAATCATATTCTAGGGATTTCAATTTTTCTTCATACCTGCAACAAGTTTCTTCTTTGAATTTTAGGGCCTTAGACACACTCTCCACTTGAGATTCCAAACCCTTGATAGCTTTACCATGATCTATCTCCATGCACTTGATCTGATCTTGTAAGCTATGAATCACTGACTCGAAACCTCATACTTCATTCTTAATGCAGCCTCAATATCTGAATACTTACCCATGTTTGTGCTCTAAGAGGATCTCCTTCAAGTTGTTAAACTTGCTTCTTAAGGACCTACTCTGATACCAATTGTTGGAAGCAAAATGGACTAAGAGTGGGGGTGAATCAGTCCTAAAATAATTTTTACTTCATTTACAAAACCATAAATTCATGATTGAATTTTCCATACATCATTTCTTAACATACATGTGCATATTAGATGAGCATAAACATTTACAATAACACACGACAAGAGAGAGTACACAAGACACCAAATATAAGTGGAAAACCCTTAAGGGGAAGAAAACCCACTGAAACTCTGCTTATATTACACAAATAAAATGATTTTAGTGAAGCACCAACTTCACAAGGAGAACCAACCCCTATTTTAGTAGAGCACCAACCCTACAAGGAGCACAAACCCCTAATTTAGTGAAACACCCACTCCATAAGGAGGCTACAACCCCCTAATATGATCAATCAACAACTCAACCATATGAAGATGAAGATTTTTTTCTTCCACAACTGATGGAGATCACAAATTCAATTCACACTCTTCCTTCAAACCCTCATTCCTTCAACTCTATCTCTTTCTTCTTCTTTCATGGACTTGGCTTAGCCTCAAACCCTTGCTCAAATGATTTATATCATTAATCAACCTTTAACTCACTACCTCATCCCTCAAATAATTCCTTCATACATGTTAGACTCTTATACTTGGGTCATAATTTTCCCTCCAAGAGCACTAGTTAAAAATGAACTCAAAACATCACTTTTATACTGCTTCTTCTTTAAAACACAAGATAGGTCAGTCCTCTTCATTATTTATACCAAAACAAAATAAAATTATAACACAACACTTATAAACATTAATCAAATGGACCCATGTAGGTAGGTCATGCCTAAATGCACCAAATAGGCTAAAAACAACTCAAAACCCCATCACTTGGATGAGCTAAAACCACAAGCCTCATAACCATGATTATTAAAGCTCCAAAATTCATCATAAATGTGTAATATTAAATAAAAATCATCCATGGTCGTTAATTATCTTTCACCAATCAAATTTATCATAACTAACTCAAGAAGGCTTGTATCCTTCTTAAAACAATTGTTTCCAACAACCTGTCTTCACCTTTGGGCCTCAAGACCACTCAAGAACAACTAAAATATGTCATGTAGACACTCATTGGAATCCTCAGGACCTTTATATCACATCTATTCATGTTATATCTCATGAAACATCCATATGTGTAAACCACACCAACTTTCCTCTTCATCAAATCAAGCTACCCAGAAAGTAGTTTTCCAAATTCAACTAGTTCTATCCCTTATTGTCACTTCCAATACCTAAAAAATGCCTTTAAAAGGAACATAATTTTATCTCTCTGAAATCTCTAACTTATAGAAATCATAAAAAAATCAAAACATGCAACATTTAACTCCATCTTTCATCCCGAGCAATCATGTCCTGAAAATCATCTATTTTCTTCTTCACAAATCAAGTGTGATGACCCATCAAATTTCATCATCATGATACAAACCATACACCATTGTAAATATCTCTAAATCATCTTTCCATGAAACCTTTCATTTCTTTCCAAATTCAATTGGAAGGCCTTGAACCAGTCCATCTTTGAAAATTGCTTCTTTAGCCTTCTAGGACTCAAGAACTAGCCTTGAGCTCAACTTGCTCCATCACCTAAAAACTCACTTCCACACTTTACCAAAGCATGTAAAAACCTTATAAATTATTCCTAAGAACACATCAATCAGCTCCAAGCATGAATAACTCAGAAATATCACTTAACCTCATGAAGCCACTTGAAACCCTACTAGATCAAGCATCCTCCATATTTGACCCTCAAATAATAGGTTATAAATTCTTCATATCATATCAAAAATACAAGTTTGATATAATAATGGAAATATATCTGAACCAGGATCACAAAAAACTTGAATGGAGTCCTGAAAATTCTTGTAGCTCTGAAATTCCAATTTCACCACAAGCTGCTCCAAACTGCCCCAAAAATCAGTCCTCATAAATAGGGCACACTTTTCCATTTAGAAGCTCAACCATGATCTAAAACTATTATGTACATCTATAAAAAAATCCAGGGATAAAAAATTGTAGTCTTATTATTTCACCAACATCCCAAGGCACGTTGGCACATCACTCATGAAATACATGAGCGCTCGCCCGAAGTGCACAAGGGTAACATGTCCCTCTTTTATGGAAGATTTCTCAAGGAGTTAGCATGATCATAAAAATATTCCAGATCCATAACAGATAATCAAGTATATTGCATAACATAAACTAGATCTAGATCTCAACTATTATGCATGGGTAATTAAACAAGAACCATAATCAGATTTACCATACAAGATCCATGCTCAGTTATGTCAACAACCAATATCCAACCATAAAGATCCATTATATTAATTGTTGTAAACACATAAGCTTCATACATACTTAACAATGTCACCATCAGTCATGTGCACCCATAAACCAACAACATAACTCTACAAAACGTGGATCCCTAAACCATGCAAATCAATACATATATATAGGGGTGGGGACTTTCCCTTCACCACCTATGCATCCTCAAAATAGGTTGCATGCTAAGAATAGCCATGCGCCACTACAAGATAATTACAAAATCATGCAAGCTCACTATTAATATATTATCTAATAATAACTACAATTCTAATCCTATTAATAGCCCAAAATTGTGCATGGTGTTTGATCTCCCACTTGTCTAAAATAGCCTTTGTGTACTCTTTAAGTCTTCATACTAAACGTGCTTTGCACTCAATATCTATATTTAGCCTCATACTTAGAATGGCTAAGTCTTGATTCCAAATTTTCTTGCGCGTGCCATGTTCCACTATTCTTCCACGTGCACCTATGTGCCCTATGTCCATGCGCCCAATCCTTATGCACCTTCGATTTAGGCCGTATTTACTCGTAACTCACGAGTAATCAAAAAAATTGAGATAATCGACCAACTCAAGGACTTGGTAGATTATAGACGACGATTGTAAAAATAGGTGTTAGCATGATTATAAGAGAATAACATGATAATTTTTAATAATGGAAAGAAAAATGACAACGTAATTTTATGAAAGGATAAGGTTATATTATTTAATGGTTTGGAAAGATGATTTACCTTTGAGGATAATAAGAACTAAAAATAAAAGTGTAAGCTTGTAAATAAATTTTTCCTTCACCATTGTTACGTAACTTATTAATGTATATCTTCAAAGATGGTAGATGATGTATAGTGTGTAGATGAGCCTTTTCTTAATTGAGAAAATAAATCTAGAAACCTTTATGAGCATTATGTCATATGGCCTTACGAATCTGAGTTTAGAACCGCCATAGTGGTAAATAACTCATACCCACGTAGGGAGGATTTTGATTATAAAGGATGTGTTAACAAAATCCCCTGTGAAGTAGTGATTTAATAAATTTTGAATTAAATCTAATATAGAGTCACTACTAAACCAAATGATGTATAAATGTTGAAATATAGAAATGACACAAGCAAACTAAGATGTAATATTTGAAACCTAAGCAAAGAAGGAGATAGGACTTAGTTGATTTGCACTTGATTCGGAACCATTCTAGAATGGGAAAAGTGATGAATATAATCGAGCAGAGTGTCACAAATTCTCACAGTAAATTATGAGATGTAGGAATGAGGCCATACATGGGCACCTGGGATAGCTTAAGGGCGCTGGGCATTGGAGGTCACTTTTGGGTGTGCTGGTGACTGCAAATGATCTCAAGATCTACTTTCTGGTGTGTCACGGGGTCTTCACTATTGTTCCATTTTGATATTTTGATAGTCACATAAATATCATCGAGGGTACATGTAACCTATAAAATAATATGTTCACCTACACAAGCCCACAAACCACATCAAACCTAAAAAAAGATGCATAATGGGGAGTTGGAATAAACCCAAGCAGCGGTTACCCTAAGAGTGAACTTACGACCAAGTGTTGCACTACATATCAGACTCCATGTAGTTCTTGTGTGTGTGTGTGTGTGTAAGAATGATGCCCTAGGATGCCCTAGTGCAAGTTACACTTGATAATGGGATAGATCTAGAATGTAACAATGTATAACATGTGTGGATGAAATAGAATGAACTTCCCCTTCCTATGTTATGTATGAAGAAGTATGTAGACCTTGTCCCTTTGAATGGATGTTAGATGGATGATTTTCATTGCTTTAGGTTCCTTTTGAATGAAAGCTTAGGTGATGATAGTAATGCTTAGTGTTTGGTCCTTTATTTTGAATACATAACTATGTATTTATGTTATTCCCTTATTTGAATTTCGTAATTGGCAATGGAAGGCCGGCCCATTAGTAGAAAAGATGCCAAAAATATAAAAGATACCCAAAAAGAGTGAGTAAGGTAGAAAAGAGTCGGGGTCACCTCGAGGGGATGGGAGTACTTGGGCACTTCTCTCTTGGGTGGGTTTTGGTGTCTAAAGCCATAAAAGATAAATCAGCAAAATCGGGATTGAGTTGTATGGTGTGTAAGAACAAATAGAAAATAAGAAACAAATAAAAAGGCCAAAGCTAGTCGTCATTAATTACTAGTTTTTCTTTCTTAGGAATCATGTGAATGCTAGCATGCTTTTAGGACCTAGAAATTTACCCAAATGCATTATTTTGTTTCTTAAAAGTAGAATCTAGGAGAGGGTTGATAACCAATATACACCCAAGTAAGTAGGTCAATGAACAATACATATCCAAATTAAAGTAACCAATTATCTTATGGATTGAAATCTTAGAAAACCTTTCCTCTCTCTTTGTTGTTAGTTACTACAATATGTGTTTTTGGGATTTTAAGTTCAAGTAATGAGTTAACTATGTTGTAATGGTCTCATTTTATAACAATTTAGGTGTAGTTAAAAGGATGGAATTTAGTGTTATTCATGGGGAAACATTTTAGTAATATGTTATAATGGTACTATCATGGATTGGTCTTACGAAAGTATAAGTCACGTGGAACCCTTCCGTTGGGTTGGAAAAAAAAACCATCCTTTTGGATCCAAGTTTAACCCGAGTGTCGAATTGGGAAGGAAATTATAATGGTGTGTATATGTATGATAACTAATGTAATTTATTTCAACTCTCATTCATCACTACTAGTATCAAAGGACCAAGCAATGTTAGTCTATAAAGTTGCAACCCCTCCTTAGAGGTAATGCCTCTATAGGACATAAGGGAAAGTACTTCCATGATCTTAGGGGAAGGAGTTAATCACCCATATCAGTAGTTGGTGTGGTGAGCTTCCTATAATTATCCGGAGGATGGTGTAGTCACACCCATCAATCAAATTAAATCATGTTCATATGTTAATACTTGAGATTTTATTTCCTTATTGTGTCATTAGAGGGTTTAGAGATATGTGTGATAGGATATTCGGTCAACCTTAGCTTTTACAGTGGGAGGAAATTTCATAGGAATTTGAGTAGTTTGGTAAGAAGTCTTCTTCATAACACATGTTTTTGGGTAAACCTTAAATGAGTACCTTATACTCTTGAATGTTTTTTTTTTGGTGGTAACTTTGATTTGAAAAAATGCCTTATAAAGAGAATGGTTTTTGTCATAGAGATATGGGAAACTTTATGAAATTTCTTAGTCACACTCATGCATTAGTTGAGCATCTTCGTGTTACTAAAGTAAGAGAAGGATATATTGTGTTGAAACTACTTATTATATTTATGAACATCATGGTGAGAATTGCATGGGCCTCACGAAAGGTATTCTAAGTTAAACTCGTCCCCCTTCACATTGTTTGATTTCATGTGAGCTATAATTGGTAGAAGAATGATGGTTTGGGAGACCATCTATGGGTTAAGAAATTTATTTATACATACCTTACTTTATGTGTGATGGATAGAGTTTATAGCAGATTATATACCAAAGTCGTGTACTCTTGGATATAACATTTTTGGTGTTTAAGAATGGAACATGATATGTATATTCGGATATTTGTAGTGCGAGGAAAAATAAATAATTATAACACTAGAATGGAGCCTAGAATGAGATGTAACTAACCCGCATTGTAACATTTTGAGGCATAATGGCTTTATCCATGCTTTTGTAAGGGTTACACTTTTGGAGTAATTAAATTCAATGCTTTCTCATGAGATAATTCTAAATTTTAGTATGTTGGTTTATTGTACGGTAAGTGTTGGCATTAAATGTCTATTGATTAGTGCATTTGTTCTTCATTGTTGCATTATATGATTTCACAACAAAAAAATCCAATTTTTTGGATACATTTTGTGTGGTAAAATAGTGGGCATGACATTTGGTATCAGAGTGAAGTTTCAACTCTTGAACATTTGGGGAGAGCCTAAAACTTAACAATGGAATATGAACTATGATGTGATCTATGTGACATTATCTGCATGTGCTTGTAGAAATCATGGGATATCTATAAAATTCAAAAGCATATCGTTATGTGGGAAGACTTGTAGTGAGTAAAAATTTTCATGTTCTATCGTGCATGTGTCGTATTGTGTAGTGTCATTGTTTTTGTGAGAAAGGTGTAACCATTTATTGTGAACATAATGTGAAGTCACACCATTGAGTCACTTTATGTGTTATTGTGTAAATCTTGTATAGTATTGTTCATTGTACTTTTATTTTCCAAGTCACGTCGATGTCGGACAAGGTTCAATGCCCTTATTAGGATGTCGAGATGTACACTTGATGTCGGATGAGATCCGATGTACTTGTGATGTTGCATATGTTATTATATATTTTGTGAGATGAGACTCGATATTTGAGTGCCAACTACTCAATGAGTACCCCTTGGTGGTTGTATAAGGCCACATAGTGATTGTGATGTGATATTTCTCTATATGTATTTTATTCATAAATTTGAATTTTCTTTTCTCTTCCTTTTCTAGAACCAACAAATTTGCTATTTAACTTTTGGTTGAGTTACTACTTGCAATTTTGGGCATTTAATTTGATAGTTACATTAACATAATGATTTTCACACTAATTGTGACTAATTATCCATTTACTTTGCTTAGATTGAAAGTTGAATTTGAGTTGAAATTGTTTTCCTTATATTTCAAATTTATCTTCTCGCTTGGCCCAAGGTGATTGAATTTGATGCCACTTGGAAATTTTGCTATTTGGTTGACATGTTGGTTCTAATGTTGTTATGTGTTGTAATAGGGATATGGTTTCACCATGGATTGGTGGTAGTTATGGTCCCGCTTCATTATATGGGGGTACGCCCAAGGAGTTATAAATAACTGGTGTGGTTGTCAAACTACAAGTTATTATGTCACTTGGGTTAGAGGTTTCTAGACTCTATGTGCCTAGGGCCATAGGGTGATTGACCTCTTTGGTGGAGAGAAAAGGAAAATCATTTTGTTTTGGTGGAGGTGGTAGACAATGCTTGTTACTTACGAGATATTATTATTTGGGTTTGGATACCTATTTTTTGTGTTGTAATATGATGTACGTGTGTCATTATGATTATTATGTTGTGATGTTGGAATTCATGTGCTCATATGTATGTTATGTTGTCTATTCTGTGTCTAGCATCTTTGTGTGGAGAGAAAAGGAAAAGTTAGCCCTTATGTTGTTTTGGTGGAAGTGGTGGTCTATGCTTGATACTTGGGAGATATGTTTTTTTAGAACTGAATACCTATCATGTAATGTTGTAATATGGTGTGCATATGTCATTATGATTGTTATGATGTGATGATGGTATTCATGTGCTCATATGTATGTGGTTTTCTATTACATTGTGGGAACATTGTGATATCGTGAAGTGTATAAAAGCTGCGAAGGAAAAATCTGCTCAACTAAGAGAATTTGAAAAGGTGAGTTACATAGCATGTAGGTATCATGTTGAACTAGAGCATAGACATGGTGAAATGACATGAAAATAATGAAATGTAACTTTTGTGGTGGTGAAACACCATTGGCGTTGACTTCATTGATATGAAAGATACATAACTTATGAACTTTTGTGTCAAAAATGATTGAAATGCATTGAATAATGTTTTCTTTTCTTTTAGAATTGATAGATTGAAAACATGATAATGAGTTGTTTTTGGAATAGTTATGAAATTGGAGAAGTAATTGAGAACTGCCAATCTTCACAAAACATTAAAAATTTGTCTAAAATTTCCTTCTACCTTGTGGTCACATTATAGCGATAGAATTCTCGTCTCTAAACATGATTTTTCCTTGTTGAATTCCTAGCTTAATTATCCTTTTAGCCTTAGTGTTATGTCACATCAACAATTATTCTCTTGTAAGGGGAGGGAGATGTAGTGCCGCCTCCTAGACGGTAGTGGTTTTTCCTTACCTTCAGGCCTTTTCAATAATTTTGAAATGTCATTATATGATGTGTTTCTTGTTACCTCATGTGACATGTGGTGAAAGGACAATTTTCCTTGCATTATCAAGAAGAGTATTCAATTCGTAGACAACTATAATGACATAATAATAATAATCAAGATCTATTAAGACAAATAATAAAATAATAAAATAAAATAAAACAAAGATTCAAATATTAATAAAAGACAAATAAATTAAATTGCGTGGGTGAAGGAATGGATAGGCATAACAGTGGAAGTGACAAATTTAAGGGGGTTGGTGGAAGGCATGAGGAAGAGGAGGTGGAGGAGAATGGGAGAGGACGGGTCCCTTGTCATAATTTGCAGGATATGTGCATCCTCACAAAGCACACCTTTTGTTTGAAAAAATGCCTCTCAAACATGTGGACATAGACAACATTTTCAGTTGTTGGGAAGGTACAAAATGGACTGGTTGAAAATTCCTTGGAAACATTTAAGTAAATGTTTTTGATAGGGTAAAGTCAAATTCCATAACCTCTTCCATCATCCTCCCTTCTTGTGCCAAAATGGGATCTTTGGAACATGGTATGGGCATTCTCATGAAGCATATCCATTATTTGTCTCTAACCTGATCACTTTACCTTTTTCAGCATTGTCCAAAATGGAGCCTTGGAAGCCTTGGAATGGATATTCATCAAAGAATAAATGACATCAAATTTTGTCAGATGTTGTGGTTGCAAATACCCTGATAGACATATAAGTAAGTGTGGATGCATATAAAAGGAATGTGGTCTCATGGAATGTGATGAATACGGGGTAGATGTGTCCACAAAAGTGTTGGAGAAGTGTTGTTTCCCTGATTTTTTAGCTACAGCTGCGTTGGTGGAATTATAAGCAGAAATGGTAGTGCCTCCTTCATCTCACCCCCTCTACATAATTTGTGAGATTGAGTTGTGTTTGAGACTAGAAGTGGTGGCCTTTGGCTTCCAATGATCTTGTTCTCAGCAAGAAAAAGGGAGATGCACCTGCCCATATAAACTTCATTTTTTTATTAGCAGGGAAGCAATGATTGTGTGTGTGCAAAAAATGGTGCTCTTGACTAAGATTTAAACCTTTGCACAAAAAATCCTCTGATTCATGAAATTCCAAATATGACATGGTGGTAGGATATACATAAAATGGGTTATTGAAAAGGCTTCAGAAATTTTGAAAAATGTAAAGAGCAGGTGTAAAGTTAATTTCTCAACTTTCATTGTGTTCTTGTGCACACAGCTCTGCAGGCTATGTGGATGATGGCTACACATATTCACAAGTGTCTTCTTATTGCATTACACTTACCATTGATCATTATGTGTGCATGTTTTACCTTCGTGTCGTGCTAATCTTCTTGAGGAAACTCTAAACATTATCAAATCTACACAAATTAAACATGTGGTGGCTGCGAGTGGTTGTGAGGACTAGGCCTATCTCTCACGCAAGTTCGCACAATAGGGAAAAAGTATTTTTAAATCACGTTTCCGTTAGTTTTGTCACGTCGCCATTAGTTTTGTGGAAGGTAACAACGTATTACGTTGTTACCTATATAGGTAACAACGTAATACGTTGTTTCCTTTTCAGTCAAATGTTCGTTTGAGGTTTTTTTAAAGGAACCGGTGCCGTATGGTTTCATATGTGAGTGCGCAGCAGGATGGTGGGGCATGAGAAATAGGGTGCGGGGGTCTCGGGTTCAAGTCCAGCTAGGTACAAGGATAGCGCTAGTCAAAGTTTTGTGCAGGTTCGCGTTGACTGCGAACCTGCGTGATGGATAGGCTCATCGGTGAGGATGTGTGGAGGAGTACTTGGTTGGAGGAGGTATGTGGCGACTGAGGGAATGTATTCACTAGGTGGTTTTAGAACACTTAGAAATGCGCTAAAGGTGGAGGAATTCTTATAAAAAAATCGTGAACCGCTTGACGAAATGCCTCAGTGAATGGAGTTTTCGTGGGTCAGAATGGAAACCTTATAGAGAACCTTATGCAACATCTCGCCTGTTTGGCTAACAAGCATTGTCATCTTATCCATATCTTGCATGATTTTAGCAATTCTAATTTTCCCTTTAAATGGTATTACAAATAAAATCAAAGGAAGAATATGTTTTCGGTTGGTTAAAATGAATCATAGTACTAAAGCATCAAAATTTACCTCTTCTTTCCTTCACAACTAGAATGACTCCTAAAATTATTAACATTATTATTGAACCACACATAGAGATGAGTGGTAAATTTAGATAACATGAATGGATAAGCAGTAACCACTTGATTTGGCGAGTTTAGTTCGAGTTCCCAATTAAACACACCTTTCCCTCACCACCTCATCGATTCTGAGACATAGTTATCTCCCTTCTTCTTGCTTGACTTATGCATTCCTATTTTTCTTGTGTATGGTTATTGAAATAAAATCAATCATACTTGTGCTTGATGAATTTTTAATGAGTTGCAGTACTACCCGTTAAAATACTTTTCCCCTCTTATGATACTAGCAGGAAATTGTGTCGTGTGCAAACATGGTTCATGTTTTACCTCCTTAGATGTTCGGATCACTTTAATTACAAGATCTTGGATAATGAAAAACAAAAAAAAAAATTAATGAGTTTAAACTTTATCTCTAGCTTAAAACAACCCTTTTTGTTTACCTTGCAACTTAATAAAACATAGTTTTCATTGATTCGAAAAACACCTCTTTGAACCCTGGAATGGGAAAGTCGAGTTGTGATTGTGTTCCCTGTCATGTGGATTATTGTTTCCAACCATATATTTCCCTCAAATGACTGTATGTGCATTTTTTTCATCCCTCTAAGAGTCCTATTAACCCATCTTGCAATCTTGGGAAGCTGCTGAAAATTAAAAGTTAGGTTTGGTTTTGGTTAGTTGTTTTGGCTTTCCGTTTTGGCCCAAATTAAAGAAATGGATATCGGCCTCCGTAAACCTCTAGTACTTTTCCATGAAAATTTATTACAACCCTTATTTCTAATATAAACACCTCGCCAATTATTTTTTCAAGGGGTTTTATAGGTCTTTAGTGGCTAAGTGACGAGGTCAAACTTGTCCAATTACAACTTGTGGCTCTAGAAAAGTAGTCGTCATTTATACCCTATTCACCAATTCTAAGTTCCATCAACTCCTATGAATTCCCTAGATATGTAGTAGAGTGTATAGGAATTTCTCACGATGCATGCACCCATTGGAAATATTTTTTTGAACACAATTTCTTAGCCCTCAAGTTAAATTTGGTCGTTTTTGCAAACTAGTAGGTAAATGTGAAATAATGTCGTGGGGCCCTCCCAGGTCAAATAACGTATGATAAAAGTTCTATTCACTTATATATGATCGTATGGAACTCTCCTTTATGTCTTGTTTGAAAAATTTGATTATCGAGAAAATGGTGTTCATTTCTCTCTCTCTCTCTCTCTCTCTCTCTCTCTCTCTCTCTCTCTTAGGAAATGAAATGAAATGAAATAAATGTATCTCTACTTCTCTCTTGTTGAGTGTTAAGTATTATAATCATGTGAATGGGAAAAATATGATAATATGAATTATTCTAGATTTTGTTCGGATGTCATGCCAGCGTTTATTTCGTTTGACCATGTTACCACTAACTTGACAGCCACAGTAGCGTAAGTAGGATTAGAATGGATGATGGAAATATAAGTTTAATGTTCATTACCAAAAATGTGTAATCAGGATGGGAATAGAAATGTATCTTATTTTAACAATAGTACATGTTGTATTATTAAGCAAAGCATAACTCCCTTCATTTTATATGTGTATAAATAAAGAAATGGTGAAATTTCATTTTGTAACCTTACAATTCAACTACATTGTAGAATAGTTTAATTAGTCAATTATGATAAATTCTTGTACTTTTGTATGTTGTATGGAAGTGAGCTAAAACTTGAAAATTATTAGTGTCGTAATCTTATAAAAAAAAGGTTTATGTTAATAGTGTGGCTTGTGCCAATCCCTTAACAACCTTTTCACACCTTTACCATCTTGTTAAAGAAATCATGTGATTCCGGAATATTGTAGTTAGTCCACTTATCTTCTTGTTTATCATTCATAATAGTAATTTGTAAATGGGAAGGTGAATACTTAATTGATAGGTGTTTTTATTTCCACTCAATTTATAGTTGATCATGGTCACCTTATATTGCACTCAAATAGTTTTCCTTGTTATAATAACCTTGGAAAAACCTTCTCTTCATGGGGTAAACTATGTGCCTCAAATATGGAGTAAAGTCGGTGGGAATATCATCCTATAGGTTATCTTTAGTGGTCTCATATTTTTCATGTCTCTCTTGGATGTCAAACTTTTAAGAACTCACGGGTAGTCAAAACAAAATTGAGATAATCAACCAACTCAATGGACTTGGTAGATTATAGATGACAGTTGTAAAAAGAGGTGTAAACATGATTATAAGAGAATAACATTATAATTTTGAATAATGGAAAGAAAGAGGACAACGTAATGTTATGAAAGGATAAGGTTATACAATTTAATGGTTTGTGAAATATGATTTACCTTTGAAGATAATAATAACTAAAAATAAAAGTGTAAGCTTACAAATAAGCTTTCCTTGACCATTATTAAGTCACTTATTAATGTGTATATTCAAATATGGTAGATGATGTATAGTGTGTAGATGATTCATTTCTCAATTGAGAAAAAAAATCTAGAAACATTTATGAGCATTGTGTCATATGGCTTTATGAATTTGAGTTGAGAACTATCGTAATGGTAAATAACTCATACCCACGTGTGTAGGATTTTGACTATAAAGGATTTGTCAATGGAACTCCCATATGAAGTAGAACGTAGGAGAGGGTTGATAACCAATATACACCCAAGTAAGAAGGTCAATGATAAATACATACCTGTATTGAAATAACCAATCTTATCGCTTGAAATCTTAGGAAATCTTTCCTCTCTCTTAGTTGTTAGTTACCATAATATGTGTTTGTGGGATTTTAAGTTCAAGTAATAAGTTAACTATGTTATAATGGTATCATTTTATAACAATTTAGGTGTAGTTAAAGGGATGGAATTTAATTTTATTCATTGGGAAACATTTTAATAATATGTTATAATGGCACTATTGTGGATTAGTCTTAGAAAAGTAGAAGTCGGGTGGAACCCTTCCATCGAGTTGAAAAAAAGTCATTCTTTTGGATCTAGGTTTAACCTGAGTGTAGAATTGGGAAGGAATTTATAATGGTGTGTATAGTACATTATAACCAATGTAATTTATTTCAAGTCCCATTCATCACTACTAGTAGTAAAGGACCAAGCAATGATAGTCTATAAAGTTGCAACCCCTCCTTAGAGGTAATGCCTCTATAGGACATAAGGGAAATTGATTCCATGATCTTAGGGAGGAGTTAATCACCCCTATCAATAGCTAGTGTGGTGAGATTCCTATAATTATCGGAGGATGGTGTAGTCATACCCATCAAGCAAATGAAATCATGTTCATATGTTAATACTTGAGATTTGATTTCCTTATTATGTCATAGATAGAGATATCTATGACAAGAAATTTCGGTCCAAGCTTATCTTTTATCGGATTGTTTGTGAGGATCAATATGGAACTTTATGTACATAGAAGAGGGTTGCACTTCCAATGGTGATGAGAATGCTTCACATAATCAGCAAGAGAACAAATCACAAAGGAAAATCAAGTAGAAATAAATAGGGTTTCACATGCTCATAGATAAAAAAAGAGGTACATATAGGATTGTTTTATAACTCGTGTGCATAACCATGGACACAACCCTAACTAACCATATGACCTACAATCTCACTAAGTGATATGACTAACCACATGATGTGGAAAATATGCCGCATGATGAAGAGACAAGTCATATACACCAACACCCCCTTCATCGAAGTTGGGGTAGAGGTCATGAAAATTTAGAACAAAAGAGAACTCCCCTAGACAACTAATAAATATTTTTCAATGGAGCTCGAAAACTAAGCATGATAAAGTACCCATGTACAAACAAAATCTCTTTGGAAAAATAGTAAGAGAAGAAAAATGGGTCCCGGTAACTAGGCTTGATGAGGTACCCATGTACAATAAGGATCTCAAGTAATGGAGGAAAACCCCTAAGGGAAAAACATCCACTTATAAGAGATAAAATACTCCCCTAAAAACTTAAGAAAGATGCATCAAATGGGTCCCAACAACTAGGTCTGATAAGGTACCCATATAAAAACAACATCTTCCTAGAAAATAAGAATAGGAGAAGAGAACTAGAAAGCCCAAAGAAGATGGGCATTTGTAGACCTCACCCTAAGAAGAGACCACAAGTGAAGAAATTCACCTCAGTGAAGGGCTTAGTGAAAATGTATGCAACCATATCAGTAGTTTGACAATATTGCAAGTCGATGATGTCATCGTGAATCAGCTCCCGAATGAAATGCATATGGATCTCGATGTGCTTAATCCACTAAATTTGAATCTGGATTTTGGAAAATCGAGACGATTCTCATGTTGTTACAGAGTAGATGATAGTAGGCCACCAATATTGAATACTAAACTCTGTCAAGATACCATGTAACCAAACAACTTTCATGGTAGCATTAATTTCTCCTTTGTACTTATGCCTCTATAGAAGATATCACAATTGTGTTATGCTTCTTTCTATACCAACTAACAGGACCCAAACCAAGAGAAAAATTGTATCCTAAGGTAGATTTTTGATGATCAAGATCACCAACCCAATAAATTTAGTATATCCAACTAAGTCAATATCTACTCCTCCTAGATAGTGAATGTCCATCTGTATAAGTGCCATGAACGTAATAAAGGATCCACTTTTCTACTTTCCAATGCAATAGGAGAATGCTTACAATTGGACATATGAAACCGAGCAAGAAAATCAATGGAGTACTTAGGTTGTGAAATTACAATTCCCAAGTCAAAATATAAAATCTGAATCCCAAGAAAGTAATGAAGTAATCCTAATTCAGATATGGAAAACTTGTTAGATAAGGTAGTCTTCATAGAATCATGATAGAGGAATAATTGCCCATGATTAATAATTCATCAACATACAAAATAAGGATGAGTATGGAGTCATCATGTTGCAAAATGTAAACATTTGGGGCAGAGTGACACCGAGTGAACCCTCATGTAAGTATAAAGGAGTCCATCTTGGCATACCAAGCCTAAGGAGCTTATTTGAGACCATAGAGAGACTTCTATAACTTATAAATGAGGGAGGGATCATGGACATAACCCGGAGGTTGTTCCATGTATATCTCTTCCTCTAGTTCCCCATGAAGGAAGGAACTCTTAACGTCCATCTAGTGGAATTCCAATCTTTTTGCAGTAATGATGGCAAGGGTCAGTCAAATAGAAGTCATCTTCGCAACCGGATCAAAGGTTTTCAAATAATCAACCCCATCTACTTGGGAGAAACCCTTGGCTACTAATCGCACTTTAAACTTATTGACATCACCATCAGCACATACTTTTTTTGAAACACCCACTTACACTGAATGATTTTTATTCCTTTTGGAAGGGGGTGAGATCCCAAGTATCGTTCTTCATGAGTGAGGAATACTCCTCATCCATATAAAAATCCCACTCAGGAATACCAAAAGCCTCTCGTAAAGACCGAGGTATCGAAGCGAGGTGAAGAAGGAGTGAGGTCCAACAAAATCTGAATGAGTCCATCTCTTTCCAAAGGATCTCCCATCCACTCTCTAGCACTCTGCAAAGTTTTCCTAGCCCAACGAGGACCAAGAGGATCAGGCTCAGAGTCAGAAGATTCTTCACTCAAGAGTGAGAAGGGACAAGTCTCAATCAATACTTCCATCATAATCGAAAGACTCTAAAGCATGAGGGTTAGGAAGTGCAGGATGATCAAGTGGAGGAGGATCATTCTCAACTACAACATCATCCAAAGAGTCGATTCGAAATAGAAATCATAAGGACCTCAGAAGGTGGAGAAGTAGAATTCAAAATATGACTCATCTAATTTCACACTTCTCTCGATATAAATCTCATAAGTAGTATGATTCAACAATCGATATCCCTTCATGTCATCAAGATACTCTACAAAGATACAAGGTTTGGAATGTGGTTCCAAATCCTTGTGTTTATTTTTAGGAATCTGGGCCATAGCATTAGATCGAAGACTCGAAAGTGCTCAACATCAAGCTTGCATCCAAACCAGGATTCAAAGGTGACATCCCTCTTACTTCCTTGTGTGGAACACGGTTCTAAATGTAACAAGCACAATTCATTGCTTCAACCCAATATTAGAGGAAGGGACTTTGAGTGAACCATACAAGTGGCCATCTCCTTAAGCATTCGGTTCTTTCTTTCCGCAACTCCATTTTTGAAGGGTTGTAAGCAATTGTACTCTACAAATAAATCCCTTAAGAAAAATAGAAATCCTCGAGCCTAATTCTCAGATACTCACTTCCATTTTCATTTTGAAGAACCTTGATATACTGTTCCACTTGTTTCTCAGCAAGATCCTTAAAGTCTCGAAAGTGATAAAAAAACTTCAAAATTAAGCTTAAGAAAATATACCCAAGTATAACGTGAAAATTCATCAATGAAGGTTAATATATAAAGAGCTCTAGTAAATGAAGGAGATGGGAAAGTGCCAAAAATTTCACTATGAACAAGATCCAAACTACAAGTAGATCTCAAGGATTTTCCTTTGTCAAAACTCTTTTCAGGGTGTTTCCTGAGGGTATAACCCTCACAAATGCCCTTATAAAATCTGACATGGGGTAACCCATTGACCATTTTGTTTTGGCTCCATTTTTCAAGGTAACGAAAGTTTCAAATGGCCAAAAATCTCATATAGCTTACTAACCTCATCTACATGAGTGAGTAAGGCACTGGACGTTAAATTAGAAGTAAAGTGGGAGAAGGTATACAACCATGAATGGTGATCTACTTTTTTCCCTCAAACACTTTAGTGTCATTATAAATGGCATGAATAACCATCAAGTTATGACCAGATTCCACTCACATTCCTTCACCAAGGTGAGTGATTTGGTAAACCGATAGGATATTGGTAGAGAGATCAAGAACACTCAACACTTGGTTAAATGATCCATTTTCCATCTATATTGATCCACTACCAGAAACCGATATTGTATAGTGTCATCACCCAACATGATTTGGGACATGCCACATGGATCAATGTTGGAAAACTCAACATGTGAAGAAGCCATGTGGTGCGAGGCACCAGAATATATAATCCACATCAATGAAGGAGAAAATCTAGCTACAAGGGCCTTTCCTTTCTTCTTATCATATTTAGACTCTCTTGCAATGGAAGAATCAGCTTTCGGAGCATTTTGTTTGATAGACTCAGAACACCTATATGAATTTTATCAAGTAAATGAGTTAGGTGATCAATTTTTTTCACATACATTGATGCTCTTCATGACCATTCTTCTTGCAATAGGAACACTTACACTTTTATTTCTTCACTTTAGGCTCAGAAGTTGAAGCATTCGTGTTAGGTTTGGTTTTGGTTTGGTTGGTCTTGGTTTCCTTCTTAGGTTGGTCCTTTTTCTATTTCTTCTTTTCAGTCTTCTTTCCCTTACTAGTACTTGCTATAAGGGCATGTGACTTGGACTTGAGACTACCCACTTGAATTATTTTTCTTGTTCTCAAATGATTTGGGACCAAAAACTGTCAAATGAGGGCATCTTCCAAGCACTTCTCAAAGAGATTTCGTAGTGTGAAAATTTGACATAAAGACAGAGTATTCATGACCTAACTTAGAAAGAATATATAAGATCAACTTGGAATATTTCTTCTCTACTTTACATTCCTTTAACAACAATATATTGTGGACAAACTTTGAGAAGAATGCATGTAGGTTTTCAAAGTCACTACAATTTATTCCTAGTAGTCCATTTTCCAACTCATGAACTCTTATGTCATCTTGTTGTCTGAACATATCATCTAACATTTTCCACGTAGCATTGGGTGTTTTAGATGACTTGATGTGGAAGAGAAAGCTAGGAGAAATAGACATACAAAGAATACATAAGGATTCATCACTTTAGTTCAGCCACTTAAATTTTTCGGGCTCATCGTCAGGTTCAATCTCAGCTCCCATGGTGATGCGAAATAACCCTTTACCCTTAGTTTCATTATCATTTTTGATCTACATTCAAATAATTTGAATGGCATAAGAAAAATAATTGAAAGTGCATCCATCGTGAAGAGAGAGAAAGAAGGAATGCAGAAAATAAAAATAAGAAACACAACCACCCAGGACAATATTATAACCCCCTATTTTGGCACTTTATAGTTTAGTGTGTTGGATAAAATCAGGTGTGAATGTGTGTCATGAAACATTTGGTCACTCACCTTGCAATCATCATAATAGTGTGCAAGAGTCGATACCACAATCAAGTTTTGTTGATCATAGAAATTTGGCACCATAAACAAGCACATAAAAAAAACAAGAGAAGGGGTGAAAGCAAGTCCTGATGTGAGAAAAAATGTCCCATGTCAAGCGTAAAACTCCCTTCCTGCAAGATTTTGGTAGACACACTAACTAATCCGCAAGCAATAATAAGGTCTATTACAATGAAAAAAACGGGATCAAGATGAGTCTCGGGACCTCTAGGATGTTGAAAACGCTCTTGAAAGGCAAAAAATGCTAGAAGATGCGCTACACACGCCAGCAAAAAAATAGTAGCAAAAAAAGACCTATAACGCTAGGAAAAATCAATTTGAAAATGAACAATTAACCTAATTTTAGAGGTTAAGAGGCAAAAACAATATTATTCTAATGTTTAAAAAAAGAGCTATTAAACTACTAATCTAGATTTTTAAAAAGGGCTAAAAAAATATGCCTAATTTAAAAAATATTAAAGAAATTAATTAGATTGATTAACACCCTTTAATTAAATTAGATCATAATATTTTAAACTAAGATCTAATCTAATATTATATTATCCACCTTAAATTAAATTATTATTAGATTCTAATATAATTAAATACTAAGACCTAACAAAAATTTAACCTAAACCTTATCCTTTTAAAATAAATTTATTTAACTTCCCACCCTTAATTGAATACCACCCACCTAACCTTTAAAAACCCATTGACCCCTTTTAATTTAAAAACACCGCTTAGTGATTCTTTTTTTTAACTATGTTTAATAAAAACAAAAAAGTGGGTAAAGGTGGGTTAAGGTGGGGGTCCAATGTGGAGAATGGAAGTGAAAGACTACCTCAAAACTCACTTGAGGTGGTTTGAATGAGAAAAAAACACCGCAGAAAACAACTTGGAGACGCAGAGTGAAGAGGGAGGGTTTGAGCGAGTCACTTTGGGAGAGATGAGCTCAACTGGTAGCGACCATGTAATCATGGAGCGAGTGGGAGAGGTGAGGATTGCACACAATGAGGGTTGCATAAGATAAGTGGCAACTGTGGGAAATGGTGGGTAAGATCAAGTTGCACGTCGAAGCTGATTCGATTAAACGAGGATATGGCTCAAAAAAAGAAAACTAATTCAAAGGCCTGACCAGTGCAACAGAGAAATAAAAACAAGCACACACCAAGTCAATGTCAAACAACTCAATAGCAACACGGAGGTTTCACAGATCGAAGGGTTGAAAACACCAAGCACTCGATGTGGCGGTATAAGACCATCCCACGAGCCATCAACAACGTAAAAAACACACATAGTTTTCAAATCCAAAACTCAAAAGTGTCAAACTAAAGACTCGACACAAAAACAATGTAAGGATGTAACCCAAACAACATAACTTGTTTATACAAAGCTTGAATCGAAAAATCAAATACAAAGAAAGAACCATTAACCATGTAAAAAAACAACTTACCACCAATGCAAGTAATGTAATGCAAAAATAATGCACTCACTAAGATCCAATGAATCTCGATAAGGATCCAACTCACCAACATGAGATGAGATGGGAGAGAAGGGTGACAAGTAAGATGTAAAGGAACCGAAAAGTGCAAAACAACATGATAGGGAGGAGATTCAAATAGGCCAAAAAACCATAATCTCTAAAAAAATCACTTTTACTTAAAAATACTGATAAAAACCAAAAATGAAGAACCAACCTCTAGATTTAGTTGTTCCTCTAAACTTAGCTACAACTAGCTAGATCTAGCTGAAAAACACCTAAAACTTACACATGCACAACTAGAAAACTAACACACTCCAAAAAATGAGATTGTTAAACCTATTAACAAGATTCCAAAAATAATCGAAAACTTGCATGAGAAGCACGAAAACCAAAAATGAAGTAATCAACAACCAGATTAATCGAGTGTATGTTTGCCAAACAATAGCTCTTATACTATATTCAATTATTCTATGAGGATCAATATAGAACCTCATGCACATCAAAGAGGGTTGCACTTCCAATGGTGATGAGAATGCTTCACGTAATCAACAAGAGAATGAATCACAAAGGAAAATCAAGTGAAAATAAATAGGGTTTCACATGCTCATAGATCAAAAATAAGAGGTACATATAGGAGTGTTGTGTAACTCCTGCATGACACGTGGATACAACCCAAACTAACCCTAATTACATATGATCTCACTAAGTGATATGACTAACCACATGAGGTGGACAAGAAGTCGAGTGATGATAAGACAAGTCATATACACCAACAGCTTTTGCAGTGGGAGGAAATTTCATAGGAATTTGAGTGGTTTGGTAAGCATTCTTCTTCATAACACATGTTTATGGGTAAACCTTAAATGAGTACCTTATAGTCTTGATTTTTGTTACTTGGGTGGTAACTTTGATTCGAAAAAATTCCTTATAAAGAGAATGGTTTTTGGTCATAGTGATATGGGAAACTTTGTGACATTTCTTGGTCACACTCATGCATTAGCCGAGCATCTTGTGTTACCAAATTAAGAGAAGGATAAATTGTGTTGAACCTACTTATTATACATATGAACACCGTGGTGAGATGTGTATGGGCCTCGAGAAAGGCATTTCAAGTTAAATGTGTCCCCTTTGCATTGTTTGAATTTTATGTGAGCTAGAATTGGTAGAAGAATGATGGTTGGGAGACCGTCCATGGGTTAAGAAACTTATTCATGTATACCTCACTTTATGTGTGATGGCTAGATTTTGTAGTGGTTCTAGCCAAAGTTGTGTACTCTTGGATCTAACATTTTTGGTGTTTAAGAATGGAATATGATATGTATGTTATGATATCGGTAGAGCGAGAAAAATAAAGAATTCTAACACTGGAATGGATCCTAGAATGAGATGTAATTAACCTACATTGTAACATTTTGAGGCATAACAACTTTAGTCTTGCTTTCATAAGGGTTACACTTTTGAAGTAATTAAATGCAATTCATGCTCATCTGACAATTATAAATTTTAGTATGTTGATTTATTACAAGGTAAGAGTTGGCGCTAAGTGCCTACTAATTAGTGCATTTATTCTTCAATGTTGCATCATATGATTTTGCAACCCAAAAAAACCAATTTTTGGTTACATTTTGTGTGTTAAAATAGTGGGCATGACATGAACTCTTTGATGAAGTACTTCAACATATATGTAAAAACTCTAGATAAATTATATTAGGAAATCGAATGGGAAGAAAATTTATCAAGTATCGAAAATGAAGCAAGAGAATATTAACTTCAATTTTTACTCAATGTGGGAAATAATATGTTGGTGTAATATTTATATATACGCACGCACCTTTTATTTTAAGTTTACTTAGTTCATTAGCTTTATTTAAGATTTGTTGACTTAGTCTACTTTGCACACCTCTTAGGATTATATTAGGATAAGTGGCACTCATAGCTTGACCACTTGTCTCATGTGTGTCCTATTCATGTGGAATTTGTTGCATGCATGTCTATCATATAGTCAAAAGCAAAGTTGGACTACAACTCTTGCTTTTGCTATATATAGACCACTTTTATTTGTAAATTAGTAGAAGAAGCTAATATCGAAGCCTAATATAGAATCTTGTTGATATCAAATTCATTCGATTGATTTATTGGCGTAATGTGTTTCTATTATTTCTTATTATTTGCAGCAGCTTCTAGCATTTCTAGAGTGAGTCCAAATTGAGGAGATTCATGGGTTTCACCTATTCTTTCATGGTTTCAAAGCAATACTCCTTCAATTGGTAATTATGGTGTTGAATATTTTTTTATTCTTATTTTGATCCATATACTTCTCCATGTTTTTGTAAATATTTTAGGTATATTATCTTGTTAGTATTAAAAAAACCATTTGGGTTTTTATTCTTGCCAAAAACCCTATTTCCAACCCTTTTAAAGGTTTTTTTTTCAATTTCGGGATAAAATATTTTTTAGTTCTTCTTAATATTTTTAATGGATTCTACATTTTAAAATATGTATTTTAAAAAATAGGTTTTTTTCGATGCATGGATTATTTTTTGTGATTTTTAAAGATTCACTTCTGCAGAGACAAACCACAACAAATATAAAGTACAGTAAAACATTTGTGAATTTTTGTATGTGGGAGGATCAAATCCATATTTTTCAAATTATTCATCTCATGAGATTTCTAGAAAGCCCAAGTTTTTGTAATTTGGAATTAGGGTGCTCCCAGAGCATCCATTTTAAGTTTGTACTTGCATGGGCAACCCTTCAAATGCACAAGTTTGCACTTGATCTTTAATAAAAATAAATTTTGGAAATTTTCATATTGAACATGATAAGTGGTGATGATCAAGTATAATTTTGCAAGGCATTTGATACTAAGAGGTCTAGAGTTCAAATCCCTTAGGCTACATGCTTAGCCTTAAGAGCCTTTTTAAGCTCTTGGTTGCCCATATGACCCTCCCAGTTCTCTAAATTAGCCCCTTGTACCCTAATTAGACCCCAATTATTATTTTAGCCATCATATGACCTATAACTATCCTTTTTAGCCCCATGTGCAACATATTTCCAATAGCCTACACCATTGAGCATCACTTTTTGACTAAATTGTTTCCAGAGACCATATTTTCTACTACATAAGGCCTACAAAGGAATTTTTTCAGATTATGTATTTTTCATGCTTTACACATCAAATTGGTTGTTCATAACTTTTGGTGATCTAGATTTTGATAAAATTCAATTTTTACAAGCCATTGTTGTCATGTCTCAATTTTTGTACTTTCAATTGGCCATATATTTGGATTTGTGTGTCGGATGAAGATGTCATTTTTTAAAATGAATTGTTTTTCATGTACTTTAAAATGGTGGGATCATATTTGGTTCATAATCTATTAGGAATATACTTTTAACATAAACTTGTAATTTATTGATTGTATTTGATTTGTAAATGCACTATTTTATAAAGTGTTGCCTATTTTAGTTGGAGGTTAACTTTTTATGCATTTAAATAGTTTTGGATAGGGATTATTTTATTCTTGGCTTACATGCCAATCATTATTTTAGAAAAAATTATAGAATTTGCATTATTATAAGTAGTTTGGGAGGTGTTTATTGAGTGTGTTCATTTTTTAGGTTATTCAAGGCATTTTTTTCCTTGATATTGTAAATGGATTCCATCCATGACTTCACACTCTCACATAGATAAATAATAACATGCTTTCTAAAAACACCATGCTCTTTTCAGAAGTATGTTCACTTCAAGAAGACATGGTTAGATTTTTGAAGAGAATAGGAAGATAAAAAATAAAAATCTTTATTACTCTCACTAATTTCTAGAAAATACACCCTCCTTCAATCATCAGGACACATGTTACATGTTTGTAATGTCAAATTGACACCATGAACATACCTCTCACTAAGCATTGTCTACATTATGTCATTGATCTATATCCTATCGATATGCCATCATCCTCTGGTTTTCCTAATCATGATTTTCCCATTGATTTTGATGCACTCATTATTTCACCTTTATTAATCCACGCTTAGATTCATACACCATTGTGTTTGGCTCATTTGAGAAGCACAAAACTGGTTTTGATCTTGCATTCTTCATTTCATGGGTCATTTTGGCAGAGGCATAGGTAAACATTTGTAGGGCATCACTTTCCCTATCCATGTTGTTCATTGGATTTCTCGCCAAACATTGGATATAGATAAAATTCTTCATTGGGTCCACTTCATGCACACTCACATGTTTTTGTTTGCTCCACTCTTCATGAGGATATTGTGTGACATGAGTCCTTTTACACATCTTCTTAGGCATGAGAGACATGATACTACTTCATTCAAACATGAGAGTCATGAAACTTCTAGAGATGATTCCTCACATGTATCATTTTGTAGATGGCACCAGATCACATGTAGGAATCTTCATCTACCATTCGTATTCATCTAGGATGGATTTCATATTAGTCATGGTGACATCATCATCAACATTCTTTGTGTGGGCTCTACAAGCATGGATCCTCTACCATTCACCTACATCATCCACATAGTATTCATTTTTTCCTAACCCCCTTTATTTTGGAATAAACTCTCACATTGATTTGGCCTTTCTTTGATAGTTAGACAACTCCTTGTTTTGATCTATTATGGTGTATACAATGTGTTTTACTATCTTATTTGGTTCTTTGGGATGTATACTTGCACTAAGTTATAAAGTGTCACGGGGGTTTGTTTTTCACATCCTAGTCTACCTTCATATGTGTGTGCCTTATTTTTCACACCCTTTTCTTAGTTATTATGTATTCCCATCACTATTAGTGTCATGTTATTTGTAAGAGGCCCTTTTTGTATATCGTTTAACACCTTGGCAGTCATATTAGATTGTCTTTTGTTAGTGAGAATGTTTTGGCATACCTAGCTTCTTCAGTATTTATTGTTCGAGTAGTGGATTTAAACCACTCATGCAAATATATCATTTTTTCCACTCCACACATTCAACATTATGGGGGTGTGTGTAGTCATATTGCTTCTTCAAGTTTTGTGTCCCTTGTTTATTCTTGGCACATCACATTATCTACTTCATGTAGTTGATGGCATTCTTGGTGTACTCTTTTACTTATTTTTGTAACATCATTCAAAAAATTGACAGTTTCATTGGAGCTATCCTAGTGCATTGAGTGAGGTCTTGTCTTCTTCAATGATCGAGTAGTGGATTCAGACCACTCTTGCAGATTTGAGGTCTTCACCATAATTTCCACTTGCGCTTCTTGCATATTCTTCAATGATGGATTTCATCCCATCCAAACATTTTTAGTGATGGTTTCCATCTCATCTAGTGTAATCTTCACAGTACTTAGTCTGGTTTTTTAGATACTTTTTTTTTGTTTTGTATGTCATTTTTCTAGGTTGTACTTATTGTACATGGATACCTTATCAGGCATAGTTTTCGAGAACCATTTTTTTTTTACTTTTGACTTCCCTAAGTATAACTTAATGAATGGTTTTTATGCAATATTTATATATTTCATAATTTATTTTAAATTTACTTAGTTTACTTTGCTTTATTTAAGCTTTCTTGACTTAGTCTACTTTGCACACCTCCTAGGATTATATTAGGATAAGTGGCACTCATAGCTTGACCACTTGTCTCATGTGTGCCTATTCATATGGAGGTTGTTGCACACATGTTTCTATGGACTAAAACTCTTTATTTTTCTATATATAGACCACTTCTATTAGTAAATAAGTATAAGAAGTTGATAGCATAAGTTTGATATAAAAGCTTGTTCATATCAATTTTATCTCGATGAGTTATTTGTTGTAATGTGCTTCTATTATTGTTTCATCATTTGTAGTAGCTTCTAGCATTTCGTGAGCGAGTCCAAATTGAGGAGATTCCTAGGTTTCACCTATTATTTCATAATCTAAGAAATCTTCAAGTGCACAAATTATCAAAACATGTATATTCACCTATGATTTTCATAATGATCTTATTGGAAATGTGTTGTATATTTTCCATTATTTAAAGTCTACTAGATTGTACATCAAAAATAGGTGTATCACCTTCCTTATTGAGTATTTTTGTGACATTATGGGCATGTAGTTGGGTGGTTTTATCCCACTATTTATATAGCTCGTGGTTTTGTAATACCACTATGATGGTTTTTATTGTTGTGCTTACATATAGTCGGTCATGCCTTAGGGTAAAGCAGAACTTGGATGTATGTTATCTTATTGTAAACAATTAATGTAATACAAGAGGAGGAGTTGTATTGGTTTTTTCCCATAAGGGTTTTCCTACGATAAATTATGTGTATTGTTTAATCTTATGAATGCCATTTTTATTATTTAATTATATGAAAGGTTTTGTTAAATAATTTTCTCTAATATTAGTTTATCGATTCATTTTCTCTTTAATGTATTTAGGTTTTTTATTGATCATTGGTCCAAATTAGGCTCTTATTTTCATGTGTTCCTTATGTTGTGATCGAATTGTAATTTGTTTCTTATGTTTTGTGATACTTTTGACACTTTATACTATATGTTCATCCTTTGTTACTACATTTTATCATCAACACTTCAATCTTCTATATTTGTTCGTGTTCCCTTATCCCTTCTTATTTTCTTTATTACTTTTACCTTAACTTCCCCCCTAGTTTAAAAAGTGTTTGGTAATTTTTCTATAAGCATAATAGTATGGTTTTGGCTAAATAAAATCCTACTTTTATGATTTTGGTTGAATATAATTTTACTCATATGATTCTAGTCACCTTTTTGTTTGGTCCCTTTAACCGTCATTTTGGGTCTCTTGATGTTTTTCCCTTTTTCATATTTTCCCACTTGTTGAATGTCAACATACACACTAATATGATTATAATTTGAATTCAACAAATTTATAAATTCATACTTGTGCACTACTACATTTAGGACACCATGATCGATCACAAGTTAGTGGTCATCAATATAATGACATTATTCCAAAGGCAATGGATTTCATTTATTGTTCATCCAACTACTAACAAATGCTTATGGTGCTTGTGTAAATTTGGGCCCCATTTCCTTGTGATTATTTCCAAAAATACCATTAAGATAATGAATTCTCATGGAGCTCATCTTGAGATGACTTAAACACATGCGAGTAAAATCCGAAAAATAAAAATTTAATTATTTTTTGTGGAATCCTTTAATTATTAATACAAATACATGATTGGTTTGTAAATGGGTTAATCCCACATTTGTAATAATTGTGAGATGAGGATGATCTATAAGGCACCATACACACCAAAATATTTTCCAATAGGGAAATGGGATAGAGGAGAAGTCCAAATAATGAATTACATTCATTATTCCTCTTTGCTACTAGAAAATGCTTATGGATATTGTCTAAATATTACCAAAAATATGAGGAATAATTTCATGATGTTAATGACTAGTCGTGGTGGTCATTTTGAGATAGATCAAACAAAATAATAATAAAAACTATTAAAATTAAAAACCCTATTAATTTTCTCATGAGATCCTTCAACTTAAACATAAATACATTATTGTATTGTAAATGGGTTAATCCCACATTGCTAATTATTATGAGATAAGTGATCTATAAGGAACCACACAAACCCAAAAAAATCCAATGGGAAAAGAGGGTGAGAAGTCCAAAGTTGTGGATTGTATTCATTATTTCTCCCCATATTATCAATTATTGTGGTCGTATTGCTTATGTGCTAAGTGAATACCCTTACTTTATTTCTAAACATATATGAGGAATAATGACATTGTGTTAATGAATACTTAATCATGGTGGTCATCTTAAGATGACTTAAAAACACACAAGAAAAAATCCCATAAAATTTGATAATTTAGCTACAAAATTATTTTGCCCCTTTTTATTACACTTAGGGACTCTAGACAAATGGTTTTTAATTACACTCTTGCCTAGGCATTCCTTCCTCATGTTCCCTATTATCACCTTAGGAAATAGAAACGTATTAAAGGCCTTAATCTAACCCACAACTTACTTCTATTAAATATTAATATTGTGAGGACTCCCAAATAGCTCGCTCCCTAGACAAATGGTTTTTAATTACACTTGTCTAGGGCCTTCCTTCATCATGTTCCCTATTATCACTTAGGAAATAGAAACGTATTAAAATTCATTTCTAAATTACTAAAATACTCTTTACCATCGTCTAAATAATGTCGGTGAGATTAATAGTGTACTTTGGATAAAAATATTATATAATTAATTGAGATTAAATGAGGATATTTCCTTAAATCTCTCTCATACATGTGGAGCCATAATTTACATATGACAACCTAGTCACAAATTCTATTTGATTATTTTTAATCATACTATCATTTTCGAGGGTCGACACGTAGATTTATGGCCTCTTTATTTAGTCTTGATGAACTATAATTTAAATGAATTTCAACCTGTGTAATTCAATCATGGTGATTCCGTAAATGCTCCCTAAAATCCAAGTTCCATCGAAATATTTTAATTAAGAGATATATAACATGATGATCATGATCATCCACAATTTTGGTAGTAGTGGTGATCTGTTCAGCCTAAGTCTCATGTAAGTTGGGAGTCAACGTTAAATTAAAATTTCTCCAAATCCATTTCTAAAATATGTTGTGGTACAATGGTGGCCCACCAAATTAGGGGGTAGCAGGTCGCAGATTCCACATGAACCTGCGTGATAGATAGGAGCAGTCATGGTAATTTGCACAAGTTTAACACTTGTAGCTCTTTATCTTCAACACTTGTAGCTCTAGATGTTGATAGCCTCCTTTTCACATGACTTATACAAGATTCACAACTCTTGTTACGCCGAAAGGCGTATTTTCTGTCAGATTACATATGAATAGAACCTTGTTCATTCTGACTCTCATATGACAGTAACCAGCATGCACAAACATGGTGGGTCCTACTATTTTCTTCGCTCATTGTTTTCTCAAAACACATCAGTACCATCTACTGAGGAAGCCTGCGTTATTTGCTCCTCTACCTGTGTATCGCTTCGCTTGGGTGACGAATCACCAAACAGACAGAAATCAGAATCATTCAAATAGATTTAGCACATTACAAATCTTTACAAATAACTCTTTTTGTGGACCTCGCTCTGAGTAAAAAGGTTTTTCAGTAACAGCATCACATCTGGAAGCAGCATCACCTCTAACTTAGTAGTGGAGTAGGAGACTGTACTCTGCACATTCACAGGATCAGCTAACATAAATTGCTGGTACTTACTTTGAGGCATAGGATGTTCATGTCACTCTACTAGAAAAGGTCATATTACAATATAATCATGTAAACTATTAATGACAGAAAAAATGAATATTAGATGGCTTTGGTATCTGATCATCTAGATTGGGATTGACCCTGCGTTCCACTGTAACTGGTGCTTTGGGAGCAGTTTTCTACAAAGACTCATTCGAAGCCATTTCTATATGCAAAGCCCTTCTTCTCCTCTTGTTTTGGTTTTTTGATATTTAGAGAACAGAGTAATGAGAGAGTGGAAACTCTATTAATATAGTATAGTTAGACGATGGTATGAATATAGATGGTTGCAAGTGGATCATGCTGAACAACATGGATGCATAATTTGAAGACGAGTGGGATAGAGAATCCCTCCACGACACACTTTCTTGGATGATTATTGAAATTTGAGAAACATGGAATTAAATTTATTTTTAAAATTCGGTGGATAATAATAATATAGGAATTATGTAAGCCCACACCATCTTACGTTGGCAAGATATTTCGCGTTGATTTACCACTGTAAAAGAAAGCAAATAAGGGAGTAAAGATGCTAAAAACAAATAAATACTAGTGGGCCCTACTTTTGTGAAAAGGACAATAAAAAACTTATGCATAGAGAGCACATGGTTTATATTTATGTCAAAGGTGTTTAGAGTTGGATCGAGGGTTCCTCTCTCTGAATAGTAGATAAGGACGCAGATGGTTGTGATTTATTTTAGATGGACGTTGATAATACATGTTAATATATTTCGTCCACATGGACATAGAACCTGCAATATGTCACCAAAGTTGATGAAAAGGGCGTTAAGATAATGATTGTAAGTCACCAACACATTCATTCCACCCATTACAAAAAGAATTGAACCCGAGGCCGTTGTTTACAAGCGTTTAGCCTTACCGATTCACTGTTCGTCAAAATCTTGAACATGTCGGCTAGATACGACCTTTTGCATTGGGAAGGGGTGCATTGGAACCCAACAACCAATGTGAATGTCTTGTAAAGCTCCTGACATCATCCTAATCAATGTTCTTATCCACCCTACTTCTATTTTCCATTCTTCCTGTGGACATTCCAAATAGTAATTACACACCATCACCTGTGAACACTCTCATTCTAAATACTTTTCATGGAGTCCACCTCTCTGCCTTCCCAAAAGATGAAGTCATATTTACTCTAATTACGAGCCAATTGTGAATTACAAAGGGGTTTGTGAGCGGACAAGATCCTCTCGAAATAGGACAAAGATTCGTAAATTTGTTAGCCCAATGTTTCCTTATTGAGCCACTTCTTTGGGATTTAGATGGAAGTGTGAAATGTTTCAGGGTGCATGATGTCTTGCTTGATTTAACACATCAAATTGTTGAGAAAGAAAAAAAATGTTTCTTTCATGTTGACAAAGACTTACAAGAGTTTCCAACTGATGATTGTTCAACACGTGTCATAATATTATTGATGCACAACAATTTGAGTAATGTTCCAAACACTTTTGGATCTTCTCATATATGCTCCTCGTTAATGGAGAATAAAATCCTTATTTGAAAGAAATTCCCGAACATGTGATATGAAGAAGATCTCTCTCAAGGTGTTGGATTTTTCATGGACTTCCCTTCAGTCCTTGTCAAAAGCATAGGTTGTTTAAAGCATTTACTTTGCCTCAAGTTAGTCTCTACGGCCATCAGGTAACTCCCTAAGTACCTTATCTTTTTAACTCATATTTTACAGAGCTTCCATCTTGCATTTCTAAGTTGACTTCCCTAAAACTTTTGGAATTTGGAAGTTGTAAACATTTGCAGTCCATACCTTATCTCTCACAACTTACCTATCTTGAATACATGAAAATTACTAATTCTCTAAGATCACACTACACACCTTCTTCAAATATTAGCTCATGAATGTTTCTGTAATAATTCACATTGGATTTGATGGAATAAGGAAATACTAAGTTCAATAATTAAAACTTATGTAAATTGAAATGAGAAAACAACTACTTTAGTTGTACTTAAAATTAGGAAGGTTTTGAGGCCTGAGAGTTATAACATCATGAAGGGATGAGAGGAGTAACAAATGAAATATTTCCACTTCAATACCTTATATGTTTGTATGTTAAAGCTTGACCCATACCATAATTTACAACATGTGTCTAGAGTGAAATGTTGTCGTAATATACATGAAGATGATAGAGAAGGGAAACTGTTGATGTCAGATGCCACATGTCACCACAAATACGTGGAGTATATCTAAACACACTTTTATTTCCAAGATTTTTAATGGGTGTATAGGTGGTGTAAAGATGTTGACAATGCGCGCCGAAGGTGTGGTTGGATTTCACACAAGGAACCTAACGATTTTTTCCAATTTTTTTTATTTTGGCTCTTATCCATGAAATTGCAATATTTGAGATAATGAAGTGGAGCATAGATAGAAAATATTATTTTGTTAGGGAAAATCTAAGTTGTTCTCATCGCTTCACTTTTCTTCCTGCTACCATTAAAGATTGTACTTTTATAGAGCTTAATTTGATCCCTCAACTTTGATCTATATTAGATTTACAATTGGTTTTGGGATCAACCGACATCGGTCTTTGCATTGAGGGTCCTTTGAGCTTGACATCGTATAACATCTTGGACCCATATTCAATATTATGATTCATACTTTCTCGCAAATGGTATCTCCTCGCACCATTGAGAAGACCACTCAAGTTTGCATCTTCCCTCAATTCACCCAATGTTTCCCTTTATACGCAATGGTAAACATTTTATTGGTTGACTCTCCAAACAACTAAATGATGTAGATTGCATGTATCCTCATGCCTCCACATACAGTTTGGAAGCTCTTTGAATTTTCCTCGAGTTACATCCATGCATTCACTAGATTCCATGCTTTCATATTTGTTGGCTCATCAGTAGATTATAATCTTTATGCTAACCAACCAAATTATAATCTTCTAACTGATCAAGGAATTATGATCTTTAAACTGAAATTATCCCTTTTTATAACCTTGGATGTTTTCTAGGATCGAAATAGGACCAAGATGTGCACACAAAAATAATTTTCCTCTCATTCCAATGCTTTAAACATTGATTATGCTAATAGGCATTTCTAAATACGATTCTCGGTAACTTTTCTTGACATGAATCAAGAAAATGAGAGGATGAGGTTTTGTATTAGTGGTCATTGAAAAAAGTGTCATCAGGAGTACTAATGAGGGGAAACCCTAATTTCTCCCTTTATCACTTTAGAGAAACTCTTATCGCAATTATGCATGGAATCCATGGCATAAGGAACACTAAACATAGAGGTACCATGTATAACACATGTACAACTTGAGATTCATTCATGTGCCGTTTCCTTCAAACTATTCATCAACCATGCCTTGCTTTCAAATATATATCTAAAGTATGTCTCCTTGATGACTAGCGATACACACCCCCTTTTTGCTTCACACGATTGACACAAATTACATGTTTTATATATAATCTTCATTGTAAGAAAGATGATTTTTTATAGGTCATAGGTTCCCCCTATCAATCTTCACATAAATACACTTCTCCTTCCCCAATCTCCTTCTCCATACCCCCTCTTCTTCCTTTGATGCTCAACTCCCTTAATTTTAAATTCTTCAACACATCCCCTTCAGCGTTTCCATCACACATTTCACGTACAATTGCTAGGAATGTCAAAATCAAGCTTAATCTGATCAATATAACTACTTCAATGTAAATGATGAATCAAAATTGTAGATATAGTAAATATAGAAATTCTAAACCATTTTTTGATTAAAAATAATCAAACACTACACTTAAAAGTTAAATAAAGTGAACTAGGGTTAGGCTTAAAAGGTATCTAATGATGGTCATCAATCCTCTTCATAAATAATGTCAATCCAAGGTTGGTTTCCAAAGGCAATATGCAATAGGAAAAAGAGATATTTGGCAACGGTCCTCTCTACCCAAAATCCACACTTACAGGAATTAAAAAGCACACTTGCTGAAATTAGAAACACACTTGCATGAATTAAAAAAACATTTGCATGAATTGGAAAAACACTTACAAGAATTGAAACACACTTGCAGGAATTGAAACACACTTGCATGAAATTAAATATCACACTTGCAGGAAAGGAAATAAAATTTGCAAGGAAGGGAAATTGTTGAATTGGAAAGAAATGATAAACACATAATACACCTACATGTTCACAAAAAATTGTACACCAAAGGAATAATTACATGGTACAAATAAAAAGACAATAAAAATATAATTACATAATGTAAAAAATAAACATAAACATATATATCCATCTTCCTTGGAATGAGTACCCAACCCATTCCTCATAAGAGGATTTTAATCAAGACTTATTTACAAATTGGATGGAACAGAACCTCAAAATTAATTAATCAATAAATGGAGATTACATTCTCTTGGTGTGGAAGGTTGCATTTATAATTTCATTCTTCCAACCCACTCCTTATTTTAAGACATACATCTTAATCAAATCTTATCAACTAATATTTCAATCTATCCAAAAGCATCGATCTCCAAAAATATGGAGAGAGCTTATATAACTCTAACTAACAATCCGACTCTCTTATTTTATTTTATTGTATTGATTCTTCCTTATTTTAAAAATAATAAAACATTTATATAAATATCTATTTTTTAATGAATTCCAAAAATAGATAGCAATGCTTTTCAAACCACCTTCAGATTTATGCTCATCTCTAGAACTGAGTATTCATCTCCAAAGCTCTAATGTCCAACTCCAAATCTATAATGTTCAACTCTAAAGTTATAATTTTCAACTTTGAAGCTATAATGTTTAACTCTAAAGATATAATGTTCAACTTTGAAGCTATACTGGTAGACTCCAAAGCCAGACTAGTAGACTCCAAAGCTAAACTAAAATGGATATAAATTTTACATATAAACTCGAATCAAGATGATTCTCTTTTTTAACATGCATAATTTTTTGAGAGGAAATTGAATATGCAATTAGATTTGGGTTTGGGTATATTCTTGATAAAAAAAATTCCACTTTTCCCCAAACATGTATTAAGGAGCCGCACATAAAACTATTAAACATTTCCAAAGTTAGTATAATATGGAACTCTAAAGCTCAATCTTCTCCATAATTATTTATGTATGTGTACTCTTCATTATCGAGAATCTTGTATAGCTTAGTTTGGAATGCATATGCACAACTTGACATCTCTTTCCCAATAACCATTAGAAATAGCTAACAAAGAGAAAACAATAAAGTCTAAAGAAACAACCATGATATATACTCTCTATTTCATTATAAATAAACCACAATTTTAGATATTACACTTAGATCCACTTTATGTAATGTATGCAAGGAAAAGGAATCTCAAATATAGTATAAAATGGGCCATTTTTTGGGCTCATCAGTATCACTATTTTGTATGGTTGAAAGTGTGAAAAATATTTGAAATTCTAAGAATAAGTTGTGTCTAGTTTTGTTAGTGTTCCTATAAAATTTGGAGATCTAGAGATGAGTGTTGGAGAAGATTTCCCAATCCAAAAGAAGCCCCGACATTTTCGTTCCTTTGTGGTTATTTTTCCCTCCTTTGATTTGATATGTAACTTGTTTTTGTAACTTGGTGCACGTATGCCCCTGGATTTAGAATTTTTTATCAAATATTGTGATCGCACTTTTGTACCTACAAAAAGATTCCTTTTTCTTTCCTTGTGACATGAAAAGGGTTAGTCCGATTTAGCTAGATTGGCATCAACAATCCCCTAACTACTCGGAATTTCTTACATCACTCTACCTTGAAATTGCATCAATCTTATATAGTTCCCCCTCTAGGTTAATGTGTGTAAATGGGCATGAATAGTGGTTTTTGATAAGAACTTAATAAGGCCTCCAACAATCTGTAATGATTCCTGACTTAAATTATAGCACATGAGATTGATTTAGGGTACAAAATAGATATGTATTAAGACTTGTATCTTTTTAGGGTGCTCTAATAATTTGATACTTCGATAGTTAGGGCCCAAAATCTATCTTAGAGTGTGCCTTAGTATCTTATCTTGGACGATCCAAGATATCCCAAGATTATCTCTAATGAATAGGGTGTATGTGTTTATATAGGTGACTTGTGTGAATGACTTCCCAATCAATTGACCCTAAGCTAGATGGGGAAACTCGTAAAATTGAAATTGGGACCTTTGCAAGTGCAACATAAAAAAATTTCTACTTCAAACAAAAATATTGTCAACTTTTTTTCTCTGCCATGAAATTTTGTCTAGGTTTCTTCTTGGGAGCTAAACAAATACATAAGACATATAGCTATGATTTTGTAGATGTAGTTTGCATCATTTACATTAATTCTAAAAGTACTAAATGGAGTGACAAGTGTTGACCTAGGGGGATTAGAGTGTGAGAATTGAGTGAGATGTGTTTAGGAATAACTCAATTAATGTGTAAGAGGGATGATGATGGAATAAATACCAAATGGTTATTGCCAAGTGCCTTAGGTCTAAATTTTGGGTACTACAATTTTCACCATTTCAATTTAGTAATTAAAAAAATTGGATTAAAATAAATATAAATATATACCTTTGAATGGGTATGGTGTATTGTGCTCTCTCCATATGCCATACATATGAAACGTGTGAATCACATGTCAATGTGTGTGTTAATGCTCAATAAAAATCTTATAAATCAATAAATAAGAAATAATTGAAATTAGAAGCATGAAACAATTACATATGATTTTCATCAATGTCATCATAAGGGATGTGAATATTGTGTGAGATAGATTTAGTGTTTGGTTCTTGAGAGCCATTAAAACACTTAAGCCTACTATGGAGCCATTATAGCACTCGAGCGTACTATGGAGCCATTATAGCACTTGAGTTTTCTATGAATGTAGCACTTGAGCTTGTTATGGATCCAATTTGTACATGATCTTGGTGTATTGTGTCATAATGTGATATGCATAAGAGCTTTTAATTTTTTCACATAATTAAATTGAATCCATATAGCTATAATTTGTATGAATTTGATATAAAATCCCACAACACGCCCCTTTTTGAGATAAGGGATGGTGCAAAGGATCACTTACCTCAAAAGAGAAAGTGTTAGCCATATAAATCATTCAACCATACCATCAAGGATGTAAACCATATATGGTGTATCAAGTAACATAGTAAAATCAATAATGTGCATTAGATATGATCATTTAAGAACAAGAGGTGTCAACAAATTGTGTGGCATATCATGATAATATACATTAATTCAAAAAATAGTGTAGCGGTGATCGGTGGATTAGTGACCTATGACTCGACATGAACAACATAATATGATAGGCACATCATAAATCAACATAAATCACAAGACATGATAACTTGATTAGTGTTAATAGTTGTTAGTTGTTAGTTGTTAGTTGTGTGTGTGAAAACAAGTATGTGTTCAATCATGTGCATAGGAAAATAAATATATCAAGCAATGTGTCATAAGAAAGTGTGTGACAAACAATGCACTATGATCATCTTGTAAAAATCAATAGATATATCTATCAATGTGCTAGAAGAAAGTGTAACAAGAAATGTGTCATGGGAAGGATGTAAATTGGAATAAATATCAACCATTGTGCCTAAATAAATAAATATAACAAGCAACGTGTGATATGATAGTATGTCGATAAACTATGTGTGCTAAACAATGTGTACCATACACAATGTGTGCCATAAACAAGGTATGTCTAAACAATGTATATCATAAGTAATGTGTGTCTATGTGTAACGACTCAAGCAAAATGTGCCACAAGCAATATGTTATAAGAGATACATTTTGATATAGAGACGTAGTAAGTAATGTTTCTAGAAAACAATATGAGTGACAGACACCATGTGTGTTTGAGTATGAAGCATGTACAATTAGTGAGAAATCTCTCAAAGATCAATAGTGGCATGTGAGAAAATAAAACATAGATAATACAATTTCCTAGAGAAAAGAGATCATAGGGTACATAATTGCATAGAGAAAATAGATCATGGAGCATACATACATGATCGAAGTCATAAAAGATGGTATAAAAACAAATAAAACAATATTGTAGATTATTCAAAGCATAAAACATACAAGATCCTAGAATAAACAATATTATAGATCATATAGCATACAAGTTCCTAGAAACGAGAGAGCAAACAATATCAGAAAATAGAAACTCATACAAAATTGATTTCTTAGAGCAAACAATATTGTACAACATTTAAGATCACATAATAAACAAATCCGACAATATCACAGAGTAAACAAAACATGCAACATTTAATTCCTAAAGTAGACAAAGAATATAGTATCACATATTAGAAAAAACATACAACATACAAAATTGTAGAGTAGATAATATCGTAGAGTAGTCAAAAACATATAACATACAATGTCCTAGAGTAGATAATATCGTAGAGTAATCAAAGTGCACAATATACAAGTGCCTTAAGTTACCACTTTTATTTACTTAGTAGTCTCTTTGTAAAGTTCAACTTTGATAATAATTTGGAAATAGATTCATTATTTACCATAGAAATGTTTCTTAGAATATATTGAAAAACTTATTAGATGCATTGAGTAATCAATTGTAAATATCAATTTATATCCAAAAGTTCCTTCTACAAAATAATAGTATTATTGAAAATTAATAATAAAGATTTTATTACGAGAATGAATTAAGTAATAAAATCTTTAATTGTTCTACAAAAACTTTTATAAATTAATCATAAAAAAAGGCACGAAGCATACAAATTGAAACATAGATATAGCTAAGAAATTAATGCTACAATAAACAATGTCGAATAGCCAAAACGGAATCCCATGGCCAACAAATAGTCAAGTCACATAACAATATGCAGGAAATAAAATACTAACATTAAATAATAAATGTAAAAGCATGGTCAAATCAATATCTAGAGATATGAAATGTGATCATTACATAAGGCAAAATATAATAGGTCTATTGTAAGAAATAAAGCAATGCAAGATAAACACGAGTATTATTCTACTAGAAAAGGACTAGTGTAATAGAATATGATTGGTATAATCTCAATTAGAAACCCATGTAGGTATTTTTCCCAGTGCATATGGCATCCCCTAGGATAAAATTTTGTAAGAAGTTGAAATACATAAAACAAATGATCTACTTAGGCACAATATGTTAGACGTCCCCTAGAGTACACATACCTCCAATGTGGTGAGTTGTCCTCGAGGTGTCCATGGGTGAAGGAATATATGGCCAATTTATTTGTATTATAAAACTCAAATAGAAATGATGATAAATTTAAGTAATCATAATGTTTACATCTCATGAAATGACTAAACATGTCACATGTAGGTGTTGGTTTTGTACATTTAAAATATTGTATTATTTTTGTATTTTCACTATAGGAAACTGAGAAAGAGAAATATTGTTGACTATAATCTAAATTATTGGCCCTAAGGCATATGAAGTAAATGGTAGAAGAGACGTGGTGGTGTCCTGGGTAATAATTGTTCCCTTAAAAATCATAATAGACCCATGAACTGTGTTTCATCATCAAGTTATGCCCTATTCATGGAATAAGAAAGAAGGTGATGAATAATTGGTAACTATACAAAGAGTATATTTCAGTACAAAGGGTTATGTACAATTGAATGTCAATATGTGAACATGGAAACTTAGGAAGTTATCCTATGATTGTGTCAACAAGATGTCTTGTGTCCAGTAGTGTGGGTATAAAGAAAATGTAAAGTATTCATGCTCACTAGCATATAATGATCACTTCACCCTCTGTAATGTATATGTGCAATATGATAGTATATTTTATCATCCTTTGTAATGTGTGTGAATTTATGTGTTGTCGTGCAAATGTGGAACAAGGAAATTGACAATTTCTAAGCATGACAACGATACCCATGTACCAAAATTTTCATGTTTTATCATTCCAGGTACCCCGGGTCTACCCAGTCAGTCCAGTGACCTCCCTATTGATTTAATCTCATCCCCTAAGGTGATTTAGGAAAGTCCATTCATTCCCCCTAGGTGATTTTAGGAGTTCATTAAAAGTTGCAAGCTACAGGCAGTTGTGGGAAGGGCTATCACTGGCCTTCCTAAGGCTAGAGCAACCCCATAGAGCAGATCAGAAGAGCCAAAGTGGATGTGGAGGTGATTCAAAGGTATTTGGAAATCATGGAAATGATTCAGGAAGATTCTGGAAGGCTTGGAGAAGTTGGGGCAGTTTCACCAAAATTAGGGTTCACAAGCTTTAGCCAAAGGTGCGAAAAAATAGTCATTAAACTTACGAAGGTGATTCCGAGAGCTCTAGATAGAGTTAGGAGCAAAACAAAACATCTCCAGAAATATAATTCCAAGCCCTACAAGATGATAAAATAATTTTTTTCACAACACTTTGGCGCATTAGGTATGGAAACATTTTTTCTCATACATAGGTGTAGTACCAAATAAAAAATCCACTTTTTCAGGGATCAAATGAAATAATAAAGATATGAGACCCACACCATTAGATTAAAAAGGACATTTCCAGTCATGATCATATAAAATTTCTCCGAAAAAGTCCATCAAGAGCTCAAGTTATCATCGTCTCAAGTTGTCCTCTTGGAAGCGAGTTCGGGAGTTAGCCAAATTTTGGGAGGACATGTGTCAAATCCAGGGAGCCCGAGGAGCCGTGGAATTTGATGTCCATCGCGTCCCTAATATTTCAAGGACATCAAACCTTGAAAAATGTTCCCATCCCCCTAAGAGATACTTCTGGTCACCCATGTGACCCACTTCCATCCTCTCAGTGCTTTAAAGCTGATTTTCTAGCTCTCACTCCCTATCGTCGGATCCCCGCCACGTGTCATCATCTTTCTTACCTTGGAAATTGATGTCCCTCACGTCCCTTTGAGGTGAGGGACGTTAGGGAAAAAAAATGTGCCCAACCTCTCTATGCATAATTTTTAAATTTTAAAAATTCCTCCTGCTTCTAACTTCTAACATCTAACTCCTCTATGCACAACTTGCTTTGTAACTTTCTCTATAATTTCTCACCACCACTCCATCGTTAAAAATATCAAACCAGATTCACCAAAGCAATGAAATCCTCTACCCCATGGTGATACATAGTATCAGAAGAATATTTCATCAAGATAAGAAGAAGAAACAAGAACAGAGAAGAAGAACAATGGAAATCCCCATTGCCATGAAATCGAAATTTGAAGAAATCTTCCAAACCGGTGCATGGATTGACAAACCGTCATTTGTTTTTGAGTTCTTCTCTCTTGAAGGCCATTAAAAACTCATATTCAAACCTCCCGTATTTGTAGCAAGGAATGCTCACAATGAATAAATTTCACTTCCGGCTCCACGAAGAACAAAGTTCAATTTCCCGTCAAACTAGTAACCGAATTGAAGATAAATTTCACCAGTGAGACAAGAAGCAAAAACCTATCGCAATGGATTTGATTTCATCTCTAATGAGAAAAAACCGACCTGAAAATTTCAAGCTCCATTAATGGCCTCCATGACACATTAGTGGAAAAAATTAGTGAGCTACCTCTCCACTTCTCACGGTTCTAGTGGGTGAAATCACACGAAAATCAGAGGGAATGATCGTTGGAAAAACTAGTTTCACGTGAACTAGTTTTCATGCCATGAAGTCCCTCTTTTTAGGGATATGGAGGAATGATTTTTCATCAAAGTTCTTCCCTGTCACATGAAGAACATCTATGAAAAATGCAGCGAGCTACCTCTTCAATTCTCAAGGTTCCAATGGGCGAAATCGCGCAAAAATTGGAGGGAATGATCATTGAAAAATCTAGTTTCGCGTGAACTAGTTTTTGCGCCATGAAGCCCCTATTTTTTAGGGATATGGAGGGTTGTGTTTTTATCATTATTTTTCCCTGGTAGCTCCATACCCGAAGCATTTACCAGACATAAATTTTCATTTTTCATTTCTAAGCTTTCTGGAAAGCGAATCATGATGAAAATTGGAGCACGAGTTCATGATGAAGAGCCAATCCAAAAAAGTTATTCCTGTTACAAAATAGAGGTCGTTTTCACCACTTGCTAAAAATAGCATATGGTATACTTCCTCTCATGCTATAAATGATGAGTCCCATTGAATTATAATTTGATCACTCATGACAATCAAAAAAGGGGTAAAATGGAAAGTAAGACAGAAAACGACTTCTTCCCAAAATAGTAGGTCCCCAAATAACAACCTACTAAAAATAGAAATGTGCTAAAATAGAAATATCTTAGGAACAGAGGAGGTTGGAATATGGTAGATGGTTCGAAGGTGAAACTGAGCAAGACAGGTGATATGTCCCAGAATAGCAGAGCACGAGCTCATATTCTAAAAATAGAAAGTTTTCATTTTGGAGTGGAAAGTTGCATATGACTTTGTTTTCACTCACCTTATTGCTTTTTAGACTCCCTTTTGGATAATGAGATGGTTTCATGAGTTGAAAAGGAGGAATGAGAACTTCACGGAGGTCCTGGAAGCATCATCTTGAGTGCAATGGTTTACAGAAGAAAAGCAAGGCATCACAAGGCACATCATGTGAATTCATCTTCATCACTTAAGGAATCAGGTGATCCAAAGTGAATTGGTCAAAACAATTTCAACGAGTCAAAGGGTTCATCAACCAAGTTTCAAGGAGGTCATCATGGGCATTGTATGTGTTCATCTCAAGCTTGCGTGGTAAACATCATAACAGTTTTTCTAAACACTCATTCTATGGTCCAGGATGTCCATGCATCATAGATTTTACGGTCATCACTAGATTGGGAAAATGATTCAAATTTATTCAAGAGAGAAATCTTCATCAATGTAGAAGATCACCAGTGGTAGAAATATTTACCCAAAGTTCATGGTTGCATCAAGGCCTTCAAAGCATTTCGTCATGAGGAGTGTTTTCCCCTCCATCCCTTCCCTCTTCCTCTCTTTCCCTCTCTTCTTTCTCTCTCCATTCTAATTCTTCATTATGCATCATCATTGTATTTCATCCTATTCACTTAAGTGAACTATTTTAAATTTGTAAAAGTATTTTCTCAAAATTATAAGAGAAATACTTAATTCATAGAAAAACAAAAGGTCACAAATGGAATATGGAAACGAAGAGTCATGTGAGGGAGGTGAAAGGACAATTCGATTGTTATAAATTGGGATGGTCTCTCCATTCCAAAGGATTCGAATTCCATATTTTGGAAGAACTCTTACTATGTAGCATTGTGATAGCTTGGTTGAAGCTTTGTATTCATCACTACACATGGAATAAAAGCTACACTTCTTCTATTTCCCTTTCTTTTTTCCTCTATTTCTCTCTTTCATGCACTTTGTAAGCATAGTTGATCCTGTATGGAATTTGAGAGGAACTTGGTGTCCTCGATAGATGAATTAAAAACTTGGCATTTTAATTCATTGGTCTCGATAGCTTCACTCGTGCTTTCCTCTATATTGAAGGTCAAACTACTCCAGTTACTGGGTGTGAGCTCTGCAATCTACTCACGGCAGTAATCTTCCTTGCATAATTTCCCCCTTTTCCCTTCATCGTTGTAATTTCCTCCCTTGTACTCTCGTATAAGAACTTTTCCACATGTTCAGTGGAGTGTCCTGTGTGATCCCCAACCAATTTTTCCCATCCACAAAGATTTACATAGAATTAGGATTAGTTTACTTTCAAGAATGGAAGCTCTACCATTTAATGCGAGGGGCGTAGCCCGTGAACGCGTTAGTGGAGACCTAACTTGTCCACCCAAAAATATTTCTCACCAACACCATGTAATGGGTTATAAGTATTCATTATAGCTATGGGAACTCGATGTGTATGAGATTGCATTAGTGTCCCATAAGCATCACCCCCATATTGTTGTTTCCTAACTATTATGTATCATGCATGACTAGGTAGCACAGGATGCATATAAGGAGAAGTAGGAGTCACAACATACTCATATGGATTTTATATAGATGTGTGTTGTGTGATACGTCTATGGATATGATCAATATTCTATATAGCGGCATGCAAAGATCGTGTCCTGGTACAAGGGCTATTTTGGAGTAGGAACTCAAGTGAATATTGGGATAGGTCAAATAAGATACTCATAAGGTATAATACAAATGGACACTTCCAAGTTGTTGTGTACATACTTAACTCGCATATGAAATGTTGATACAACAATGCGCATTTCATAGATCTATGGATATTTAAGTAACATGTTGGTTATGGCATTGGAAGGGACTGCAATGAACCAAGTAGTCATCCTCTTGAGTCCAACTTGTATGGATAATACTATGCCCCCAAGTGGTTTTTTTACCATCAGAGCCTTGAATTCTATTTTTGGTGCCCATAAGGTCTCGTATAGTTTGGCCTAGAGATATATGTAATGTCATGTTACAAATATTTTGGCTAGATCCATTATCTACCATGGGTTGGCTAAGAATCGATGTGTGTATGAATGAATATGGGTTTATATTATTCCTCATCATCTAAAGGAATTTCTTAACAAAAAATGTAATGGATGGTGTTTTTGTGATATAGTTCAGGTCACATTAATGGTACTATCAACTAGATGGGCATGTTTTGCATAGGTTAATGGGGAGTATTGCATGATTATCCATATGTACTTCATCTACCTCGATGGTATCCACATGGTTTTATAATGGTTTAGTGAATAATTTTAATTGAGCATTTGATTTAACTATTATTGTCTTAGTGAGTGAGTGTAAGTCTTGTAGTAAAATGGTGTTGCTATCAATGAGCTCTTGGATCCTTTTATGTAATACAATCACAAAATAAATAATCTTTAAACCTTGTACCTTGTGGTTTTGTTACATCAATGATAGTGAGAAAAGGTAGATCGATCATATTTCCCTCAAGGATTCTTCATAAAATCATATGAGGAAATTGTGGTAAATAGTGATATTGCTTCTTGGAAGTGTTGTAAGGGTTATCATAGGTTCATGTTGCATGAACATTAATTGTTTCAAATTTATTTCTATCAAGTGGTGTGCATTTATATGAGGTCTTTGATTGGAATCCAATACTACTAGATAAAAGCATGCTCTCAAATGTTAACATGTTAGCTTCTAAGTGCTTAGTCTTATATGCCTTGATCATTTGGCATAGGTCCTCAAAGGATGTAAAGATAGCAAATACGGATCTTCCTTTTAATTTTTGGATAAGGCTAGTAATGAATAATTCAATTAACTCACCCTCACCAATGTGCTTAGGTCTTCATGAAAGCATGGTCTTGTATCGCATGACATAATCCACAATTTTCCATTAGATTATTTCTTGACCTAAGTGATTTGGGAAAATGAGAGACATTGGTCAATGTTAATCGAGAAGTGGATAAGAAATTTGTATGATTATACTTAAGAGGACCTTATAGAGCCTGAATGAAGGGTATGCAACCAATCTAGTGCATAGTCTTTGAGGCTACATAGAAAAAGCTTGGCTAGTAGGATATTATTAAATACATAGTCCATAAGAGAGTCGTGAATGTGTGAAAGTTTTGTTGTGGATCATTCTTACCATTATTTGTATTTGATGGATAAAACACAGCAGATAATTAAGAACCTCAAGGGCTAATGGGTTATTAAGTAACCTAATGGAAATCGTAGTGACTTGTGATTGATTTTGCATGAGAAGATCTATTTGCACTTGCATGTCTTAGATTTATCATATATATCCATTAGAAATAGAGTTTTGGACGATATGTGTAGTACTACATCCAATGGTAAAGGCCATATATTATGTAGGCATATTAGCTTAGGGAACAATGCCTCCATAGTTAAAGCACTAGGCATGGGTAGATCTTAGTTAAACACGAGTGGTATCCCTTAAAAGGGGAGTAGATCATCTAGAAGGTGGATTTGTATCAATTGAGGGTTCAACTAAAGTTTCTCATAGCTTAGCTTTATCAGGAGTGCCTTTTTTTAGTAGTGTATAGTAAGTGGGGTGGCTGAGAAGGATTTTCCATTATACGATGTTATAATTGCTTTATTATTTCTTCATCATAAGAGCTATGATTAGACAAGTTTATGGAAGAAGATGTGTTCATATCAACCATTGCAGTAATGTAAAAGACTCAAAAATGATATTAGGGTTTTTAGAAAAATTTAAAGAAAGTTATGGTGCACAAATTAGATTTATAAATATGAAACCCTACTAGTGAGGAATGAAACTGTAGGTTGCATGTTCAAAAAAATAAGCCATTTCACCAAAATGTAATGTCAAACTTAGGTTCACTCTAATAAATATAAATGATTCAATTTAAATGATGATCCAAAATTGTAAATACAAAAATTAAAAACCACGTGTTGATAAAATACAATCAAACAATGCTCTTAAAAGCTAAGTAGAGTGAACTACGATTATAGTTAGAAAGGTATCACTGTTTCGGAAGGTATGGAAGTGTGAGAATGAGTTGTTAGAGTGTCATTAGTGTTCCTATAAACTTTGGGGATTTAGAGATGAGTATTAGACAAGATCACCTATACCAGATAAAAGCACGTGATTTTTTGTCCCTTTATGACCAATTTTATCCTTTAGTAATATGATCTGCAACTCAATTCTAGCACTTGGTTCCCCTGTGTCCCTAGACCTAGCACTTGAGATTAAAATCTTTCAATCACACTTTTGTGCCTACAAAATGGCTTCTCCTTTGTTGAAACTTGTATTTATTGCCTTGTGACCTAAAAAGGGGGTTGGTCTAATTTGGTTCGACTTGGCCTCAAAATCCCCTTACTATTGAGTGTTGCCTACATAACAAAACTCAAAAGGGATTCGGTCTATGTAGTTCTTCCTTTCCGGTGGATGTGTGTGAATATGCATAAACATTGGTTTTTGGAAAGACTTTAATAAGGCCTCCGATACTTGGAAATGAACCTTGACATCAATTATAGTGTGTGAAAATGATCTAGGATGGTAAATAGAGATGTATTCAAACTTGTAGCTTATTGGTGTGCTCTAGGGATTTGATGTTTTAATAGTTATGGCCAAAACTCCTTAGAGTGTGCTTGAGTGTTTTCTCGAAAGATTATCCAAGATTCTCCCTTATGAATAGGGTGTATGCGATTATATATACAACTTATGCGAATGAATTTTTGCTCAATTGACACTAAGCCAAATAAGGTAACTTGTGAATTTGAAAATTTGACTGTTGTAAGTACAAAAACATTAAACGTCAACCTCGACCAAAAACATTGGTTGCTTATGTCCTTTTCCAAGGGATTGTGTCTAGGTTTAGCTTGGGATTTGATCAAAGACATGAGGTGAATAGCTAGGAGTTTGTAGATGTGTTATGTATCGGGTGTATTAGTTCCATAAGTGCTAAATTGAGTGACAAATGTTGACTTAGTTGGCTCAAAGTGTGAGAATTGAGCAATATGCCTTTAGGAATAAGTCAATTAATGTGTAAATGGAATCATGTTGGAATAAATTTCAAATGGTTGTCATCAAGTGCCTAAGATCCAAATTTCATGTACTACAACACTTGGAAAAAAAAAGTAAACATTCTCCCTCAAATATTTGTAAGGCGGCAATTTAGAATCTTAATAGAGTGCAACCTTCACTTGCCTCAATTTTTATGTGTATCCTCCAAGAAAAATTTGATACATTGGCTCGCAACCACTCATGTTTTCCAAATATTAACGCTTTTAATGAAAATTATAAATATTTGGCATAACCTATCATAGTCACTCTAGTATTGTTCTTCCCAATTCCCTTAGGCCTCCCTCTTGTATATCCATAACTAAAATGGCCTAAATCCTTGGTTAACTACATTACTTTGTTCATCCAAACTAACTCATTGTGCAATAAGGAACCTTTTTATCTTTGATGTATCCCAACATCATGTAAACTTGATTTCTCCATAGTTTTGAAACACTCGACCCTATACACAATTCCAAATCCAAGAGAAAATTCACATGGCGGAAAAATGTCACAAAAACCCAATTTACACATCAAGACCTCATGTCAACACCATGGAACTTGGGATGAACTCAATACACGAGCAACAAAGCCAAACTTCCACTAACCTACATATGACAATGTGATGTCATATAGACTAAGCCCCTTACCTCCTCTCTAACCTTTAATCAATTGAAGCTTCTGATAACTTCTAATTATGTTAACATTGTGCCTCCAACAACATTACATCATGGATTTTACCCACTCACCCTGAGAAACAAGTATATGGATTATAGAGGTGGAGCGAGCCCAATAAACCAATTCCTCTCATCTTTTTAAAGTTTTTCTTCAACTCGGTGAAGCTTTAGAATATTTAGCTTGTCCATTTTCTTTGGTGTATGCAACCTAAAATAGCTTTTATAAATAGTTTATTTACATATAACTACATTGACATTGAAATGGTTTTGAGCAATCCATCTTTTACAATCCATAGAAGTGGTGAAACAAAATACGTTATCATGAATTGACCACGAACCCTTTGTTTTTGAGAATTTTGTATCCATTTTAGCAGCCCCAATTTATCCTCTCTTAAGTGTTTGCACCTCATCTCATTATTTCAAGAGTGGTTTTGGTCCCAATACACTTAGAACTATTTATTAATATCTCAGCTTGTTTTTATCATCAAATAAAGACAAATGTTATTATATTACTTTTTTATTTGCATTTACACTCCCATGTATAGCTCTCAAGCTTTGATATTTATTATTCAACCTCTTTAAATGGAAAATGAATCCGTTTTGAAATTTGACCGTTTCAAATTTTGCTTCATTTTCCATAAGATGCATATGAAATTAAGAGAAACTTGCTTGATGTGCCTATACGTGTTGGCCTTTCATGGGTGCAAACGCGATAGAATTATTTATGCACATGTGTGATCGAAATATGGTCATGTGTGCACACCCAATTAATCTTGTTTTTATTATTAACAGAAATACTAAATGTATGTGTGTTATTGCCCTTTCATTGAAGATAGTTTCCAAAATAATAATTTAAACTTCTAAGAAAATTGTAAAACCATGTCATTGGTTCAAATGTAACCCATAATGTTGTCCCTCTAAAACCTACTTTTGTAAGGCATTACTAACACCTAAACAACCTTAATTTTAATTGTTAGCAAACATAGTAACTTTGGGTGATTTATAGAATATTGCCCCTTCTTTGAAGATCTTTTCCCAAATAATAATTTAAATTTATGAGAAATTTGTAAAATCATATCATTTGTTCAAATATAGCCCATAAAATTTGTCCTTAATGGTATCCCTCATAAACATGCTTTAGTAGAAGGTCATTACTAAAGGTCACTTGCACACACCCAGATAATCTTGTTTCTAATTATTAGCAAACTGCTAATTATGTTAATAGGTGTCCCTTTAAATGATAAAGGGTTCCTCACTTTGAATGTTGTTGCATTGAGTTGTACAATGGAGATGGAAGCAAATTGTCTCATGCAACTTCAATGAATATTCAACGCTCCAAATTCATTGCTTACATATTTCTAGGCAATTGTAAGATTTTGGCCAATTAACACTAATTTTACTATGGTCATGGAGTACAAATGTGTGTTGTGAATGACAAATCAAGATGGCTCGTTTTCACCTAGGAGGACATCACCTCATTCATTTTCTATGTGCCCACTTCATTCATCCCTTAGTACATTAATCAAATTTCGGTTGTGCATGCATACAATGTACAATTCCCACCACACTTCCTTGTCAATGTGCATATAAAATATAGCCTCTTCTATCGGCTTTGATCCCAATAACAACTATTGGATAATGCTTCATATAATATATGTTTTAACTTTTAATGGTATGCAGGAAATGATATTTTGAGGAACTGACGCGATGACACTGCAGGCAGAGAGGTCCATGGTAGAAATAGTTATGAACCTTGAAACCTAGAGGAAGGTGCAGGATGAGTTGGAGGGCATGGTGGGAAAGGTTAGAAGTGTGGGATTTGGACATATGCAAGCTTCCCTGTCTATAGGCGGTGGTGATGGAGACTACAATTCATCCACCTAGTCCCCTCCTATTGTGGGTCAACCTCTCCACCCAAGACACGTGTGGAGACATATGAAAGGCACGAGGGTAGAGATGATTACGTGGTACTTGAATTTCAAAGAAACACCTCCAATTTTTACCACATCGAATGTCAAGGTTGAAGGATATGCCAAAGGTGAGTGTGATGAAAATATCCTCAAGACATTTCTAACAAATTATATTGGCAAGTTTAAAGAAAACTTGCAATCTTAGTCAACTTGTGTCAAGTGAGCTTTAGGATGGTACATGACATTCATAAAACAATAGAAGAAAGGACAATATTTATAAATGTATGACAACACAACATGATGAAAGCTTAAACAACAACACATACTCGAGGGTGAACACATACTCGAGGCATGTAAATTTTGACCAAAAGAAACAACAAGAATAGAAAATTCTTAATATTACCCTTTGAATTATGCGCAATGGTAGTTTTAAAGTGATTAAAATACAAAAGAACAAAATATATTTTATTTTAATACTTTTCCCCTTATGGAATATTTTGTGCTTCAACGAGCACCACCACCATCGTCAACATGTAGAAATTGTGTTTACAATTTTTTAATATATTAGTTGTAATATTTCAATGTTTTTGTTATTAAAAACACATAATAATGTAATTGCAAAGAATCCCAAAAAAATTACAAAGCCATTTAAATGTAAGGCTTTTTAGGTTAGAAACTATTAAAACATATTTAATTCTCAACAAGCATTGCATTAAATTGGACAATCATTTGTATGGATTAATAATATTTAAGATTGTAATGGCACACTTGCGAATTAATTTTAATGTAAATATTAGTGTGCACAAGGCCAATAATGGCCAACTAGCAATCAACTCAAATGGAAATGTCAAAAGGGAAATAATAATTTGAGGTCTTCAAAGTCCATTATAGTCTAGACATAAAAAAAAATAGGCTTGTTCATATATCACCAACAATATTGGATGTGATTTTTGTTAAAACTTCGTGCATGCGGATAAACGGTTATTAAAATAAATGTATATTTAAGGTTATTAATAGATGGTTACAACAATGCAATGATGGTAACGATTAAGTCACTTTTTTAGTCCAACTTATGATTGATTGATATTTTATCATTGACTTGTTGATACAATAATTTATTATCAATTTAGATCTTTTGATTTGATGAGTTTGTGTCTTCATTTTTGTGCTTTTAAAGTTCAAAAGATTTTAAATTAAATTAAGTGTTTTGTTTACAGACTTCGAAGAATGTTTTCTAATTGTTTAAGAGCACATCTAGACAATCATGCAACTCGTGTTTAATGCTAATATATTCTCTCGAAGATTATGTATTTACGTGATCTTTGAGAGATTGAGGGATTTGAGTTGTTGAGGGATTTCACCTATGTTGTCCACCTCTGGGCTTCCCTTGTTAGATCCCCTTGAAATCCACTCATACTGTGTGCACCTCATGCCACATGTGAGAAGCTTATTAGAAATATAATGAAAGGCTCAAATTCTCAAGCCTTTTGCCAACGAATTTGTTAGCATTTGATGTTGAATGCCCTGATAAATTTTACCTTCTTCCCTAAACTTGGCACAATTATGTGAGCCCGAAAATGAGTCTTATCCTGTTGTGTGTTTGTGTAACCAAATAATTTGACTAAACATTCCTAATATCGAAATGTCTAAAAAATCTTGCCTTACGATTTGAGATCCCACAACAAAATGACAACTCCATACAATTGAGTCCAATTTTGGAAACAACTCCATACGATTTTATGTCTCATATCTAAATGACAACGGTATCATGAATAGCCAAAGTAATAATGAATTCATTTTTGTCATTTATTGTTGGAAGAAAGAATGACAATGTATAGGATATGGATAGTTTATCTCAAGGTCAACAACTTTTGTCATATGTCTTTTGTCGTAGATGTAATCCATGCATTTTCCATTTGTCATTTTCCCTTGTAAATATTCCCTCATTGTGGCCACTACATAAACATGAGGAAACCACAGACAACTGCCCTTGAAAATGGCTTGGGCTCTCACAATCAAAAAAGTGCAATGGCTAACATTGTTTAGAGCAGCTATATACATTGTGGTACAAGTACATCATGGGCACATCAGCTTATATTGCATGAGTTCTTAAAGTTTGGCTAAGTATGGACATGCACAAGGAAGGAGAGCATGAATCTAAACCATGGAATGTGTGGCATAGCAATCTAGCGATTGCATAGGAGTGCGAAAAAACTTCACGCAGTAGATATTGATTGTACAATGGTGCAAAGAGTTTTGATGAAGCAAGACGTGTTTGGGTGTGCGCATGGCTAGAGTGCAATAGGAACACATGACAAAGTAACTGCTTAGAGGACATGTCAGAAGCAACAAGGAATTACCACATTGCAGCCATAGAAGTAAGTCGACACATGGGCATATTTGGCGAAGAATTAAAAATTTATCGGCGTGATCTCTAGGAAAAATCATCCTCAACTTCCAAGTTTAATGTGATGTAGGCAAGGAAATGTCTAGACAACGTGGTAGCTTGAAGCATTTAATGATCCAATTCAAATTTGAATTAGAGGGGAACAAACAAGTACAAAGATGAGATGAATTCATCACTTAGGGGACATTTTGCATTTAGAAGGAACTCTTGGGAAAGACCCTGAGACTTTTGAGGAGTCGAGCCAAAGGGGGAGAGACTTGCATGTAGTCATAAGCACACACTACCATTGTAATAGTTGTAGGAATTTGTTCTCTTTTGTAATCACCCCGTTATAGGGATTGAATGTTGTAAATGTCATAAGGCTTTTGAGGTCAAAGAAGCTCAAAGTGATAATGGAGTTGGAGGTGAAGAAAATGAAGAAGAAGAGGTTGTAGAAGTTGGTGAAGCATGACTCTTAAGAGTTATCTCAAAAATGGGTTGAGGACCAAGAATGGATGTTCCATCCTTCGCAAGGACGCTGGAAGCAAAAAAGTTGGTAGAGTGGATTACTAACATGGAGCAATATTTTGAGTTTGAGGAAATCAATGACCCGTAGAGAGTGAAGATAGAGCGCACAACCTTATGGTGGAAAGAGAGGAAATGATAAAATTGTGCACTTTGTGATAGGATGGTGGCTAAGATTAAAGACAAGTTTCTAACCACAGACTATCAGATGAACTTGTTCAGGAAGTTGTAGAATATAAGGCAAAAGGAGACGTCAATCAAAGAAAATACATAAGAGTTTTATCAAATCATGATTCGACTGGACATGCGAAGGTTAGACCGAGAAAAGGTCTCAAGGTATGTTAATGGTTTGAGATTTGGCATTCAAGAGGAGCCAAGTCTTTTACGCATTTTAACTATTAAAGAAGCTTGTCAGTTGGCACCGATGGTTGAAGAAAAGGTGGCATACAAAAGTCAAAATAAAGCCTGGAGAGGAAGCCAAAATGTACGTAGAAGAGAAGGTAGTGGTCGTGGATATAACAAATCTGCAAGAATATGATTGCAATAGTCTGCAAACACATGCACAACAAGGTGAACAAGAAGTAAACATACTCATCGCAAGGACACGAGAAGATCTAATCAAGGGGAAAGGATTATCCAAAACTTTTGCAAGTGCGGACAACTAAGGCATCGTGTGTATGAGTGTCCTAGTGCACAAAGTGAGCTAGTGAGCAGTCGCAACAAGGGAAGTACACACATGGCACAAGGAGATATGAATTCCATAGGATCAGCTAAACATTCTACAAGACCAAAGCACGTAGAAGCCTTGATGATGCGGAAGGTATCGTTGAAGACTGGGAAAAAGAAGGATGTGTCAGCACAAATGAACAATTTGTTCATAACAATATGCAAGTTAGGAGTTAAATATTGCAAGGTGATTGTCAATAAATGGCAACATGAACAATCTGGTTTCATGTGAAATAGTTGAAAAGTCAAGAATGACGAAGATTGGGCATCCCAACCCTTATAAGGTGTCATGGTTACTAGTGAATGATCAAATTTTTGTCAAGTTATGGATTGGGAACTATTACAATAAAGTGTTGTGCGATGTGATGCCAATAGATGTTAAGACCTTGGTAGTATGAATGAAAGGCAATTCATGTTGGGTGTGCAAATGTTATTCGCATAGAAAATGATGGAAAGAAGTTTAATTTGTTGCATCTAAAATATAAGGATGAAGGTGAAGCGCATAGTGGAGTATGTGCGAGAGTATTAGTTGTGATGGACAAAGAATTCATGCGATAAGTGGAGAGTGAACATGCATGTTGTGTGTTTGTGCCAAAGGAAGTGCGCAATGAGTATGCAAAGAATTGAGTCCCAAAGGTAGTGTGTGAACTATTGGATGAATTTGTAGATATAGTAACAAAAGATTTGCTGCAAGTATCATTGCTAGTGCTCAATATCAATCATCGATTCACTTGATACCAAGGTCCAATTTGCCAAATAAGGCATTGTATGGGATGATGACTCCGAGAAAATGTGAAGATAAGACACCAAGTGCAAAGTTGTTGCATAGAGACTTAAAGAAAGCTTAAGCCCATGTGTGGCACTCGTAGTACTATCACCAAAAAAAGGGAGAGAATGACGCATGTGTGTAGATTCAAGAGCCATCAACAAAATAACATCAAGTATAGATGTTCATTATCAAGAATGGATGATTTAAAAATTGTCTCGGTGGTGCACGATACTTTTCTAAGATCGACTTGAAGAGTGGTTACCATCATATCCACATTAGAGAAGGAGATAAATGGAAAACAACATTCATAACCAAGAAGGGAATGTATGAATGGTTGGATATGTCATTCGGGTTTCCTAATGCCGCAAGCACTTTCATGAGGTTGATAAGTGAAGTGTTGAAGCCATTTCTTGGGAAACTTGTGATTGTATACTTGGATGACATTTTGGTGTTTGGCAAAATGAAGAACAACTAGAGCCTTTACTCAAGGTGATGGAGCGCTTAAAGGAGGAAAAGTTGTTGATAAACATGAATAAAGGCATCTTTATACGCGAAGAGTTAGTATACTTGAGTTTTGTGTTATCCAAGGAACATGTGTGAATGGACCGAAAGAAGGTACACGTAATAATGGAGCAATTGTCAATAAGGAATGTGATTGAAGTGCAAGTTTTCATGGACTAGCAAGCTTCTATAGGAAGTTAATCAAGGATTTCAACAGAGTATGCATAGTGATCATGAAGACTATGAGAGGAGATCACAAAGAATTTGTGGATAAAAGCATAGCACAACTTTCAAGAGCTCAAGTGGAGCATTACAGTGCAACTAGTGTTAGTGTTCCCACGCTTTGACAAGATATTTCAAGTGGATTGTGATGCAAGTGGTACAGCCATAAGCACAATATTAAGCTAAAGAATGAAAACCCATAGCTTATTTCAAGGAGAAGTTAAACAATGCCAAGAGGAGATACTTTGTTTATAACCAAGAGTTTTATGCCATTGTACAAGCATTAAAGAAGTGCAGGCACTATCTCTTTGCCAAATAAATGTTTTGTACACAGATCACCAGGTCTTGCATTTCATCAATAGTCGAGATAAAGTTGAACCAAAGGCATATAAAATGGGAAGATTTTTTGCAAAGTTAGTCTTGTGTTAAAACATTGAAGTGGGAAGTCAAACAAATTTGTGGACGCCTTGAGTAGAAAGGTATTGTTGCATAAAGAAGTGCGCATAGGAGTTGTGGGGTTTGACACCATGAAGGATTTGTATGTGCAAGATGATGACTTTAAGGATGCATGGGAGGCATGCGCAAAACCAATGCAGTGGATAAAACATCATGGTTAGATTATTTCATTCAACATCGAATGTTGTTTAAAGGAGCAAAATTGTGTATACCTAGAGAATCAAGCACGCAAGAACCCGATAAGAAAAAAACATAACAAAGGCTTGAGAGGTCACTTTAGAGGTGACAAAACATTAGTGCAATTAGAGGAGCATAATTAGATGTGGAGAATGGGTGTAGATGTGGACAAATGTGTAAGTGCATCAATAGAATATAGGGTTGTATCAGCTATTCCATGTGCCAAAGAGACCATGGAGAGAATGTCACCATGAATTTTGTGCTTGGATTGCCAAGAACATAAATAAGGAAATGACTCCATATTCTTGAAGATGGCACACTTTAATGGCATGTAAGAAGACAAGTGAGGCTTCAAGCATTGCAAATTTGTTCTTTATAGAGATTGTGCGGTTACATGGGTTGCCATTGAGAATGGTATATGATAGGGATATGATGTTTCTAAGACATTTTTGGTAAACCTTATGAAAGATGGGAAGGACTAAATTTCAGCTCAACATATCATCCCTAAATGGACGGACAAACAGAGGTGGTGAATAGGAGTTTGGACAATTTATTGCACTTTTTGGTGGGAGATATGCCAAAGTAGTAGGATGTGATGTTAGTGCAAGCCGTGTTTTCCTATAATGATTATGTCAAGAGAAACACAAGAAAGATAGCATTTCAAATTGTTTATGGTAAAATTCCAAGAGGAGTCACCAAATTGCAAGAAGACATGAATAAAATAAGCGTAGAAGTCGAAGATTGCAAAGTATATAGGTGAATTCCAAAAGAGCAAGCAACTAAGAGATACAAAACAAAGGAATTTGCGATTGGAGATCAAATGTTGGCATATTTGCACAAAGAAAGATTTACACAAGGAACATATAACAAGCTGATGTTGAAGAAGATTGAGCCATGTAAGGTTTTGCGAAAAATGAGCTCCAATGCCTATGAGATTGACTTACCTTAAGGATTAGATATCTCGTTGATATTCAATGTTGTTTCTTTATATGAATACCATGAAGGAGAAAGAGGTGCATATGAGAAGCCAAAGTGCGCAAAGGAAATCATGGATGATGGCATGCAAAGAGTGCGAGATGCAGTTGACTGGAGAAAACAAAAACCAAATAGGGGAAGAGAAGAGGTTAAGCCATATTATACTCTAGGCCAATAAAAAAGACACATCAAAATATTATAAAGAATATTTAGTAGTGGAGGGATCGTGCAGTGTAACATGGACATGAGTTATACAAGGCTTGGTCTACTTGGGACATAATCTTCAAGACCATAACTCGTGAAATGAAACTCAATTTCTTTCAATTTGGGGTGTTTGATGCAAGAGCATCATGAACGTGTCAACTTATATTGCATGAGTTCTTAAATTTTGGCTAAGTGTGGATGTGTGCAAGGAAGAAAAGAATGAAGGCAACGGAAGGAATGTGTGGCACAACAATCCGACGATTGTGCAATAGTGCACAAAAGATTCACACCATAGATATTGATTGCACAAAGGTGTGAAGCGTTTTGACAAGGCGAGCCGCATTTGGGTGTGGGGGCTAGAGCGCAATAAGAACATGCGACAAAGCAATTGCTTAGAGGACGTGTTAGCGGCGACAAAAGAAATGAAAGAGGGTCAACTACCGTGTCCACGTATCAACCACATACAGCAAGCCACACATGGGCATAATGGGCAAAGTAATTAACAAATTATTTGGAAGGATCTCGAGGACAAATCATCCTCAACTACCAAGACCGGCATGGCACAAGTAAACATCTAAACAACGTGATAGCTCGAAGGATAATGATTCAATTCAAATCTAAATCAGAGTGCGAACGACCAAGTACAAAGACAGGCAATGTCATCTATAAGGGGACTTTTTGCATTAAAAGGAACTCTTGGGAAAGACTAGGACTTTTGAGGAGCCAAGTCAAAGTAAGAGAGAGCTTGCAAAGTAGTCGTAAGCACACACCACCACTTTATTAGTTTTCAGAGTTTGTTCTCTTTTGTAATCGTCCCATTAGAGGGAGTGAATGTCATAGATGTTGTAAGGCTTTTGACATTAATTAAAAACTTATGTTAGTTTATGAATCCATTGTGTATTTTGAAACAGCTTGGGTTCTAACCGACATGACTACCGTCACATTGGGTGTACTACACATCAAGGACAAACTTTCACAACTATATCATACATTAGTTGGCTCGAAGGCTTGCACATATCCCCTCCTTTCTCTTTCATGTGTTTCACCAAATTAAATCTTGGCCCTTTCGTTTTTATCAAAAAGAAAAAAGAATATTGTCTATGTTCGTTGCAATGTATACATGGTGTGTACTTAATCAACTATACTCCGTCTTCCTTCCAATGCCTACTCTTCTCAATTCTCCATTTTGGTCAACAAGCACTATGTTTTCATTTGCTTTCCTATTGGCATCTCCATTGCATCACTCAAGTGCAATTATTAGTTGAGGTGAACAGTAGAATATTGTCCCTTCTTTGAAGATGTTTTCCCAAATAATAATTTAATTTTCTAAGAAAAATGTAAAACCGCCATTAAGTCAAATTTAGTCCCAAAAGTTTTGCCCATAATGTTGTCCCTCCTAACCTTGCTTTGGTAGAAGGCCATGAATAAAACTGGTAATCACCCGCCAATCTGCATTCTACAAGGAAAACTAAATAGTGGTTAACATTTTGCAGATAAGAGAGGCCCTGATATATGCCCAAAGCAAAAACGCCCTTTTCAAGGAAAACAAGATAACCGTAACATCTTGCAGATAAGTGACCTTGATATGTGCCCAAAGCAAAAACTCTTATGTGCTCGAAAGCAAAAACTCCTCGTTAAGCGCTCTTCTTCAATTCAAATAATTGTGGCCTTAAACCAGGTATTCTTTATTTGTTTAGTCTATTACATATATTTATGGAAAATCAGTATCTGCAAAGCAATTCCAGAAGTGTCAAAAGGAGTTAGAGACAATCTCTTTTATGCCTACTAAGCCCACAATAACTGGAATCTGATTGCAAACAACAATTGAAGTAAGCGTCCACTTGTGCCATATGTAGCATCACCTTCACATATCCACAACACTGGATGCAATTCCATGGGACGGGCTTGGGCACCTAATTTTATCGTTACATTGGTCCCATGGCGTTTTAAAAATAAAGCTACAAGAGTAAAAAAAGAGCTAGTCTTTTCCTGTAAAATATCTCCTAATATATAAATAAGAACCCCCATTTTTAGCAGGCAGACTTTCAGCAGCTTGCTTAAGAGGTGGGGCTGAAAGTTCCCCCCCCACCAGCTTAGGGATTTTTGTCCTCGTCATTGAATAATTTTTTATTTTATTTTTGAATTTTAAAAATGGACGGTTAATTTGCATATAATTCCTAAAAAAACAAATCCTTAATTTTCTCAACACAATTTTTAATAATCCATGGGACCACTAAACTAGAAAAAGCTCCCAAATTTTCTCAGCAGCAGCCACTAAGAAAATTTAGTATGCACCCCCTCCATGGGACCACAGCTTTAGCATTTTTATTTTAATTCACCAAACAGCTCTAAATAGGAAAGTTCAAAACTTTCAAGACATAATCTCATTTACAGCACCAATACGATATGCTTTCAGTATCAATCTACTTTCTGCCAGGTGCAATTCCACTAAAGTATGTGTAGAATGTTTTATAGCAGAAGCAATTCTAGGATGGTAATACTTTCCAGTTAGTTCCAAAATTGATACCAATCATTGCCGTGAACTTTTCCGGTGACAAATTTACCATACCCAAATAAGCTTGCAACACTTTTCCTAATATATGATCCTTCCTCCACTCGACCTAAAAAAGAGGTGGATCTACCCTCATGTTATAAGAATTAAAGACAGTACAATCATACCAAGAAGGAAACTGGCGATTAAGGATTGAAGCTCAAATTGCAATTCTATTGTTTCAAGTCCTCTCCATGTTAAGCCTGCACTTCGTCATCAGAGAACGTGATCTTCTTTGGGAAAGGTGGAAGGCCTTCAGTCTGAAGTACACAATTTCAACCGATATGATGTTAGGAAATCAATGTTACATTCCTTAAATCAATCTTATATAGCTCAATGCAACCCTCAACTCACAAACACAGATACTGTATAACTTATGTTATTACTCACAATGTCTGGACATTCATACTCAATACCAGCAGCTTGAATTTTCTTGCGACGCTTTGCATCCTTTTTCAATATTATTTTGATGAGACGGTATTGCTCTTCCACCGTCCTTTCCTGCTTGCGATATCAAGTTTTAACCATAAGATATGGAAAAGCATCATATAGGAAGTTTGAATGGCAAAAACATCAATTCTAGTCAATGTGACTGAAATTTTAAAGGCAAAAATTTATACAATTTGGTTCTCTTTATGTGTCAAGGAGAACTCTGCAAATTGTCCTCAATGATATCAACAGGAATCATGACTGTAAAATACTTACTCGATTATGATGTTTCCTCTCAATCTGCTGCCACTTTATTGGTTTAAACTTGACATTTGCTCTTTCCCACCTGCCAACAAAAAGCCAAAATTATACTTAGGAATGCAAGCGGAGAACAAAAAAGATCCTTTTAGAATGCACACTTCATCAAAAAGGGGGCCACTGAATGTACTTCAAAAAAACATAATAGATAAACAGTATAGGCATCTAACATTGCACAAAATGAATCTAAAAAAACCTCAGTGGAAAAATAATATCTAAGAAACTATATCTGCTATAATAAACACAATGATTGCATAGGCTTAAAAAAGGAACACTGCATGTACTTCAAAAAGAGAGAATGGAAAAACAGTACATTCATCAAATAATGCAAATCAGAATCTAAAAAACTATCAGCACACAAAAAGCAAATAATAAACACCATGATTGCATAGGTTAAAACTTAAATCACATTTTTGCCTGCTTTTGAAGAAAGTACAACAAAACAAAGAGTTTTTAGCCAGAAGCTTGATCTATCTGTAATCACTCGGGTCAGTTACCAACTTCTAGCCTATCCTCTGACCCATTTCTTCAAAACCGGAACTATGTGAATCACTTATTGCTTATACAAGTTTACTAATGCCCATTGATGACATTGAATTGAGATTAAAACAACAGACGTTTTAGCAACATCTGTAAAAGCAACAAGAGCATTACTCTGGACTGAAACATGTTGAATTATTCCTCCTCACAGACTATTTGGATGGCATGATTAATGTATATGTATCAGTTCCAGCTATGGACTGCAAACCCGCCACATTGTTGCATCGAAACATCGCATTCCATATGCTGTTTACAATCCTCCAGAGCTCCTATACTTATGCCCTGACTTGCTCAGGGTAGAGAAGGTTGGTGACAGCTGGAAGTCTTGCTTTATCAGTGGTGTTGTGAGGATAATTTGGCTAAAGAAAATCACCAATGTTATCTTTTGCACAAACATAGGCTACTTCAACAATGGCAGTTAACAAGAAGGAGCCTGAGGCAATGTCTATATGTGCTGCGGTAGATTTCGACCTCTGTGAGGTAGTTGAACTTCTTACCTACCTCGTTGTCTCTGCTACTTGACATCATGCCACATTTTATATTGGTCTTGGTATGATAAGAAAATTATGTCCAAGGTGGACAGTTTTCAAGTATACATTGTGAATGTTTGTGAGATATGCTCTCTCAAATCTCTCTCCGGTATTATCTTGGAGATTAGTAAGTATTATAATGCCTGGTGGCTGGAGTCGGGTTTAAAGAGGCTTTCGAAGGCTAAAAATAGAGTGTATCTTTCTGTATTTTATTTACCCCTTAATGTATAATTTTTACACAGATCATAAGATGATAATATTAATATGATTAAAGGATGTGCATGTTTAACACTACCTCCTCATACACATAATATGATTGTCTATAATATTCAATCACCAATTCATAGATATACCCATTGACACCTCAGAAGTACATGTGGAGGTAGGACAAGAAGATGAGCAAGGATACGAAAATGAATTAAAGAGGGCATTGGTCATGCACAGGACACCGCTGCACAAGATTCGTCGCCTAAGCTCCCCTCATCGACCATTTATGTCCTATGTTGATGACCTAAACAAGGTCATCAAAGCAAGATTCTGGCATTCTACAGATCCAGAAAATTTGCATTGTTGGGACATGTTTGAAAAACACAAGCCCATATCCGCACGCGGAAGGTGCTTTCATTTGCTATTCAGACTCACATGGAGGAGCCAAAATTTGAAATAAACCCAGAGGTCATCCATGAGTTGCAGGGAAAGAGGTATCCAACCAAGACACTCTCAATTTTGGATTCAACACAGTTAACAAATGCGGAAGCTGGCAATGCACTAACAAAAATGGCTACGGAGCTCACGCACAGAAATCTAAATAAAGGAGCAGGACTGCGTGACACAGAAAAAAAAGTTTTGAGGATGTTAGTAGGAAGAACAAGAAGATGGCAGCCGAGCTTGTTCAAACTATTGCGCATTCTGTCCAGAAGTAGTTTTAGCAGCCAAGTTCGATCAAAACAAAGAGATTGATCAGCTGGCAGAATTGGTTACCTTGTTTTTAGCAAAGGTAAATACAAGACAAGAACCAACCACAGAGGAACTAGCTAAGGCTAGGCAAGAGGAGGTGGAGAAGACAATAAAGGAGTATGAGACCCTTGGCGCGAAGGTGAAGGAAACTTCACTCAAGGCAGAAAAGGTGTTCATTAATTTTGCAGATTCCTCCATCATAGACACGCGCCTATCTAAAGAGGAAACAAAGCGGAGTAGCCTAAAGGCCTCCTTGTATACTGGGGATAGAGCGATGCGCGCACAAATTTTATAGGATATGGAAGGACTGAAGAAGACCATTAGCGAAAAGCGCGCTAAGGTAGAAGAAAGACTGGAGGAGTTACAAGCAATGGTTATTAAAGAGGTAGACATCCTGGAGGGAATGGCTTCAGAATGGGATACCATTCTGGCAGAATTAAGGGAAAAGGCCATTCCCACCCTATAAATACTTGTAGTATCCATATACAGTAATATACAACACATGTAATATCACGGAGATATATGTTGCGAAGAAAAAGCAAAGATGACTTGATCACAAAGCAAGTCCAGATGTCATGTAATGCTTGGTGTGTCATGGAGAGTCCAAGTAAAGTCTTGAGAGTCATAGATTGTCTATGTATAGTATTGAAAAGATCATGCAATGAACGACAAGTTCCCACCTTTAAATGTGGAGTATCCATGTAATATGTGCAAGAGAATATTTGAGTATGTCATGTAATGTCTTGGTGTCATGGAGAGTCATGTAAAGTCTTATTTTGTATGATCATGTGTGAAGTTTGTCATATTTTGTATGAAGTGTGAAGTTGCATATATGTAATAGATCATGATTTATGAATGAATAATCAACTCTCTTAAGGTTATGTATAATTGTCTTTGCACATGATATAATTCTGTGAATGTATTCTCCATATGGTATGCATGTATGTGGTGGTAACCATGTGCAGGATCTGTATCTTGATAGTTGACACAAGAAGGGACCTGGTAGAGTTGTGTACACTTTGGGTGAGCACTTAGACTTCTTGGGTGAAGTGCAAGCATGCCTGACTATGTCGTGTTAATCCTAGACTACAATGCGACATTTTGGTTCCGTTGTTGTTGGGACCTTCTTTAATTCAGACTCTTAAGATGTGGTGCACTTATGGCATTTCGGTTATCTTTGGAGAATATTGAACGTTGGATACAAGAGGGATGAAGATTTTTTGCACTAAGATACAATACCTGTGACAAATTCAATCCAGAAAATGGGTCGAGGAAAATATTTATGATGGGCTTTATGAGATTCTTTAGCTTCTTTTCGAAGGAGTTATATGACTAGTTAGCAGTATATGCACAAAATAGAGGGAGTAGGTTGGGACAGAGACAAATCTGAATCAAAGACAAGTATCAAGCATTAGTTGAGTTGGACACGTCATGGACATGCGCAATAGACCACTTGATGGGGAAGGTGTTTTGAGAAACTATACTTTAGAGTATGCGATCTCTACTTATTCATGTCCGAGGAAGCTGAGTTCAAGTTTCTTCATGAGCCTAGAGGATCATATCTACACACTTTCTTTTCCATTAAGATCTTGATGATTGAACTTGGACTTGAATATCTACCTATGGCTGGCTAAAAACCCATTGCATGCAAGGACAAGGAAAGGGGTTGGAAAGGATAACATTGGGCCAGATGGAAGAAGTGGATAGAGAAGAAAGATATGTAGATACAATGATGCACAAGATAGGGTGGTTGAAGAGGCATTGAGATAGAGAGGAATAGGGCCAAGCGGTAGTGATGGGAACCCTAAGGAAAGCGAGGGGCCATAGGACTATGTCCCTCTGATATTGGGAAAGTGCAAAAGGACCCCTTGACATCTTAGTGAAAGTGAGTCTAGTGAGGATTTGGAAACCATTGGCACATTTGGACCACCTTGAGCCCTTAGCCCTTGTGCATGGTACTCAAGATTTGGAAATTCATATAGAATATTATCATAGTGAGGGTGAAGAATGTGAAGGAATCAAGGATCACCACGTTGGGATGGTGATACAGGTAGAAGTGTGTTAGTAACTATTTAAGGAGGTGCACATAAAAAAATGCAAATGAATGGCAATTGGCATTGAAATTGCATGGTCAACAACAGGATTTGATATGGTAAAAAAATTTTTGTTTGGAAGTAATATAGGCACAACACCCGGGCAAAGTGTTTAGAAGCGCATAGACTAGCTCTACCACTAGTGGTCATAGACTAGCTCTTCCACATGTACACAAATACAGCATATAGGATTCCAAACAAGGGGGCTCAGGAGGCTTTGGTCTTCCCCAAGAGGAGGCAATATTGGTGGAGGTTCAAGGCTAGGTTTTGGTCCTTATCCAGACAAGGTAATATCCCTCCACAATAACCTCATATTTATTACAAGATGTCACTCCATTTTCTTGAATATAGAGGAGTCGAGGATGCAGTTAGCATGTGCATAAATGTGAACTTTATGGAGAGCCAAGGGGATCACCACTTTAGATAGAAAGGTAAGTCATTTTACAACTACGTTGCAGGGCCAAGCACATAGTTGGTATCGAAAGTATGATCCACACCAGAACAACAGTGGATTATAACACCTTGCACGATGCCTTCTTGGCAAAATTTGATATCCCCAAGTTTGAATAAAGAGCATCAACACACTAAAGGACATCAAGCAAGGACTTTCTAAAAGTGTACATGAATATGATGCGCATTTCAAAACTCTGTTGTCAAATCTATCTTATGATATCCATCAAATCCATCATGCAATGGTTTGTAGGAGGACTATTGACACCCTTCAGAGAGTGTTGTCACATAAGACATTTACATCCACGTGAGGCTCTCAGAGGAAGCTCTACACGTAGAAAAGTATTGAGTAGTGTAGACACTGGGGTGAGTCCATTTTTGGAAGCACAAATCACAGCCATGGCCACACAAGTTGGAGAAGTTATCGGATAACTCAACACATGAAACTAGAAGTGAAATCTGGTGTATCGACTTGTGAGGTAGAAGGGCATACTAAAAATAGTTGTCCATGCAGGAATGTGTGCACTCTACTATCATCTTGTGAAATATGTCACAAGGACCATGATGTCTAGGAATGCCCACTCCTTCAACATGCTACACAAAAAGAACATATCAAGTTATTACAAGATTTGCAATGTGCACACACACATGATACCACTCAATGTCATTAATTGATCAAATCCACAAAGCATGTGAAACAAGGTTACATGCAAACTAGTACAAAAGGCAATTTCACGTAGGCACACGTGAAAGTCAAAATCATGGTGTCGATCAAAATGGAAATGGAGGGTATAGAGGTGGCTATCGAGGTAGAGGTCATGGTGGTCATGGAGGTAGTTCAACAGAGGCACTTGTTATTCATGTGGATCACCTTGATCATTATCATGTGAGTGCCCCAAGAACTTGTCTTGCATTGCATATATTGTGGAAAGGGGCATAAGGTGGAAGAATGTCTGGATTTGTATGTGCATATGAGAAAGACCAAGAATGAGAGGGGCATGATGAGGATACAAGTTGCGAGCTCTAGATAAGGGTAAGTGGAAGCCTAAAGATTTGGCAGTAGCTAAGAAGGAACCATTATTGGTCACCACATGCGGAGGCTTCACACGCACGTGAGAGCAGGTGAGATCTAAACCAATCATCAGACGTGAGGAGATTGGACAACCTACTAAGTATCTCTGATGTCGGTCACCAAAAGGAGGTTTTCCAAGAAACCATGGGTCTAATTAGATATTTTAGGGGGATATATTGTGCTTAAAAGAACAAGCATGGATAGATAGAGCACGTGAAAACATACAGAAGTACCTAATAGGATATTGATGAAATCAAGGGAAGTATGTCAAATGCTTAGAATAGAGAACATCATACCCATGTTAGGTGAATGGTTACATGTGAGAAGGTTCCACACATGGAAAAGGACAGGATAGACAAATATTGCATGTGAATATACCACCTCAAAACCATGAATATGATAAAGAGATCACCTTGGATGCAATTATTGATGGTTGGTGGTGAGCAACATCCTGATTGACACTGACACAAGAGGTAAATGTTCTCACTTTGGATGCATGGAACATGATGGGTAGGCCACCACTACAGCCTTCTTCTAGTGTGCTTTATATGGCTAATAAGACAAGGGCACTACCCATTGGGGTCCTAAAATATGCAAGCATTACTATACATGGGGGCCAAATTTAAAGGTGATTTTGAGGTTTTAGAATTGGCAGAGGCTGATAATTTCCTGCCTTACTTGGATGGCCTTGGTGCTACACCAAAATGCAGATCTGTGTTTCAATAAGTGTTATATTAGCTTTTAAATGAGGATGAGTGTGTGTTATTCCAATGGATGGTACTCGAATCACACCCTACATAGATCCAGTAACTGAGGAAGATCTGAATCAATATATGCTGTAGACTGTGCATGCGATCCAGAAAGAATTGAGCCTATAAAGGAAGGAATGCTAAAATGGGGTGAAGTGCAATCAGTCATAGTGAAACTACTAGCTTGCATGTGATAACTGGGCACATGGGACTTATGAAATGGTTGGCCATGAATTTCAAGGGAGAGTAATCAAGGTAATCAAGGCCATGAACAATTTCGATGATTAAGGACTGTGATTCCGAAAGTATACTAGAGAGGAAAATCCCAAAACATTCTTGCACACCATGGAAGAATAGTTGCGTGATGAAGGCGATAGAAGAAATATGTTGGTGTATTCACTAAGAGGAACAAAACAAGATGGTGGGTTGCGCATAGGGATAATTTTTTGAGATGGCATGAAATCAGAGTTACTTTCTTAACTCGGTTTGTTAAGAATAATCTTCCTTCAAAGATACCAAACTATGATGGGAAAGCATCTCCCATGACTCACATACAAAGTTGTGAGAAGAATTGGCTTGAGGGTCCCGAACATGCTTCCACCATCCTTGTGGGTACACAAGTTTTATTCAACTTTGTGTGGGTGTGCATGCATGGTATATTCATGTTGAGTTGAAGTGGAGACTACAAATTGGAAAAAATTGACCTCAAGTATCATGCATGTCTTTGATTATTTTTCATCTAAACCCCCTGTGCATGAGGCCTTGTAGTTGATGAAGTGTATCACTCTAGGGGATAGCACAAAAGAGAGGGAGCTTGTGACTCAGTTGCATGATGAGACTATTCTGGATGAGCGCCAACAAATGCACTTGGTTGGACTCGATGAGACATCTCTTAGAGCGCGCTTGGAAAGAAAAAGAAAAGGGCAAGCTTGTATACTTAATTGATGATGAAGTCAAAGACTTGAACATAGAACATATCGAGGAGAGCGTGAGGTATTGATAAGGTAGATGAACAAACACACGTGTATCACTTTCCGCTAAAGACAAAGAAAGTAAATATTGGGATGGAAGATGCACCAAAGGAAGCAATCATTGGAGATTATTGGTCCGAGGGCTGAAGTTTCCAAGATTGTTGAGTTGTTGCGTGACTTTCAGGATCTCTTTCCTAGGGGCTACCATGAGCTAAAAGGTGTCCATCCTTCACTAGAGAGATGAAAATCAAGCTAAAAGAGGGCATGTGACCAGTTTGAAAGAGACCATATCAATGAATCCCAATTTGTGTGTCAAGGTTAAAGAAGAGATTGATAAGATGCTACAAGTTGGTATTATTGAGCCTATAGAAGAATTTGAATGGATTAGCCCTATGGTTATCAGTATAAAGAAAGATGGTAGAATCAAATTTGTGTGGACTACAAGATATTGAATGCTTCTTGTGTCATTGATCCATTCCCTACACCATTTACTGAAGAAATTCTTGAGGGTGTAGCAGGGCATGAAATATACTCTTTATAGATGGTTTCTGGATATCATCAAGTTCATATTACAAAGATCAGGCCAAGACTACATTTTACTATAGAGTGGGGTTGTTTTTCCTATATAGTAATGCCTTTTGGACTCAAGAATGCACCAACAATGTTCTCGTGCATTGTTGTACAAATTTTGAGGATTTCATCCATAAATTTCTACAGTATATCTTGATGATTGGACTGTGTATGGTTTAGTCAAGGATCATTGTGATTGCTTGAGACTCATGTTTGAGAGATGTAGATAACTAAGTATCTCCTTGAATATTAAGAAGTGCATCTTTTACACCTTTTGGAACCTTATTGGGGCATATTATTTGCAAGGAGGGTCTTTTAGTTGATCCTACCAAGATAACAGTTATATTGGGGTTGGAAGAACCCACTAATCAAAGTGAGGTGCATGGGTTCCTTGGTCATATAGGTTACTACCAAAAATTCATCCAAGGATATGCCAAGATAGTTGCACCATTGGAGGAGCTCTTGAAAGCTAAGGGAAGTTTTATTGGAAGGATGCACAACAACAGGATTTTGAGAAATTGAAGGAGAGATTGACCACTACGCCTATCCTTCATTTCCCTACATGGAATTTTCCCTTTCATGTTCATGTGGATGCCTTAGGAACTATCAATTGGAGTTGTTAGCACAACCTAGTGAAGGAAATATTGATCATCCCATTTTCTTTAAGAAGGAAGCTAACACCTACGGAAAAAAAACTATACAACTACTAAGCATGAGGCTTTATCCATGGTGTATGTGCTTCATAAGTTCAAGAAATATCTTCTGGCTACTCCTTTTATCTTTTATACTGACCATATGGCTCTAAAATACTTGGTCAATAAGCCTATGTTACAAGGTCAAATTTGTAGATGGATTTTGTTGTTCCAGGAGTTTGATTTCTCAGTGATAGTAAAACTTGGTAAGAGCAATCTAGGACTTGATCACCTTTCACACATAAATTCTAGGAGGATGCACAAAGTATTGAAGATACCATGTCGGATGCCCAGTTGTTCATGTTGCAGCACACACCCACGGACTTAGAAGACATAGAATATTTTTGTGCACAAGTATTGTGCCTCAAGGGATGAAGACTATGGAAAAGAGAAATTAGCTTATACATTTGCACCTTATCAGCTAGTTAGTGGAGACCTTTACAAAATGGGTCACGATGAAGTACTGCAAAATGCATCTTGGAGCATGAACACAAAGAAATTATGGAAGAGGCACATGGTGGTATTGTTGGAGGACACTATGTTGGAGAAGCCACCACACACAAGATACTTCTAGCAGAATTTGGTGGGAAACCATTTATAAGGATACCAAGGAGTTTGTAAGGGCTTGTGACCATTTTCGAGGATTGGTAAAGCCAGATAAAGAGATGAGATGTCGTTGTGCCCCATTTCATCCATAAAACCTTTTGAAAAATGGGCCATTGATTTTGTTGGGCCAATTGTGCCAATTGCGAAGAACTAACACATGGTATATTATCACTTGTATTGATTATTTGACATGATGGGAAAAAGTTGCACCTACTGAAAGGAATGTATAACTACTACTGACTACGCACTTTTTTATGGGAAAATATTATAAGCAGGTATGGTTGTCCCATTAAGCCTAACAAGTGATAGGGGTACTCATTTCCTTAATGAGACCATCAGGCTATTATTAGTAGAATTCATGGTGGCACATCACAAGACAACTCCTTATCACCCACAGGCTAATGGAACAACAGGCCTTTAATAAAATCTTGAGCTAGACTTTGACAAAAGATTTGTGATGTTGGTAGGAAAGATTGGGATGATAAATTTTCAGTTATACTTTGGGCGTACAAAACTACTTATAAGAGGTTGAATAAAGCCACACCCTTTTAGTTGGTATTTGCATGGAAGTAAGTAGTGTTGCCTGTTGAATTTATGTTACCATCCTTTTGCATTGCGCACGCAGGAGGACTTGCGGATGAACAGGCATTGGAAGCGTGCATTGAAAGGTTGATGTAATTGGATGAACGGCACGCCATTGCGAGATGGAGCTAAAAGATAGAGAAGGCACAACAAAAGGCTTGGCATGATAGGCATATTCAAAACAAGCCTTTTTCAGTTGATGGACCGGTACTTCTCTATAACTCAAAGTTTGTGCGCCACCAAGAAAAATGAAGGTACATTGATTGGGACCATTCGTAACCAAGATTTTGGAATCCGGCGCATGTCAGTTATAGGCGCTTGATGGAACAATGTTACCTGGTTACTTTAATGCTAGACTACACAGAAATGCCAAGTACCCCCTACCAAGCACGATACGTCATTGGGTACTACTAGTATCTTGGTATGTTGTGGGTACTTTGTGGGTACATACCCACAAGACTTGGGTACATCCGTGTATGGAAATCCATACGAGGGACGTACCCAAGTCCTTTCTCGTATGCGAGACATACCCAGATCCTTTGGGTACATACCCACAGAGTACTCACATGGTTTTTTTAATTTTTAAGTGCAAAAAAAAAAAAACTTGAGGGCTTTGAATTGAACCTGAAAGCTCGTGGGAGATTCAATATTGCCAATAGGCTCAAGGGTCAAGAGAGATGAAAATGACTTCATTTGGTTGATTTACTATTTGGGTGCTTTCTTGTTGCTCCTCATGGGTCCTTTCTTCTTGATTAATTTGGAAGGCATAGGAACAAGTGAAGCACTTGGTGGTTAGGCAGCCTATAATCTCTTCCTTTGACACTAGGTGCCAAGCCTACAAATCAATTTTGTCGAATCTAAAATATAATGACAAGATCCTTGCCTTGACAAGCTTGCTCGCCTCCTTTGGTTTGAGAAAGGAATTAAAATATCTCATGACTTGAACATATTTGGGAAGTGGATCGAATGGACAGACTTTAAAGATTTCTATAAGGTTCCTCAATCTCAATTCAAAATGTATACAATGCTCAAAAATGCTTTCACAATTCCCTCTACTGGACTAATTATGGAGGATGAGAATGACTTTTGGGATACTATGAGGTGGCTCAAAGGCCCTTCTCCAAGAGGCTACCTCCAAACAACTCTATGAAAAGATTGCCTTCTCCCCAAACCTTTCCTCGGGCCTTAACAATAAGTGGAATGTTTGTGAGCCCATTAGTAGATGGACTCATAGATTTAATGTTTTGTGGTCTTCTTGTATTCAATCAAAGAAATCTTGCTTTAGATGGCTTCCAATTCATAATAAGCTTGTTGTTGGCTTCTAATATTTTATAGGTTGTTGAGACTATAAGCTTTTTGTTTTCTTTAAATTTTTATATATATTTATATTTTTTACTTTTTAAAAATATATTGTATGAACATACCCACAACGTATCGTACCCAAGGTTTTTAAAAATTTGTCATTTCAGTGTACCATACTCATACCCGTATCTCGTATCCGTGCACCCATGCAAAACAGTCTAGCTTTAATGGAAGTAGGTTGAAGCCCTACTATATATAAGCTTCTTTTATATTATTTTGTAACAAGGCAAGATTTGATTTAGCTTAGATTTTCTATTTCAAGTTTTGGCCTGTTGAATTTTTGTAATAAGTGCGTTACGCAGAGAGCTGGTCTATTTTTGAATTGCAGGCCTTTGAAAGCCTTTGAAATCTCCAAAGTTGTCAATAATTGGAGCATAGTGATTGACGGTGAATGAATCATTCTTGAAATGAACTTAGCTCCACTCAAACAAGTTAACAAGTCATCCATCCTTGGCAAATAGAATTAGCAAGGCCCCACATAGAATGAATACCCTTATGAGTGAAGAATTTAACAAGAAAGTAATGGACTTGTTGGATACAAAATTGATAAGAGAAATCTTGAGTCTATGTGCAATTTCAAAAATACTTGCACTCAAATAAGGATATAGAATGGAGAATATATAGAAATTCCAAAGCTATCAACAATATCACAATCAACTTGCTCCACACACCAAATTCATATGATGAAAAATCTTTCTCCCAAGTGGCAACCCACTTGACAATATCTTTTCATATTCCATCAGCAAATGTGTCACTTTTGCTGACTTTTCTGCTCTTCTGCTTCTTGTTCCTACTTTAAAAACACAACAGAACAAACCTTTGTCTTCTTCGCTACTTTCAAAAAAAAAAATCTTTGGTTGAAAGTAACACCATTGAGCTATTGGCTCCTTCCTCCATAGGCAACAATTCAAACTTCTTACCATCCTTGGTAATCTAGACAATATTCTTTCTTCCATTGTACCTTGCACTTCTATCATACTGCAATGGTCTATCCAATAAGACATGAGAGGCATCCATTGGTATTACATCACACCATACTTCATCCCGGTAGTTCCCAAAGTGGAATTTAAACTTACACTATTGTGTCATCATTACTTATGAACCTTCTGCATCCACAAAACCTTATACAAACTAGGATGAGTAACATACTTCAATCCTAACTTCTGCACTATCTCAGTAGAAACTAGATTATCCGTCCTAAACATATATATGATCAACTTACAACACTTACCTTCAACTTTGTACTTCATTCTGAAATGCTTCTCCTCCACCAGGGTTCAATCTCTTGTTTGCCTGGCTTCAAGAAAACTATGCAGCATCAAATTTTCTCCATGCTTAGGTTCTACAAGAGCAGCCACTTCTCCACCTTTGCTTCCTTTGCTCGTGCTACATGTGCTCTGTTCTCATTTCTTTTGTTTTCTTAATCTGCTTCAAGGAATTCATATGCTCTATGCCTACACTAGCCACATTTGAAACATGTGCCATTAAATCCTCTTCTTTGATAGGAATTGTAACCACCTCTTTGGTTTTGTTGCGAGGAACTAGATTCCTCCTCTTCATTCTTTGCATGTCTCTTGCCTCTTCCATGGGATTGTCTTCCATGTCCTCTTCTTTTTCCAAGCCCTTGTTTTATCGACAACTTCTTCAGCCTTCAAAGCACATTGATACAGTGCTTCTACAAAACATAGTCTTATCATTCCAAACTCATGTTGCACAAAAAGACAAAGACCATATGCATACCTTGAGATCTTTACTTCATAATCTTCTACGTGACTTCCCTGAATAGTAAGCTTGAAAATCTTCGGTGTAACCTTTACACTCATTTTTCTACTTCAAATTTTGCCGCTTGTTGCAAAACATTTGCCAATAATTAGAAGGCAAAAACCTACCTATACCAAGCATTAATTTTTTCCTTCTCTTCCTACTCTTTCCAACTGCACATGATCCCACCACAAGTGTGCATGTCCTTCCAACTTTGTGCAGGAAAACATCATTTTATTGAGGTCCTCAATTTGTTCATAATCAAATTATTTCCCCAACTTGGTTAACCAATCTATACAATCTTAAGGGTTCAAACTTCCTAAGTAGCTAGGGGTGTCCAACTTTGGCTTAACTCCAATCTTGGCAATAGCTTGCAAAAAACTATGCTCTGTGTCTTACATCATATAAATAATTGAAACAATTGTCACATTTTTGCTCTATAATTATTGCAAAAGTTATATGTCACATCATAATTATTAATAGAGGTTAAGGTATCATTTGATGAAAATTTTGTTTTGTAAATATATACGTTTATAAATCATTGTGTAATAAATTGTTTAGAAATTCTATGTTGTATGTCACATCATAATTATTAGTATATGTTGAGGTGTCTTTTGGTAGTATTAATAGGTGAATAAAAATATATTTAAAACTAACATTGAAAGGAGTGAATGATTATTATATTTCATTGAATCGAATATTCCGTAATAAGACCCATAGAGATCTTCCACTTGTTAACCAATAGGGAAGAAGATAAATGTATTTTTTAAGTATTTTTGGATTAAAAAGAGGCAAGTCCAAACTTTAAGACATAGAAATTCAACATACAAAAAATGATAGCAGTTTCTGATTGGTTGAAAGTGTGAAGTAATAATCACCAGCTAAGCAAAACTAATTGCTATAGTGCCCTCCCTTCAGCAAGGACTAATAAAAACCATCCACATTAAAACTATCAGCCCTTCTTTTTATATTACAATCCATTTACACTTAAATGAGGCATAAAAGAGCATGAGGTACATTAGAGACAGGTAAGGCATAATGTAAAGTTTGAAAGACAGCTGACCCGAAGGTTTTACTCCTTATATTAAAACATGCTATTTCATGTCAATTGTTGATAGTAGCCCCTCTCACCATTGATATAAATATTTGTATTCCTTCTTTGAAGATTACTAATCAAATAATTGTATTCATCAAAACCTAAATGCCAAAAGATATATTTCCTGCCACTGATCAAAATTTTAACCTAATCCATTGCTTAATGAAGTAATTTTCCTTGTGCCTACAAACGGGCCATGATGGCCTAAAGGTTGATGTATATACTAATCCTGAATTATCCCTCCTCTTTCCTTTCTTTTTCTCTAGATTACTATGGATCTTAGAAGCAAGGACCTATAACATTTTATAATTTCCGACTTAAATAGAGTAAGTTTGCAATATTTGGAATGCTTGTTGCTTTTGTTCTGTGACGGGCTATTTTTATAGTTATATATTATATATACGATCCATAATTACATAACCTTTCAGTACACCCCTTAGTACATCCCTTCACTACTAAAATAGTTCTTAGTATTTTAAAAAAAGTATAAATATACTAAATAGATATAATATTATCTTTAAAATTATAATTGCTATATTCTAATAGCCTTAGCCTTATTATGAAGTTTCAATCGCGATAGAAATTCATAATGTTCCTTCAACGCCCTTTATAAATGAGAATGAATGCTAAAGATCAATCTCAAGATGCCAATAGAATTTCTTAAAAATAACTTACAATTTAGGGTGAATTTCCTCAGGTTGAACAAGGCGGACTTGCAAAATGTGTTCAAACATGAGGTAATTGTGCATGGAATCTGCTACAATTTCAGCAACCTGCATGATACCAAACCAGTCACATAGCAAGAAACTAAATAAATAGGCAAATATATGGTTGATATGCATTGTCTTCAGCAGGATGAATTCACTTACATCAGGGGACTCAAACTCAATGAAACCATAGTGTCTCGAATTCCCAGTCTGATAAACATATAAATATGGAAATTAGAATGATTTCTCATATGTGATTTATAAGACCAACAAAAAAGATCCCAAGACTTGATGCAATATAATACAGTAACTCCGTCAGAAGATAAATAAACCATGCCTAAAACATATTGATTTCTTCTCTTAGATGAGACCAAGTTAAAGCTCTTGATAAGTATCCTTGGACGTTGTTAGGAAATATCCTTGGAAAATGTACACTATGTTTTAGAAAGACGAACTAAAGTAGGATTTTCAAAATAGAACCTTAAGTAAATATAAATGCTTGACACTATAAAATTCCTGCCTCCTCTTCTTGCACTAATTGTTCTAGACACAAGAATCAATTTGCAGAACAGTTCACCACAAGAAAACCACACAAACAGGAACATAACCTCCTCTGAAACCAATCTGATCTGTAATCAGCATATATATTCCATGACTAATCCGTCAGTACAAATCTTATTTCATCCATGAACAACTTAGTTAAATTTGAATTTTGTTACCTTACTTTTGGCATTTTGCTTCAGAAAACAATATATTTGTGCTTAGAAATGAGTTTCTTAGGGGTGGGAACTAGTGTAGATTGTTGGAAAGAACTGCAAACATACAGAAAACAGAGACCAAGACAAGGATTTTACCCTTGGAGAAACCCAATGTGGAAAACTCTAAATGAGTATGGCCTTGCCTTCTCTTTCCACAATCTTCTCTGAAATATTACAAGTGTGTTGTATATTCAAGGGGTTCAAGAGCAGCAACATCATATTAACAGTGCTCCCACAACTTTCTATACTCCAGAAATTGCTTCATTGCACACTTCCTCCTACACTTACATGCTACAACTCTCTAGAACACTCAACTAAGAATGAATGAATGGAAAGACCCCTAAAGGAAATACATCCAAGTAGAATGAATCGAAGAGCCATTCTAAAATGCCAAAGGACATGATAATACATATGTCTAACATGGGTAGAATAACCACGTACATCTGGGTGAACCCACCATGGATGATTTTCATGGCCTAATGATGCTTTTCATGGCCTACAGTGTTTTTCCTGACCTGTGATGCTTTCCCTAGTGGGCAATGATTTTCCTAGCCTGTGATGCTTTCCCTTTGCTCAGCGCTTTTCTTGACCTCACAATGCTTTTCCATACTTGAAATGGTTTTCCGATACTACAATGTGTTTCGATGCATTCAATGGTTTTCTAGGAATGTGATGCTTTTCCAAGCATGCAATGCTTTTCCATAGATTTGAGGTATTTATAGGCATGTGATGCTTTTCCATCCATTGAATTTGTTTAAAATGAAAATAAAAATGAGCTTCCCAAGGAATGCAAATGCACAATTCTTAGTTGGCAACTTGGCAAGGACATGACAATGCAACTAAAATTGGATACTATGGATAAGCATGTAGGAAAGATACACAAAAAGAAAACTGTAAATGGAGTTGTGAGGAATGTTGTCCGATGGAAAACTGTAGATCAGTCTTCATGTATGAGGTACGCCACTACAACATTTGGACAAAATAGTGACAGATTTCAAATTCACTCTTAATTTGTCTTAGTGACAAAAAGGTGTTCACAGGTCGAATTAGTTCATTTTTACAATGTTTTAAAGTTGATTCATCCCTACAATGTTTTAAAGTTGATTCATCCCTACAATAATAGACAGTTACTTGCATGGGGTGATGTTAGCCCGTCACTATAAGGTGACATTAGCCTGGGTCTGTATGGTGATGTTAGGATGTTTTCTCTATGTTAGATGTTTTCTATTAAATTTGAATTAAAGTCACCTCCAAATATGAAATATATAATATGTCGAAACAGATGCATTTGGAAGTTTTAGCTTACTATTTCTAACGAAATGATAAAACAAAGATACTATTTTGAGAAAGAGTAATTATGAAGCCTAAACTATAGTGTTGTAAGTGGTGTAATACAGGAATGGGAAAAAAGGGACTTGCTACACATTTAGTAAAATAAATGTTAAGCAATATTTTATAAAATGTAATCTCTTACAATTTATTTTACTAAATATAATAAATTAGGGCCACTGAAAACTTTTAGAATTGATTGCAGAACTTCTGGAATTCTTGTTTAGAATATAGTTTTTCAAAATCCAACCAGGTTAGTACTTAGTGATTTTCAAGATTTTGGGATTGACCCTAAGATTCTCTAGACATAAATTTCAAAAACCAAGTTTTTAGGGCCTTTAGCAATGTTTGTTTGAGTTCTAGATGCTCCAAAATTAAGTTTTACAAACCTCGCATCTCCAAGAGATACTGAGATATGAGAGGATATTGGCACATGAATTTGCATACACGCTAATTAATTTCTAGAGCGACATTCAATCAAGAATTAACTACAAATGTTGCTCAACTATACTCTATTTTCCAAAAACTACCTTCATGTATGTAATCGCACCAAAATCAAGGCTGAATTCAGTCAAAATTTTGTCAACATCAACTTTTAATCATGAAATAATGACAAATGTGCTCATATCTACAACCTCTGTAGACCCTTGTACCAAACTTGGATACTCTATTCTTCTATTCTTGAAGAAAAACGTCATTAGGGTTATGATTACTCACTAAGGTGATCTTGAGATAACTTGAAAGACACAACTGAAATCCCACAAAAAAATTATCTAATAAGATTACTCATATAAGTCTTAAAATATTTAATACTCCGTTCTTGTTGGAATTCATCATTTCAAGAGTGACAAGTGTTTCAAGTTGTCGTACTTAGCCATTTTGATTAGGAACCCAGATTGGTGGCTTGGTCAGCTCTACTTTACTTTCATTATCCAATTCAAATCAAAAGTCATTTCATGAGCAAAACTTAAAACTATGACCACAATAGTTTTTATCGGAGTGACTACTTGAATCCTCTCTTTATTCATAACCATACTTCCACTACCACTATATTGTTAGGAAAATTAAGTGTCAGTGCTCACATTATGTTTGGGTTAATATTGTAAAGTAAATAATTACGTGAGTAATAATTCACTAGTTATTTGGGTTAGTTAGTAGAATATATTAGTTGAGTGTCATATTGTTGTATGTAACAACAATATTTCGTACATAGGTTAGTAGTAGTGTTGAGGTCCCAACAATACTGCGCAAATAAGTTTGTAAGTGATCATAGGGATATGAGGAGATGTTGATGGAGATATAAACTCCATAAATATAGGAATGACTTTCCTATATAATTGTATTGTCACATTTGATTATGCAATACAATATAATATAGTGAAAAGAATTTTTCTTGTGTGAATCTGAACCAAACTTTGCATTTGGTAGCAGAGCATAGTACAATCATGTTCATTATTGTGTTCTAATTAGTGTGCAGGGGCAGTCGTGCATCTCCATTGTCCCTATGGATGGTGAATTTATTATCTATTCAACATTGTTCAAACTTCAAGGTATAGTGTACAGATTTGAAGACTCTCTATATGTGCATTCAAAGTTATTCTCGCCTTTCAATCAAACTCAGGCCGTACATTTTCCAAAGGATCTGAAGTCTTGTCGTACAAGGTATTAGTGTTTCGTTTGGCTCCTCATGAACTCAGCTTCTCGAGTTGCATTGAAGGAGCTAACTGCTAGTTACTCTCCATTGTGAGTTGCACTCTGATCTCTCGATGAGCTTTTACCTCACAAGCTGCTTCCAACGGCACTCTACTCATATTTTGTATTATGCATTCTCTTCGCAGACTTGCTCATATCCGACTCAGACCTCATTGCTTTGTTGGACAGCTCAGACACGCTCACCAAATCTTTGAACACATTCAAACCCTCATCTCCACAGCTCACTCAGACACATTATATACAGCACAGATGCTTTTTCAATGTCAAACTATAGAAGTTTGAAGCTGGTAAAGGCAATGCATAAAGAGACATGCTGTCCAAACCAGCACTCACATTGGATTTGGTCTTCAACACAGCCTAGTCTCCACTCTCCCTTCAAATTGCCCATTGATTTCTCCAAACTGACCGAGGTTTTCCAATACCGTGTTTTGTTTTAGTTTATTGTTTAGTATTTCATATTAAGTCTATGTTCCCAAAGTCCGCATTTTGTTAAGAGGTCAATTTATGTTTATAGGGTTGTAAGTCGTTTAGATCAAATTTTAATAGTATACGGGTCATTACAAGTGGATTGTAATTTTTTGATATGCTTGAGTCTATAGGCATGTAGATATAGATTTTGGAAGTTTAGTTTAAATTTTTATTGAGTCTTACCGTAAAATGGTTCAAAAATAAAATGTTGTGACAAAGTCTAGTAAATGTCGTGGTGATAGTTATTGTGTGTCAAGTTTTGTCTCATCGATCCATAAAGTCAAGTCGTCAAAAGAAAAGTGTTAATTGTGAGTCGTCATCAAAAGTCCGAAAAATTAAAAAAAATTGCCACTTTTGGCCGAACGCATTTTCGGAGGAATCCAACATCCTTTGACATGCAATTGAGCCTCATGTTCACATTTCGTTGAGTTAGTAGTGTCATCTTTGGAAGACAAAGGCACGGGGAGGAAGGAGCGCAATCAGCATCCTCTCGTCACTCACCGACGACGAGGCCGCATATCAGATTTGGTGATTTTTATTTTCAGTTCAGTATTTGCTTTCCAATGCGCAATGTGTTTCAATTGTGTGTAGTGTGCTTCATTTCAGTGTTCTGGTATTGTGTGAATAAATGGAAATATCACACCGTAGGGGGAATATAACACCAATATTCCATTTCCATTCTACACCAAATCGGCTAAAGTCAAGGGTAACTTCTAGTGGCAGTTTCCTATGTTGTTCGAGATCGAGTGGCAACAATCGACAACAATGGCTACAATTGAGAACATTTTGTTCTTATGTGATGTAATGTGAAAACTATTCATGTGTGAGCAATTCCTATATTTTTCCCTGATGTAAAGATGTAGTGGGAGAGCAAAAGCACTAGTGATGCAGATCATGGATCTTGAAAAGGTTCGTGGAAATCTAGAAAACCACATGAGGTGAATAGTTGATGGGGTTCTTGTTCATGTCCAAGTTTATGGTAAACCTATTAAAAACCATGGAAGGATGATGACAAGGTCCCTTTTGTTTGTATCAAGGTCATGAACCATGAGAATGGGCGTGCCACCAGAGTCGGGCATATTGTTATTGAATGTGTGAAAGTTTTTCTACCATGTTCACACTAAGGGGGAGAATGTTAGGAAATTTAAGTGTTAGTACTCACATTATATTTGGGTTGATATCGTAAAGTGAATAATTATGTGAGTAATAATTCACTAGTTGTTATTTGGGTGGGTTAGTAGAATATATTAGTTGAGTGTCATATTGTTGTGTAACAACAATATTTCGTACATAAGATAGTGGTATTGTTGAGATTCCTACGATACTATGTAAATAGGTTTGTGAGTGATCATAGGGATATGAGGAGATATTGATGGAGATATGAACTCCATAAATATAGGAATGACTTTCCTATATAGTTGTATTGTCATGTTTGATTATGTAATACAATATAATATAGTGAATAGAATTTTTCTTGTGTGAATCTGAACCAACCTTTGCATATATTTGTACAACAAATGATATTTTATTTTGACTTGATCAAATCTCTTTGAAGTTCTAGACGACTCAATTTGGCTCCTAGATGTATAAAGATAGCATTCCAAAGGAATCCCATGAACCTACTATTACTATCAATAGATTTCAATATTCCATGCTTAAAAAACAAATTTTTGGTGTAAAGAGTATTGATACATGATTTGAAGTTGTATGGGTAAATACACCATTAAATAATTCTAGCTATCTTACTTAGTCTATTCAATAGAAGCATAATCTACCCATTATTTTGTGGAGTTTGAGGCAGATGAATTACGAAATTTATGGAGATAATTTCCCATTTGTTTTCAAGAGCCATAAAGGAACAAGGTTTCCTGGGGTACTCTTTCTACATTAATTAGCGAACACTTTTCCAAGCAGTCACACATTTGTTTGACTTTTTCACACTTTTTGAGTGCACGTGCCTTTTAACTGGTAAAAGGATTGCCATGGAATTCATATAGGACACAAAAAAATTAAATTTAAAATGATCATCGTCAGTCACACCTGATGTCTTTTTGTGATAAGAAGTCAGATATTCTATGCTATATCTGAAAACATGGTAACTCTTTTTCAAGAGGTTGGTTATATTCTGGATTCCCAGAACACTTTCTTGGTGTTGAGTATACTCTATATAAAGTGCCCTTTTCTTATTTACAATCGGGTTTTGGTTTGAAGTAATTCCAAACTAAGGGCAATCTATATAGTCTATAGCTTGTGCATTCTCCTTTCAAGGGATATTATAAAAGAGATTTATGGTCAATGTAAATTCTGAGTTCTTTTTTAAATGCATGATGTTTCCATGTCATGAATGGATGTAATCTTTTGTTAATAACTTTTTAAGGGTAATGAAAGATTGTTGTCTATTTGCCTAAATAAATCTGTTAGTTTTTGTGAGCAACTCTTTGAGGGGTTGGGCTATATTAGAAAATCAGTGCACGACTCTTCTATAAAATCCCACAAGTTCCAAGAAATGTCTTATTTCATGTTCATTAGTTTGTGTTCTTTGATATCAACAGTTTAGGTTCTATGATTCTTCTCGTATTAGATGCCATGTGTCGTAAATGTTTTCAACTTTCTAGTTTTAGGATGAATTGTATTTAGACAACTGAGCGTAGAATTTAAACTATCTAAAGCATTGTAGAACTGTTTCTAGATGCACCTTGTGCCTTCTTTAGTCTTATCAAAATCATTGTTTCATAGATGAAGTTTCCTAGACCTATAGCCTAAGGTCAAATACATTGTTCATAATTATCATAGATATCACAGAGCAATTGTTAAAAGCCACAGAACACACATGCAAGAATGCACTATGAATCAAGCCCACACAATGACAATTTTATCAAAAACTAATCCCACAAAACATTAATAATCTCATTTTGACGTGTAATAAAAATCACTTAGTTGGATTCGCCAACCCTATGTTATGATGGTTATTTATAGAACTAAATTATCTAATTTGTAAATAGAGGCTTGAATGGTCAACGTAAGGGTTACATTACCATAAAAGGTGTACCAGGGCAATCTAAGAGGTTAGGAGCTTGCCTGTAGAAAACTGTTGTAGTGTTAGAATTGAAAAGCAAGTATGCGATACATTTTATAACTATATTATTGTTTGTTAAATTCCATTGTGTCAATATGAAGAGAGTTTCCATGGTATTGCATCACTGTTGACTCAAATGCTTCCAAGTAAAACATGATCCTTAACAGAGCTGTTTGTGGAACTTTATTTCCCCACAATTAGTAAACTGCATATGCTAATACTAAATAGCGGGCGAGAATTTCAGAATGTTTGATAGAGGCAGCAAGAAGAGACCCAATATCAAATTCTAAGATCAAATAATCCTTTTTAAGGTTTTTTCCAGCTAGTACCTTTATCCAGCAACGAACGTCGAAAATACTGGACAACTTCTAAAATTCCTGCACACGTCTCTCAAACGGGAGACCAAAATGTGATTGGTTTGGCATGAGTGGAAACCATCACCAAACAACATCCCCTATGGACAGCCATTCCTTGATGTTCATCACTATATGTCATCGCTAATCTAGGAATTTAACCAAATCTGTCTCCATCATGCAACCATAACAAGGTAGCACTGGGAATATTTTGAATTGATTCAGAAAATATGTTATATGTGATCTCATGAAGTAGGAAATGAAATTTATAAGAAAAAAATCATTGTGATAAAATCAGGAAAATGAATTGATGATAACAATGGTAAGATTGAATATTTGCCTATAAGGATGAGAAATAGAAAGAAAGATTTATTAGAAATGTATGGAAACTTTAAATTGATGTTACAATGCCGTCCAAAGAGAAAACATGGTAAACAGACAAGCGCACACAATGAAAGAAAATATGCCATGTGTGTGGAAGCATTATTGGTGGTCCAGTCCGGGGAATGATATAATATTCTTAAACAGTAACTTGTTCCTATTTCATGTTTAATAATCACTGACTGTCAATAGAAAACCGTATATAGAATATGTGTCTAAATACTGCAAAGCAAGAAAAATATTATGTTTTCATACATATTGTCTCGGTAACAAGACTGCCTACATCATTGTGAAGATATGAGTGGACCCTTCTCACAACATAGACACTGGCAAAGAAATCAGACAGCACTTCTCACAACATAAGCAACCACAAAAACACTTTCTTATAGCTATTGTCATTGATTTCCCAGATTGCTGTGTGGTCTCATTACTGGCAAAGCTTTGAGAAAATAGCATCCGAAGTTCTCAGAGCTTTGAGTTAAACAGACAGCCTATTAGAAAATCAATGTTGTTTATCATTTTTTAATGTTAATGTTCCTCCTTTGGCAACTTGAAAGTGATTGTGTTCTCCTATGTTTATTTTGCTTTTAATTTTCTCAGCACCAATTATTCACAAGTGAAAGCAGAAGTTATTGCTGTTGGAATTTTGACAGAAGTGTTTTAGGTAGGTGCTATTCGGAAATGTGAAATAAAAATCAAGGTTGGCAGTGTAGTTTCTAATTTATTAGATGACTGCTTACAAGTGAAGAAAATGCCCAAAAGGATAGACATTTTGAATGATGATAATGGTTCTACACTGAGGAAAATCTGTTTAGCATGCTATGACATTAGGATTATGATTATAAAGAGCACTAGATGATGAGGCATTCAAAGAATTTCCTTAAATATCTTCAGCAAACACTTGCTCTTGAAGCTATGCTAGTATAAGCAACTCTTGCCCATGCAACAGACACTGGCAGCTTATCATTAAAGATTGAAGACCTTGCTTTCCGATAATTGTTTCCAAATTCATATTCATTTCTAGATATATAGCTAAGAAATCATGTAATAAGGGGCAAACCTGTTTTAGATTAATATAGGTGCCAATTATTTGAAGTTTTACAGAAAGATCCCAAAATGGGGAATATGGTGGATGATATCTCCATACAGGGCCAATAAAAAAGTCGATTAGCAAAATGAGAAACTTCTGAAAGATGGTCATAAACAAAAGGAAGCATATGACAAGCTAGGTATACTGGTTGTCGTGAACCATACAATTGGAAAGGAATTGCGGAAGAGAGGAAGGAGAGAGTGTTATACAGCACGTGAGCTTTCTCAGGTAATGTGAAAAACAGAGACGACACTTTCAAATCCAAGGGTTTATGTGAAAAATAGTGCCACAAAGAATGAAAGACGACACTGTCAAACCGAAGGATGATGAATATAGAAGTCTACATATGACAATTGATCTTAGTGACACTAATGTTCAATACCCTTTCATAGGCATCCAAATTCGCACAGCTGAAACGGATGCTACAGCTGTTGGTAGGGTTGCTTCTCATGACTTATACAAAGAGGAGTTGACAGATCCAGAAAAGGCAGGCACTTGCCCTCTCGTATATGTCAATAGATGAAAATTTTGAAAGCTTGCTGCTTTCTGTTTTTACTCAGCCTCTACAAATTCAGAAGTGATTGTTAGGATCTCTGAAAGCTGGCATATTTATTCAGAAGATACATTAACGTGAATTTCACTTTATTGTTTACATGGGGCAATATCTATTTTAAATTGTCATTTTCTGACTGAAAGTGAATTCGACAAGTGTCAAACCTCAGATACTGTGGATTTTCAGTAATGTCTCAAACTTTCACCTCAACAAAGGATTATGACATGCAAAAAAACTTATCCTTATCTATCATTCCTCTCCATAGGAAATAAAAATATTTTAAACAATAGCAATCTAAATGAGCAAGGCATATAGAATTTGGTTTCCCCTACACTATTTTTGAAGTAATAGACATGAATTTTCGTAGACTAATTTCATTGAGGAGGTTTCATCAATTTCCATCTAAATGCTTTAACCTATTGTCCTATTTAGGTCAATAAAGAAATCTGAAGGGATCTTCTGAATTCCCGGCATTTTGCCAATCTAACTTCCACCTGTAAAGTTTGATGCTGTGTTTCTCAATCATATGTAACTACTTCATATACACAAATTTGAGCACTGATTTGTTTCTACCTATTTTACCTCTACCTGATTGCTTTCCCCTCTCATCAACCTCATCTGCCTTCTGTGACTCTAAAAGTGATATGCTTGACTTTTCATCAAATTAACTAAATGCTCCATGAAATGACAAGGACCAGTTTTTCTAATAAGTAAATAATTTTCTCTGTTTCTTTTATTTATTAAGAAAGTATTTTATGATTTAAGGTCATCACGTGCATTTTCATTATGATTGTCCAGTTGCAGTTTCACTCATTTTATGTCTTTCGATTGCAAGACTCTTCTTCTTAATCCTTAGATAGAAGCAAGTAAAGTAACATAGATAAACAACTATGCATTTCATAGCATGATTCCTCTTACACACACCTCTTTGGACATGGCACATAGAGTGGATGCTAATATAGAGTTATTATTTTGTAGATGTAGTAATCAGTTGCCGGTAGGTATATATTTTCTATTGTTTAGATTGCAACCTTTTGTAGGCTTAAATTCATCGTTTATGTTATACAAGCTTGGAAACCAATAATCACACTTAACCTTCTTGAACTAGATTCCTTCTAAATTCTATACAATCATCCGAAGCGCGTGTCAGGTAAATTTGTAAGAGAACCTAAGTGTATCCTATGTTTTTTTCGATTACTGGGAGGTTCACCTCAGTCAGCATTTGAATTCTAGACCCCTTATGCTAGCTGAACCCATCCTTGTTAATGAAAAGAACCTAACCATATTGCAAATATGCTTGGAATCATCCCAACTCGCCTCCCTAACAAAGTGATGATGCTTACACTTAAATATTGAGACTTGACCCTAAAACCTATTTTCAAATTCATAAAGAAATATTAAAATCCTATATTAAGAAATACACAAAAAAAACAAATATAGTTGTCATCACTTTACAAATAAACAATTTACAGCAAATGAACAAATAAACATGGTACAAAATAGTATCTCCTCCAGCAAGGTCCTAGTGATGGTAACCCTGAACAGAAACACAGAATTAGTTGAGAATATTATGCTGACATAGTTGTTCCAATTTGCCATGCCAACAACGCCCAAGCTCATTCAGAACTTAGGACCACTAAATTTAAGCTTTTAAATTCTAAATTATAACAGTGAACCTTTCATTTGTGATAAATTTGGAACTTGATCTCAATTTCATTTTTATCATGTTTTTATCTTAAGATTACTAATGCTCTGATTGTTTATGCTTTGGATTTCTTGGTTCTACTATTCTAAAAGATCCTGATTTGTTGACTTTCCCTTTCTGTCAATTACCTCTGTTTACAATACATTGGTTAGGCATTTACTCTGGGTTTCCCCCGGCTTCATCTTTTCCCAAATTTGTTTAATTTGTATCTTCCTATTTAAAACGGTGTCTTGACCCTATGTCCTGCACTCTTGTTTCTCACAATTTGTTTTCCAGTTTATCTTTGCTTTTATCAGGTTTTAAAATTAGAGTTAATGAGAAGGAAACATTTGTGATCACCTCATTCACGTTGCCCTTTTCTTTAAATCAAGTTATCTCTGGTTACATTGGTATTTGTGGTGCTACGTGCAACGAAATTCTGCCTGGTGTCTTGATCTCTTTTCATAGAACCTTGAGAATTCATGGTTTTGTCGATCGCATTTTGTTTGTCCTCCATATTACAATAGTCTGCCACTTGTTTTAACCCCAAGGTTTGCTTTAAATTGAAATTTTGTTTACACTTAATACCTTCTTATTAACAAGTGGTGGGCCCATAATTTGTGGCAAATGTAAGCTTATTGGTGTGTTTTAATTGGTGTTTAGTGTCTTTGGCTCCTTTGATTTGCGCACGATATGGTGCCACATGTCAGCATCTAGTGATCATGCTACACAAGGTGTTTTGATAGTTCTTTTCCTTTAACACCATATTCCTCACAGAGCATGCTAACTCAAATGTTTTAATTGTTCTTTCCATTTTACCACGGGTTCCTCACAAACTCTGTGAAACAAGATTGCACCACATGTCATGATCTCTTGAACTCGTCTCATGGAGGGTCACATTTTTTGTTTGTTCCTTGGATTGCCTTTTTCATTTGCCTCTGTGAAACAAGATTGTGCCACATGTTGTTATTTCATTAACTTGGCTCATGGAGTCCCTTGCAGATTGATTTCTTTTGATTTGGCTTTTCTCCTTGTGCTCCATGAAACAAGATGCTGCCCTATGTGTGGTAGTCATGCTTTATGTAAATCAGGTCCCTTTTGTTTAACTTGTGGGTGGTTTATGCCAAGTCAGCGAGGATGTTCCACGTCTCCAAAGCTCAATGGATGTTCTATTCGGGTTCATGAGTTTTTGGTTTCTAGCTTACCTCCATGACCTGCAAACTTGCAATATCTATGCACATCCTCTCATCTTGTGGAATTAATGGAGAAAGAAGACTTGCAGGCAGCACAAACTGCCAACATTGATGATTTTCGCAACAAAATATCCCGTCCCATATTACATTACCTTGAATAGTATTAAGACATTCTCAAGGACACTAGCAGATTTGTTGAGATGGTGGTTTGTATTAATGCAGATTATAAACATATTTAGGCCTTTCCCAGTATATTTGTCACAATGTGAGTAAAGGTGGCATGAGGATAGATGTCTGGATTCAGAGGAAAGCTCACTGTATAGGAGCTCTTCTACAAGATGGAATATTCCCAGATGATGATTGAAGAATAAAGCCATCATGAAACGTGATTGAAGAATTATTTTACCATAAGGCCTAAATCTCTGTTCTACGAATCATCATGGTTGCATAATGAAGAATACATCCATGTCTTCCCTTGTGCTTTCCTCCATCTGCCACCCCTGCCTAATCTGCCCTCCCTCTGCAAAGTATCCCCTCCACATAAACTGTTTTTAGGAATATGAACTGTTTTACCATCTAAGACAACTGAACCAGAAGGTTACCACTGAAAGATGCTTATAAAATCAATTATATATTGATTTTGTAAAACTCATATTTACCTCTCTTTACTACATAAGTGTCATAATCATGAGACAAAACCTTTACTCGACTCCCTAATTTATCCTCTTATTAACAGCCAACTCTATCATATAAGAAAATAAAAGCAACCTCTTGCTTGAAGCTTATTACATGAGTTTTTTGTGACTAGCCCATGTTGAGTTGTAGTATAACGGTTTCTATTATATAAGCAACTCTAGAGGAAACCTCCGTATCTGGGAGAGCCAAAGCTCAATTTGGGGTCAAATCAACATGTTTATTCAATAACACATTGGTTTCATTTATAGTCAAGACATCTCCTAAAAGAAAAGAGTTCTTCCATATCTTTGTAACCTTCAAATCCCTACTAAAACTCTCCTAATCTCCTAAAATCTCACACACCCCTATCTATAGTGAGTTGTCTCACAACTCACGTACAACAATACTCACACATACAAATATACTCTCCATGTATTATTTTCTCACACACACTAATGATTAAACAAATAATTTAATGTGGAGGACTAATTCCTAACATTCCCCCCTCCCCTAGTGCGAATACATGGGAGAAAACATCACACTTTAAAGCTGCAACGTGATGCTGCCTTTATCTTTTGTTGCCTTCCATCCTCTATGTTTCTGCTTTCTCAGCCAGTTTGACATTAAAATTCAAATTTTATTATATTTCCCCCTCCCCACAATGTTAAACATTTTGGATGTCCGTTCAAACCGATAATGAAGCCATTTACAAAGTGTTAGTACCCCCTTTCTTATACAATTTTTCGAAAAACGCTCTTTTTTATTTTACAAAAAAAATCCACTATAGCAAAAGTATTCTCCCTCTTAAAAATATTTACCCCGTTTTTCAAAAAAATCACCCATACTAATCCACCCCCACCCAGTTCTGAATTTCAAAATTTTCATTTCAAAGAAATTACTAATAAAAAATTAAGATTGGGGTTGTTGGGGGAGGTCAACCCTTAGATATCTTCAAGCCCAATGTCTTATCTAAAATAAAAGCACCGACTAGGCTATCAACTCACTTAATAACATATATGCAAAAATATAATTTTGATGCTAACCTCGTCACCATTTAAAGTAACTTGCCGAGCTCCGGTCTTGCATGAGTTAGGTCAATGCTGCTAGGTGCGAGTTGCAAGGGTGAGTTAGATTTATGAGCTGATTGAGTTGCAATGATGGTGTCGTGGTGGATGAGGTAGACTCCACACAATGCGTGAGGAGATCTTGGCGAGTGGGAGCCGAGCTTTGGAGTTGGAAGGCCTAGTCGGCCATTGAAGCGGGGCCGAGTTGGGTTGTCGAGGAGCACAAGGACCTCGCAAGGGTCTTAGGAGGCTCGATGCAAACAGTGAGCTCAGAAATGGACATTAGAGTAGAGAGCTAAGATGATCGGAGTCCAAGGTTGAACGTTGAGTCCGTTAGGAGATCACTATGTTTGAGTGCAACAGTGAGTAATATCGGGAGCTTGATGTCGTGAGTTAGGAGCGAGCTCACAAAACTTCTAGCAATACGAAAGTCGTCAGATCGTGAGTGAAATGCAAAGCCGAGTTGGATTGTGAACAAGGGAGTCTTCAGTTGCAGGATCCATGTGAGCCGAGCTCAACAAGGTTGAGTTATTCCAAGTTCCTATCTACCGTAACCAAGTTGATTTCCACTGCACCAAGCCGAGGTAAGGGTTTCATTTGCCTAATCAATGTAACTCGTGATGAGCTTGATCGGAGGGGCTTGATACAGAGAGTGACGAGTTACATGATGCAACCGAGTTGGGAAATACACAACTCGCCTAGTAGTTAGACCATATGTAGGTAACTTGCTGATTTCAAAAACAACTCAGAACCTATAACTAGGTAATGCAAAGAGGTAGCTCGCACACAGAGCTCATGAGGAGTTTGAGAACACTAAGTAGCTCACCTAGGAGCTTTGAAAATCCGATCCCAAGGCATGCAAAACCATGCAATGTGAATGATGAAATTCCAAGGTGATGTAGATCTAATCATAGTAAGAAAACTTGGCGAGTACTGCCCACGTTAACTTCGGCAAGTCTGAGCCATATACTCACCTGACGCGGCCTGCATGCGAAAACACTCAAAATACGAGGATTTTTCCCTTTATAATGCCCTACAACATTTCATTTGATTCACACAACCATCTAAGGTTGCATTGCTCATGTTGAACGAATTTTGGAGCATATTCGAAGAGAGATTTGGAGAATTGCATTTGGAGGTAAGTTTTTTTAATTCTTTCAAGTTTTTCCAAATTTGGTGTATATTATTTATGTTTTATAGATTCATATTGTAATTCTAAATACATGTAATGTAAAATCAAATGCTTTTAATTTTTTATCATTTATAACCCATCATTTCAAATGCTTTTAATTTTTTGTTTTTTTTATGTTTTTTTTTTTATGCAAATTTTTCTAAACTATTTAAATTTTATGTATGTGTATTTTGTAATCGATTCATTGAATATATTTTGTAATTTTAAATGCGTTCAATGTGATTGCGAATCATTTTAAATTTTTAATACTCATTTGCAACCATAGGTATATCATTTTTATTAAATTACGGTGATGAAATATGGTTATTCAGGCACATTTTTTTTTAAATTAATTAAGCTTACGTTTTTTTAATTTTTTAAATGTGCATTGTGTTAGATTAGAGCTTAACAATGGCATCGCTCGATCGTTCGAATTTGGGTCAATTACATCACTAGCAGAAACGCTTCTGCGAATGCCCGTACCCTCGCTTGGAAGTATGGTGTATGTGGAGCAACTATTCAAGGAGCAATTACTTGCAATTTTTGTGGCAGAACAATGTCTGGAGGCGTCAATCGTTTGAAGTATCACCTTGCATCTATTGTTTGTCGGACGTTGTGGTTTGCCCCAATGTTACGGAAGAGGCAAAGCGAGAGATGAGAGCAGAAGCTGGGCAGAGCTAGAGGAGAAGAAACTAGAGAGGGAAAGGGTGCAAGCAGCCATAGCACAAGCTATTAGACCTGGGGCTGCAATGATAAAGGATTCAGAGGATGATGCGGCAACAATTGTGGGCTCTACTCGTGGTCCACGCATACGAACCGAAGAGGCACATCTTCATCGAGTTCGAAGCAAAGGCATACATAGTTTTTTTGTGGCAAGGAACACACTTGGAGCACAACCTTCATTGCAAGGTACAACCTGGAACAAGGATATGCACGAGGAAGCGGATAAAGCATGTGCAAATTTCTGGTACTACAACAACCTTCCATTCAATGTGGCAAAGAGCCCATACTGGGAGTACTTGGTGACAGCGTTGACAGTTGCAAGGAAAGGGTACAAGGCACCCTCTCCAAAAGATTTGAGTGGGAAATTGCTCCGGGTGCAATTGCAGATGCCACTACAATTCTAGAAGAGCAAAAGAAACAATGGAACAAATACGGATGCACCATTCTTTCAGATGGGTGGACGGATGGAAGGAACCACACCCTCATTAATTTTTTAGCGGCTTCAAATGGTGAGATGGTGTTTTTGAAGTCTATTGATGCCTCTAACATAGTAAAAATGCAGAGAATTTGAGTGTTATGTTAGAGACGGTTGTATTAGAGGTTGGGTATACAAAATGTTGTGCAAGTTGTCACAGACAATGCAGCAGCATATGTGGCGGCGGGGAGACTACTACAGGAGAGACATCCATCACTCTTTTGGACTCCTTGTACAACTCATTGCCTTGACCTTCTTTTGGAGGACATAGGCAAAATTGATTAGGTGAGGCCGGTTGTAGAAGATGCAAGAAACATAACAAAGTACATATACAATCACCCTTGGGTCTTGAGCTTGATGAGAGAACACACAAAGGGGAAAGAGCTTGTTCGAGCCGGTGTCACAAGGTTTGCAACTAACTTCTTGACGTTGCAAAGTATTTCTAGTTTGTTGACATCTTTGAAGCAAATGTTTGTGAGTCAAGCATGGCTAGACTCACAATATTCAAAGAAAGTTGATGGAGAGAGGGTTAGCAAAATAGTTTTTGATGATATCTTTGCAAAGAGAGCTATAGAGATCATCAAGGTAATTTCAAACTTCAATTTATATTTCATTCCTTTATTTTAATTTGTTAAATTATAAATATATTGTTTTTACTTTTTTACTTTATTTGTAAGTTTGTAACCTTACATTTTAATTTGTGTGTAGGTGTCAGTCGTTGGTGAGGGTTTTGCGTTTGGTTGATGGGGAGCAAAACCCTATGGGGTACATTTATGAGGCCATGGATAGGGCCAAAGAGTCTATCCAAAACTATTACAGGGGGGATATTGTCAAATATGGTCCCTTTTGGGAGATTATTGATCGAGGTGGAACAATCAACTCCACCAACCTATTCATGCAAAGGGTACTACCTCAACCCCAAGTATTTCTTCTCCGACGGCTTCACAAATGTGAACGGAGAGGTTATGGAGGGCCTTTCAACATGTATTGAGAGGATGATACCAGATGTTGAGACGAGGGACCTCGTCATTTTAGAGCTGCAAAATTACAAACATGCTACGGGGAGGCTCTTTTCTTCGGTGTTAGCTATCCGAGGGAGAACCACACAAACACCAAGTAATAAAAATTAGAATGTTTACCAAGTTACTTATTAGTTACAGATTTGATTTTATTAATTACTTATAAACTTTTGATTATCTTGTTTGTAGGTTCTTGGTGGGAGGATTGGGGAGGAAATACCCCGCATCTTCAAAAGCTAGCCCTCAGAATTCTATCTCAACCTTGTAGCGCTTCTAGATGTGAACGCAATTGGAGTTTGTTTGAGGCCATTCACACGAAGAAGCGCAACAAGTTGAGTCAAAAACGGCTCAACGACTTGGTTTTTGTGCAATACAATCTCTAGCTTCGCACAAGAAAAGTGGAGGCCACATCGAGGAGCTTATTGATTTGGATGAGATAGATCCATACAAATGAGTGGACCAGAAGAAGAGGAAATCCCTACGTTCACAGAGGACGAGATTGCTTCTTTTGAGAGGGAAGTTATGGAGGGAGAAGCACTAGCAGGAGATATTGGATTGGATGACATCTTTGGAGGTGATCTCCAACATGCAACAGAGAGGAGCCACCACCATCTACTACCGTGTCGGAGCCAAAGTCATAGCCTTCTCTGTGGAGGAGTGAAGAGACGTGGCCGAGTGTGGGGACTAGTAGAGGCACTAGATCCTCTCTCCTCAATATTTCTCTAGAACAGGAAGAGGAAAAATGTAACTAATTGTATATTGTAACTTGCATAGATATGAAATTTATGATGACATTTTTCAATGTTAATCATCATAAATTCATATTACTTATCAGCCGGCTATTGTATTCGCATGATGATGCGATTTTGTATTGTATTTGTATTCAAATCTAATAGAAAACACTTCTCCAACATTTTATGGACTCATTTGATACATTTGAAATTTATGATGATATTAAAATTTATGTTTTTTAAGAAAATTTGCATATTTTTAAGTTGCAGAGTATTCCTGAGTATTCGTCGAGTCTTGTCGAGTCAAAAATTTTTTGGTCTGCCGAGTATTTGCCAAGTATGAGTATGCGAACTATGGATCCAATGCAACCTTTACGCAAAAATTTCCAAAACAAATCCTTCAAAACCTCGGTCCCAAAAACAATGCTCTTCCTACTACAACACCATAAAATTCTGCAAATGGAATGTAGATCTGAAAGTATATTTTATTGATCAAGCAATGCAAGTCTGCTGTCCAGATCTGTTGAAAAACATCAGATTTGCCTATAATAAAACTATTCAGTGTTTATAGTCAATCCTAACATTTTTATGTTCTAAACTCAAATGTTCTAAACTCAATGGTAAGGTATAACCTGCTCCAAAATGCTGCTGGAGAAAATTGTCCCAAACAAGTGCTCACACAAGCAAACTGAAAACCTATCCAACTTACAAACCTGACCAAAAACCATACTAAGCTAAACAACAAAACTTAATCTATGGATGAAGATTGTGAACAGAATGGGAATTAAGACTGCAGGTAGAATGAACAGAGTAGAAGTATGATGAAATGCAAGTGAATGATGAATGTCAATGGGGCTGCATGTGGTCCTCACTGCTGGACCATTGTCACAATGCCAGAATGGTGGACGGACGAAGCAACAGGGTTTGCACGTGGTATGCATTGTATAAGAGTTGTGCCATCTTGACAGAAACAATGAATGTGGAAGACAAACAAATGAACAGAGAGGCCTCTCACGAAACTTGATCTGATATCAAATGTGGAGGAAACCTCCATATTTGAGAGAGCCAAAACTCAATTTGGGATCAAATCAAAATGTTTATTCAATAACACATTGGTTACATTTATAGTCAAGACATCTCTTAAAAGCAAACAGTTCTTCCTTATTTTTGTAACCTTCAAATCCCTACTAAAACTCTCATAATCTCCTAAGATCATTCCTAAAATCTCACACACACCTATCTATAGTAAGTTGTCTTGCAACTCACATACAACAATACTCACACATAAAAATATACTTTCCACTTCTTATTTTCTCACACATACTGATGATTAAACAAATAATCTAATGCGGAACACTAATTCCTAATGGCAACCTAAAATTTTCTCTCATTCTGAAGGCGTGAAATGGTGCTCAAGAATTCTCTACTCATTTGTCAAACCTTAATGATTTATTATGTTATTAGCATGTATAGCTGATTTCCCTAATAAGAATTCCATTTCTGGGGTCCATAATCTTCCTGATCTACTTATGTTGTAGCTATACAAGATTTTGTAGTCAAACATTTAGTACATATGGTATGCCAATCAAAGTTTGTTGTGTGACAATTAATTCTACGAAACTTCCTCTAAATTTATTTGAAAATTTGGCCGTAAAAGGACTAGTTATTTTATATCTGATTATGATAAGAACTATGACACTCTCCTTAAGGAATCGTACCTTCTTAATCCTGTTGATTCACTTTAGAAGCACAGATACACAGCCATCCTATGGATTGTTTTTTTTTGCTTCATTTTGTCTGGTTGTAAACAAAAATATGCGAGGTATTTACATATTGAAGGAGATTGGCAATTAACATCTAGAAGCTTTAATTCTTTTTTACTTATTTTCACACATTAAAGAGCTCAAGGTTATCATGAAGGCTGCAGCAGATCTTACAGCTTTATCTTTTTTATGTTCTTCCTAAGGAATCTCCTACGCACAATGACATGAGGAATCAAGTATTCAAGTTGTTTGATAAAAGTGAAGAAGGCTTGATTAGTGCTTGGAGCTGAATACTGATAAAGAAGATGCCCATGGGCTAATGCAGCTAATAGATACAAATAATGATGGTTCTCCGAGCTCTGCTGAAATTTCTGGGTTCCAAAGACAAGAAAAGTGAAAATGATTTTCATAATTAAGTTCTTGATGCATTTTGATAGCGGTGTTTTGCAGCTGATATATTCTTCCTATTTGCACTTTTAGAATAATATTACTAAAACGTTTCTTCGTGGTTGTGCAAATCCAGCATCTTTTTCAAAACACCCTAGATTTGTGAGGGAGTCCCTGATAAAAAGATTGTAAATTTAAAGAGACGAAATTCAGTTCCGTCATTGCTGTGCTAGTTCAAATTCTCAAATCACGGCAATTTTTGAGACCATAAGTGAAACTCTAAAAATAAATTAGAAACTGAAAAAGAAATCCCGAGTTCAACTTCAGTGAATTTTTACCTCAATGCAGTTTATGTTGCCCAGTGTTTGACTTGGAGAACTTGTTAGGTTCAATAGTAGTTTCTCATGTTGGATATTCATTGAAACAAAATGTGTGCATGGTCTGCATTTTTTCCAAATCTTGGTGATTTTCTTGTTTTTTTCTTCTTACTCCTGATCAGCTGCATGCTTTAAATTTTAGGTAAGGATCTTTCATAATTCAGAAGGCATGTATAAGCAGTGCAGTAGAAAGTTGGGTAGGAAGCTCTGTGGTTTTCAGATTGATCGAAGTGGAACAAGGTCTAGCTTTTTAACTGAAAATTTCAATGGAAATAGTTCTAGCTTGGTTGGGAATGTTGAATGTTACTCAATTGCAGAAAAACGTGAGTCTGTATCTCAGCATATGAATACACAGACAGATCTACAGGTTAACATGATATTTGAAACAGATATACTAAATTTGGGAAACAAATAAAGAAATTGTAGGTAATGTGACTAATGTCTACATAATGTTTCCTAGAACGAGAAAATTCAGTAAACAGCCAAGGACATCCAATCCAACAAGTATATCCTCAAACTTCCACTTTCATCTACTCTGTTTCTCCAAAGCTCTAGCATTGTGATACAGAAGGGAAATAAAATTGTTCTGTATTACAAGGAAATTTTCCACTTCTGAATTTTCAAGAAATAAAGAAAGAAATTGAATTACAATCCATGAGTGATTTTCAAGGAATACACACTGCCCAAATGTCATTATGACTGGTATTTCTCTTAAAAGACAACGCAACTAGGAATATGAGAAATTGTGGATGATAAATAGACATCCACGTAACATTTTAGTTTTTCCTTTTGTTACAAAGCAGAACTGAGGATATATTCAATTTACCAATGATATATTCAATTTACCAATGACAGTGATGAATCCCATTTATTGTATGTAGCTTTTCCTTTGGTTACAAAACAGAAAACATTGACATCAGCGTATCAATGATAACGAGAGATAGGTCACGTATGCTATCAATTACTTTAAAATATTAATCTAAATGTCTTTCCATAAAATACTCACAATGTGGAAAGAAATTTCATTACAAACCTTTTTATTCCTTGAAATTCGAAGTCGTTTGATTTTCCCGAACTGACTAAAAAAACCTGACAAAAAAAATCATGACACCATGACAATGAATACCAATTGCATTTGCAAAAAAATTATATACCAGCCTTTTTCCAATAAGTCAGGCAAAAATAAGTATAAAGATGTAGAAGACTTGCAAAAGTTGGATAGAAAGAGCATTAAGTGGGTCAGATATGAATGTAAAATTCCTGTCCACAAATAATTGTTGCAAAATTGACTTGTACTGTGCACATGCCATCTAAAATAACACATAACTCCATTGCTAAAATAATAATCAGACAAATAATAATTATCAAAACAAATTATAAAATGGTTTTCTTCAGTCCTTACCTCTCATCTGCTCTTCATAAAACCCATGAGGTATGTAGCCAATATAAAGAACAGAAGGCTTCTTTACATCACTAACTGTTTGACCTTCTTTTGGCTCTTTTTTCTTAACAGAAAGGGATTGAACATGATCTGTATTATTTCCCTCCAACGGCTGGAAAAAACAAAAGAAATAATGAGAAGGGGAAAACAATTATAGATACAAAGACAAGTAGGATCGCTGCCAATAACCTTTAAAGCTAAATGGCAATAATAGTGCAAAGCTATAATATACACTTGCATTAACATTGTAACTTTTATTTGTTACTTTAGAGTTTTTATGCATACCAAAAATCACGCATGCCCCGTGCCACCTCTGCTGCCTTCTTTTTCTTATTACCCATTTCTATCACTTTTGACTGATACACAGCAAGCTATCAGTTATACAACTCATAATAATGTCATAAACCATAGCTATGATGAAACAAGGGTTCCTTGCGATTGCAGTAAGTTCTTATCTTGTTATGCTTTAAAAATATTTATAAACAAAAAAAAATAAAAACTGGATCAAATCATTTTCTTTTAATCTTTTTAATCCCTGAAGAATTTAAAAACTTTTGCACAAGTTATTAGCTTGAAAGACTATAAAATGTGTCCTCAACAAGTGAGCAGCGTGCCCTTCTCACAATAATACAAAAAGGAAAATGTCAATTCATACTACCCTGCTCAGGTCACTGTAACATTTTTTTGAAATGAATAAATAACATCTCTATGAATTAGTCTCTATGAATTAGTGTGAAAAAACTTAAATCAACATTTTATAAGAATAGTATTAAAAGCAACGAGCGACCATTTGAGATTTTTTTAATTTATCTTTTCTATGTGCTTAGGTAAATATGCACAAAACCAAAAGGATTCAATTGCACACATAGAGAGAGAAGCACACTAAACAGCGCATGAGACTTAATTCCTCTACCCTAGACTTTCAGACAGAAACGAAACAATATTTGTTCACAGTTGCAACCTAAGTCACTGAATTTGCCAATATTTGAAACTCAGCAAATTTCATCACAGCCCAAAAAAATTGTTGATATTCAACTATTAAAATCATTAGGTTCAAAAAAATAATGATTTTAGAACCAAAAAAACACTTTAAATGCCTGAAATTTAGCACATAAATTGCCATTGACTTTTTATTAAAACAATTAACATGGAGACTTCCCATTCGAAGGTTAGATTTATTCTGTCTTTCACAAGTTGGCAGAAGAGGGTTTTCGACTTGAAGAATAGAGGATTTACAGAAGGGGGTTTTCAACTTGAAGAATCAAGGGTTTGTAGAAGAGGATTTTCACCTTTGCACAATCGACTAGGTTTGTTTAAAGTCTATGAAGCATGGAACCGCTCCCCCCCACCCATACCCCCTGAACGCTTCACTGTACAAAACGAGAGGGCAATGTCCTGAAACGCAGGCACAGACTGTCTAGAAATGCCACGGATACGGCTTTATTGTCCCCGAGACATTTACAGCCGTACTTGGTGCACAGATCTGCTTATAAAACCCAATTAAAAAAAAAAAACTAGTTTTTAGCATTTATTGTTTCTAAACCCAATCTACCCACCCAACCTTCCTAAAGACACTTCCTAAAAGCTATATCATGACATCTTTGATCCATTCTAAATCAACTCATTTCTTTCTCTTGTTGAATCCAGTTTTATTAAACTAACATTTACCATTGTGAAGAGCAAAGAGACATCAAGAAGCAACTTGAAGGAGGAATCTAAGAAACGTTACTAAGAGCTAAGAGCATCAAGGAGGAGTTTAGTAGTAAATTTGGAAGGAGGATCAACTTCAAGGAAGAAAAAAGGTTTTTAAACCTCTTTCTTTTTGAAGAAAATGTTAATGTGATCAATGATCACGAATTCATGATCATTGATCATGATATCAATATGTAGTTTTGATTTAATAATTTTTAAACTCTACGTAAAGAAAAAATGTAACATTTACTTTGCACTTCTTTATAAGAACTATATTTCATTTTTTTAATTAAAAATATCATCCAAACTCTATGTATGCTCTCACCTCGCGCCCATACGGTGAACTTGGTGATCATAAACAAAATAGGAATGCGTAGGGCTTAATTTTTTTACTATTTTTTTAGAGATATTTTTGTTGTTTTTTAATTTAAAAATCTGAACTCTGGATGCTCTCACCTCGCACTTGTACGGTGAACTTGGTGATCAAAAATAGAATATTATGTATAGGTTTTAATTTTTTTTTGCTATTTTTTTAGAGTTTTTTGTTTTTTTTAATTAAAAATCGAACTTCATGTATGCTCTCACCTCGCACCTTTCATTTGCATTTTTTAAGAACTATTTTGTTTTTTATTAAAAATATATTCAAATATGTAGGCTGTAATTTTACTTATTATTTTCTAAGTTTTTGTTTTTATTTTTTTCATTTGTTTAGGTTTGAACTTTGAGATATAAAATATAAAACATCCAGTGCTCACTTCAAGGGACCTTCATAGCGAATTTGGTGATCAAAATAGAAAAGGATATGTAGGGTGTAATTTTATTTATTGTTTTCTAAGTTTTTGTTTTTATTTTTCATTGTAGGCTTGAACTTTGAGATATAAAATATAAATGGCATCCAATTTAGCTTTAGGGGAGGGCATGAGGAAGCAAGCCAAAGGGAGGGCCTAGATCCCACAAAACAAGATCATAATTCTCCTCTTTGGAGACATGTACAAGTGTTGGAGAATCTTATTGGCGTGGGAGTTGATCTTGGATATGAAATCATTGTGCTATGCATTTCAAGTCCTCATATACCCAACTCAAAGCTCATTTAATCGAGGTATTAGGAACAAGGATTAGAAAGTGTACCGAAGTTGATAAGACACAAATCTTGGCATACATAAAAGAGCAAGAGAAGGTTGACTTGCAAGTTGCAAGAGCTAGATCTAAAAAAGTTCCTTTACAAAGGAGGGGTTAAAGAAACCACCCACCCCATCAAACCATCATTTCATTCAAACTCCAACCCAACCACTTGAAGTTGAAACTCTCTTGAGAGGAAGAGACCACCTCACAAAAAAGAAAAAAAAGGTCTACTAGAAACAAGCATTTGCAATTGAGAAAAGGGAAATTGTTGACGAGTTGGTTGCTTGATGCATTTATGCATGTGGGTTGCCCTTGATGTATTGTGGGGTTCACCAATCCATTCATGGCATTGTATCAGGAAACCCATATTGGCAACAAATGGTGAAAGGTATTAATGAGGCACCACAAAGGTACAAAAGCCTTGGTTATGAGAAGGTTAGAACATCATTGTTGGTGAAAGAAGTGGACCATATACATACTTCTTTGCAGCCAATTAGGGATTCTGGAAGGACTTCGAGGGTATCTATTATTTCAAATGGATGGAAAGATGCTCGAAATAAACCCCTAATCAACATTGTTGTAATGTTCCCTAAAGGGCAATGTTCTTAAAGGCCATTGATTATGAGGGTGAAGTGAAAGATGAAAGATTGTTACAATTTATTGTTAATATTTTGATTGAGGCTATTGAATCGGTGGGCCCTATAAACGTTGTCCAAGTCATCACGGATAATGCAAAAATTTGTAGAGCGGCAAGGTTGATTGTAGAGGGGAGATATTTTGGACACCTTTGTGCACACACTCCTTGAATTTGATGTTGCAGAAGATTGGCAAAATCCCATGAATATAAGAGATTTATACAAAAGCAAATGAGATTTAGATGTTTGTCACGAATCATCATATCCAAGGCTATCTTTAGAAGGTTCTCAAGGTTGGAGTTGCTTAAGGTAAGAAAACAATTTACTAGTTTCTAATTTTTTATTTTCTAACTTTCTATGAAATGATCGATTGAATTTCTTTTAAATTTAATTTTATATTTTAACTTGTTTTAATTTATTTTAATAGGTTGCTGAAACGAGATTTGCCTCTCACACACTTGTCTTGAGACAACTTGTGAAAGGTAAAACAAGACTTAAACAATATGGTAATTGTTGAAGTTTGGTCTTCATCATCGACCCTGTGGAGGTAAGAAAACACAAAATGAGCCATCAAGATGAAATCATTGATACTTGATGATTGGTGAAAAAGTTTGAATACTTGCTCAGTTTTAATGAGTCTATTTTATCCAATGATTAGATATGCAGACAAAGATCACGCTTCCATAAGAGAAATCTACGATGGCATTGACTCTATGCTTGAAAAAATTAGAGACATCATACAAAAGAAAAAGCAAGATCCTGAAAAAAACTTCAACAATGAAGTTAAAAGCATGATCATGAGGTGGAATAAAATGACCACCCCATTGCATCTCTTTGCCTATGCCCTGAATCCCAAATATTATAACAATGAAATACTTGGGCTACCTGATAGGCAACCACCACATAATGACGAAAAGTTGCAAATGGAACTAAGGCCACATTCTAGAGGCTTTTTCCAAATTCAATTGTAGCTAGTGCAGTCCGCTATGAAAATGGGATCTTTGTCTCTATGTCTAATGGTAGCATGGGTGAAATTGAGGCACTATATGACAAGCACACTGTGACCTCAGTCATGCGGTGGTATGTACATAGCCATAATGTCAAGTACCTACGACATGTTGCCATTAAAATCTTCTCGCAGCTATAAAATATTAAAATGAAATCAAAGTTTGTTGTTTATTAATTAAAAATTTAAGTTATTAGTATATTAATATTATTACTAATTGGAAGTTTCTAACAACGTTTTTTTTTGTAAAAGTAGCTAGTAATTCTTCAAAGAGCGAATTAGAGTACATATACCTTCATCCACTTAACCAATCGGAACAAGTTAGCATCCAAGAAGGCTAAGGATTTGGTGTATGTATATTCAAATTTGCACAGCCTATCACACAAGATTGAAGGCCATATTTAGAGGTCCCAACAAACTTTGGGATATTGATCTTGAGGCTAGTGATTTTGATGCTTCTGCTTACTACTCTTGGCTGACTTTCACTGTTTGGTATTGATGATGATGATCCGGGAAGTTCTACACAAAGGATGGATAGTGGAGCTAATGGGAAATGGAGCTATCGATGGTATTCATGGAGATGATTATGAAGAAAATCTAGATTATAATCATATATATTTAGTTATAATCATGTATATATGAAACATTAAAAATGTAACAATGTTGAATAATTAATCTTTTGAACTTCAATGAATACAAAATATTTTGAGTGTTTTTATCTCTTATGGACTAAAATTTTGAAAATGAGTACTATATATATATAACATGTGTGTGTGTGTGTGTTTTCCATAACGTTCCATATCCAAGGTTTTTTTGAAAATTGGCAGCATTTCCACGCCCGATCCGTATCCCATTTCCTATACAACATGGCTAAAAGTCAATATCAAACTTCACGGCACAAAAAGTCTAGAGTATGTTCAATGTCAATTGAGACTAACACTTGCCATTTAATGGTAGGAAGACACTCCGATTTTCTTCCTCAAGCCAACCTTTGGAATTAAATATATCTAAATTTCACTTTATGGTTTTGAAAATTGATTTGTCTTGATATTTTTTATTTTAGTTTTAGTTTTCATTTTCAATTTTTTAGTTTTTAATATGTTTATAAAAAAATTACTACGTGGGCCTTAAAAAAGAGCGAGTGCGGAGCATTTCCGATACGGAAATGGCAGGAGGGTATAAGCGTGAGAGCGCCGGGCCATGAGCCTCCATATGGATAGCTTTTAGGGTTTATATTAGAAGAATTTTTTTTTAAGTTGTAGGGCTTTAAAAACATGAAAAAATTAAAAAAATGCAAAAATGTAACATGCGCCGCTCACGTCTCCTGCCTCCCTACTTGCTCCCAATGTCAAAAACGTATTTTTTAATTTTTTAATTTTTTTGTTTTTAAAGCCCCACAACATTAAAAAATAAAATATTCTTCTAATCTAAACCCTAAAAGCTAACTCTAAACAATAAAACAAAAGAACAACACAAAAACAAAACATAAAGCAAAGAAACTTACCTTTGGCTCTCCAAAATTGCATTGTGCTTGTCTAGGGTTTGAGGAGCTATTGCTAAGCTTGTAGGAGTGTGAGGAGTAAAGGAGGAAGATTTGTGAAGGATTTGTGGTTTACTAAGTGAAGGTAAGTTTTTTTTTAATTTCTAACCTTGTTTCTCTTTTTTTTTTGTTATTTAATCTTTCACACATTACATTTTTTTGCTTATGTTCATCTTTTTTTTGCTCTTTCTATTTAATTTTTTTAATTTTCATTGTTCAATCACAATGCAATTGCATGCCATTGTTTTCTTTGCTTTTTTTTTTTTTTAACCTTGTAGGTATTTCTACAATGGCAACAAGTTCTGCTTCTTCTGGGCAATCTTTGGCCAAGGACTTTGACCCAAATTCACCGTTATGGAGGCATGTAACAATACTTCAACAAATTGTAGGTGGTGGTTGTTTTGAATGGAAATGCAATGATTGTGATGGACTATTCAAAGGCTCTTATAATAGGGTGAAAAGCCACTTGTGTGCCATAACGGGTAATGGTATAAGAGTATGCAAGGGGAGGAATAATGTTGGGGTGCCAAAAGCAAAAGTTTTGGCATATATCAAAGAGCAGGAAGATGCAGAGGCAAATGTGGCTATGAGAGCGGGTCATCCATTGGCCAAAAGAGGAGGTTCATCTCGTTCAACGAGGCCTCCAATTGCTCCATCACCTAGTGGATCCCCAATTGTGGCCATGCCACATCCATTTGTGGCTCCTATCTCCACGGATGAGGATGTTTCCCTTGCACGAAAGAAAAGTAAGACAAAAGGGCCATTGGAAAAGGCCTTTCAAAATGAGAGCAGGAAATTGCAGATGAACACATTGCAAGGTGTGTATATGCTAATGGGCTTTCTTTTAATGTTGTGAGATCACCTTATTGGCATGAGATGGTGAAAGCCATCAATGAGGCACCAAAAGGGTATAAATCACCAGGATATGAGAAGATCCGCACCACCCTTTTGGATAAACAAAAAAATATGTGGAAACCTCCTTGCAACCAATTAGGGACTCATGGACCAAAACAGTGTGTCCATTGTTTCTGATGGATGGAAAGATGCAAGAAACCGCCCTTTAATCAATGTGATTGCAGTATGCCCTAAGGGGGCAATGTTTTTGAAAGCGGTTGATTGTGAGGGGCAAGTGAAGGATGCCCAATTCATAGCCAACATTCTCTTTGAGTCCATTGAGGCAATGGGGCCTCAAAATGTTGTCCAAGTCATAACGGACAACGCCAAAAATTGCAAAGTTGTGGGGATGCTAGTTGAGGCACGGTATGGGCATATTTTTTGGACACCATGTGTCGTGCATTCATTGAATTTAATGCTAAAGAAAATGGCAAACAAAATAGAGTGGATCCAACAAGTGTATGCAGAAGCTGAAGAGATCCAAATGTTTGTCACCAACCACCACATGTCACAGGGCATTTTTAGATCATTCTCACAGTTGGAGCTACTGAAGGTAAGGAAAAGCTTTCTTTCTTTCTTTTTTTTAATTTAAAATTTAAATATAAGTTTTTTAGTATTCTTTTAGCTTTTCAATTTTATTTTTAATTTTTGTTCCTCATTCTTATTAGGTTGTTGAGACTCGGTTTGCATCACACACAATCGTCTTGAGACGACTAGTGAAGGTGCGAGAGGCACTCATGAGGATGGTAACATCCAATCTTTGGTCTATATGGAGGCAATCAAACACTCAACGGGCTCAAAAAGTGAAGAACATGATCTTAGAGGACCCTTGGTGGGATAGAGTGGATTATCTGTTGAGTTTTACGGAGCCCATTATGAGCATGATCCGGTTTACTGACACGGATCAGCCATGTCTAGGAGAGATATATGACGGCATCGACTCAATGATTGAGAAGATAAAAGCCGTCATAAATGCAAAAGAACAAGATCCCGAGGAAATATTTTTCAAACAAGTGAAGTCAATCCTCATTGAGCGGTGGAACAAAATGACCACCCCATTACATCTATTGGCTTTTGCATTGACTCCTAGATTTTATAGCACAAAGATCCTTTCCTTGCTAGGGAGGGTAGCACCATACAGGGATGCGGAAGTCAGTGAGGGATATATGGCGGCATTGGCTAGGCTCTTCCCTGATCCTGAGGCCCAAGACCAGGTTATGGTAGAGTTTGGCAATTTCATAGAAAACGGTCATAGCCTTCTCGCTCTTCGAGCAAATACAAGATGGATGCTCATATGTGGTGGTACCTCCATGGTACTTCATCGGTTTACTTACTGACCTCTTGCAATCAAGGTCTCTGGCACATGTAAGTTTTAATTTTTTTATTCTCTTTCTTTTTTTGTTATAACTTTTAGTTTTTTAAAATTTAAGTTTGAGTGTTTAAGTTTGAAGTTGAACTTTGCATTGACTTTGAAGTTTGGGTTGCCTTAATAGGTTGCAAGTTCATCTTCCTCTGAGCGCAACTGGAGTACATATAGTTTCATCCACTCACAGAAACGCAACAGGTTGGGGGCTAAAAGGGCTGAAGATTTGGTATACATACATTCCAACTTGCGCCTTTTATCCCACAAGCAATGGAGTACAAGGAAGGGTCAACAAGACATTGGGACATTGATCCAGAGATAGTTGACTTGGATGCTTCCATTTCCCACCATGGAGCATATGATGATGAGGGGAGTTCTGTGGCACCACGAGACCTACATGCACAAGGGGGTGCAACTGGCAGTGGCCCTAGTGCGAGTGGTTCGAGCCCATGTGGTTCTAATGAACCACATAATGATGATGATGTAGTTGATCTTGATCCTCTTGATGAAGAGGAATATGATGAATATTGACAATGAAAGATAGTTTGAACTTTGAATATTGATCTATGATTGAATTTAATATATCATGAGATTCATGACATTCACATTGTGTTCAATTTAAGTATTTTAATTTAACTTTTAAGCTTTTAAGTTTCTAAGTTTTATCGGTATCCTAGCTTGTTTGTTGTGGTTATTCACTTATTTAGCTTATAACTTGTCTTTTATCTTGTCTTTCATATGCATAATATGTGGTTAATAATTAAATTCCTATTTAGAAGGCTGAAATTTATATATTTTTTAATTTTTATATAGTTTTAATACTCCACTCGCTCCCGCTCCCGTATCCAAAACGCTTTGGCTACTTTAGAAAACCATTATATACAAATATAAATTTCTGTATAAATTAAGTACTAATAAATAATAATTAATAACTATTTTTAATATTGTAATATAAAATATGATTAAATATAAGTGCAAATTTATGAAAATTAATATTTGTATTTTTTTAATTAATTGGGCAAAAATGTGATCATAATGTTGATATATTTTAAATTTTGGCCATTAATTTTTAATTTAATGTTTTTTAATTGTTAAAGAAGCTATTTAGTAATTAAGTTAATCCCCATATTGGTAATAATTGTGAGGCTAGGGTGACTTTTAAGGAATTACAAGCTCCAAATCCTTTGTCAATAGGGAAAGAGGATAGAGGGTGAAAAGCCCAAAGCAGTCAATTAAATGGTAAGGTGCACAAAGATTGAAGAAACAACAAATAGCTGAGAAAGGAAACAAAAGAATAAGAACCACCATTAGCAAAATGTGAAAGAAGCAAAAGCAATTTCCCTTTCTAAATAACAAATGGTGGTGACTTGTGTTCCTGCTAAAGGGGAAAGAGCAAATAGGTATAATGGACCTAGAGGTACATGGAAGGTGCCTCCACCAGAATTTATTAAATAAATTTTGACAGGTATGTATCTTTAGAGGCCATTATGGGAAACTGGTTCTATTTATGCTATAGACTTAGGTTAATCCACAAACAATGAAAGAGAGTCTAGTCCTAAAACTGAGCACCTCAAACTCTTGAGAAGGATTAAAAATCATCATTATAGAAGAAAACTCCAATCTTATCATTCGAGCTATCAGAAAGATGGGGTTCAAGGCATGGAGACTGAAGTCTGTAATCCAGGAAAAATCATTCATTCTCAATAAGTTTTGACAAAATAGGATTAAATTATAGTCTGCTAATAAATCTGCAGACTTGGCAGCAAATTAGGATGTTAATCCACTTGGGTTCCTTGGCTTTAGGAGGAAAGATTTCTTCCCCTGTATAAGTTGTGAGTCTTGAATTTGACCTTTGAAGTAATGCAATGTATTGTAGTGAAAGATGCCAAGGGAAAATGTATGACATATTGATATGAATATATTACATGCATTCACACACTCACTACAATGATTTAGGCAAAATTTAACTATTGATGAGTATGGAGGGTTTTGCAATCTCGGAATAAAGAGGTTGTAAGTTTCGGATGGAGTAAGATAGATTCTTTCCTTCTGCGGCTGAAGCCCTGTTATGCTACAGATACCTTGAGCTAAGCAATAACAAAAGGAGGCTGTAGATGGGTTTGATTTTTTAGAGTTTGTTTTCCTGACAAATTATTTTCAGGACCTAGATGTAAACATCTCGACAGTGTTCCCCGTCAATGTGGCCAGTAAGGATTACTATAAGCATAATAGCTGTATTTTACCACAAAAATGGTTAGAGAGGCACAGTGACTGTTTAAAGTAAACTTGCTTTAAAATAATCGGAGTATGAGAAATTGCTCTACTAATTATTTTGTGTTTGCATCTGTAGCGATTACACGCCAGGAAGTCCTTCATAAGCTGATATGGAAAGAGAGAGGGGATTATGTTATAACCCATCCTAGAAAGATTACATCTTTAAATTCACCATCTTCAGTCGATGTTGGGATCAATGATCCGAAGATGAAAAAACATAAAACAAGTGGATCTACTTGTCAAGATTTTGTCCTTGAAAGTAAGTTTCAAAAAAATATTGTTCCAATACAATCCGTGAAAAAATATATTTTTTTCAGCTATTTAACTCTATTTTCTAAAGATAGTATAGATTATCCTGCTTGTAAAAATAGAATTCTTACACAGGTTCCATATATCTATCTCCTACAGCACACTCTGCTATTTTTGAAAAACAGATTCTGCCTAGATTAGGCCTAGACATGGAAAATGTACATATTTACAAGATTACTTGAAGATCATGTAAACCCTCATACTCTTGGATGACATAGCAGTTTTCTTCAAAGTAGAGTTGTCATACCTTTTTCATGTATATTGGATAGACAATAAAATTTACAACTTGCATTATTCATACAATGGCTTCACGTGGATATTCCCCATCCTATGTTTTGCTTGTAGCCAGATTCCACACAGACTTACATAGATCAAAATTTGATCACGGTTGATTTCGGAATTCAAATTTTTACAGGATGTGCTTTTCTTCCCTGCACATCAAGTTTCTACATTCCATACGTTGACTCTTCATAGTTTCTCTTCCATTATATGTTTTTGAGTTTGCTCCCACAGGTACTGGGTCCTGATCACAGCTCATTTTGAAGGACAAGATATTTCTGTCACTGGAAGAATGATGAAGAGAGCTTTTAGATATCAGAACCAATAACCCAAAAAGATTTGAGTTATATATTTTCAGAAGGTTATGGCATAAACTTTTAAGTTTCGAAAATTGTTATGAAGACGACAGCCTTTTTCAGCACAGCTTAATTCTCTCTATTCTTGATCACTCCAAAATTATGCTTTAGGCCTATGAACACTCCATCAGTCTAGCTATTGGTGAGTTAGTCCAATAGTTCCAAAACTCAGTAAGTACTTGCTAGTTTGTATGTCAAGCAAGCAACTCATCCACGAATCGCCTGCAAGTCTCTAGCGATTAGTTGCTGAGACCTCACGTCTACACAAAAACATATTTTCAAGAATTTTTCTGCTGATGTGAAGGAACCATTATCAGATTTGAAGGATCTTATAACAATTGGAGTTTGGTTTGACAGATATTTCCATGGCATTTTGTTTGATTTAAGTTTTTGAAAACAAAAATCATTTCAGTTCTCTTTCAAGGAAACCTTTCTTTTTTGTTCTATTTTTTCTTTCTGCTTGTTTCTCTTCTAGGGTTTTGAAGTTTTTTTTTTCATTTCAATTAACTTCTAGGGCAATTTCTACCACTTTTTTTTGCAGTGCAAGAATGTCATCCACTAGGGCATAAACTTAAAGCAATGTGCATGGTGGCAAGGACCATACTTGGAAGCATGGCAAACCAGGTTCAATCCAAGGCAGAGTGATATATAATTATTGTGGGTTTGTGATGAGGATAAGCATCAATTGACTCAAATACCACCTCGCACAAATTCCTGGCCGAGATGTGCAGTTGTACAGTCAAGTGACTTGAGAAATGGTATGAAGAGAAAAAGACAAAAAGGAAGAGGCCGAGGGAAGCAAGTGCAGCCGTCTAAATTATATTGATATCGACTCTTCTAATGGCCCGTGGATTTGGCATTCATCCATTGGATAGAGTTCAACCCAATTAAATTCACAGGGTTTCTTTGTTCGCCGCAATATATTCCTAGTGCACAACCTTTACTAGAAGGTATTGGTTGGAGCCGAAAAGGTGCCATGAAGCGAGAATGGTTGCTGCTAATTTTTTATGCTATAATAGCATACCATTCAATGTGAAGAAAATCCCATATTGAGAGTCATTAGTATATGGAAGAGAGTTCAAGGCACCAACTCATCATAATTTAAGTGGGCTCTAGCCGGAGGAAGCCACTAAAAATACAAAGGGCATGGTATAAGGACAAAATAGAATTTGGCACAAAAAAAATGTAATATTTTGTTTGATGAGTAGACAGAGCAATCAAACATTAATAAACTTTCTAGTGGCTTTTAAGGGCATGCTAGTGTTTTTGAAATTCATCGATGCCTCCCACAAAGAGTGAAGAATGCAGAAAATTTATGTCATTTGTCGGAGGTGGTCCTACATAGGGCATTGAGAATGTCGCCAACTTTTTGATTGACAATACAACACATGTAGCAATAAAGAGACTTCTTCAAGAGAAACACCCATTTTTGGGGCCCTTGCACAACCCATTACATCGATCTCATGCTTCAGGGCATTGGGAAAATTGGATGGGTGAAAAATGTGGATGAAGATGCACGGAACATTACCTAATATATCCACAATCATGCCTAGGTGCTTAGCTTGATAAGAGATAACACAAGAAAAGGAAAAACCTTATGCAATAGGGAGCCGCGATACCACAAACTTCATCACATTGCATGGCATTCCAGCAACACTAGGGTCTCTTAAGAAAATGCTTGTGACCATTCGATGTTGGAATCTCCATTTTCTAGGAAGATGGAAGGAGAAAATGCAGTGTTATGCGGGGATATGTACCCTATATTTTGGAGATGTTCAAACATTTCAAGACTTGGAGGGGTCATTCCCAAAAAATTTAAATAATTTTTGAAATTTTTAACATTTTTATTCAAAAAATTATTTTTAAACATAAACATGGAACCCTAATCCCAAATGTACCCAAAAAAACGTTAGACAAAGTTTAAACCCATAAATTTCAACTTTGAATTAAGTTAAAATATTTAAATATTAATTATTTGTGTATTGTTTTAATAGTCATTCCCCGTTGTCCCCAAAATATTGGTATTTGTCACCATCTCAAAACCTCGTCCCCCTCCATCATGTTGTCCCCCATCAAAGACTTAGGTTACTATGGGAAAAGGTCATGAGGGTAGTTTTTGATGATGTGTTTTTGGTTAGCACAAAAGAGATCCTAATTCTTTTGTTTACTTTTCCTTTTTTGTTATTTTTCAAATTTTGCTTACTTTCAATTTTCAACATTCAAACTTTTTTGTGACAAAACAATTGTTCTAATTCTATTGTTTGGTTGTCAGGCGATAACACGCCAAAGGCTTCTCTCTAGAGACCATCAAACATTACTATGGGATAACTACAAGAAAATAGGAGCCCATTTGGTGTATACTTGATTAGAGATGGCTTAATCACTCCACCTAACCAATACATGCAACAAGGTACTACTTGACAAATAAAATTCTCATTATTCTTCTTTGTTGATAAGGAGGTTATGGCGGTCTCAACCCATGCATAGAGAGGACGACGTCTCGACAAACTTCTTAAAGATGAAATTCGAGATGAGTTGCAGCTGCAAGTTTACAAGGGTGCAAAGAGAGACTTTTTCTTAGGCTTTATGCATTTGACAGAGAATAACCCAACATCCATGTGATGAATTACGGTCATTTAGTCGTATACTTCTTAATAAATGCAATTTTAGTTTACTTACAAATTATAACTACCCTATTTGTAGATTTGTGATGGGAATATTATGGTGCTCAACATAACTCTTCAAAGGCTAGTCATCTGTGTCTTGTGTCATTTTGTAGCATTTTTGGGCATGAGTGCAATTGAAACTTGTTTGAGACCATTTACACCAAGAAGCACAACAAGTTGATGAAAGAGTGTGTCAATAACCTTGTCTTTGCACAATTAAATTTTCGCCTTCGCATCAAACAAGTGTAGGGGAAGGAACCTACTGGCACAATTGACTTGGATGACATTGACCCATATTTTGACTAGATTTCCACCAATGTGGAGCCCATGTTTACCAATGGGGAGGTCACAAAATGGAGAGAGTAGAAACAACATTTAATGTAGCAAGAGTGATGGGGGATGACATACTTGATGATGGTTTTTATCATGAGAATGGTTTACCATCCACTTTCAATTGTGAGAGATGGGTAAGGGTAAGAAATTGTTAAATTTTTTATGCGATTATTAATGTTCAATGATGATAGCAATCATCATATGATATTATGATATGTACTCTAATCTTTTTCCATAAATCTAATGAAAATAGTCTTGTGTTATTGAAGTTTTTTCTTATGTTTTTACAATATTTTATATGTTATTTAAGGTTATTATGATTGTATATATTGCTTATTTCTCAATTTTTGTTGAGTTTTCAACGAACATGAACCCAAGTCAAATTTTCCCTGCATTGAGTTTTTGTTGAGTCCGAAATTTTGACCTATAGTTGCATCAATCGCTCGAAAACCTTTATTACTATTAATCTATATCTACGCTACACAAAAATAGATCGGAAAAGTTGAAAAGTCAATCTTCCAAAGCAATCCTTGGAAACAAATTATGCCATATCAACATTATTCAAAAAGTTGACCAAAACGGATCAGAAACTCAAACGTCAATTTCCCAAGAACCCTTGGAGAACCACACAAACACATCTATACAATAAATTATTAAGAATAGAAATACATACAAAAATGCATAATATTCCTTTTTAGTCCATAAAAGATACACTTATAATACATGGTATTCATAAAAATCCAATACACTTTTTGATAACTTTTTGACTGGATTTGACTGGTGAGAGGGTGGAGTTTATGGTAGTTTAGTTTACTTTTAGTGTTTCTTTTCCTTTTAAATTTTTGAGTTTTTTCAAGCATTGAAAACGCCCAAATACCTGTCAAAAATGCCCAAATGCCTGCAATAATGCTTGTATGCCTTCCAAAAACACCCCATAAATGGTTGTGTTTTTTCCGGACGTTCCTAATAGACGTCTAAGCAGTTTCGGCACTACCAAAACATTTACAATGCATTTCGGACACACAAATCGCTTGAAGCATTTCTTAGAACTTAGTTCTATATAGTAAAAATTAATACTGACTATGGACAGTAGTGTCACATATAATAAGAAGTGGGATAAGCAGCCCAACTTGACAACTAAGCATGTTGGTTATTATGGTTCATTTCAGCTTTTCATTCAAGCAGTTGTTTAGTTGTACCATCATTGCTAGAGTAAAGGCAAATAAGGCAAGGATATTTCAAATTATCACATAAAGAGCTTTCGCATCTTTTCCATTGTCTAAGATTCGGTATATTATTTTCCATCAATAGAATCTCGTCAGCTTGGCAAGCATTTCCGAATTCACTTTCAGAGTTTGTTCAGATGAATTTAAAAAGACTTGACCAAGACTCCACACCTGGAGTAGACAATAATTTGAAAATGAATTACCTGATATCTAAAATTCCGAAAAGTTTCAGCTTTGAAGAAGCTTACTAAGAGCAATGATTTTCAAGGGACGAAATTGAACCACCATATGAAAAAAGAGGCAGGCAAAACATCCTGAAGACCAAAAGTAGCAACACGAGATTAAAAAAATCTAGTAACAGTAAACTCATCCCGTGGATTGTTCTGTAAAACAATTGGAGACTTGAGGGATAAATTAAAGTTTCTTCTATCTTTCGCCACCATCTTGGTAACGGACCATAAAGTTTTCTGCAAAGATTGCTCTCCACGGCAACTGTCAGATTCAAAGCAAAATATTTGAATTTGTATATAACATTGCAGGTACCTGAGGTAACTTATTGTTTAAACTTAGGACTCTGTGAGCCTCCTAAAACTTGCTTAGTCCTCAGCCGAGTGAGCACCAGACTCGCCACTCACAACTGAAACAGGCATAAAGACATAATGGAAAAAAGCTACAAAACTGCTTGTCTGTCACTCATTTTAACATCTAATAACCTGTTTTGAAGCATTTGTAAGAGGATAACAAGATATACAGTACAGAAGACTCATTTCTGATGATTTGGGTTGTTTTTGGGCGATTTCAAATGAGTTTTGACTTATTTCAATTGCTGAGTTTTATGGGCCGACTCAAGTTGGAGACCAAATGGACCCGCCTAGTCCAAGCTGAGTCCTAAAGTTTCAATGCAAGTATTCACGTCCTTGATTTTAGCATTTCTTGGATTTCACTAGCATTCTACTTTTGCGAGATAATTTTGGTTAGGGACACTAGGGCTGGGGTGAGAATGTCAGTAAATTATCACGGCCTTGATCTTGTTCTAAACATTTTGTTAAACAATTAAGCAACATTGTTTTGCAGTCTCCCGTTCTACCCCAAAGAGTTCAAACATAAAAATCGCTGCAATTCTGATAGAAATTTGATTACCCAATAGGTTATTCATCAGTTATTGAGGATTGGCAAAACTAGATATCCTATAATAAATCTGAAAGACTAAAATATTGGACAGAGAATTATGGAATTAAAATAGTTATAACAAGAGCCATGGCAGACATTAGTACTCACCTTCGAGAAGAAAATTATTGAGAGAATAATCCACCCTGCTTATCGGTTCAGACGTCTGCCTTTCCTAAGAAAAAAATGGACTGGTGAAACAGAGGAACATGTCTACAAGTTATGATTTTAAAGCAGAGAAAGAAAGTGAACACTCGCACGTTGTGTCGAAAAATAACAATGGATACCTAGAAAATCCAGAGACTTTTTTAGTCTAACCATGGAGTTTAGGGTTTACAAGATACGGTGAAACTCGTTTCGATGGAATAGGTTACATAAAGGTCATCTAAGAAAATATCAACTACATATTTATGGTTTGGTGAGTATAAATAGAAACTAGCAATTGCTCACAAGTTGCAAATTACGCCGCAGAGAATCCAAATATTTATATATTTATTTTAGCATGGGAGAAAATAATATTTTTGGAAAAGGTTTGTTCGGAAAACATTGCCATATTTTGACACTTTCCAGCAAAGGCAACACATGTTCTCTAGATTAGATAGGGACGACCGAGATGAGTCACGTGGTCGCTCCCTTCGTGAAATGCATTGTATATCGTTGATAAGGTCAAGCCAGGTGGGTGAAGTTGGTTGTATAACATCTTTCAGCATCATCATCATCATCATCATTATTATTATTATATATTGTACTGCGCAACCAAGTGTCATATCTAGGGACCTCAAAGAAAAAATCCATACAAGTGTCTCGGATCCCAGTACCGGCTACCTAGCTTTTTAGAAAATGCCATCTCGAATGTACTTGTCAACTTAAAATGTGGAAGGTTGAGGTTTTCATTTTTATGAATTTTGGTAATCAACTGCATATCTGATAGGAATGCTATATTTTTCAAGGGAAAATATGATTGCAAGAAAATATGTTGAGTAGTATACTATAGTATGTTTTCTTGGGAATCATGGCTAGGCCTATATCTTGAACCCTAAACCTGCAGCAAATTGAACATTGTTATTCTATTTGTAATTTGACACAAATCAGAAATAATGATAAATTCAAATTCAATACAAAAATTAATTGCAAACCACCAATCAGTGCACATTAAGTTAAAGTATTCAAATGATAAAACTATATTAAATCCTTCTAGTAGTCGAAATACCCCTAGAAACATCTAAACAATACTTGATAGAACATTAAATATCATACAATTCAATAATTTCCACGTCAAACAAGGGTTGTGGCACAACTTTAGTATCGCCCTACTTATAGTTTTTATTACTATCTTCCTCCCTAGCTCTTGAATATTATAAGACCAGAGATAAACATTTTCATCACTTGCATGTTGAACGTGTTTAAGCCAAAACAGGGACGCAATGATTGGCTCAGATAAACAAGAAAGTAGCAGATACTAATAGCCATCACTGTGTGGACGGCGAGGGCAATGATTTGAAAATGAATTACCTGATATCTAAAATTCCGAAAAGCTTCAGCTTTGAAGAAGCTTACTAAGCAGTGATGTTCAAGGGACGAAATTGAACCACCATATGAAAAAAGAGGCAGGCAAAACATCCTGAAGACCAAAAGTAGCAAAACGAGATTAAAAAAATCTAGTAACAGTAAACTCATCCTGTGGATTGTTCTGTAAAACAATTGGAGACTTGAGGGATAAATTAAAGTTTCTTCTATCTTTCGCCACCATCTTGGTAACAGACCATAAAGTTTTCTTCAAATATTGCTCTCCACAGCAACTGTCAGATTCAAAGCAAAATATTTGAATTTGTATATAACATTGCAGGTACCTGAGGTAACTTATTGTTTAAACTTAGGACTCTGTGAGCCTCCTGAAAACTTGCTTAGTCCTCAGCCGAGTGAGCACCAGACTCGCCACTCATAACTGAAACAGGCATAAAGACATAATGGAAAAAAGCTACAAAACTGCTTGTCTGTCCCTCATTTTAACATCTAATAACCTGTTTTGAAGCATTTGTAAGAGGATAACAAGATATACAGTACAGAAGACTCATTTCTGATGATTTGGGTTGTTTTTTGGGCGATTTCAAATGAGTTTTGACTTATTTCAATTGCTGAGTTTTATGGGCCGACTCAAGTTGGAGACCAAATGGACCCGCCTAGTCCAAGCTGAGTCCTAAAGTTTCAATGCAAGTATTCACGTCCTTGATTTTAGCATTTCTTGGATTTCACTAGCATTCTACTTTTGCGAGATAATTTTGGTTAGGGACACTAGGGCTGGGGTGAGAATGTCAGTAAATTATCACGGCCTTGATCTTGTTCTAAACATTTTGTTAAACAATTAAGCAACGTTGTTTTGCAGTCTCCCGTTCTACCCCAAAGAGTTCAAACATAAAAATCGCTGCAATTCTGATAGAAATTTGATTACCCAATAGGTTATTCATCAGTTAATGAGGATTGGCAAAACTAGATATCCTATAATAAATCTGAAAGACTAAAATATTGGACAGAGAATTATGGAATTAAAATAGTTATAACAAGAGCCATGGCAGACATTAGTACTCACCTTCGAGAAGAAAATTATTGAGAGAATAATACACCCTGCTTATCGGTTCAGACGTCTGCCTTTCCTAAGAAAAAAATGGACTGGTGAAACAGAGGAACATGTCTACAAGTTATGATTTTAAAGCAGAGAAAGAAAGTGAACACTGCATGTTGTGTCGAAAAATAACAATGGATACCTAGAAAACCCAGAGACTTTTTAGTCTAACCATGGAGTTTAGGGTTTACAAGATACGGTGAAACTCGTTTCGATGGTATAGGTTACATAAAGGTCATCTAAGAAAATATCAACTACATATTTATGGTTTGGTGAGTATAAATAGAAACTAGCAATTGCTCACGAGTTGCAAATTACGCCACACAGAATCCAAATATTTATATATTTATTTTAGCATGGGAGAAAATAATATTTTTGGTAAAGGTTTGTTCGGAAAACATTGCCGTATTTTGACACTTTCCAGCAAAGGCAACATTGTTTTGTAGATTTGATAGGGAGGACCGAGATGAGTCACATGGCCGCTCCCTTCGTGAAATGCATTGTATATCATTGATAAGGTCAAGCCGTGGGTGAAGTTGGTTGTATAACGCTTTCAGCATCATCATCATCATCATCATCATCATTATTATTATTATATATTGTACAGTCGTAACCAAGTGTCATATTTGGGGACCCCAAAGAAAAAATCCATACAAGTGTCTCGGATCCCCATACCGGTTACCTAGCTTTTTAGAAAATGCCATCTCGAATGTACTTGTCAACTTAAAATGTGGAAGGTAGAGGTTTTCATTTTTATGAATTTTGGTAATCAACTGCATATCTGATAGGAATGCTATATTTTTCAAGAGAAAATATGATTGCAAGAAAATATGTTGATTAGTATACTATAATATGTTTTCTTGGGAATCATGGCTAGGCCTATATCTTGAACCCTAAAACTGCAGCAAATTGAACATTGTTATTCTATTTGTAATTTGACACAAATCAGAAATAATGATAAATTCAAATTCAATACAAATATTAATTGCAAACCACCAATCAGTGCACATTAAGCTAAAGTATTCAAATGATTAAACTATATTAAATCCTTCTAGTAGTCGAAATACCCTAGAAAACATCTAAACAATACTTGATAGAACATTAACTATCATACAATTCAATAATTTCCACGTCAAACAAGGGTTGTGGCACAACTTTAGTATCGCCCTACTTATAGTTTTTATTACTATCTTCCTCCCTAACTCTTGAATATTATAAGACCAGAGATATACATTTCCATCACTTGCATGTTGAACATGTTTAAGCCAAAACAGGGACGCAACGATTGGCTCAGATAAACAAGAAAGTAGCAGATACTAATAGCCATCACTGTGTGGAAGGCGAGGGCAAGAATAAGGTACAAAATGTTAACAAGGCTTTAAGGCTTTTGAAAGAAATGTGTCGTTCATATGCCATCTCATGGAATACCATGGTTGCAAGATATGCACAAAACGGATTTGTTGAAACATACTAAAGGCACACACTCTGTTTGACAAAATGAGAATAAATCCATTCTTTCATCATCTGGCATTCAAATTATAACCTTACATGTCAAAAGTCCTAGAATTCAATCAAATTTCAGTTGTGCGTGTCAATAGTCTGCATAATTTTAAAAGAGGACGAGTTGTTATTTGATGTCTGAAAGTCCTGACGAATAAACTAAATTTACAGCGCCACTGAACTGACATTTGAAGAAAAACAGAGCCAACAATAGAGAACGACTATTCGTTTCAAAACCAAAGAGGAAAAAAACTTCCGCAGAGGTCATTACCTCTTCTCCTTTAGCCAAACCCTAGAAAGAGAATTTCCCTGGATTCACAAATTAGATTGATTGTTACGATAAGTAGGTAATGAAAATAGGCAAAATAGTGTTCATTGTCATACTCACGGATATGGCGAATCACCTCGTTCGGAGATGTAGAATTTGAAAGAGAATTTGTTCCGATTTCGGCCTTTCCCGTCTCGCTTCGATGTAAGTAGAGCTAGGTCAAAAATGCCCTGAAATGAATCCGTGTTAAGAGGAGAGAATATGCAATTATTTTTAACAGCAGTCGATCAACAGCGAGAGAAAAATATATAGTTTTACCGTTATAAGCAGCTAGGGCAAAGGAAGGTTAACAACAAATTTATTTAAAGGCCCGCAAAAAACAATAGTCAAAAATGTATCGCGGGACCCATTTCTAAGGGCAAGAGTGAATATTTATGCCAAAAGGTGTTCGCCTATAGCAAAGACCTTGCGGTTGTTCATGCTACTGGCCTAAATTCGACGGGGGTTTTGACCTTTTTTCTTTTGTAGTTGTTTTTAGCAGTTTTGTTGTTTTTAGTTTTTCCTTTTTAACAGATTGCATATTGAATGCGGGGTATATATCTATTGTCTACAAGATTGCAAAATATTGTTCTCAAGATTACGGAATATTGTTCTCGTTTGCTCAGCTTCGATCTTATTCCAAGTTGTTGGAGCCTTTCTTTTGGAAGGGCTCCACTCGAGTCCTAGTAGCACCTCTCTTTGTTTACGAGGTTTGCCTACATCGCCCTTACAAGATTTTTGTTGTTATTTGCAGCATTTGCAGTGGAGGATGGCGTAACAATTCAGAGCCCTAAGGTCCCCACTTCATCCGTGATGCACCGTAGTGGTGGGTGGGATGAATATGATCACCCATCCACAAGCCTTAATGCAAAGTGGCCGCATGTTGTTATGCCACGTTAGGTTGTATAAAGTCTTTGCTTACGGAAAACAAAGACATCCCCAAAGTGCTTTCAGAGCCAAGGTATTTCATTGTTCTTATGTCTTTTATGTTAGTAAATTTTATGATTTTTCGGGGTTTAGGGTTTCGAGGGTTTAAGGTTCAATCAAAGGTTTTAAGGGTTTGTGCAATATATCTTTAATGTCAATATTTCTATCATTTTTAGGGTTTATGGTTTTGAGGGTTGTTGTAAGGTACCACTGCAGTCTAAGCACACTTTAGGTGCGAGGCGGCAACCAGCAACGTGTGGACATTAAAATGACCTCTCCTTTTTTATCTAGTGTTTCATGGTAGATAAATTTTTGATTTGCTTGTAAATCTTGGGGAGAGTTAACACGGTGTGGGTAAGCTTGAACTACAATTTCAAGATTTGTAAAAAATGGTCATGCCCGAATGTCTCGTATAATCATTACACTTGTACAAAGCTTTGTCTAATAGTATGTAGTGTGGAAATTTAAAAATACTTGTAATTTTGAATTTAAAATTTTGTTCCAAATGTTTAGATAGACTTCGTTCATGTTTACATTTATTATTTCCTTAGTTGTCATTTGTAATATATAGTTTTAAGTTTTGATCAACCATGGGAGTGCAATATCTTGTTTTGGATGAAACAAATCGTGTATTGGATGTGGGTGTTGAGGAAGAATTTAAGGGGATATTGCACGCAGTATTTTCCCAAAGAACATCAAACTCTTTTGTTTTCAAACAATGACTAGTGATTTAAGAACATTGCATGAGTTTTCTAGAGATCGCATACTTTTACGAGGTATACGAGGATTCAAGACATTGCGTCTTTAAGAAGAATATGTTTTGTTCTTGAAAATGTAAAGGACATATATCTCGTACACATTATTTTCACCATGGATGATAAAGACATCGATCTGCCATCATATTTGTTTCTACTTGTAGGTTATTTTCTTGATTTCAATCTTTGTTGAATGTCATTATTTTGAATTTAAAAGCATGATTTTAATCTTTATGTTGAATGTCATTATTTTGAATTTAAAAAACATGATATAAGATAGAGGCATTCAAATTTCATAGGGAAATGATAAAATGCCTATTATAATATTGAGCATGTTAAATTTGGTAACATTTTATTTATTATAGAACTGGATTTCTAATAAAATCTAGCGGGATATAAATGTGACATGGGAAAACCCAATGTCCCCACACAATTTGAAAGAACAATTGTTTGTTGTTCAAGCTTCAATTCAATCCTAGTCAAGCATGAAAAGAAAAATCTAAGTTAGCATATTTAAAATTTAGATACCAATGGATGAAGGTTAAAGCACATTGATTATTGATCTACCATTTTATGACCCAACCTCGTTATGTGAATAGAACAACCTCACTTGAGTTTTGAAATATTTTACTAATAAACACCTTTTTGTCCATTGATCATTTCTTTTTTTACTGCAGCACCTCTTTCTTCCTTTCTTATTAATAGGTTAACGAGGGTTGCCCTTGGGTCCCCTAACCTCTTAAACACAAAATAAATAATAATGAAAAGCATGCGGCCAAGAATGTCTTTACATTTGTTAATAGCAATTACTGAATTTTTTCAAAGCTTTTCAATAAGCCATTTTGTTCATATCTAATAATGATTAGATTTTTAATGAGCCAAGATTGTAGATCAAGAAAATGTAGATTACGAAATAGTTGATTAAACAATCGAGTAGTACTGCCATCTTTATTGCTTATGTTGCCTTGAAACTTTACCTTACAAGCAATTTGGATACTTTGTGTTCCCAACGGACATATCAATAATGTACAAAGTGGTGTTGACAGGGCCCTTGATTTTGTCGAAGGTTACTGCAAGAAGGCTCGGTGTCCCCGCATAAAAAAAAATGCACACCCCATCTAGAGATCCCACCTCCCACCTCCCATTTGTTGCCTTTGTAATGTGACTCAAAACTACGATATCGACTTGGTAGGAAATAAGGGATAAAATATGTGGAACAATCCCACTCGTAATCGCATTGTAGAAGCTAATATGCGAATAATATCACATATTTAAAATAAAAGTGTAGAAAATAAAAGACTTGAACTCACACACATCTACAAAGTGATATGTCTCACTATCAAAAGTTCATCAATAGACAACTATATAAGTATTTTTACAATATTATGGGTTCCAAAACCACGGGCTAAAACCGCCCCATAAACCTATGTGTCAAAAATCCCGCCCATATGAGAAGAAGATGTTTCTGAGATATCGGGCGCATTTTTTGAAAATTATGGAGAGTGTACAATACTTTTAGTGTACAGTCTTTAACACTTCCACGCATGAAAATAAGCTCCACAACATAACAATCTCCCACTTGGAGGCTATTTTTCCTCCGAGCAAGCTTCTCAACCCTTCACCGTCATCCGTGAAGACAAACTAAAGTTGAACATAGCTTTATTTTCTCCTTGTGACCACCTTGGTCATCATGTCCCGTAGGATTCTCAATGGTATGAATATTCTCGACTTCAACTTCTCTTCTTACAAAGTTTTCCTAATGAAATGGTACATTAATCGTATATGCTTCATCCTAGAGTGGAAAACAAAGTTTTTACCTAGGTGTATAAAGCACTCGACTATCACTATGCAACTTCCCTTTCTCTTGCTTATGCCCCAACTCCTCAAGTAATTGTTATAACCAAATCATCTCTTTGTTTTCCTCTGTGGCGTGAACATACTCACCTTTGTGGTTGACAAAGCCACAAGCTTCTATAGTCGTGAAATCCAGCTCGTTGTTGTCCCACCTAAAGTGAGAATATAACCTGTTGTGTTCCTCTTGATGTCTACATCTCCAGCCATATCTAAACCTACATAGCCACACAAAGTGGTGTTTGATCCACTATAGCACAAAATTGTCCCCATGGTCCCTCTCAAGTACCAAAGGATCCACTTTACTTGCCTACCAATGATCTTTACCTGGATCACTCATAAATCTACTCACACCTCCCACTACATGGGCAATATTAGGCCTAGTGCACACCATGGCATACATCAAACTACCAACTGTTGATGAGTAAGGTACCTTGGACATCTGGTTTCTCTCCTGCTTTGTCTTGGGACACATCTCCTTTGATAACTTGAAATGGTATGCCAAAGGAGTCCATACTGGTTTAGCATCCTGCATATTAAACCTCTCCAAGACCTTCTCAATGTACTCTTCCTAAGATAAAGTCAAACTTCTCCTTCCTATCCATGGATATCCTCATACCAAGGATTTGTTTGGCTTCCCCCAAATCCTTCATAGTTGTTATCGCCAAATCACTGCACCCCCGAATGGCCTGAAAGGGAACACAAAATTCGGTGTGAGATTGGGTAACATGGGATCACCTCTCAAGTTGTGGGACTTGGGATCAAGGTGAACCTCCAGAGAAGGCCGAATTCCTCTTCCTAAACTAAGCACTACACTACTCCTAATGTAATAAAAATGGCTAACTAGACCTATGCTAACATTTCAAGGGATTAGGGAGAGAGATTTACAAGGAAATAAAACCTATACTAGAAGTGGTGATGCACCAAGAAAGGGTTTTGCTAGACAAAATTTTGGCTTGCCAATGAAGAGAGATGATCATGAGGAAGAATGAACATGCATTACAAACCCAATTTACATACAAAGACACTACTCTTTGATAAGCACAATGATCTCCAAAACTTGCGAAAAAGAAATCCCGTTGCACGATTCACTTGTAAACACGAGAGAGACAAATAAAAGCAATAAAATCATGAAAGGACATATAACTGATCACAAAACATAATTTTCATTACTTCAAACACTTACACAGTGCATCATTACATCAGGGAAGAAGCATAGGTTGTCATTACAATTCGAGAAGAAAGGCTTGAGAACCTACAAATTCACAACATCTCAGCTTGTGAAGAGAGGGGAAGCTTAGAAAGAATGTCCAACCCCTTTGAAATAAGCACCCCTTTTACATTTATAAAAACTTTCTATGTGGTGAGAGAAAGAAGGATAAACCCTAGAATCTAGGCTAGAATGTAGTAAACAATTAATTACTGTTTGTTGGCCATGTTTGCCCATTTATTGCACCTCCACCTTTCGAGGCACCACTTAAGGAATGAGTAAAACCTGTAATTTTGGAAATCAAAACTTCCAAAAATCCATATTTTGATGATTTCACTACATATCTCTCGTTCTCCTGATTCCAATTACTGTAATTTTGTGAAAAACAGGCAATCGAGGAGAAAGTTGTGGTTTCTTGAGTAAAACTTTCTTGTTTGGGCATTCTAGAGTTACATTTCATTAGCTCTCTGATAATGTCTTCGTAATGCTACATAAATTCAAAACCTGAATTCACCTCCATTTAATTAAAATAATATTTTAATATATTATGGAGTCACTTTAATGTACTTTGTAGGGTCTAAGGATTATGTTTGCCTTTGAAAGGAATTTTAATGTTGTTAGGTTGACCAACTCACCAACTAGCTCTATGGTGGGCTCCTTCTCTGGCGAGCTATCCATCCTCCACTCAACACTTTATCTCAAACATGAAATTACATCCGCAGAGGCATTGTTTCCACCTTGTTCCATTTTGACTCGGTCATCCCGCCACCTCCGACTAACTCAAACTTCATATTAAGTCACCAACTTTTAATTGAATACCCACTTAATTCTCCATGTGGCCCAACATCAAATCCAATCAATTTAGACTTAAGTTTAACTCGGTGGGCTCTCCACTTAAGCTTCCCCACCATATTGCGTTAGATATTCCATTTTCATCAAACATTTGGCGCTTTACACGTTGAAACCAATCAAACCTGACATTACCTCAACGGATTCCTTGTAAACCGTTCCATCCTCTTGCCCAATGACCGAACAACTCGACATTAACCTAATCATCGCCATGCCAAGCATTGACTTCCAAAATGGCTCGAACGTCTAAATCCACGAAACACCGAAACTCCAAATTTTGGAGTTTCAAGCTTTGGGCTTCAAACTCTCCCATCTAATTTGTCGACTCACCCAATGCGAGTTCGAATCAAAACATTCTCGAAAGCCCGAAAACAAGATACTCCTGAAATATCTCTCACTCGTTATCCAAAACATCTCATTGAGCCATGTTTTTAATCATTTCATCCACCGTTAACTTAATGACCTATGTTGTGAGCTCATGTTCTCCTTGGTAACCGAGTTGTCTCAACTCGATCATGGCTTGATCAAATATCAAGATTGCTTCATTCGCCTAACCTTTCACCGAGTTGATGACCAGGAACACTCTCTAAACATGCATCGAGCTATTCAAAATGGCTCAATTCCTAAATTTGATCACTTTCTTTTGCAAATCAATCCCACTCTTACAGAGCTTGACGTTGGGAGCTTGATGACCTAGCTTTCAATACTCCTGCACAGAATTCCCTCAAGATCTATTGACTCTCAATGAACTATTTTCACATGAGATCACCCTCGGATCATCCATGGCACTTATCCATGTGGTTTGAGCATGAGTTCAAGCTTCCATTTCTCTACCACAATGTCAGACCATGTCAAGCTCCTGTTGGGTTGTCTAGTCCACCAAAACACTCACCATTATTGAACAAAGTTTGCATACACCAAACTCTACATGTCATCGAGAAACTCTTTATTGTAGCTCGAAAGATGGCTTATGCACTAAGCAACTCAACTTTTTGAGCTCTTCCTTTTCTTGCTAATGTGCCCTGAACCTTATCACTCTGGCGTCGAGCTCAACTTGATCTGTTGCGCCTATCCCTAAGCCTGAAACGACTCTCCAACTTTGAAATGACTCAACCCTCGCGACGAAGACCTCTGAAATTACAATCATCAATGACTCATGGGTTATAACCTATGTCGAGTTTCCCAATCATTATTCAATTTCTCAAGCAACTCTTTAGCGCTTTATCGCTCATACTAGTTAACTCGATAAGGGCCGAGTGAATCGCTCTAAAACTCACCGCAGTGAGCTAACCTTTCATGGCCAACGCTTCACATTATGTCATCGATGGACAAATCGACTTCTCCACTCTGTCATGCCAACCATAAGCTCGATGCCTTCACTATAAGTGAGTGACTCGCCACGCATGTCTCTTCTATGAGCTCAAACCTTCACACGTTCCAACCACCAATGACATGCACCCTATGAGCTCATCCATGACTCGTTATGATTACCTCACCACATCTCTACAAATTTATTTGGGATATTTCTATCCGCGAGCTCTTTACATGCGATGCAACGAATGCTCTTAAATTGCTAAGTCGAATACCTAATTAAGTTCAATTTCTACTAAGTAGCTCAACCATAACCGGGCTATCGGGTATATTTCTAATCGAGATATATCCCTTGAGCCTCCAAGTCGAGTTCAAAAATATTGCTCCAAATTCGAGCTATTAGGGACTCAATTTTCTTAATCACCACGAGCTCGGTTCCTCTTTGTAGATTTCCCGGCTACCCCATCTCTGTCGTGGATCAATAATGTAGCCCGAGCTATCACTAAGTGAGCTCGGCTGATCCATTCATGAATGAGCTCGGTTTTTGTCCTCTGACTCTGTAGAAACCTTACCACACCCGAGTTGTCCACTAACTCTTCCTCTGAGTATTGACCATCTTAGCTCACCGAGCCATCCACAAGCTTACCCGAGCTAATACAATATCTCAACCCTCCTGTACGATACTGAGCTCACATGTTTAAGTGTTTTAGCTAAGACCTGTGATACTTATCTTGTTTGTTTCTTCACCGAGCTCCTTGGGCCGAGCCAACCTCTACACACCTGTCATCTCGAGTTTGAAATTAGCTCGATGTATCTTGGCTTCTCAAGAAATGACCTTATCCTCATTTTTGACCTTCTAGGGCTCCTTTAGCTAACCTGGAAGGTAGAAAAACACAATATGACCCCTTAAGACATGATTTACAGTTTGATCATTTTTATGTCCTGCAATGACTAAAAAATGGCTTGTAGGGCATTGTCCAATTTTTGTCTAAGAGGGTAAAAATTGACAACAATAGCAAAGGAATCATGTAGCTGCTTCTTGAGTACTTTTATTTCCTACATGTTTTTTGCCTACAACTAACAGGTCATCCACATGCAAACACAGGATACTATAACTGTCATCCTTAAATTTCTTTGTATATACGCAATGATCAGAATGGCATCTAATATAACCTTGATCCATCATGAAGCTATCAAATTTCTTATACCATTGACGTGGAACTTGTTTTAGGCCATACAAGCTCTTCTTTAGTTGATCGAAAATGGTACTTAATTTTTCTAAGTACTTCAAAAAAATTCGGATGAACAAATTTTAACAGACTCAACATTGATCATGAGTTCAACTATCCATTTTTGGGTGTCTTAAAGCCCATTTTTAAAACTCTTCCAAAATGATCAATTAATCTGATTTTTCCAACTTAAGTGAATTTACTAATTTTATTACAAAACCATTAAATAATTCACAAGCTAAATTAAAGTATGCACTCAATCTAAATTCTTGATTTCAAAATCTAACGGTCGTTCAATTATCTCGATGTGGGTTATGGATACTAAATTTTCCTTCAATTTGTTTACTCTAGTTTCGTGTTTATTTTATCAACTAATGAAATTAATCAAAAGATGAATTTTTATCGATCAAAAACTTCTAAAAACTCAATAAAAACACAACTCAAAAATTGATAACGGAGTTCAACCAAAGGCTACGTCTCCGGATCCACGAAAGTGAATCAGGTTTATTGACCTCCAATGAAGTCAATAACCCTTCAATAATGACTAACAGATCTTTATACCTATAAATGAGTTGATCAATGTCCCAAGGAACTCTGAAAATAGTAGAAATTGTAGATCAAGAATGATCTTTGGCTCTTACATTGCTTCTCTGATTGGTTTCCCTATGCAAGTGCATCCAAAAAATGCCAACAACTTTAAATTTACAACACCTAAATGAAATAGGTTTACATTTGTGGAAATCTTATGAAATTTTGAATAACTTCTCTTTTTACTCCATGGCATGGTTGATCCATAGGGATCCAAAATAACTCTACTTCATCAAAAACAATCAGCACAAAGAAGGAAAACAATGAAACAGAGGTTCTATCTTTTAAGTAATAGGACCGTCACCCTGCATAGGGTGGCGGTCCCAGACCGCCGATCTGCACAGGGCAGCGGTCCTAGCCATTACGGATAGAAAACTAAATTCAAAACAAACAACCTCTGAATTTGAAAGGATGTTCGTTTCTCTTCTCCTTCATGACCTTTCCCATTCTCCAGTGCATGGGAGGACATGAGAAAGGCTATAAATACATGATTGTAGAAGTGTAGAAGATCATTGAAGCATGGGAGCAAGTGAGCAAGAAATCTTAGTGCTGAAAATTGTATTTTTGTAGAAGAAAGGAGTGTTGACAGAACAAACAAGTAACTGAAAGGAAGTGTTGAGATATTATCTACTTCCCTTTCTTACTTATTGTAAATTTAGTACCTGTTGATTTGAATTGGCTAATAAAAGTGGGAAGAAAGATCAATTGCCCTTCCTACTAGTTTTTCCTCCATTGGAGGTTTTCCAGGATAAAATTGTTGGTGTTATGAGCTTATATTCTTTCCTTCACTACGATTTTTGATTCTAAGCACAATAGTAATTCATTCACTAGTTATCTCTATTATTTTCTAATAGAAAGTAAACAACAATGATTAATTTGTGATTTTGTGAATAATTCCAAAGTTGAAGAGTTTACAGATCATTTTGGTACCAGAGCTAACAAGTATCCAGGATCGTGGTATTTCATTCTTGAATTTGTATGCGGTGACAAGATCTAAAGGCGAAGAAGCTTTACCTTGCGATCCAGTTTTTCTACAAAGAAGTGGAAAGAGAGAATTTGGGGAGAAATGGAGGAAGAGAACTTGGTTTGTAGAATAGAGATGCTTGAGATGATGATGGATAGGATGTTTAGAAGGCAAGAGGAACTTGTAGATTTGCGAGAAGACAACTTTCGTCAAGTAAGACTCCATGGACTCGGTGGTTCGAGGCTTAGCCGAAAAGTTTGGTATAGGCGAGAGTCACCATCGGGAAGATTATGGGGAAAGAGCATGAAGAAGAGACTTCTAACACAAGAGAAAAGGTAAAATCAACATACTCCTTTTAAAGTTGAGACTAAAGTCGAAATCAAAACTTTAAAGAACAAGTAGATGCGAAATTCTTGGATAAATGGTTGAAATGGTTAGAAGTCTATTTTAGCGTCCATAATGTCACTTTGAGGCACAAAGGATCACCGTTACACATCTCAAAATGGAGGGACATGCTCTAGTTTGGTGGGAAACTCATCTAACTACTTGTGAAAAGAAGAAACGTCCTATTGTGAAATATTAGCAAAAATTTAAGGAATTACTTAGAGCTAACTTCTATCCTAGTGGCCATAAAAGCCCGACCAAATGATTAAATGGCGATATTTTAGACAAGGCGGTGGTCAAAGTGTGTAGGACTATACTACGGAATTTCGGAGGCAAGCCATGTTCTTTGAACATGGATTTGGAGGATGAGGATATTTGACCAAATACTTGGGAGGACTTCACACTCACCTTCGAAGAAAAGTCATCTCCACAAAGCCCAAGGATCTCAATGAAGCATGTGTACGGGCATACTACATAGATGATGAGAAAAAGCAAGAAGAAGTAGAGTCGAGGGTAAAGCAATCAACAAATCAGCGAGAAAAGGATTATGGGAAAACAAGTAACAGGGTAAGTGGAAAGGGAAAGGTAAACAAGTTTGCCACTACTTTAAATACTTGTAAAGATCCCAAGAATTTTTGTAAGAATTGTGATATTAATGGTCATACTTGCGCTACATGTTGGAAGTTGCATCGGAGTTACATCGAAGAATCAACCAAGGACTCCAAGAAGTCCATGACAATGTATAAAAGACAGAAGGGGAGGTGGAAATCGAAGATGACTCGGCGTAGACGAAAGGCTTGGATACATGGCCACAAACATGGGCCAGTGAAGAGGATATGAGTAGACTATTCCAAATCAAAATCCAGTTAAGAGGACTAAGGTAAATGCTTTGGTTGATACCGGTTCTCAATCTAACTTGATTTATGAGGTAGTTGTAAAGAAGCTTTGTCTTGAGACTTATGAGCATCCGCACCCATATCCTTTAGGTTGGGTGAAGAAGGGTGTAGAAATTCGGAGTGTAACAAGAAGATGTAAGGTCAAGTTTGGGATAAATTCCCAATATATTGATGTTTTTGAAGGCGACGTTATTCCACTTAATGCTTTTGATGTGGTATTCGGGAGTCCTTACTTGTATGTTAGGGATGCTTATCTTTATGAGAAGGGAAAAGCTGGTATAGATGGGTCAGGATGGGATTAGCTACAACATCCAGGCACACTAGCGTAAGACACAGTCTATGGTAAGTGCTAACCAAGTAAAATGAGTTATTCAATTAAATCATAATCGATTTAGTTTGCTTTTGTTAAAATATAAACAAGATGGGCTAGAAGTTTCAGATTTCTAACCAAGAAAAATAAGATTTGGATAGTATTATTTAGTCTTTTCGAAGTATTTTAGGCTCCTAGTGGATTACCACCAAAACGGAAGTAGAGCATGAGATTCAACTATTGCCAGAGTCACCTCTACCGAACATCGGGTTGTATAGGCAATCCTTATTGGAGAGTATTGAGGTAAAGAAACAACTCCAAGAACTAATAGACCAAGGGGTGATATGCCCGAGCACCTCACCATGTGGTTCACCTATTGTGATGGTGCCAAAGAAGGATGGTTCTTGGAGAATGTGCATCGACTACCACACTTTAAACAAGATCACCATAAAGAATCAATATCCACTTCCCTGTATAGATGATCTCTTGGACCAGCTTCAACATGCCAAATTTTTCACGAAGTTGGATCTCAAGTCAGGTTATCACCAAGTCAGGATGAAGGAGGAGGATATATGGAAGACTGCCTTCAAAACAAAATAGGGTTTGTATGAATGGTTAGTACTTCCTTTTGAATTTTGCAATGCACCCGCTACATTCATAAGATTGATGAATGATGTATTGTGGGATTTCATATATTCATGTGTCATTGTATACCTAGATGATATCTTGATTTTTAGTGCCACATGGGAATAACATCTAACGCATTTGTAGCAAGTCTTGCAAGTTCTCAGGGAGAAACAACTGCTTTGTAATATGAAGAAATGTGAATTTTCCAAACAATCACTTATCTATCTTGGGCACATGGTTGGAGGAGGAGAGCTACAAGTGGATCCAAAGAAGGTGGAAGCCATCACAAATTAGCCAACACCAACATGAGCCATAGAGTCTAGAAGCTTTGTGGGAGCGATGCGGTACATGTGAAAGTTCATTTCGGGTTTCTAGACAATTGCAGGCACCTCTACACACGGTGGTCATGAAAAGAGTAAGGGTTTTGGTGGGTAAGGAACAATACAAATCCTTTGAGTTATTGAAATACAAGATTAGTCATGCTCCAGTACTTGCTCTTCCTAGTTTGCAGCAGCCTTTTGAAGTAGAGACAGATGCGGAGTGATTATCTTATGGGCGAGTGTTGCTTTAAGGAGGTAAACCCGTATGTTATCATTACGAAACCTTGATTCGGTAGTTAAAGGATATTCAAGATATGATAAAGAAATGTACGCACTAGTTTAAGTAATTTAAAAATGGAAACATTATTTTTGGGTTAAAAACTATTGTGCACACCCGACCACAAACCTCTCCAATATTTGCAAGCATAGTCTAAATTGCAGCAAGCAAGGCACTACAAATGGATGGGGTTTCTTCAATGGTTCCATTGAGTGATCAAATACAAGAAAGGTAGTATAAATTTGGTGGTATACATGTTGTCTAGGCCACCCACATATAAAAAGTTCTCTGTTTGGCCACTATCTCTCAGATCGAGCCCTTCACGAAGGAAGCTTACGGAGAAGCATATGCCCAAGACAAAGACTTTGGGGTAACATTTCAGAATTTGCAGTCCCAAGGGGCTGAAAAGATGGGGATTGAATACTGTTATCTCAAGGATGGGCTACTCTACCGATGGGGGAAACTTTGTGTGCCTAAAGAAGAAATACTTCTATTAATGAGGGAAGCACATACCTCGAAATTAACAAGACATTTCAGTGTTGGTAAGACCCTAGCCCACTTGCAAAGGTATATATATTGGCCCAACATGTAAGAAGAAGTATCAAAATTTATTCATGGATGTAAACTTTGTTGTACTAAAGAAGCCTAAAACTAGGAAAGAAGGTTTGTAAATGCCTTTACCGATTCTACTCATCCATGGGAGGACATTTCTATGGATTTTGTAGGAGGATTACCTATGTCTAAACATGGCCATGACTATCTCTATGTTGTTGTGGATAGATTCAGTAAAATGTGTATTCTTATGGCATGTAAAAAGACAGTAAAAGCACATGAGGCAACATATCTTTTCTTTGCTAATGTATGGGTGCATTTTGGTTTGCCAAAGTCTATTGTCTCTGACAAGGATTCCAGGTTCTTGGGGAAGTTTTGGACTACTTTGTGGGACAAGATGGATACCAGGTTATAGAGGAGCACAACTTTCCATCCACAGACAGATGGACAAATAGAGGTGGTAAACAGGACTTTGGTATAGTTGATCAGAGGGTATAACAGTAAGTACCCAAGGACTTGGGATGAGTCCTTAGCCTACATTCAACATTCCTATAACCGGGTAGTACACACATCCACTATGAAGTCACCATTTGAAGCATGCTTGGGATATCTACCTACAAATCTACTGGACATAGCAGTTGGACAACAGGATGAGGAGGATACACGAGACACAGAGGTGACTAGAGCCAACAAGTTCATTGAGAGGATCTGGAAAATCCATCTCAAGGTCAAAGAACAACTAGAAAAATCTCAAGCAAAGTACAAAGCTAGGCACGATCAGCATAGGAGGGAACACAAGCTTCATGTTGGAGACAAATTTTGGCTTTACTTGAGCAAGGAGAGACTACAAGGTCAAGCATGAAAGCTCAAGCCACTACGATATGGACCCTTCACCATATTGGAGCAGGTTGGGGAAAATGCTTTTCGACTTGATTTGCCATCATTCATGAGGATGTACTCTATAGTAAACTACGAGAACTTGCACCTATATGAGCCATTCATCTTGGATGAAGATGAAGAACTAGAGTTCTTTACCTTGATTGAGGATTGCATCTTGGACTCACGAGGTGAAATGGAGGAGGATGTAGTGCTACAAGAAGGTTAGAGAGACTAGAAGAGGTCCGTAGGAGTCTTGGTAGATTAATTTGAAAGGAAAGACACCAAGGCAGGCCCGGTGGTACTCGAAGGAGTAAGTGAGGAATTGTTCCCTCATCTACTTCCCCAGCTAAGCTCTTGTGGGACCAAAAGCCTCCCAAGAAGGAGGTGTGATCCATAGGGATCTGAAATAACTCTACTTCATCGAAACAACCAGATCAAAGAAAAAACAATGAAACGGAGGTTTTGTCTATTAAGTAACTCTAGGACCGCCGATGAAACGGAGGTTTTGTCTATGCAAAGTAACAGGACGGTCCCCCATGGCCATTATGGATAGAAAACTAAATTTGAAACGAACAACCTCTGAATTTGAAAGGATGTTCATTTATCTTCTCCTTCATGACCTTTCCCATTCTCTAGTGTACGGGAGGACATGAGAAAGGCTATAAATACATGATTATAGAAGTGTAGAAGATCATCAAAGCATGGGAGCAAGTGAGCAAGAAATCTTAGTCTTTGGAAATTGTATTTTTGTAGAAGAAAGGAGTGTTGGACAGAACAAGCAAGTAACTGAAAGGAAGTGTTGAGATATTATCTACTTCCCTTTCTTACTTATTGTAAATTTTGTACATGTTGATTTGAATTGGCCAATAAAAGTGGGAAGAAAGAGCAATTGCCCTTCCCGACTAGTTTTTCCTCTATTGGAGGTTTTCTAGGATAAAATTGTTGGTGTTATGAGCTTATATTATTTCCTTCACTACAATTGTTGATTCTAAGCACAATAGTAATTCATTCACTAGCTATCTCTGTTATTTTCTAATAGAAGGTAAATAATAACGATTAATTTGTGATTTTATGAATAATTCCAAAGTTGAAGAGTTTACAGATCAATGGTTGGACCAAAAGTGCTTGGTAAATTTAGACCTATGTTGGTTCCTCGTGCTTGTTTTGTGCAACTGTGATGGAAAATCACCTACACATGAAAATATATAACACTTAATGAGAAAATAAGATCACCATTGTCTTTGTCTTAAAATTTCAAGCAACTTTTCTTTTAATATCAAGTTCTGAAAGTGCTTCTAAGTGCCTCAAAACCTCGGACGAATGTTTGTTGCCTATTTGGTCTCCCCTACTACACAGAGCACAATGCTCTATTTATAATGGCAATCTCAACTTTTAGCTTGTGCGAGCTCCTATCCAAGCTAGTTGGGGTGATGTGCTTGGAACCACGAGGTCCGTGGTTCAAATCACGATGGATCTCCTTTTGCACCGATCACTTTTCATTGGAAGTGTGCAAGTCCCACATGCCTCAGACGGATGACTGAAGTGGAGGTTTTAAATTAGGCATTCAAGCCCATTATGTACGTGGTTTTGGCCACACTTGTCGCCTTTTGTTTAATGACCCAACTCCCATGAAGTTTTTGTTCATTTTCCTTTGGTTTCATTGCCCAATTTGTGGGTTGGCATGTTGATTGGTTTGTTGGTGGTGAGTTGTAAGGTTTGACCATTGAGTTGTTAGCTTGTTTGTTACGCTAGTTGGTAGGTATGTGCCGAGCTATAATAGATAAGCCCCAATCCGTTGAAACCTCGATCACCAACTCATTGGTTAATAAGCCATTTGGTGGCTTGCTAAAATAGATAAGGGATAAGCAATCCTAAACTATGTGGAATTAAATCTGAACAATGTTGAATTGGATAATATAACCCTGAATATTGTGGTATAAACTTGATCCATACGAGCAATGTGGAAATGTGATCAACTCGGTGGGGAGTTGATCACCCACCCGAAGCTAGCAATATAACTCACCGAGCCGATTATCGACTTGCAATGAAAAATCAACTCATAGTGAAAAAATCAAACTTGAAACACAATATCAAGCTCGGAATGCAAAATTGACATCCACATGGTGGTTTGAGAGCCCACCACATCGACAAACAAGAATATAGCTCTCACGGCGGCTGGGATCCCCTCCGATACAAAAGTTGAGTCTCTTGCTCTTTTCCGCCATAACGTGAGTCAAAGACCGAGGCCTGAAACCATATCAAACAACCTTCATTTTGTCTTCTTGTCACTTACTACTTTTGCCATGTGTCATGTCCAGATTGGATTGTTGACCAAGGTTGACCTGTTTAAGACCTTAACTTTAACCGACGATAGAATCTGCATACGGACTCCATTTTTGAAGTTCAACATACCGTCGGAAAGGTCTCGAGAAGCCCTTCAACATGGTCTAAATTTAGGGAAGCTTAGGAAGATATACATAGTGAAAAATCCTCCAGATCAATCCTCCCCAGTAAGACCATTTTGACCTCAAAATGGAAATTTTACCCAATTAAACTATACACACGTTCTCTGCATATCACAAACACATAACCCAATTTATAGCATGGTAATTTTTCCCAAAAATTTGCAATAATTAAAAACCAATAAAAGGAATTTCACCCATGGCTTATACTGCAACTTATATGACATTGCAACTGCCATATTCCTATGTACAATGTGAACCTGCACTCACCACTGTCAATAATGCAAATGTAACCTGCATTCACAACTTGTTAGTGCAAAACTTGTACATACTATTTACAACTATATCGCTGATGATTATAAATATTTAAGCATATTAATAAGACTTACACATGTGTTAAAATCATGTATATTAAACAAAGAGTTTGCATAAGTTGTTTTAATATCCCTTATGGGATACCACTTAAAAATGCACCTAATATTGAAAGTTTGCAGCTAAATAAAATATTGATTTATGTAGATTTTTACAGTAAGGACATCAAACTAAATAAAATCAATATCTCCCAAAATATCCACTCGAATTACTTGAAAATTTAAAGAGAGCTTGATATTATTATAGAGGACATAATAAAACTATTTTTGGAATTTTACACATTAAAATTCTGCATTGGAAAAAACACAGCGTGCCCTAGACAGTACTGGAAAACTTCAAAGGTTCGTAACTCTCCAAATACAAGAGAAAAAATTAAGAGTCTTTGGAAATAACATTAACAGGTATAGGAAATGACATTTCAACCTTTAGATTCGAAGGGGACCAACTTGAAAACTCTCCAAATAAAGGTCATGAAGTTGCCTAGCTAGGAAAAGGGTAAAAAATGATGGAGATGCCTTGAACGTGCTACCACGCCCTACCCAAATGGTTGTCGTAAGTCTGATTTGGAACCCCATGATTATCTTCCCCAAATGCCCCCAAAAATCCTCAAACCCTTCCTCTAGAACCCTCGATAATATCTTTGTAGCACAGCCCTGAAAGCGGCTCCAAAATGACAGACTAGGGTAGATCTCTCACTACCGAAGAATGCCCTACTAGCTAGGGACAAGTCTCTCACCACCGAAGCTAGGGTCCCTGTGGGATTTCACTCCACAAGTTGTAGATGCACAAAAATAGTTGCACGTGAAGGAGGCTAAAATGTATGCAACCAAAAGTTTCTTTTCCTTTCTCCCCCAGCTCCTTATATACTTCTCTAAGGAAAAAGAGCCCCAATAGACCTTAGACGCATTTCTTTCCATGGAGGGGCCAATAAAATAAAAGTAACTAAAGTTAATTTTTTCTGTTTAAGTCGTTATGGTCCAAAGTGACCCCTAAATGCTAAACATGAATATTAGTACCATGCGGCCCCTTCTCAATAGCCCCCAGCGTCCACAACCCCTTAGGTATGACCACGGCTTGGACTCGACTTGACCCTTAGGCCTTTGGCATAGAAAAGGGGACATTACATCTGTACACTTACAAATAGTTCCTACATGCCATAAATTGCACAATAACAACATACTAGCTACAATCCAAATATAGACATCCGACCATTGATCATGCCCACTGAACTGTACATGTTGTTGAAAGATGAAGTTTGTAAAACCATCAAAAAGAAAATTACGCCAAGTATTTTAAATCTGCCTCATGATTATTTTCTCTTCATGATACTTCACCAACACCAAAGCAGATAAATAAATTTGGAAATATTCCCTTTTCACAATTCATTAGGATTTCCAAACTTCCCGGTTAGTTTGTATACCATTCAACAAAGCAACTATGCAAACATGAAACTGATAAACTATTTACCCACCTTTTTCAACACATTTTCCTGTTTAGGTGGTTGTTTCAACTCGTAATTGGTTGGTTTATTACTTCTATCATTCTTAACAAACTTTAACTTTTGTTCTAGATGATGCTTCCAACATTTATCAATTACATGACCTTGTTTATTACAGTGATCACAAAACCTTTGATCCACTTTTTTAGGATCCACATTTTTAGGAACCTTACCTTGACTACTTTTAGTGAGCTAGGTTTAGGAGAATGCATTTTCTCAATCTGTTCCATTATGGATTTTCTTTTCCTACACTTGGCCACACAATGATTAGACAACCCACAAAATGTGCAAGGGTAACTATTCAACATTGCTTGAAAATTATAGCCAAATTTTTCCAGTGTAGATAATGGATCAATTTGTTTACCTTTCATTTTAGAACCATGGTAAACAGAAGGTGGAGGGATTTCTATACCTCTCTGTGGTGAATTCTTACCAAATCCTCTTGTTGAGGATGAATCACTTGAAGTTAGTAGGGATGACACTTGGCCATCAGAAGCTTGTCTTCTTCCAGTTGATTTGGAACTCTCTCCAATCACCATTTCCCCTACACTAGCATATCCTAGTCTTGCATAACGAGGTCTTTCCTCATTATACCTTGATTATTCTTACCAAGGTTAATTCCATTAAAACCCATGTTATTCAAAATTTTAGATCCTATACCTTTAGTGTGCTTTTCAAATTCACCGAGCACTATAGTAGAATCCAAATTAGCTTTGGGTGAGGAATTAAGTGTTGTCATACTTACTGTGCACTCATCTGTCATAGTGGATGCATCAACAATAACTGGTACCTTGTTAGGTCCATCAATTTGCAACACCATCAAGAGCTCATCCTTAGATTCTAGCTCTTTTCTCAATGTGTCAAGTTTCTCTTCAAGAGCCAATACCTGACATCTCAGGAAGGCATTCTCTTCCTGTATCTGCTGATTACATGCTTCGAGTTCCTCAAGTTTCTCCCTATTGGATAACTTGCCCATGGTTTTCCTGCACACGTATACTTCCAAAAATTACACATTGCAACTGAAAGATCAAGCCAAATGCAATAACCAAAACTCGAACCCAAAATATCTTGAAGCAAAATCAAGAGCTAAACCAGCTCTGATACCAACTTGATCTAAAAATGGTACTTAATTTTTCTGAAGTACTTAGATTTTTTTAGATGAACAAATTTTAACAGACTCAACATTGATCATGAGTTCAATTATCCAATTTTGGGTGTCTTAAAGCCCAATTTTTAAACTCTTCCAAAATGATCAATTAATCTAATTTTTCCAACTTAAGTGAATTTACTTGATTCTATTACAAAACCATTAAATAATTCACAAGTTGAATTAAAGTATGCACTCAATCTGAATTCTTGATTTCAAAATCTAATAGTGCATTCAGTTATCTGATGTGGGTTATGGATACTGAAATTTCCTTCAATCCATTTACTCCAGTTTCGTGCTTATTTTATCAATTAATAAAATTAATCAAAAGATGAATTTTTATCTGATCAAAAGCTTCTAAAAACGAATAAAAACACCACAACTCAAAAATTGATAACGGAGTTCACCCGAAGGCTACGTCTCTGGATTCACAGAAAGTGAATCAATCTATTCAACATCCAATGAAGTACAATAACCCTTCAATAATGACTAAAAATCAGTATACTTACAAATGAGATGATCAATGTCCCAAGGAACTCTGAAAAATAGCATAAACTATCCCAAGAATGATCTGCGGCTCCTACAGTGCTTCTCTGGTTGGTTTCCTATGCAAATGCATCTAAAAATGCATACAACTTTAAATTTACAACACCTACATGAAATAGGTTTACTTTCTGGAAAGCTTATGAAAATTTGAATAACTTCCCTTTTTACTCCATGGCCTGGTTCAGACCATAAGTGCTTGGAAAATTCAAATCTTTGCTAGTTCCTTGTGCCTATTTTTGTGCAATTGCAATGGGAAATCACATATAGAGGAAAATATACAACACTTCATGAGAAAATAAGACCACCATTGTCATTATCTCAAAATTTCAAGCATCTTTTCTTTTTACATCAAGTTCTGAAAGTGCCTCTAAGTGCCTCAAAACCTCAAATGAATGTTTGTTGCCCTATTTGGTCTCCCCTACTACACAGAGCACAATGCTCTATTTATACTGGCGAGCTTATCCTATAGCTCATTCAAGCTCCTAGCCAAGTTTGTTGGGGTTATGTGCTTGGGACCACGAGGTGTGCGGTTCAAATCATGACAAATCTCCTTTTGTGTTAATCACTTTGCATTGGAAGTGGGAAATTCCCACATGCCTCAGATGGATGACGGGTGGAGGTTTTAAATTAGGCATTCCAACCCATTATGTATGTGGCTTTGGCCACACTTGTCACCTTTTGTTTAGCGACCCAACTCCCACCGAGTTATTTGTTCGTTGTGCTTTGGTTTTATTGCCCAAGTCGTGGGTTGACATGTTGATTGGTTTGTTAGTGGCGAGCTATATGGTTTGACCACCGAGTTTTTCACTTGTTTGTTGTGTTGGTTGGTAGATATATGCTTTGAGATTTAATAGATAATCCCCAATCCGTTGAAACCATGATCGGTCAACTCGCCAGTTAATAATCCATTCGGTGGCTTGCCAAAATAGATAGGGGATAAGCAATCCTAAACTATGTGGAATTAAATCTGAACAATGTTGAATTGGATAATATAACCCCAAACATTGTGGTATAAACTCGATCCATACGAGCAATGTGGAAATGTGATCAACTTGGTGGGGAGTTGATCACCCCATCGAGCTAGCAATATAGCTCGATTGAGCTGATTATCAACCTGCAATGCAAAATCAACTCATAGTGCAAAAATCTAGCTCGAAATGCAAAATTGGCATCCATGTGGTGGTTTGAGAGCCCACCACATTGACAAATAAGAATATAGCTCTCATGGCGGTCGGGCTCCCCTCTGTTACAAAAGTTGAGCCTCTTGTTCTTTTCCGCCATAACGTGAGTCGAAGACTAGAGGCCCGAAACCATATCGAACAACCTTCATTTTTCCTTCTCATCACTTTCCACTTTTTCCACATGTCATATCCAGATTGGAATGTTGACCAGGGTTGACCCATTTAAGACCTTAACTTTGATCGGTGATAAAATCTACATACGAACTTTGTTTCTAAAGTTCAGCATACCGTCGGAAAGGTCTCGAGAATTCCTTCAACATGGTCTAGATTTAGGGAAGTTTAGGGAAGATATACATAGTGAAAAATCCTTTGGATCATCCATTTACACACATTCCCCTCTTTACTTTTGACCTCATAGCCCTTTTTTTGTTGCATATATAGATCCTCCTCCAAATCACCATAGAGAAATGTAGTCCTTACATCAAGCTACTCTAAGTGTAAGTCTTTTGCTGCCACTATTCCAAGAACAATTCTAATAGAATTCATTTTTACCGCAAGAGAAAAAATCTCATCGAAATCTATACCTTTTTCTATGCAAACCCCTTGACCACCAATCGGGCCTTATATATTTTACTTCCTCCTTCCTCTTTAACTCTGTATACCCACTTATTTTGTAATGATCTTTTGCTTGGTTACCTTCACTAAATCCCAAGTTTGGTTATCCATGAGAGACCTGATACTCCTCATCCATGGCTTGCTCCCACTTCTTCTTGACATCTACCTACATTTCTTCATCAAATCTCTTTGGCTCTTTCTTTGTCAGGTGAGTAATAAATAATAAAGAGAAGGAGAAAAATGTTCGGGTTCTCTTCTTTCCCTAAAAGACCTCCTTAATATAGGAGTTTGGGGTTCCTGTTGAGTAGGTTCCTGAACTGATTCATGTGTCACTTTCCCATTCGAAAGATCCTCTACCACTGCATATTCTTTCTTAGATTCTTCCCTATTTTCCTACAATTGTTACTTATACATAACTTTCTCATTAAAGACCACATCCCTAGATCGAATGATTTTTTTCCCTTAATACTCCAACATTTATATCTAAAGTCATCACCACCATAACCAATGAAAGTGCATTTTTCTAACTTAACCTCTAACTTGGTTCTATCATCTTTGTCAATATGGACAAATACCTCACATCCAAAGACTCTAAGAAATGAGTAATCAACTTTCTTACTGACCAAGCCTCCTCGGGTATGCCTCCATCCAAGGCACTTGAGGGTCCTCTATTTATCAAGTACACGGTTGTGTTCATCACTTATTTCCAAAAAGAAAGAGGCGAGTCCCGCATGTAACCTCATGCTCTTAGCACATTCCATTATTGCCCTGTTCATCCTTTCTGACACCCCATTCTGCTGTAGAGTTCTTGGAACCATCTTTTTCCTGCATATTCCATTCTTAGAACAATAATAATCAAACTCATTGTTGCAATACTCCCCTCCATTATTTGACCCGAGACATTTTAGATAAAGACATGTTTCATTCTCTACCAAGGCTTTCCATTTAACAAAAGTGTCAAATACATCAGATTTGTTTCTAATACAACATACCCAAACTTTTCTTGTTGTATTATCAATTAAAGTAACATAATAATTTGAACCCCTAAGAGATGATACCTGAGCCGACCCCCACACATCAAAATGTACCAGCTCCAACTTACTCTCTTTCTTCGTAGGTCCAACCTTGAGAAACTTTACTCGTTTATGTTTCCCATATACACAATTCTCACAAAAATCCAAACTTGTTTTTGTATATTTGGGAAAATTATTCTTTATGATCTGCATGCCCTTATGGCTCATATGACCAAGTCTATAGTGCCACAATGTTGTATATGTGACATCTGAAGCCACAATATTACAAGCATTAGTGCTATCAGTGGTTAAATACAAGGTTCCAACCTTCTTACCTCTTGTCACACTGCAAGAGCGCCCTTAGTAACCTTCTAAGAGTCTGCCGTAAATATCACAATATAACCATCATTTCCCAACCGCCCCATCGATACTAAATTTCTTCTTAATGTAGGCACATTTCTAACATCCTTCAATAACCATGTATTCCCATTATGCATCTTAACCTAAACAAAACCTTTTCCAACTATGTTGCAAGGCTCATCATCACCAAGAAAAACATGCCCAAAATCCCTTGAATATAATAAAAAAATAATGCCTATGTTGAGTAACATGGAAAGAAGCCCCGAATCTAAAACCCAAGATTCAACAATATTATGCAAAGAGAGAATCAAAGCATCCTGACAGACATTACTTGTTGCCACATTCACCTCCTTGTTTTCTTCTTATTGTTTCTTCTTGAAGCTCCCAACAATCCTTCTTTGCATGCCCAGGCTTTCCACAGTGCCAACATACCATCTTGCTTTTGGATTTTTACCTTGCCTGATCTTTTGATTTTCCATGGCTTCCTCTATTCTTTTGTCTCCCTCTAATTTCCACCGTCAAAGCATTCCTGAAGTAGAAGATTCCCCAGAGCTTTTTCTTCACATTTCCTCGCTTAGAATCACCCCTACAACATCCTTAAACTTCAACTTTGAGTTAGTTGAACCGAGTTACTTATTGCCATTACCAAAGCTATTCTAACTCTCGTAAAAATAGCACAAAATTAATAAATCCCTAAATTGTTCATCAAATTCTATTGAATCAAGCTAGCATATTTCAGCAATCGTATTAAAATCATTTAAATGTTCTCACATTCTTGAACCATTCTTAGACATCCTCGTATTAAACAATTTTTTCATTAAAAATATCTTGTTAGAGGCAAAGGGTTTTTCATATAACTTCTCTAATGCATCCATGAGTTCTTTTGTAGACTTTTCCTTTGAAACATTAAATAATACCAAAGATACAAGACATAACCAAATGGTTCCAAGTACCTTCCTATTCAACGAATCCCAATCCACATCCGTCATGCTCGAGGGTTTGTTCCCTTTCTCAGACAACAGAATATAAAGATCCTTCTGATAAAGGTAATCTTCCATCTGCATCTTCCAAAGACTAAAATTTTTCCCGTTGAATTTATCAACTCTTGATCTTCCACAATCATGTCATAGCTCCGACACAAGATAAAATTTTTCCCACGATTCAACACTTCATAAACCAAACCAGAGGCTCGATACAAATTGTTAGGAAATAAGGGATTAAATATGTGGAACAATCCCACTCAAAATCACAATAGTAGAAACTAATATGTAGAATAATATCACAGATCTTAAATAAAAGTGCAAAAAATAAAAGAACAAAACACAAAGACAATATTTAACATGGTTCACCCAATTTGGGCTACATCCACCAAGAATCACTTGCTCAAATTTTATTACAAGACACCTTTTTCTCTCAATACAATACCCATATTTGTTTGGAGCTATGCTCAATAAACTCTCCTGAATTCACACTTGAACTCACACACATCTACAATGATATGTCTAATCTATCAAAATTACATCAACAGACAAAATCGCATAAGTAGTTTTATAATACCATGGGTACCAAAACCATGGGTCAAAACCACCCCATAAACCTATGGGTCAAAAATCCCTCCCATATGAGAAGAACATGTTTCTGAGACACATTTTTTGAGGCCAATTTTTTTCTCCCAAAGAAAAAACTATGGAGAGTGTACAATAATTTTAGTGTACAATATTCAATACTTCCACACATGAAAACATGCTCCACAACATAACATGACTCTCATCCCACAACATGGATTAAGCATTTTCTGCGTTACCACTCTTAAATATATTTACTATAAGAATCCAAAGTAATAAAATTCCAAGGACAAGTAAACAAGTACCGTTATCTGGATAAAGCCATGACACACACTACATTATATTTCCTCTGGTATGGAAGCAATCGGAGGTTCGATTGCAGATTCTTTAGAAATCTCTAGGATGCTAAGATTAGATTTACACTTGTCAATAAAAATTGTTATAAATATCCAAAACTTATTCACAAGCCCACTTTGTTCATACCTAGAGTTTTCTCCTTCGGAAAATTATCAAACCATTTTTGTGCCTCTTATAGGCTTCCACATTTTGTATATCTGACAAAGATCCACTTCCAAATTTTTGCTAGAACTCCATACCTTTTCCAAAGCACCCATTACAAAGACATCTTTAGAAGGATGTTGATTAGGATGTTGAGATAGGGTCTATATGAGCCGATTGCATTTGCTTAAAAAAATCATCCCACAATCAACGAGGCCATATTTTGAATATCCATCACAAAATTCATTTTACGATATGTACATTTGTATAGGCAACCATCCCCATAAAAGCTACATATTAGAATATATTGATGCCAAATACATCGTATACCCTGCTCCAAAGCTCTAAGTTTAGCTCAAATGTAGTAGAATGGTATCAAATTGTAATAGCCATGCAATATTAATTTTGTAAAACCTATCAAGGCGCACTTAGACACTCCATTTGTGCATATCTAGCAGTGAATGCAGGTCTTAAAGATACAATTTATTGAGGTATTTTGTCAAACATGTCGTGGGTCTTCTAATAGCTTCCACCAACTACATACTTGTATAACAATCAATATAGTCACAACTACAAACTCAACGATAGTTCAGTTTCTATTGCATTTATGAATCCCCTCATGGTCCCTTTCCAAGGAATAAACTTATGAAATATTATTATCCTCATTTATAAGCTCTTTCATTCATCAGATCTTGAAGTTTTCTAATATTTTCTAATATAACCAACTAAGAAATGGATTAAATTATTCTTGGTCATTTCATATACATGAAAAATGTATTTGCATTTGTTTCCCATAACTTTTCTAAACTCGGTTAACCTTTTGAACTAACCGAAAAACTTAGTTTCTCCACACTTTGCATAATTTCTTAGAACTCTTTTCACCGATGTTCTATTTGAAGGAATTTCTTTCACTATAATTGCCCATCTTTAAGAAAATTTATTGCTTATATATGTTATCTTCTTCACTACAAGCCTATATACTTGACAAACATTGATAGTTATATAATATTTTTAATCTTGACTAATGTGCATATATTTCATGAGACGTCATCTTGATGAAACAGATGAACAAACAAATTGTGTGCCTTGTGTATGTTTCCACAAGTAGATCCTTTCCAAAAAAAAATCCAATGCCCTATATGAATAGACGCCCTCAAATTTAAAAGCTTAATGGTGCAACAAAACTATCATTTAAGAAACACGAAGAGCACTAAAGAAAGATCCTTGGAGTAAACTTTTGGGCTCTCTGCCATTGCCTTGGTGTGGTCATCTGAATAACAATGTTTGGAGCACAAGGAGGATTTCTCTAACTCTCTTAAAGGTCCCTTTTAAGCACATCCTCTAACTCCTCCACTCTAGTGCTAAATACCCATACACTAAGCTAATGGGTTCTTGTTCAACCGGGCCTTAACTATTAGGTATGCTATTTTGTTTACTCCCTATAGCAATTGGCATAGCTAATCTAATTGAAGTGGGAGTCCAATGAACGAGATTCCTTTAGGGAAAAATTGATTTTCTAATTGGGCATTGCACCTTAACTCTTGTATGGTGATTATATGCGATGAACAATAATGGATTTTGATTAACATGATCACTCTCATCGGTAAATGTATTGGTAGAAATTTTCAATTTTGGTGTGGTAATGAGTATACAATGGTCTTTATCATGGTGCATATTCCCTCATGAACTCTCAAACAGGTTTTTCGAGTGTCTCGCTTTCCTAAGAAAGTCAATCTGCTGGTTTTTAAATTCGAGAAAGAACTCAACTTTAACCTTACAATCATGAATAATAAGGCTATCTTGATGTGCCTCTTTAAATTAAAATATAGTTACAATCAAAGAGTACATATGTGCAATATGCAACTTCATTATATATCTAAATGTTTTCATTTTGATATTTACCCTTCAAGTTGTACATGTAATAAGCCCCATATTCTCCCAGAAATAAGATAGGACATTTTTCTATTCTAGGAAAATAGGATGAGCATAAATTGTTAATCTATTTAATGGAAATGGAAATAGAAATAGGAAAATATAAATCATTTTTCCAAAACCAATGTAATTTCTTATATAGTTTATATTCCTTTTTAAATGTGAGAAATAGTAAGTTGGTTCGGATAGGTAAGCTTGGCCGATCTATTACTTTGATAGCACTTCCACTACTACTTTACTCAACACTTCTTGTATCCAAAGCGATAATGCCATTCAAGGGGTATCAAATGTATTCATGTTTAGTGCAAATAAAATTGGCCACAAAAGGATACCACTCATGATATAAAATCTACAAATGTACGAAGGTCTTCATGTATTCATGTTTAGTTCAAATCTCATGATATAAGATTTGCAAATGTATATGTACGAATTTGTAACAAATTTGAAATGTACACATAGAACCTTTCAATGTAATGTTTCATCTATATTCCTACACTTCCACTATCAATCACACCCCTTATCAACATGTTATCGATGTGGTCAAAAAGGATTTTTCAATAAAGAACCAACCAAATAACCGATCTGACAAGAACCGTTTCAAACACGTTGCAATACTAACACAATTTCCCCCAAATAATTACAAACCACATCAACTACAAAATTAATTAACTATCCAAAGTGGTATCAAATGTATTCATGTTTAGTGCCCAAAAAAAGGCCACAAAAGTCTACCACTTATGATGTAAAATTTGCAAATGCAAGAAACTCTTCATGTATTCATTTTTAGCTCAAATAAAATAGTCCATGCAAAACACTACCACTCATGATATAAGATTTGCAAATGTATGTGTACGAATTTTTAACAAATTTGAAATGTAGAGATAGAACCTTTAAATGTAATGCTTCATCTATATTCCTATACTTACAAAATCAATCACACCCCTTATCAACATTAACTACAAAAGTAATAACTATCCCTCTAAATCAAATAACATATACAATTCGATGTTCACATTGCATTGTGCACATGTGATTGCTAGTCTTGATAAACAACACAAAGGCCCCATAAATAGTTGTGTATGTATTGTAAAAATATTTAATAGTGACTTTATTTTAAGTAGTGGGTCACCTTAAATTTCTTTGTATTTAAAAATACTTAATTTAAATCCCTTAAAAATATGTTTTCCACATAATTTTAATTCTCAAAAGAAAATATGTATATTGAAAAAATCATGATTTATTAAAGGGTATTTTTTTAGTTTTATAATAATTAGGCTTCATGATAACTAGCTCTTTTCCTCTAGTTGTGTGTTGGAGATGTGGGAGACATGATGAGAGCAAAAGTGTCATAATTTTTTTTCGTTTTCAATTTTTAACGTTGGCATGGGGGAATGGGTAAGCCCACATGCTTCAAAACCTTTGTATTTAAATATCGTTCTCAAATATTTTTATATTGGCAATGTAAATCAAACTACTCTCAAATTTAATGGATGAAGAAGAAACTATCTATTTTCTCGGAGATAAACCACCTAGGTCAAGTAAAAGTTACAAAATCAAAAAGTAGGAAATGGGTGTGGGTAAATGAAAACAATACCGAGATATATTAAAATGCAAACTTTCTTGTTTAACATGGGAACAATTACGAAGAATGTAAGCACAAAAGCAAAAATTTGCCACACACTTCCTAAGGTTAAAAATGAGGAAAACAAGGGCATGCCACATAAATTTGAAATATGTGATATTAAGAACATCAGAGCTGGAGAAGAGGCATATAGTCCCAATTTCACTCTTCATACCAGTTACCACCTCTATATGTGCAAGAGCTTCTAAATGTCAAAAGTAAGATAGAGCATATGGAAGTTTGGGGGCAATAAAAGAACCATAAGATTCGTGAGATTGTAGCAATAAATCAGGCATTACTATAAGACAACATAGTGCTAAAAGAGCATGTGGAAATGCTATAAGAGGCACTAAAAGTAGGGAAATATGAATGGCAAAACATAAAGTTAGCTTGGTCACCATGCATGAATCAACAAAAATGAACATAAGATCGACAAACTCGAGTTGGGAGAAGAAAGAACACAAATATGACAACAAATAGACAACCATGATATGGTGGTAAAGGAAATTTCTAATGAAGCCATTAAAAAAGAAACCAATTCATGACATCAAATATTTAAAGGTGCATTAAATACAACCAAATATTTCAATTAATGATTATGTCTATGTCATGGCTGAAGAAAAAATCATCATATAACATATTTAGAAGATATGTATGAAGACAAGAAAGCTCAGAAGAAAGTTAGGGTCTGCTGGTTTCATCGAACTAACGAAGTGGTTGGATCTATTACCCCCACCGATCATGAAACATAACCTTTATCACGCCAAACTTGTCAAGTTCTCAGTGTTGAATGTGTTGATGGACAAGCTACAATTCTTACTCTTGAGCACTATGAGAAATGCTTGGAAAAATTCCCATATGAATTTATGGCTCAAATATATGTCTGTTTTAAGCATTTCGACAATTAGGGTATCAAGTATTTTAATTTAAACAAGATGAAAGGTTATTAGCACTTAAAAATTCTCAAAAGTATTGATTTGGTTGATCTGCAAGATTATTCCAAACATGAGCTTAGTGATAGCTTTGACTGGATTAAGATGCGACTATTGGGATAATAATGATTAAATATCTAAGGAAAAATAAATGTACCCAAAAGCATCTTAGTGCTAGCTTTTTTTTTATGGGAGAAAAACAGGAGAGAAAAATAAACCCATCTCAGGAAACATTTACAAAGAGACATTGGATGGTGGAGCGATGGAAGTCTAGACAATTGCATATCTGAAAGAAGATGCTTTTCATTGGGTGTCGGTGAAAGTAGAAAAAAGGTGGTGCATGTGAACAACAATCCATGTCTTTTGATATTGTGAGAAGATTGAATTATTGTGTCAAGATAGTGGCATCATAGGTTGTTCGTTTAGATGCACAATAATTAAGAGGGTGCCTCATCGAATAAAGGTTTGGTACAAAGATGTGTTGAATGAAGATGAGAGCAATAATTAAGAGGAGTGGGTTCCTTCTTTTAGAATATCCAGTTATGATAAGTTGGGTATGAGACTTATTGGTTATCTTACCATTTGGCATCGCCCACTTGAAAACAAAGCTTAGCATTTTTGAAGTTCAAACCTGCAGAAGATGATTGGTGGAATGATGGCTAGTGGGAAGGAGTCGTGGTTATGGTTAAGGATATGTTTGATGAATTCCAAGTGTTTTTCCTTGGTCAAAATGTGTCTTCAATATACAATAAGTTTGATTTGCATCCTTCCTAAGAGCGGACTAATGACCAGTGGATTGATGTGGACAAAAATGCAGATCTAGTTGCCAAACTTATTTTGTGCAACAAAAGACATGTACCCGATATTGTGGCTTTACATTCATCCATCCATAATAATAATTACTTTACATATGTGTCATCAAATAAGTTGCGATGATCTTTTCGACTCATCGACATGAAGTTATGCATAATTTCTTAGGTTGTAAATAAAACTTTGGAAATCTTCATAGACAACAAACAAGTGAAGCATATGAGGACCTCTCGGAAAAATTAACTCTTTTACTAGGAATAATCATGACTTTGGCAAGATCAGTTTTAAATATTTCAACTACATAAAAACACTTATTGTATTACACCTACGAGTTGATCATTATGTGTGCATGGTTGACCTTCTTGGTCTTGTTGGCTATTTTGAAGAAAATCTTAATGTTGTTATCAAAATTCTAATTAATCTCGTGGTGGTTGGGTGGACGTGTTTTTGAACTTATGGAGCACATAAGAATATATGGTTTGGAGCATTTGCAACAACTTTTCTTTTTGAGCTGAATCCTAAAAATGTTTCCATATATGTTCTTATGTCAAACATTTATGCGAAGTGGGTAGGTAGAGTGAAGTCAAAAATATAAAGACATTGATGAAAGATAGAAGAATAAAAAGATACATGGGTGCAGTTTGGAATGGTGCATGCTTCTTATTTTAATCAAAGAAAACCACATCCATGGATACATGAGGTTTATGCAAAGTTGGATAAAATGTTTGGATGATGAAGACAACAAAGTGTTTTCCAAATTCAAGACAAGTATTAAATGAATCCTCATAGCCGGACATTGGTAATCACATCTAGATTGTTAAAAATGCACCCCAATGAACTATAAAACCCATCAAGAACCTTTTACGTATGTTCATATATAAGATTATTGCAATACAAATCATTGTAAGAGATGTGAGTTAGTTCCATCATTTCAAACAAATAAATTTTTTTCAAGATGGTTTGTTGGTGTTAAGAGAACATAAGCTTACACTATAACAAAGTCCACTATGTGATTAACTAAAATGTGGAATAATGGTAGTTAATCTAACTAGGAACATCAAAATAACTATAAATAAATGCAATAAATAAGTATGAGAAGTGACATAAACAATTAAGTAAATGTAAATGTGAAACCCTAATTAACAAATAGGGTTAGAAGGAGCTTAGTTGATTCGTAGGTTGTTTGGGACCGTGTCACAAGATGAAACAAATAAAAAGAATGCAAATGTGACCACACAGAGCTCTACAGAAGACACAAATCTGAGTTGTTTGGGTGGACTAGGGTGTGCAGGGAGAGGATCAAAGTGTCTGTGGGTGCCCTAGTATGTGTTCTAGGCACGCACTGGTCTATCAGAAAGTCTAGAAACTAGATTTACAGGGTTGGATGATGATGTGAAACCATTGTTGTGTGTCACATGTAATTCAATGCTCTATGTCAAATGTCATCAATGATCAATGATGAAAGGGTATACCAGTAAAACCCTCAAAAAAGCATTAAACCCTAAAAAAATGCAAATGAGGGGCCAAACTGTCCTCAATTGCCAAAATGGTGGACTTACTAACTGAGCGGTGCACTACATCTTAGACCCGATGTAGTTCTATGTGAAAGTGTGTGCAATCATGCCCTAGGTGCTCTTGTGCTAGTCACTTTGTGAAAGTAATGCGAACGATAACTATGTGTAGAAAATGTAATAGAATGGTGGATGGAATAGAATAAACTTCCCTCCTATGCTTGTGTGATGCAGATGAACCAACCTTATGCCTTGTGATGGAGCTAGATGGATGCAAATGAGCTCTAAATGCCTTAGATGGATGCAACTCTAGGTGGATGATAGTAGTGACTAGTGCTTGGTCCCTCATTATGGTTTCATAACTTTATATTTATATGGTTATCTTGTTCTAATTTCGTAATTAACCTCGAAAAGGTCGACCACAAGAAAGATAAAGTGTTCAAATGGCTAGAAAGTGCCCAAAAAGTGGCGGGAAAGTGGGAAAAGGGCCAGGGTGCTCCAACTAGGACCAGGGTGCCCGTCGGTGCCCTAGAAATAGCACTGGGAGCCCCGATTAAGGCTAAAATGATGGAAAACAATGAATACAGACTAGGCATGCATGTGTGGGAGGTCGGCCGTGATGATGGAAAGCAAAGTAAAATGGCCAAAAGATGGGGGTTAATTAGTACTTTCTTCACTAAAAACAATATGAATAGTAATATGAAACCGATACTAAATAATGTCTAAAGTGCATGATTTTGTGTCTACATTTGCCCCCACTTTATGTTGGTGAGAATAAATCTCAGTAATATAAAGTAGATAGAGCTGCGTACTGATGTTCATGAAGATTATAGTAGAAAATGTGCTAAAGGACCATATAAAGAATGGAATGACAAAAAGATGGAGCGTAGACACTAAAGATGAAAAAGAGCAAAAAGTGATGAGAGTGAACTTAGGGCAAAAATGTGTGTGTAGTTGCCGATGTGTGTAATGTACCTACATGGTTAGTATGGTGTGTGCTACCGTAAAATGTTGTTGTTGTTGACTACTTGTTTCTCATACAAACGGACTGCAAGGAGAAAACGATCAAGTAGTCAAATACACATGTATATATGTGTAAAACACATGTAAAAGACACATGTATGTATATGTAAAAGCATGTAAAATGTAAAATATACAAATGAAAAATGGAACATGCACACATGATCCATGTCGAGCAAAAGAGTGTAGAAAAGGATATCCTGTCCTGAGTTTTTTGGGTGATCCAATGCCATAGGATGAAGAAGTATAGGAAGGAATTCTGCTGTATCCTTCAACCTTTAACTGCTTCCCTGAATCATGTGTGAAGAGATCTCTGTACTTCCTAGTTTTTTGGGTGATTTGACGCCACTAGCTGAAGTAGTGTAGGGAGGCAGACCCAATGTAACCTCTAAGCCTCTAACTACTCCTTTGAATGTTAAGGACACCGTGTCCTGTAAAAGTCGTTGTGGATGGGGTTGGTAGAATGGTCTGAACCCACTCACTGTATAACCCACAATTCCAAGGGCGGAAACCAAACTGTACCCATAATGCCAAGAGTGGAAAAATGAACTGATTGCACCCACAATGCCAAGGGTGGAAAAATAAACCGATCTTACCGGTATAGAGCTTTGTGTAGTATGTAAATCCCAAATGATGCCCCCCTCTTTGAGGGCGCATGCAACATCGATGATAGGAGAATGCGACCCCATAAGAGGACCAACCACATGAACTCTATAAGTCTACCCTGCATGGGGAAAAGAAAGCTCTTGGTATAAACCAAAGCACACACAAACAAGAGGCTAGCCAAAAACAAGTGTTAGTACAAATAAGCATGCATGTATAAGACAATGTGTAATGTACACAAACAATATAGTAATGTAAAAACGTAAGAAGACAAAGTAAGTCACACAAAGTGGGATGCAAACATGGAACATCACTCATAATGTCACAAGACACACAAACAAGTGTGCACACCAAACATAGGGCAAAGCCCGCATACAATAACAAACAAAACAATTAAGTACAAACAACGGATAGCCATGGAAGCAAGTAATCCTGCAAACAAATGTTGCACATGAAGCACCCGTTGACATGTTAGAAAGATAACCAGTATGTTAAAAATGTGTATAACCATGCAATATAGAGTGCTAAGTACAAAATGAAACAATAACACATGTGAGAGACAAATGTGGATGCCCCAAGTGACCAATGTAGGATGGATAGAAGGTGAGCATCCGTACTACATGTGAGAGACTGTATCTACAATAAAAAATAAGTAAAGGTGTGAATGAGCATGTGTGTATGGTATAGATAAATGAAGTACAAGAGATCTAACTAGCATGTGTAATAAGGTGACCATATACAAGTAAATTCAAGCAAGAGTAAAAGCAACCAAGATATGAAATATGTTGTGGATGGATGGAAAGGAATGCAAGATGGGTGATAGGAGTCATGTGCCCCCCGAGTGAATGGAAATGTATGCAATGAGGTTCATTTGGTTTTCCCTTGAGCGATCAAGAATGAACCGTAAACAAAAGTGCGTCATGTTTACAACCCGCTTTTTGCGGCCTACTTGTTTTCTTGCATGTTTACACTACTTTGTTTGGAAATTACTACATTGTCTATGTATGTTACACTTGTCTTATTACATGCATGTGTTTTCAGACTAAAACTTGTTTTAGCTAGCCATCCCCTTTTGTGCATACCTTGGTTTCTACAAAATGTTTTCTCTTTCCCCTGCAAGGCGAGTTCTATAGGTCTAAGTATGGTAGGTCCTCTTTTGGGGCCGCATTCTCCTTTTAGCGATGTCGCATACACCCCTAAAGAGGGAGGGCATCATTGAGGGTTTCTATTAATACAATGTATTTACACCAGTTCAGTACAATGCACTTTCTGCCCTTGGCATTGTGGGTTCACATACAACAAGTGAGTTCAAACCAGTCTATGAACTCCATACACAACGATCTCTACAGGACATGGTGTCATTTGGCATTTATGTAGAGCAATTATGGGCTTGGAGGTTACAAGGGTATGCCTCTCTGTAGTGCTTCATCCAAAGGGCATCGAGATGACCTAAAAAACCAGGATGCTACAAAGATCTTTTCACACATTTCAGTAGAAGTAGTTAAAGGTTGGAGGATATAGAGCATTTCCTCCCTATACTTCTTCAGTTAGGGTTGCATGAGATCACCCAAAAAACTCGCGACAGTATAGGATATCCTTCTACACCCTTTTTTTTCTCAATATGGATCAAGTGCACATGTTCCATTTACACTTTCTTTTTCACGTATTTTACATTTATGTATTTTACACATTTCTATACACATGCATATTTTGTAATGTCCCCTTTTTCTACGCGAAGGCCTAAGGGTCAAGTCCAGTCTAAGCCGGGTCATACCCAAGGGGTCAGTGGATGCTTTGGGGCTATTGTGAACAGGCCGCATGGTACTAACATCCACGTTTTGTGCTTGGGGGTCACTTTTGGACCATGACGACTTAAAAGGGAAAAAGTAACTTTAGTTACTTTCATTTTATTGGCCCCTCCATGGAATGAAATGTGCCTAGGGTTACCTCCTTTATAATATAAGATCAAATCACTGTCTTTTTTTCTTTCGTATTCTTGTATTTTACACATTTCTATACACATGCATATTTTGTAATGTCCCCTTTTCTACGCCAAAGGCCTAAGGGTTGGAGCTCATTTTCCCAGAGAAGAAGTATATAAGGAGTCGAGGAGAGCTTAAGGAAAGACACTTTTGATATACATTTTATTGACCCCTTCTCATGTGCATCTATTGTTGTTGTGCATCTATAACTTGTGGAGTCAAATCCCATAGGGACCCTAGCTTCGGTGGTGAGAGACCCATCCCTAGCTAGCAGGGCATTCTTCGGTAGTGAGAGATCTACCCTAGTCTGTCATTTTGGAGCCACTTTTAGGGCTGTGTGGCAGAGGCATTAACAGAGGTTTCAGAGGAAGGATCTCGAGGGTCTTGGGGGCATTTGGGAAGATAAGCAGAGGGGCTCTAGATTAGATTCACGACAGCCATTTGGGTTGGGCGTGGTAACACGTTGAAAGAACCTCCATCATTTTATGACCTCATTCCAAGCGAGGTGACTTGCAGCCTTTATTTGGGGTTTTCCAGATGACCATTTTTAGATCTGAAGGTGCAACCTTTATTTGGAGGGTTTTCCAGTCGGCCATTCCCAGATCTGAAGGTGGAAATATTATTTCCTTTATCTGTTAATGTTATTACCAAAGACCCTTAATTTCTGCTCCGGTATTTGGAGAGTTATGAGCCTCTGAAGTTTCCAGTTGTCTAGGGCACGTTGTGCTTTTTCTGGCAGCATTTTAATTTATGTAAAACTCCAAAATAGTGTTATTATGTCCTTTATAATAATATCAAGCCCTCTTCAAGTTTTCAAGTAATTCGAATGAATATTTAGGGAGATATAGATTTTATTTAGTTCATTGTCCTTACTGTAAAAATATGGTAAAATCAGTATTTTATGTGGCTGCAAGTTTTCAATATTTTGTGCATTTTTAAGTGGTATCCCACAAGGGATATTTCAGTGGTATCAGAGCAGTTGTTCCTCCAACATGTGTTGGTTAAATATGGTAGTTTGGAAAGATCTCAAAGGGGGTTTTATGAAGGAAATGTTCACCAACATGGTGAAACAATAGGAAGCCACTAACCTTTATTTGAGTCATCACTCAAAATTTGAATCAAAGCAGATCTAGGGACAATAAGGAACATGGTGAGAATAATGATAAAGGGTGGCCAATAGAGGTGATTGATGAGGATTCTTGTTGGAGGAAGTACCATCTTTGAGTAGGGGTTTCAAGATAATATGCCATTTCAGTTATTACATGATGAAGATTGGTAGCAAGCCCAAACGAGGTCATCATATGTCGGTACTTGAATCACAAAAGAACTCGTTTGTAGAAGAAGCTTCTAAACAAAAGGGTATGATTTCCATTGAGCAAAATAATTGCATTAGTGAAACTTTGCTTGTTAGAGAAATTATTCCATCTCGGGAGAGAGAAAACTTGTTTATGCAAGCAAGAGAGAGGATGTAATGGAAACTCTTAAAAAGTGTGAGGAAGGGAATAGCAAAGCTAGAGCTGGTAGGTTGATATCGACTCAAATAAGACAACACATACAAGAGTTCGAGGAAACGATGAGGGCAAGTGATGCAAAGTCTAGTCTACCCATGAAAGAAGACTCTATGGAGCAGCTGCACATGAGGAGGAGCCTCACATGGACACTTGTGTAAAATTGCAGCCTCTACTAATTTCCAAACCAACAATTTGTTGATCGCTTTCGAGATACTTTCAATAGGCACTCGAGGCAACAATGTTGGGGGTAACTCAACATATGTCTATCTTGAACACACGGGGGACATTGATGGCCTTGAAAGGTATGAAGAGCACACTAATGTGTCTTATTTATTATCGCCTATTCCAATTTACTTCCATCATGAGATGCATGGTATGGTAGATGACGAAGTCTTCATCATGGAGTTTGTTGGACCATTGCTCCAACTATGTGTATATGAGCATCTAGTGGATGATATATGGTGGAAAGTTTTAGCTCACTTAATGAGATCTGAGGGGGCTCATGGGCATTATAAGATATGGGATCCTGTAATATGTTGCAATTATCCAAAACTATCAATTCTAATTTTGAAAACTCTGTGACTAATTTCATAAGCAAAAGAAGGAATTCAAATGTGTCTTTTGGGATTACAAGTGTTGGAAAGCATGATTTCTTCATTGGAGACTCTAGTGCAAGAAGGGAGAGTACTTCTCAAGGTACTAGCATGGGTTTTATGATTGCTAAAAGGGGTAAGAGAATATTTTTAATCATCTTCAGCTTGTTGGACTATTTATAACAACAATCATAATGAGAGGAGAAAATAACAATATGGGACAACAGGGTCAAAGAGGTGAGAGTGGACATTCAGGGCAGCGGCCTCCCCATTCTTCTACCAGGCCTTTGGGGCTTCACAAACCTTCTTTCTTGAAGGATCCAGAAGTTTCACAGGTATAATAAGCCATAGATATTTTGGATGAGGAGACTTGTTGGGAGAGGAACCAAACCTTGAGTGAGGGCGTTCGTAACAACATGCCATCCCAGGAATATGGCAAAAGGAAGATTGGTAGTAGATCCAAGAGAGATCATCAAAAATAGGTACCAGAGTTACAGAGGAGATTGGGACAGATTTCCATTCCACACTTCATTGGTTCTAAGAAGTGTACTGCATAGTCTTGGGATCAGGAGTTGAAGACATACTCTGACTTGAATCCTATGCGCGAGGAAGATGCAATTAAGTTTGCAAGCTCACATCTTGAGGGAGACGCTCATGATTGGTGGCATCATGGGTTGATTACACAGGGACACATACACATTACTACTTATGTAGAGTTCGCATAGAGGTTGGGAGCAGATTTGATAGGAGGGACCCTGACAGGTATTTCAGGGAGTGGACTCATTTGAGAAAAACCGGTCCCCTGGATCAATACATCCATAGATTTTAGAGATTATCAGTCATGGTACCTGATGTCACGGAGAGGAGGTTGATTTCGCTATTCATAGCAGGTTTGATTGATGCTTTCACTAGATTTGTGAAGGCATTTGAACCTTCTTCTTTGCACGGGGTTGTTAGGAAAGCTTGGGACTTGGAGTTATCCACTCCAAAGCCGAGGGCTCCACCTCACACTCAACAAAGGGAACCTCCATCTGGATCATATGAATGTCAGTAGAGGGAGCCTCCACCGAGGCAGGAGGTGGTTAAAAAGCCAATCATTTCCCGAGAACACAGAGATGAATTGAGGTGAAAGAAACTATGTTTTGATTGCCACACACCTTGGATTCCAGGACATGATTTCTGAGGTAGAGGAAGGCTCAATTCATTGAAGTCTTCGAGGAGAGAAAGGGTGACATAGGTGAGGAGTTAGAGACTCATGAGATGGATGATGGAGATGGGGTTATATTGGATAGTGCTGATGCGGGCAGGAGGAGAAGACTTTTCCTCGGGAGATTATAGCCACATTGCCTAGTACTCTGATGTACAAGGCATTTAGGATTAGAGGAGTTATGCAGGGTCAGTGTGTTGGGGTACTCATTGATAGCGGGGAAACCCACAACTATATTGATGCCTCATTGGTTGAGAGGCGAGGACTATAGACAGAGGATTTTGAGGGCCTCAACGGGGTTGTAGCCAATGGAGAGTCTTTGAGGTGCACACGGTGGGTTCCCCAAGTGAGCATCATGATGGGTAACTATATAGTTACCAATGATTTCCACATTGTTGGAATGGGAGTGACCAACATAGCACTTGGGAGTGCAGTGGCTTCACTCTCTTGGTGAGTTTTAGACTAACTTTCGATGATAGAGCTGAAGTTTAAGTCTGAGGGAAGGAATGTGATTTTGAGGGGAGTATTTGTAGGAGCACCAAGGATGGTTACAGCTGAGGGGATGGAGAGGATGATCCGACATGGTGAGGAGTTTTATTATTGTGGATCAATGTGGAGTATGATGGATGTAGGTGTGGCCAACAATGTTGCACATGAGACTGTTACTGAGATTGGGATTACAAGTTCAAATCATCTGAGCTTATCATTATGTTGGTTATCTGAAGTTTTGGTAGATTGGAGACCTCATTTGTTTGTTGAGTACTCCAAGAACCGACACACTGGTGAGATTCTGGATGGTCACATACAGGATGACAGCTACAGATTTGAGGATGAGATGATCTTCTATCAGGGAAGATTGAGCCTTGTGTCAGATTCATGGTTGAGGATGGAGATATTGCGACATGTGCATTGTCCTTCCATGATTGGGCATTTGAGCTGTGATGAGACCTACAGGTTCATGTCAGAGAGGTTCATATGGCATAGGTTGAGGGAGGATATCCCCAAATTTATATAGGCATATATGGTTTGTCATTGTGACAAGTCAAAGCTTGCAGGTTCATCATTTTTGAATCGACATTGGATAACACTCCTATGTATTTTACTACTTCTATGCCCGGTGAGCACTTCACCCATGTGTTAGTCAATGGAGAGATGAAATTGACTCATGGTTATTCAGTAGGTTCACATTCAGCATGTAGGAGGTGGACTATGTGGAGCCGATATTGTCCGGTTGACTTTCTACTGGAGTCTTGGGACTTTTCCTCCACGGACACATTGAGATACATTATGAGGAGCCTTGCTCTCTCACACAGTGTGCAGGTCATGTGGGAGAGTTAGCACCATTTGCATGTATATAGGTTGTTTCACAGGTGGATTCAGGGGACTCTACGGGATCCAGAGTGAACTTTCATACCCAAGAGTCGATTGGAGAGGTAGTGAGTGATCACATGATGATAGCGTTGCATCGGCAGGGATTGGACAAATTGGCACTTTTGGCGTGGGTACCAGGGGAGAGTCGGTGTGGGCATCATACTACTTTAGGAGCAACATTGTTCTCCACATGGCATGGAGAGCATGATCACTACATGGGGTGTCTTGGTTACTTCGCATCACACCGATCATCAGTTGATTGCAGGGCGAGGTGGAGAAACTTACGGCGTGGTATTCAACCTCTGCAACATGACAAGATAATGCTTGGGGTCAAGCATTTCTTAGGAAGGGAGGACTGTAATGTCCCCTTTTTCTACCAAAGGCCTAAGGGTCAAGTCGAGTCCAAGTCGGGTCATACCCAAGGGGCTGTGGATGTTGGGGGCTATTGTGAAGGGGCCGCATGGTACTAATATCCACATTTTGCACTTGGGGTCACTTTTGGACCATGGTGACTTAAAAGGGAAAAAGTAACTTTAGTTACTTTCATTTTATTGGCCCCTCCATGGAATGAAATGCGCCTAGGGTTATTGGGGCTCGTTTGCCGAGGAGAAGTATATAAGGAGCGGGGAGAGTAAGGAAAGACACTTTTGATATACATTTTATTGACCCCTTCTCGTGTAGTTGTTGTTGTTGCGCATCTACAACTTGTGGAGTCAAATCCCACAGGGACCCTAGCTTCGGTGGTGAGAGACCCATCCCTAGCTAGTAGGGCATTCTTCGGTAGTGAGAGATCTACCCTAGTCTGTCATTTTGGAGCCACTTTCAGGGCCATGCGGCAGAGACATTAACAGAGGTTTCAGAGGAAGGATCTCGAGGGTCTTGGGGGCATTTGGGGAAGATAAGCAGAGGGGCTCCAGATCAGATTCACGGCAGCCATTTGGGCTGGGCATGGCAGCACGTTGAAAGTGCCTCCATCATTTTTGACCCCATTCTAAGCGAGGTGACTTGCAGCCTTTATTTGGGGGTTTTCTAGATGACCATTTTTAGATATGAAGGTGCAACCTTTATTTGGAGGGTTTTCTAGTCAGCCATTCCCAAATCTGAAGGTGGAAATATTATTTCCTTTATCTGTTAATGTTATTACCAAAGACCCTTAATTTTTGCTCTGGTATTTGGAGAGTTATGAGCCTCTGAAGTTTCCAGTTGTCTAGGGCACGCTGTGCTTTTTCTGGCAGCATTTTAATTTATGTAAAACTCCAAAAATAATGTTATTATGTCCTTTATAATAATATCAAGCCCTCTTTTCAAGTAATTCGAATGAATATTTAGAGAGATAAGTTTTCAAGTAAAAATTCGAATGAATATTTAGGCATTTTTAAGAGATATAGATTTTATTACATATGATGACACATATTTGCATATTTTGCTTTTTTACATACATACATATTTGACTACTTGATTGTTTTATCCTTGCGCTAAATGACCATGATGATGGCGGTAATGATGACAACACACCCACTTGCCTTTGCTAACCATGTAGGTACACTACACAATGCAACAACTGCACACACATTTCACCCTAGGTTCACTCTCATCACTTTTTATGTGCATTTTTATCCTTAGAATCCACACTCCTCCATCTTTTTCTTTTTATCATTCCACACTTGAGTCTAGTCCATCGACACGTCTTCTACTAAACTCTACATGGATATCGGTACACATCTCTATCTACTTTATGTTCTTGAGTGTTCTTCTCACCAACATAAAGTGGGGAAAAATGTAGACACAAAATCATGTAAATTAGGCATCATTTAGCCCAATCTTATAATACTATTTAGAGGGTTCTCAAGTGAATAGTACATGCGCCCTACCCTTTCGGCCCGAACGGGTCATTTGGACCATATAGTTCTAGGGAACATCTCCCCCTTTCTATATATCTTATCTATGGGGACTAGGAGATGGAGACAGTACTAATTAATCCCATCTTTTGGCCATTTTATTTTACCCTTTATTTTTCCATTCCTGTGTATTTTCCTATGCATGTCCACCTATTTCATAAATGTCATGCCATTTTAGCCTAAACTGTGGTGCCCTGGTCCCACCTGGGGTGCCCCGGTCCGTGTTCTACTTTCCCACATATTTTTGGGCCTCTTCTACTCATTTTTCATCCTTATTATTTTCCTAGTCGACCATGTTGAGGTTAATTACAAAATTAGAGAAAGAGAACCCTATAAATATAAAGTCATGACACCATAATGAGGGTCCTAGCGTCATATACTACTATCACTCCATCTAGAGTTGTATCAATTACATCACTTGCATCCACATAGCATCATGCATCAAGGTTAGAAGATCTCGCATCAACACACACAACATAGGGGGAAGATTCTATTTTATTTCATGCACACATGCTATTACATTTTCTATAGTTATTATTGCTCACTACTTCACAAAGTGCGACTGATACAAGAGAACCTAGGGCACGACATGCACACACACACACCAAAACTACATTTGGGTCTGAAATGTAGTACACCACTTATTTTAGTAAGCCCATTGTTGTGGCAGTTGAGGCCAATATGACCCATTCATTTTGCATCTCTTATTTTTAGGGTTTTGATACTTCTTTATCTCTTGCAAGTAATTACTTCATCTTCCATCACTTGACACGATCAACGCAACTCGGTAGATCCAGTCATGACAGAGATAGGCAATATTCTAGATCATCTTACGACCTTGTGAAAACTAGATTATGAGTTTTATCGAAATGTTGTAGTTCCATTTCTTTTATGCTTCAATACTTGTATTTGAGCTTCATTACAACTTTACATGCATGCTGGAAAATTCGTAAATGTCCATTTTACATGGCGAAGCCCTGTCAAAATTTTCTCAGATTTCCTTATCCATTTTGTTTCAAACTTTCTACAATTTTATCTCGTTTGATTGACTTCACCTCTAAAATCTTTTTCTTCTGCTTCACTTGATAATACACTTTTAAATGCATGAATTTCTGAAGTTAGAAGTATAAGGAGTTAAATTAAACCCCGAGCTCAATATTGATGATCGTTTGTTTCTCCCTTTTCAGGTACCATGATGTAGTTATAGTGGACAGTTGGAACAACAATTCAGAAAGAGAAGAACACTCCCTCAAGGCAATGACGGGTTTCTTTTACCTCTTTACATTTTCAACTTCATAAATATATGCATTATTTTTCCTTTTAGTTATTTCTCATGACTTGTGTGAGAAAAAAAAAGTACTATTATTCCTCATGAATAAATGAAAATATTTTCGTGTTATGAGATGTATTTCCTTCCTTTCTGTACTTTCTTTCATTTGTATGGATAATGAATGAACTTATACAACTCAAAACACTCAAATAATTCACATAATCATAGAAATAAATAAACAATCAAGTGTACCTTATTGTCGCTCATTAAAAATGCAAACTGCTTGTAAAACTATAAATTGTCCTTCAAAACTGCCACTGTCCTCGCATCTTTAGAACATCATGTATAATACATGCTCCCCTTCCTACCTTCCTCAGGGCCCTGCAATGGTTGTTTATAGTTGTTGCATAGTTCTGACGAGGGTTTCAAATGGAATGGCAACATCTATGATGCATGGCGTTCTTAAACAGTACTCAAGTTGTAGTTTTGATTCCAAATGAATTCTAAGACTATCCAAAACTGAAGAATTAAAAATTGCATCTTAATTTGAAGTGGCTGTCCCAAACATAATCAAACTCGTAACTGACCAATTTGAGAAACTTTAAAAGTTTTGAGTTGACCTTTCTTGCACTCGGTGTAAGAAATGTCAACAAGTACCATGGGAAAATGTAAAGTATCTTTTTGAAGTAATTTAAAATTTTATTATGTTTGTCATCAATGAAAAGGGGGATATTGTTGATAAGTTGTCATTGATGTCAAGTTGGTCAAGGTGAGTTTGGAGTGTTATCAGGATGATAATGTTATGCATGGTTAATGTCATATTGAGATTATCTTTTATTGATGCCAAAGAGTGATGTGGATATCTTGTTGTGACGTTGTCACTAATGTTAAATGTCATCAAATAATGATTAATGATGTTTTCAAGGTCTGCATCATTGATTTCAGTTGTTAGGCAATTCGAGATGAGTACATAGAGAGAGATTTTGAAGGAAAAGTGAAGAAATCAGGTCTTAATGAAGTGCGTGACTTAATTTCCAAGGCATGTATGGTAATGCAAGCATTGTTATAGTTATGACATGTTTTCCTAGGCATGTTGATGAATTTTTGAGGTCATGTATTGAAGGATAAAATGATTTTATGGATTCAACCTAGAAGAATTCTTGAGAATTACCTATCCTAATGAGGTATCTTGATCATTTTTCAGTGCCAAGTATGAAAAGATGAGTATGGGAACTTTTTTTTCATGTTGATATAGGTATGTGGACAAAATTTCAGGTCATGGTTTGGAGTATTTTGCAAGATATTGCATTTTTGGTAAAATCGGTGTTTGGAAATGGTGTTTCCTAGTTGTAAGTCAATTTTGTGATACTCGTTGGTATGTTAATATTATGCATGGGAACATAATATCTTTGATACATGTTGATATGTGTCCTAGATAATATTTTTTTGCATTATTTTGGGTTTTAAGGTCCAAATCTTTATGAACAATTGTTAACACCAAAACATGTCAAAACCCTCCTAAAACCCTAGTTTCAAGTCAATAGGAAAGATATTGATGGAAAAAGATTAGAATGGATTGGTTTTGTAAGTTTGATGATCGAGAGAATATAGAGGAATCTCTAAATTTCTCCGGGTGGTTTAGGTTTTTCATATGGATGAGTGGACCCCACAAAAATGTTTGTTTCTGAATATTTTGATGTAGCAATCAAGTTTTCCAAAGGACCAAGTGAAAAAATGGATCTTTCATGATGTAATGGATATTTAATTAATGTATATGATGATTTATAGACAATTTTTAGTCATTTTATGGCCTAACCAAGTCAATTTATCACAACTGGTTTTTGGGATAGTTTTTGGACAGTTCCGAGTGTGCTTGAAGAAAACATGTTCTTGAGCCTTAGTCCTTCGAGTTGAAGAGTATAATGAATTGTGTGATGTTAATGGGGTAATTTAGTATCTATTGGAATGTTTTATTTAGCTTGGCGAAGTTTTTGAGGTGATTCAAGCTTCATTCTTCAAAACTAGTTTTTGATGACCTAATAGAACAATCATGTTCTCAAGGTGGTTTCACGATGTGAAATAAAGTTGCATAGATTTATAAGTATAGAGGAAGTATTCATAGATAATTGAAAATTTTATTTAAATGTTTTTTTCTTTGGTGATGTTCTTAGTTTCCCAAGAAGTTCAAGTTGCATAATTGTACTAATAGACCTAATAAAGTAGGTCTTCTTGAGTCCTAAAGAAGAAATTGATCAAATGGAGTTGTTGCTGACCTTATGGAGTTGATGTTATGTGTTTTTCATGTTTATCAGATTCCTTTTACTTTATTATGGATGAAATAATTGCATATTTCCGACCTTTACGATGTTTTGAGTTTGAGATAAGTATATAAGAAAGAGAGTTTAGGCTTATTTGAGCTAGTGTGGTGAATGGAGAAAAAAGCGAGCTAGAGGCTGAGTGTAAGGGTTGAATAAGGTCTTGTAAACCATATGAAGAGTGTTATGAATTAATGAAGAACATTCTCCAGGTGGTGAAGATCAGTTTGTGCAAGAATATCACTTATTGAAGAAGGAAGAGAAAGTAGGGAAGAAAGGAAGTTTTGTGTCTCCAAGAGCAACCGAGCATTGATGTTTGAGGATCAAAGTGTGTGCTTTAGAAGCTTAAAGAGAAAGTTGAGGTGACTGATATTTCATAGATTTAGGGAATACCTAGAATAAAAAAGAATAAGAGATAAGAAGAGCTAATAATACCATCATTTGTTGTGACAACAACAAAAGGGTGGAAAACATTCTTAGGTGGCTAAGTTGGTGCTTGGTCTTCCTTATGGATTTGGTGCTTCACTAAACCCTAGGGGTTGGTGCTTCATTGTGAAGTTGATGCTTGCTACATTTAGCCCGGTTCCGATAAATTAGGGGTTGGTTCCTCCTTGCAAGTTGGTGCACTGTTAAAGTATAGTTGGTGCTAGATAAATTAGGGGTTGGTGGTCCTTGTGGGGTTGGTGCTCCACTAAATATTGAATTTTGTTAATATAAGAAAATTTCAGTGGGTTTTATTCCCCTTGAGGGTTTCCCACTTAAATAAGGTGTTCATGTGTTCTCTTTTTTTCTTGCTCATGTGGATGGTTGTTACATTTCTTGATGGTTTGCTTAATTAAGTTAACATTGCTCATATGATGGTGGTTTAATGAATGCATAAGGATAAATGAAGTAAAAGTTTATAAAGACACGATTCAACCCCTCTCAATGATTCTTCTTCCAACACAAAGGGTTTAACCTTGGCACCTTGGATGTAAATGAGAATTTGTGCACAAAATTGTCCTTTAGGGTCTTCTAATTTATTGTTCCTTAGTGCACCTCACAATCCACATACCATGCACATGCCCAAATTCGTAGTGTGTGGTATAAGGAATGAATCCATAATTATTTCTTAAGACTTTTGCTTCCTAATCTCTAAGCCTCTTCACATTGATTTATGCGGTATTTTCATTTTTTTACTTTGTTATAACTCGGAGCCTTCACATGTAGTTTCCTTGTTCAAAAGTGGCATGCATAACTTCACTTATCTAGTCCTAGGTTTGTAAGTTTGGTTGGTGAGTATCCCACCATCTCGCTACTATTATCCTAATTGTATACACCATGTAGTTTATGCATTCTTATTATGAAGGCATATATGTCTTTATTTGGTTTAGATATTCCTAGAAACTTCCACCATCTTCATAACTAGGCCTAGGGAATTTGTTTTACTTTTTGAATCTCCCTACATACCTTTGTGTGGAAATTGTTGTCCCACTAATTTGTGTCTTTAGGATTTATTTTACCATGAAAAAAATGTATGCCCATGTGCCCAATTTTTGCATGTTGCATTGGTTGTATTTGATATTGATTGTACATCATTCCATTATAGCATCCATTTTGATTTGCCTCAAAATTCTCTAATGGCATCAACCTTAATGTTGAATATGTGCTCTAGGTCTTCATGTTTTTCAACAATATCAACATATGGTATGGCTTATTTGGGATTCATGGGGAGTATCACGTGTTGCTTGCTATTTTCAAAACTTATATATCACTTCTTAAAGTGCATATTGAAGTTGTTTACATATCACCTTGGTCTACCCAAGAAGACTGGAAAATTGTTTGCCTCTTCCAAGTTGATTAGTTTAAAATCCCCAAGGATCCTTATTCCCAAGATGAAAATGACTACTTCCTTCAACACTCGATAGGCACAATGCACATTTTATTTGTTATGAATAGAACATGTGGTGAGGGATGGAATGTAGGTCACCCCATCTTGTTCCAAGCATTTTTGATCAAGATGTTAACCTCAACAATCGTATCTACTAGTATTTCATTGATGTTCCATCCGACATTAACTAGGATTTCCCCATCATAATCCTTTTTACCGACAACTTGACTTCTTTCTTTTGCACCTAGTCTAGCTACTTTCCAAGCACCATATTTTGGATCTGATGAGATAACCATTAGTTGACAAAGATATTACTCCTTTGATGCATAACAATCTACATAAATATTGAAATTTGTTTCTCCACATTATTAGATTTAGGCATCCTTTGTATTTATGTCCTAGTGCATGTTTCTTCCATTAAGAAATGAATTTCACTTTGTAGTTAGCACACTAATTATTTGGTATCATGCAAGATCTCTATTTTTTTCTTTGTGTCTAACAACCTTTCCAAATTTGAAGACTCTCACATTGAATATTCTCCAATGGGGATTAAAATTCTCACACATGTTTCATAGCTGCTCTAGTGGTTATCTAAACTTTTGGTCTTTGGTTCACCCTTAACGCACCCAATTTTTCTAGAATCTTCTTTACATTTCACATGATATTAATCATCGCTACACTCTTTTCACTATTTTCTAGCATGACCGCATAAAGATCAATAGAGTCCTCCACTTTATGTTATTTTCCATAATACCCGCATATAGGGAATGCTAGGAAATCATGTTGGTAGTGATGTGGTGAGTCACACTTATAACAAGGTCTTAGAAAAAAATTCCTCTACCTCGTCTACCTATTTGACGACCTCTCTCATGTGTGTTTCCATAGCTATTATTGTTGTTGCCTATAGTGGCTTGCCTTAGCCCTAAAGATCGTGATTCATTTATTTGATCTATTATACAAAAATCCTCGAGTATTATGGGTGTGTGTGTCACATATATTGACACTTTTTTTTCTTCTAAATTAAATGTTGTAATAGTGGGAAATTTATAACATCATGCCTATCTTTTTATATTTCACATGCCATAAGCATTGCTTTGATGCTATGTCAGGGGTAGTTATCCTTGTATGGCCCTCCACTTCACAACATGTGTAACACGCACCATTGCACATCTCCCTGTGATTTTTACGGTCAAATTTTCTAGCTGAGTTACCCTTGATTTGATCTACACCTCCATAAAAAAACTTATACTAGTGTCTATGTTGTCAACAATTTTTGCATGCAAGGACACTTCCAAAGACTTTGTGCGGGTCTCAAAATGTCTTGTGTGATAGAGAAAATTTGAATGAAAACAACAATCCTCCAACAAACCATTATATGTGGTGGGTCGATGGATCTCATAAGACAACTTTAAGATCAAAATTTTAAAACATGCTTCAAATGCACACACAATTTCAATAAGATCTTGCTTAATCTCCTTGAGCATTGATAACTCTATTGCTTAAGTTCGGGTATATCAAATTCCTTAAATAAAAATCGTTCAATTGATCATAATCAATAACCGAATATTGTGGACCATGCTTTCTATACCAAGCATGTGCTCAATCTAGCAAAGTAGTAATGAGTTGACTTGACTTACACTGGGATAAGTGATCCCTTTTACATGCTAAATTAACTTGCACTTGTGCACATGCTATGAGGCGTTCTTAACCCAACGATACTATGGTAGAAGTAGTGAGATTTCATCAAAAATTTGTAAATTTTGAACTTTTTGTGTATCTATTACAACTCATTATGGCCCTAAACTAGTTTGGAGTGTCCTAGAAGAGGTGTAGAAGAGACATGCCTTCCACCATTAGTAGTTTACGTAGTAACAATTATAGTTTGCTATGTTGGTGTAGTATTTCCTAGCATGGAAATTTTTAGCACACCTCATGGTGCTTGAGTTTTATGAGTACTTCTCAACATTCCAAATATTTCCACTTTTAGAGTGTTAGGGTTGAAATGTATCCCTCTTGGTGTTGGCATAATCTATTGTAACAAAAATGGAAACCTATTATCTAGTACCTCCTTTCCTTTTGTTGTGTTAACTTCCTTATCACTATCAATCTCAATGAGTACTTGGTCATCTATACTTGGAGATCCGACTACATTAGCAAGCACGACAGTAGGGAAAGGACTCTGTCCACATTGTATTGTGCCTCCTAATCCTCTTGAGATTTTGTCTTTGTGCAAGTCTCATTATACTCATGGTATTCTTCATTGATCCTTTCCCCCTCCCTCCTAAACTAATACTACCGGCTTCCCATGGAAATTCATGAGGTTGAATCTTTCCTTTGAAGCATTTCTAATTCAACTATGGTCTTTTTCCAAGCTTCTTCATAACGTAACCTTTTCAACATGTAATCATATAAGGAATCCACAGTGTACTCAAGTCTCTACCCTCCTTTCCCTTCCCTTATATGTTGCTCACGCAGATGGGATAATTATTCATCCATAAGGAATTTCTCAATTCCCAGGTCTACCATAAGTCTCTTGATCTCTAGCAGTAATTTCCTCAAGTACAATCCGTGCAACTCATGAAAAAATTTGAATTGTGCTTCATCTACGCAAGAAAAAGTTAACACTGTGTATTCAAGTACATATCTGCAAAATGTACCTTTCCACCAATAGTATATAGCTTGCATCTAGGTTGTATCATGCCTTGCAATTCTCCTTATATGCTCAAGATTCTAAGTACTTCTCTCCCAAATTTAGATTTGTTCCAAAAAATAGCATGCTAACCAAGCATACAAGTTCACTGGAATTTTGTTGAAGAAGGTTTCATAGAGCTCACCACACAAGTTCTTTTCCATCCAAATCCTTAGAGGGAAATTGGGGGAACAATTATTGTGACTAGGATGCCTCTATGCGAATTTTTTTCCGTATTATCTTATCAAATCTCAATATTAACCTTCTTGAGTCATAACATCTTTCTTGCACTTCATCATCTCAACTTAATAATGATGGGTCCCGATAATGGAACCAAAATGTTGCACGTATAGTTTTACAATATGCATGTGCATGACTATTTTACTACTCTAGTGCATAATAATGTTAATTATGTCCTTGTGTTAGCCTATCACACTAAGGTAGGCAACCTTAGCACACTCACGTGAGGCGTGAGAGAGTCTTGATTCTCATCATGTTTAACATGTTCATGATGAAGTGTGTTTTGTAGGAACATAAAGAAATACTAAAGCAATAGAAAGATAAACAATACATTCATGTTCACGTGTAGAATGACTCCATATTAACCTTCTCCATACTTGATTAATAAAATATAGCTCTTATACAATAATCATCTCTCCATTCTCAACTTAATAATCCCTACTCTCTCTAGGATCACTAATAGTGTAACAATGTTCTTACAATGATCCCCGGGGTATTACTATTTATACTAGCGGGACTTTATCTTCACTATTTGAACATGTTTTCACACTTTTTCGGTTTGATTAAGGTTTTCTCGCCCATAATCAAACAAGGAATGAAATATGAGATACAAGGGGTTATTTTTACTAATTAAATTCCAACATTAACCATTTAATATTAGAATAATTCATTAATACTTGTAACAAATATACATGATGTAATACAAACTCACAAATACACGAGGTTGAGTACACTTAGTTGATTATAGGTGATTATAGATTGTTCTAGGGGATGTGGATGCTGAAATAGGGTTATTCAGCCCTAGGAATGCTTTGGAACTAAATATGTGGCTTGAGAATCTCTTTGAGCAGGATCGTATAGTAGGAACAAGAACGTCTGTATGGTCTTGACCTATTTATATGGTTTTGTACCTACTGCACTGTGGGATGTGATTTTTTTGGGTTTTTCACTTGTCTAGATCTCTTTTTCACTCTTTGTCGAATTATTGGTAATGTTGTGAGGTTATCTCGAATGCTTTGATCAAAATTTCAAACCCTAACTATAAATGAGAAGTAATAAAAAATAAACATTAGTTGGGTTGTGGGCACCCCTATGCATCACTAACATTGACACTACTCTAAAGAAGCCTCAAACTGCATATTTTTCTACACCAAATTTGACATCCTTCCTTTTACAATGCTTGACTTGAGTTTCTCTCTTACAAATCTACTTGAGTGAGTGACTTTAAGTGCTTGAAAACGTGGGAAGTAGTCTCGTAGACATAATGGGAAGCTTCATATGTGTACATAATATTGCCCTAATGAATGTGTAGAGGTATTTTCAGAGTGTATGGAGCTTTGGGTGCCTTTTGTGCTAAATTTTGCAATAGGATTCCATAAGAGTACTAGGTTATAAATGAGGAAAATTTCAACTCCTTATATATGCTTCCAAGGGTGATTTAAGTTATAAAGGCTGATTGAGAAGGAGTAAATAATCCAAATAATAATGTTCAATGGAAAGTTTGTGACCAAAGTGAGCAATGTCAAAACCATACACTAGTGTAAGGAACACATGAATGTTCCTACCCCCTACTTTACTTTTTTGACCCGATGAGGGATAATATTAAAGTGTGAAGTTTAGAAGATGACAAGTATAGTTTGTTGTTGTGTTTTATACATTCAATTCTTAGAAATTATCGATAGACGAGTGTGTATGACCAAGCAAGTTAGACAAGAGACCTAGGGATATATCGATGAGAATGGGTAAAGTGCATTTGTATGAGAAATAGAGAAACGTTAAGAATAACAATATCAAAGGGTAGAATTACCAAATTTTAGTGTCTACATTCCCCCCATTTTAAGTATTAAATGAAATTACATACTTAAAGGAAAGATACCTGAGTTTGTAGAAACACTTTGTCTTCACTTGATTTTTATTTTGCAAGATCATGTTATATTAGTATTGGCACACTCCACGAAGAAACTTGCAATATATAGTGTATTCAATTTCTTTTATAAAGAATTAAAATTTAACTAAAATGTAAAGATGTAATGTAATGAAATTTGAAATTGCAAGAGTGAAATAAAAAGATGCAAAATGTGGAAGGAATACACTGTTTATTTTGCGGAGGGAAGAGTTTCCCATTCTTTGCTTGTACTAGAGATTTTGGATTGCTAAAATTTACTTTGAAGGATTAGGGGTGATCAATCCCCAATTGTGCCAAGGAAGTGCTAGAGTATTGGGTGTATGGAACCTAACACATGAATGCCAAAAAGAGAGAAGAATAATGAAGGGTCGAAGCACCCCATGAAGGAAGAAGACCATTTATCAAAGTAATTTAACAAATCTATCATCCCCTTTAGGTGTAAGAGGAGAGGAAAGAGTGCCGACAAAAAGAACTTAGCCGCTTATGTACCTTTAATGACCCCATCAACCACATTGTTGCAGATAGATCTAGGCCTAATTTTACAAATTATGACACATAATATACAAGAGAATGAATTACTACCCCCATACTCTCCTTGTGTGCCGCACAACTAAGTAAAAACTAAATAAAAATGAAATGTGTTGAAATGTAGTTGGAGAAAGGAGACCCATGCCCCAATATCCCTAAACTCAAACTATGTGTTGTGGATAAGAAGGAATGAAATACTTCATGCCCCACGAAAATGATCTTAATTGAGTCATTTGAGTTTGAAATTGTGCCAAAAACATGTGTCTATAGGTGAAAATATGAAACTGTTGAGAAAAATGTGTTATAACTTCCCCGAGGATAAAGCTGTGAAATGGGCCATGTATGTCTATATGGTCCCAACCGTACTATATATTTTTGACCCTAAGCTTACTTTTATGAGTTTCTTTGTCTGATGTAACTTATGAGTAATTTTGCCTTTTCTTACCTATGTCTAAGCCCAAAATTCTATTTGTGTCTGTTGTAGGTCTAGAATATACCCAAATGCATGCCCCCTCTTTTGAGACATACACGATAAAGAGTTTGAATGTACAAATCAAAAGAATATATGTATAACCATGTTTTATAAGTCCGATAATCTATGAAGGGAAGATGTCACAATGTGGTGGCCATCGAGAAGAACTTGTACATGTAAAGAGGATGCACATGGTGGAAACTATGATGAACAACAAGAGCAAAAATAACAACAATAATAATAGTAACAACAATGTCAACAAGATAAATAGTAGTAATCAATAACGATAATGCATATTTAAGCGAAAATATAATAGTGCAAACAATATTGTGCAAAAGTCTTAACACCTAAAAACATGGGAAACCCATGGTGTCACAAGAAAATCAAGGCCATTGGGCCTAAAAACAAGAGATGCAATGTCACATAAGGAAGGCATGATGTCAAAAACATGGGACATCCATGGTGTCACAAGACAAACAAGGCCCTTATGCCACAATCAATGTAGCATGTATGAAAAACACAAGTATTATAATATGATGAAATGACATAACAAGTGATATAGAAGAGCATACAAAGCTATTAACACCATACAAGATACATGTATTAGTATTGTTATTTCAAAATATAAAAATACACACTATGTATGTAATCAAGCGTATGTGTTTCACAATTTTCTTCACGTTTTTGGACTGTGACGAAAAAAATAAGGGTAAGGGCCAAGGAGGAATACCTGTTGTGTTGGTTTGGAGGTTGATGCGCGCATTCTGACTTCTCGATCCGATGCTAACTGTTAGAGATTCCTTTTGGCTGGGAGGAACTACCTAAAATAGAAAACAAGACCACTAAAGAAGAGGTAAACAATATATGATAGTGGATGCTTTTCTTTAGCGTGTGCTAGATTCGAGAAGTGTGATACTCCCTAGAAGGTTGTTAATCTACTATATTTTATAAAACAAATAGGCAATAACTGAAATGCGTACATAAACAAATCCAAAGGTGCTAGTATTCGATTTGGGTACCTCGGATCACTATCAATTTAGATCCCATTAAATACAAAAAACTATGGAGGTCAAGGTCTTTGGGTCGGGTTCCAGTCATTTAGGTGGTTCTGCAATGTCATAACACACGCTTAACAGTTTGGGTAAGGTGTTTGGGTTGTTTTGGTAGGTAGGTTGGTTGTTGGTTTATACAAGAAAGTTGGTGAACATAGAGACCGGTGTCGGTTGAGGTATGACCGATCATGGTTAGGCAGAACCACCAACGGTTATGGGTAACCAACGTTGGTAGAGGTGGGTAGATAAGATTCAATAAGATTTGATAATGGGGTTTGAGCTGAGGTCAGGAAGAGATGACAAAGGGAAAAACGAGGTGTATGGGGATCTTAGGAACACTAAAAAATGTGCAGAGGTTGGGTATAGGTGGTTTTATGGTGTGGGTGGAGGAATGGTTGGGTTTATAGGCAAGTAAATGGTAGGGTAAAAGGGAATGCAAGTAGGAATCTGAGAACAATAATCAAAGAACCCAATAGACTGAAGTATAAATAGATGATGCAAGTAAAAGTGTACTTACTATTATGCAGGTCCAATGGCTATGTGGTGGTGATGATTGGTTGGTGGGATGGAACTTGATGCTGTAGTGATGTTTCTCGGAATGTCACTATGAGTGCAATACCTTTGGATCTATCCTAGTGTTGGCTATGGATGTTTGTAGGTATGAAAAGTTTCTGGTTTTTCTTGCATACAGTTCTCTTCTCATCTCCTTGATCTCAGAATGTGCCAACCCAAAATCAAGGTTGCTAAGGTGAATAAATGGTAACCGACAACGGTTCCTAGTTGACCGACGTCGGTTTCGGGATGACCAACGTTGTTAAGGTGGGATTCCCTAGGTTTACTAAAAATGGTAGATCTTGCATCATTTGGGTCAGGTTCGTTCATTTATTTGCGGATCAGAATGGACGTTATGTTTTTATGAGCAAGAAGGTAGTTAGAGGAATAATAGGCTTTGATTTTTAGGGTTGAACTAAGTCTTATTCATTTATGGAAACATGCTATGAATAGGTCTATGGTGAGGTGTCTAGGTGAGGTGGGAATCCATTTAATTAAAGTAATTAAATTAATAATGGGGTGAGGATGGGTATTAATTTAATTGTAAATAATTAAATTAATATTAATGTAGGGTATAAGGGTCATGGTTAGGTGAATGTGTTTAAGTTGGTTATTCGAAAGGGGACCAAGGGGAGTGTGACCCAATTTTGGTGTCTACAAGATGAGGAATTGAAAAGGAACTATAATAAATATTAGCACTTGGTTTGTGTGAAGGGATGCCTCGGAGAAAGTATGTAAGGAAAAATGATATCTCCCATAATCATGTATTGATTTGTATGTCCTGCATCATGCTCAATATACTTTGTGAATGCATGTGTTTAAAGAAGAAAAAATGCTATCTATCAAACCTTTATGATAAATAACATGTATAATGTAAGATATTAACAATGTATGTTAGATAAACAAGTCCCAAGTTTTACTTTTTTAAAATATTTGAATGTTTATGCTTTTTGTGATTATATCGTGTTTTTGGCTTTTTCTACAACATAACAATGTACAAAAAGAAAGGGATAACATGAAAGCTACCCGATGAGAACATTTGAAGGAGGTGTGAATCAACTACCATCGATGATGGAGTCCTAGGCCTCATATATACCAAATAATGTGACTCGAGTGAAAATGAAACAATGGTAGTAATATGTTCCAAAGAGAGCCGAGGAGAAGAGAAATGCATAACAATGCATTGGCCAATATGTGGTGTATGCGATGTGTATGTTGGACTAGTAGAACGGGCATCCCTCAAGACCAATGAGGAGATGTAGAGTGATGTTTTCCACTAAAGTATTGATGGGGCATCCCATGGGAATGCAATCCATTAGAAGTAATATGTGTGGATGAATAACTAGTGAGAGGTTGAGGAAAACTAGAGCTACGTGAATCGACATGTGCAACCAAAGGTCCAATACAAGGATGAGAGCTATGTGAATATTTTTGTGTAACCACATGCCTAACAAAAAATGAGATCTATGTGAATCAATGTGTAAAGAAAAAAACCTATCCAATTGTGTACTAGGAGTAGGCGTAGAGGTTGTGAGAGGATGACTAGGTATGTTAGGGAGGGAGCCTCAAAAGGGGATACCTTAAATAAGTAACAACCTACTGATTATGAATGAATTTGATACATTAGTAAATGACTAACAAGATAGCCTTAAGAGCACACAAATAAGGATTACCGAGGCATAATGTACCAAAGCTAAGAGAACTAGCAACCATGAATGAAATAAGTGTGGTAACATGACCAATAATGATAGTTAGTGTGATGCGATGGTGGCGGGGATTAGAGTTGAATGTAAGTTTTGAATAAAATATATCAATATTTTGAGGAAATTATAAGGAACAAACATTATATTTGTTGTGTGGATCAACAAATACACCTTGTATATGTACTTGATGAATAAATATATGAATAGCCAATGTATCAGAAATAAACACATCATCTATATCAGATTCATCAAAAGAAATGCTCTGTAGAAGGAGGTATACGAGTAATAATACCAATCATAGAATCTAAGGGATGATCATAAGAGGGTAGTGGTGGTACCGCATGATGAAAATTATGCACTTCAAAAGTATATGTATCACTTGTATGCTTAGGGAGTGGATCATTGAATATTTTCAATTTAGAATTGTTGTTTTTTGGCTTAGAAGATTTAGTGGGATCATCCCATTCAATGGCATTAGAGTCAATAATATCCTAGATAACATGATGAAGATTTATGCATATGTCTGTGGAATGACCAACACATCGATGATAGTTACAATAGGATTTGGAATAAAAAATCTTACTTTGAGGTTTGCTCATGTCAACCTCAAATGGTGGAGGGAGAGACACAAGATTGCACTCAAGTAATTATTTTAGGAAAATATGAGGAGGACATGGTAAATGTGTAAACTTTCATCGTGAGGGTTGTAATATAGCTTAGTTAGTTGATTAATAACATTTCTTGTGCCTTTGGGAGGAGCCTTGGAATCATTGGTCTTGCCCTTAAATGCAAATTTTCTTTGGGCTTTAACATTAGATGGATTAAGAGTGCTAACTACATACTTGAGCTTATTCATATGTAATAACTTAGCTTTATGCTCTTTTAGTGTATGACATAAATGATAAAATGATCTAAATTTTTTAAACATGACCGATTCTTACAAAGGAGGAAGTAGGCTTTGTGTAAAAATATCTTGTAAGTCACTTTTATCTAGTAGATTATTTATTTTGGTAAGCACAATACGATAACGCAAGACATAATAATTGATATGTTTATCAGGTCCTTGGCGTAACTTGGAACTTTGTGCATAAGAAATATTATCTCCAATGTTGATATAAAAGTGGGCTAAAATTGATTTTCCAATGTAGTGAAAGGATTCATAGGATGTGTGGGGAGATGATAGAACCATTACAATACAAAGTCCTTAAGACTCCTAGGGAATAAATTGGTAAGCAAGATGTCATAAGAGGCATAATTGATGCAAGTCACATGAAATGATCTAAGAATTTCCATGGGATAACCTTTACCATCACATATAGGAAGCTAAGGTGCAACAAATCCCATAGGCAAAGATTAAGAGGCCACCTTAAGAGCTAGTAGATTATGTAAGAATTGGAATGAGTCCCTAACATGAAGAGAAGTGGACATACCTTGTTGTAATTTTAAGATTTGAGCTCATACCATATGAAAACGGGTTTCAAGATCTTGTGTGCCGATGAATAAGCATGTGAGGCATTAGATATTGGAGGTTAGGTAACAATAGTGGCTGTAGGAATAAGCATAGATACATTGTGCATTGGAATGTTAGGAGCCCCGAGATTGTGGAGTACCATAGATGTAGAAATAGTCATTAGTGGGATGAGAAAGGTTGAGCCAAAAAAATTCTTCATTACATGGCTAGTCACGAAAAGCTTAGAAAAAAATAATAATTTTGATAATAGGCTCAATTTGATGAGGATTCTCACAAATTTTAGCATGTAAATTAGATATAAGTGTAACTTTTGGTTTTGGTCCAGAAGTTTCCATTATCATCATAAGAATGCTCACTATGGGTTTTAATATCATGTAGTGGGACCTCATGAGCAGTATCAAGAATAGTAAGATTGACATCAATAGGCATAGGAGATGAGGCCATGAGGCTATGATGCTTATGAGTAGGAGGAGAAATATCAATATGCTCAATAATTTGATTTGTGAATTGAGCACTACGTTGTAAGGGCGTAGGAGAAAACATATACAAATTGAAAATATTAACAAGTATACATATAATTCTCAAGAAAAAAGAAAATCTAGGGAAACAAAGGCACAATTTTCAATTCAAGATTCAGTTCACCAAATGTTTTCACCATTTTTAGGTTTGATTAGGGTTTTATGCCTATAATCAAACAAGGAATGAAATAGAGCTACAAGGGGTTATTATGATTAATTAACTTCCAATATTAACCATTCAATATCATAATAACACATTAATATTCATAAAAATGTACATGATGTAATACAAACTCATAAATACATGGGATTGAGTGCACTTAGCTGATTACAGTGATTCTGGACTAATTTGGGTGATTTGGATGTTGGAACAATGATATTCGACTTGAGAATACTTCGAACTGAAATTGTGACTTGAGAATATCCTTAGGAAGGATTGTATAGTAGGGACAAGAATGTATGTACAGTCTTGAACTCTTTGTATGATTTTGTACTTGCTCGTAATCGTGGTATGTGACTTTATGGAATTGTCACTTGTCTAGATCTCTTTATTACTCTCTCACATAACTATTGCTAACACTTTGTAAGGGTCTCTAAATGCTCGCTCAATATTTCAAACCATAACCATGGATGAAAAGTTATGTAAAACAAATATTAATTAGGTTGTGGGCACCCCCTCTGCACCGCTATCAACATTGGCACTAATCCGAAGAGGCCTCAAACTACATGTCACTCTCCACCTAGTATGTGATATGTAGTTATAGTGCAATTATATTTGACATCCTTCCTTTAACAATGCTTGAATTGAGTTTCTCTCTTGCAAATCTACTTGAGTGAGTGAATTTAAGTGCTTTAAAATGTGGGAAGTAGTACACTAGAAATAGTGGTAAGCTTCATATGTGTAGATAATGTTTCCTTAATGAATGTGTAGATGTATTTTCGAGTGTGGGAAGCTTTGGGTGCCTTTTGTGCTAGATTTTTTAATAAGAGGCCATAAGAGTTATAGGTTCTAAATTATGCATGTTTCACTTGCTTATATATGCTTCCAAAGGTTATTTAAGTGTAGACACAAAATCACACACATGGGTACATTTATAGGTCCTAAAATCATACTATCATTTACATGATTCCTAAGAGAGAAAACTAGTAATTGAAAACTATCTTTGGCCTCTTGTCTTTGTTTCTTATTTTCTATTTGGTCTTACACACCCTAAAGCCCAGTCATAACTTTACTTACTTATATTTTATGACTTCGGATTCTAGTTCCTAGTCGGATGTCAACGCCAAAGTGCCCTCATCCCCTCTGGGTGCCCTTGACTTCTTTCTACCTTAATCACTCTATTTGGGCCTCTTTTATCTTTTAGGTATCTTATTTTCTTATGGGTCGACCTTCCAGTTGTCAATTACAAAATTCAACCAAGGGAATCATATAAATACATATCTATGTGATCAAAATAAAGGATCAAACTCTAAGCATTACTACTATCACCTAATCTTGCATCTAAAGACAATCAAAGCACTCAAAGGAATTCATCTAACATCCATACAAGGTATAAAGGACTACATTTTATGCATACACAACATAGGAAGGAGAAGTTCATTCTATTCTATATACACATTTGCATATTTTAACAAATCTAAACCATTATCAAGTGCAACTTGCACTAGGGCATCCTAGGGTACAATCCTCACACACACTCATAAGAACTACATGGATTTTGAGATGTAGTGTAACTCTTGGTTGTAAGTTCACCCGGTCAAGGTGATCGCCTGGTCAGTCGACTCCTCATATTACATATTTATTTTTTGTATTTGATGTGGTTTTGTGGGTTTTGCAGGTGAACATATATTTTGTAGGTTATAGGTACATCCAACAATCAAGGTGCGACATACATGTGACCAATAATGAATATCAACGAAACTCTTGAGACACTCCGTAAAATAAGATTCTAAGTTCCTACGTAGTCACATGCGCCCAAGCAGAGGTCTCTATCACCCTTGTACCCTCGCCCCAGTCCAGTGCCCTAGTCCAACTTCATTCGATAGTCCCAAATTTTACATTATACGCATTACTGACAATCTACCCTCTATGCTCATCAGCTTCCCCATTCCAGATCGGTTCCTGGAAAAGTGCAAACCAAATAAGTCCTTTCCTCTCTCTTTCTTGCATTTAGGGTTTTATACTTTATTAGCTTACTTCTTGTGTCATATTATATATAATGTATGTATAACATAGTTTACATTCAATTACTTTGCAAATTAGGGTTCTATAAAAATTCTATTTTTTAAAAATCATATGGTGAATTTGCATTTTAATACTCTTTGATCCTCATTTTTCTTCTTTCATGGCTCTTAAAATTCCTCAAATTTCTTTGCATGATATACTTAAAATGCATACAAATTACAAGGTTGTTCTCCAAAAATCCTTAGACACTATGTATCTACCTCACAATACACCACCCGCTCAAGTAAGTGCCATTTTAAATTGTATCTCTCAAAACCATAGCCTTCATGATCCTCCATCCAATCAACATGTCTTAGAGTCAATTCAAGAATTACATTATTTATTTCAAGAAAAATTTAGGCTATGGAAACAACAATTACATCTCTCAAATATGAAATTCAACATCTCAAGGATGCTTCTAAAGCTCATGCTAATTATTATTCTACATCTCATTCTCCTCATCCTAATTCTATGTCTTATACATGTGCTCATATTAGTGAGCCTCAAGTTTTACCACACCCGCACCTCTCAAGTTTGATCAAAATGCTAAGCAACATGATATTCTTCCTCATCTCCTTATTCATCAATTGATCAACTTGCCATCTACTCATTTTTATCCTCCTTATCAGCTTGCAAAATATCAAGGTCATCCATATTACAATTATCATCGAATTAATGGACATAATGACAATGATTACTATGCTCTTAAGCAAAAAATTAGCCACCTTAAGAATTATGGTATCATTTCATTTGCTACACAAAATTTTATTACATGTTCATCTCCAATTGCTACATCCCACTAGGTTCCTAAATTTGATTCATCTATGTCTAATGAGCATCATACCATCATTACTAATGTTCCTTCTAAATTTAAGTCAAACAATGCCTATTAAACCCATTCCAACTAAGAAAATTCCTCTAAAATATGTCTAACCTCCTCCTCTCAAGTATTCTACCACATTACCAACTCCAACTAAGAAACCTCCTCTCAAAATTGGTCCAACCCCTCCTCCTCTCAAGTCTTCTACAACATTATCAATCCCACATAAGCTACCACCATTCAAGATCCCTCCCCATCCTACTCCACTTCCATTTCCAATTCACTTTGTCAAACTGGATAATCCTTACATTAATGGTCGGAACATATTTCAAACTCCGTAACCACCACAATATATTGTTAGCATTGTCATATAGATGTACATCAGTCACATACTTGGGGAGCATCATATCTTCTCCCCATTGTATTGATATCAAATGTTTTTATCATCTCATGCACTTGACGCTCTGCACTTAGTGTCTAATATTTCCTAAACATGACTACAAAACCTTTGATACACACATTGTATCATCATTAACCTATGACGCACTCTAGTTCCATGGTTCATACTCAACTGCTAAGGGTATAAATATGAAATTAACCTCACCACATTCTCCTTTCATGTTCTATGCTTCATGATCTATATTTTTAGCGCACAATTTCAAACCATTTCCTAATGACACACTCTTGTTCTATGGTTCATTATTGACTGTTCGAGGGGTATTTTATAAATTAACCTCATCTCATACATACACATCACATCCACTGGGGGCACATTGCTCCTATCACATTCACGTATTGCATACCATCATATCCCTCATACATCATTTTCATATCTTGGTTGCACATACTCTTTTTATTTATACTTATATGCACACTTTGTTTTCCATGCTAAAAAAATACTTAGTATGTTAATATTTTTCTATATACACATGCAAATTCAATTGGTATTTAGTTGTGAATGAAGACCTCTTACAGATATTTACACGCAAAGAATGATGCTTGGTCAGTACCTCTTACCACTCCCACCGAGGCTCCTGGGGGCATCTACTTTCTCACACATCACAGGTGTTATTGTTCCATTATATACTTCTTCCTATTCTTAGTAGCACATCAATTTACATTGATACATACATGTCTTGACATACTTTTTATCTTTCTAATATAGTAATGGGTGCTTCATGTGTAGTATTTGCTTTGCATGACTATTTTCCACCAAGGTTGTCTCGATACATTTTTGTTTTCCATTGTTTGCTATTGTATTCCATTGTTTGTAGGCTATGCCCCATGTCTTGTTTAATCATTGCTTGTATGCTTTTGTGTCACTTCATCCTAGATTGTTTTATGACATTGTGAGTGATGTCCCATGTTTGAAACCCACTTTTCATGGTCTCTCAAGTATGTACATTTTTGTTACATTGTTTTTTATGATATGCTTGCAACTAACTTTTTCTACTAACACATGCATCTAGCAACTTTGTTTGAATGTGCCTTGTATTCTACCATGAACATTCCCTCCCCTACAGGGTATTTAATTTATATCAATTTTAGGTCCTCTCCTTTGGACCACATGCTCCTATCAGTGTCATATGCACCCAAAATAGGGGGCATATATTAAATGAATCAATCACTCCATATAACAACTTAGAGCTACAATACATACATGCATAATATAGGAACAAATAAGTCATATAGTCACAATATGGCATAGAATCTAACTTGGGTCTCGAACAACACATACACTAGCACCCAACATCGAAGACAACACCTTAACACCCATCTCCTCCCATGAGTGCCTATGTCTTGGGTGCATATACAAAATTTTTATCGATCAACATAGTTCATATAAGTCTTTAGAGGAGTTTTCATAGAACATACACAGTCCTCCAACAACGGAATGCATTCTATCTCCTTCAAATGGAACAAATCATTCAATCAGAACAATTTAGAACAATAAAAAACTAATTCGGAACAAATCATGGATGTACCATCTATAGTGGTGCTCATTCAGGGAAGTAGTCATGGAAGGAGAGTAACACTAGACCTCTCTCCCCAACACTCTTCTTCTGTGGCATGAGATTGCCCAAAAAACTCGTACTTGGCATGAGATCACCCAAAAACTCATTCTTGGTGTGGGATTTCCCAAAAAACTTGCTCTTTCCATGAGACATCCAAAAAACCTCACTCTACACAACATTTCAGACATCTTTCTATCCTTTACACTCTTTCACATCATGTGCACACTTTCCTTTTACTATTTTTACATACTTTTACATACTTCATACAGAGTTTTCATAATACATGACTTTAACTACTCTTTTTCTCTTCTTTTCTAGGTCTATCCTTAATATGCAACAAGAAGTGACCTTAAACCAACAATTCAACCAAAACAACATGTACAAATCAACAACATACGCTTCACCCTTAGGGTCACTTTCCATTCTTAGTTTTTCACGCTTCATTTTTACATTCATTCCACACTTCACTTGTCTCTTCGCCACGCTATTGTCATCAAATTCTATAGGAACAAAGGTACACATGTTCTAACTAATTTATATTATCGAGTATTCACTCAACAACATAAAGTTGGGGAAAATGTAGACACAAAATCATGCACTTGGGTAAATTTCTAGGTCCTAAAAGCATACTAGTATTTACATGATTCCTAAGCGAGAAAACTAGTAATTGACAACTATCTTTGGCCTCTTGTATGTGTTTCTTATTTTCTATTTGGTCTTACACACCCTACATCCCAGTTAGAACTTTAATTTCTTATCTTTTATGACTTCGAACACCAAAACCCAACCAGATGCCGCCACCCAGCGCCCTCGTCCCCTCTGGGCACCCCTGACCTCTTTCTACCTTACTTTCTCTTTTTGGGCCTCTTTTATCTTTTGGGAATATTATTTTCTTATGGGTTGGCCTTCCAATTGTCAATTACAAAATTCAAACAAGGGAATCATATAAATACATAACTATGTGATCAAAATAAAGGACCAAGCTCTAAGCATTACTACTATCACCTAAGCTTACATCCAAAGGCATCCAAAAACTCAAAGGCATCCATCTAACATTCATACAAGGGACAAGGGACTGCATTTTCTACATACACAACATAGGAAGGGGAAGTTCATTCTATTCCATACACACATTTACATATTTTAGCAAAGATAGACCGCTATCAAGTGTAACTTGTACTAGGGAATCCTATGGCACAATCCTCACACACACTCACAAGAACACGGAGCTTGAGATGTAGTGCAATGTTTGGTCGTAAGTTCACTTGGTCAAGTGACCACCGGGGTCAATATGAATCCCTATATTACATATTTCATTTTTGGATTTGATGATTTTTTTGGTTTTGTAAGTGAACATATATTTTGTAGGTTACATGTACATCTAGAGATCAAGGTGTAGCATACATGTGACTATTGTCATGTGTTTTTACATGGGAAAAGTTCACTCGAAAATAGGAAAACTATACCCTAACATCAAAACTTTCATGTCATACATTTCTAGATACCCCCATGTCAACCTTTACCATATACCAACCCTATCCTATTAGTAAAATGGTTTGCAAGTTATCATCATCCATTCCCCTAGGTGATTTAGGAAGCAAAAATCATTCAAAGTTATTTTGGAACAATTCCTCTCGAAGTGGAGTTTTGAGTAATCTTAGGAGGGGCTATCATCAACCTTCCTAGGACTAATGCACCATCACCAAATAAGTACATGCTGATAATTTTCATTGTGGAGGTGTATCTAGGAGCTAGAAACATCAGGGGAACTGATTTAGGGAAAATTTGGGAAGTTTCGAGGCTTAAGAGCCAATTCACTAAAAGCGGGTTTTTGAGGCCGAAGGAGCTTTCATCGTAAAAACTACTTGATATTTAAGGAGTGATTTTGGGATCTCTGGAATGAGTTATGAGATAAATGAGACATCATTGGAAATAATTTTCAATCCCCTACATGGTGGAGAAAATAGATCATCTTCAAGCACCATGCATTATCCGACTAACTCATTCTTTCATGAACAACATGCAATCATGTGAAAATGGAGAATTTTGGAGGCATTGCAAGTAGAACTAGGTGGTGGGACCACTCCCATTGTTCTCAAAATGTCCTTTTCATATGAAATCATATAAATAAGAACTCGAAAACTCATTTGGGAGCTTAAGTTACGATCTTTACAACTCGGCCCTTAAGGTACGTTGTTAAGTACTTAGCCAATTTCACACCTGACACGTGTCAAGATGAGGTTGAGGCACAATTTTTACATCCATTGCACCAAACATAAGGTGAAAATAGTGAAAAAATTACGCACTCCCCCAATTCTTCCCTTGGGTCACTTATATGACCCCAACAACTCATTTTAGCCCCTTAGACCAATTTTTTAAGCCCCCTCTCATCAGTACACATGCTCGCCACTTGTCTTGAGGAGGCAAAGACACAAATTTTTTCATCTATTTTTTCCAAAAAAATGGACAATGGGGAAAAAAATGTGCTCCTCACTCTCTCTTTGAAATCCAAAGCTATAAATCCAAACAATTAGCTATTGTTGCTCATTTCCCCACAACCCCGTATGTTTCTTTGTAATGCTACCAATTTTTTTCTAGATCTTGCCTCTAAATTTTCATGCTCCCTTAATTGATGCATATTCTACATGATATTCAGAATTTTAAAAAAAAAAACATGAAGAAATCCAAATTTGAGAATAGAAAAAATGAGATCTTTTCCTGAAGAAACTTCGAAACCCTCAAAAAAGATTCACTCGTATCTAAAAACTAGTACACGGATCAATGTGCCATTTTTGCAATCTTCTAGTTTCTCAGAGGCCATTAGAATCCAAGAATAAATTTTTTCATGTACGCTCCATATTTTTTTCAGTGAAGAAACCCCGGCTTTCTTGCGGTGAAAATTTTGAAATTTAAAATCTCCATTTTTAGACACCGGACATGCTTGAAATTTTAGAGGTGCACTAAGAGCAAAAACCTATATCAAAAAAGTTTGTTTAGTCAAAAATGAGGAACAAAACCTGAATTTAAAAAATAGTAAACCTCCTACACAGGACCTTGCTATTTTTGGTAAGTCAACACATAAAGTAGTTTTGACATAAGTGGCATACACAAAGGTGATCTAGAAGGACATTCTCAATTGTCATGGCGAAAATAGTTTAAAATTGCCACTTAGCAAAATAGCAAGTTTCCTACACAAGTGTTTTCTATCATTAGTAAGTCACATCAAACCATATTTCGCAGAGGAAGTATACACAGGGGTGATCCAGAAAGCTAACTTCAACAGTGAGTTGAGAAGGGTGGAAATTTGTCATTTACTAAAAATAGTAAATCCCCTTTTTGGGAGCAAAGAAGTGTTTCAGAAGCCATGAAATTCAAGTTCATAGAAGAGATTCTCTTCACTGTTAACAATGGTGAAATTATTAGTGTTCATGGCTTCCTTTCTCGGTGTATACATGATATCTCAACAATGTCCTGCCGACAGTCATCCTACGGTCCAAATTTTCTGCGAATCATGTGTGAAGAGGAGTGTGTAATCTTCATCATCGAAAAGTTCAAGTTATGCTCCATTGAAACTTTCAAATCAACATGGGAGTGTCGTAAAAGGTCATTGTAAGGGTTGGCTTTCATTCTTAGCTTCTTCGAAGCAGACCTCTGTGAGTGACGCTCGTGGTAACCAAAGGAATCATTCCACAAGTGTTTTTAAACACTTAGTTTGGGTGTCTATGCGTCATCCAAATAAGTTTTCTCATGGTATGAAGCGTTCAAGGATTCAAAGTTCACTACATTTGAGTGTTTCATCGATGAATTTGGTAGGGATTAGTGAACTTCATTAGGAGCAACTTCTTCATTAGCATATTTCTTCCTCTCTTATCTTCCTCTCCCCAAATTTCTCTCTCCTCCATGTTCTAATTCTTCATTGGGGTTGCACTTTTTCATAATGCCTTTATTTGAATTAAAAAGTGACTTTAGGATCATAATGTAATAAGTCACCTTTATTTTATAAAAAAGGACTTAATCTTTTCCTAAGAATGTGAAAATTTTTAAGTTGTGCAAAGGCATATGAAAAGTCATTGGGGGGTAGACGAAGAGATTTCTGAAAATCTATAAATTGTAAAGGAATTCCTTTCCAAGGGTTGTCATTTTTGTGAGTTCATGAGAGAGTGATCCTTGTGAAGAAACAAAAAGATGGAAATTTTCTTCCACTTCTCATTTTATACATTCTTCCCCTCTTACACGTACAATTTTGGTCAAGCTTTAATAAAATAGGAGTTTCGCCTTTTTGACTAGGAGGTTTCTTAATACTTTGTGCTCATTAAATCTTAACTAGTCTTGTTGCCATATGCTTAATTGTTTCTTCTGATATTATGTGTGTTGGAATTTTCTAATCAATGGGTGTAGGACTCGATTTTCTACCTAAAACATTAATCCCTCTCCCTTTTCTCGCTCGCTTCCCACTCTCAAAGCAAAGTCCTCTCTAGCAAGTAATTGCTAGATTTTTCCATAGGGTTAGTGGAGTGCCCCTATTGGATCCTCGACCATAGGCCAACAAAATTTTTTTCACCACACATATAAACATGGAGCTACACCGTTTAAGTAGAGGGACTTAGATCCTTAGAGATTTGGCAAGAAATCCACCAATTTTTCTACCTGAAATTTTTTCTCGCTAACAACGACAAACAACAAATATCAATGACACTCTTGCGACACTCCAGAAATCTAATTCTGAGTTCTTGTGTGTTCATAGGTGCCAATTAGAGGTTTCGACACCCGCACCCTTGCCCACCAGCGCCCTAGTAGATGGCTTCATTCGATAGTCCCAGATTTTACAATATATAGTTACAATAGTTTTCCTCTCTATTCATCACTTTCCCCACCCATATCAGTTATAGGAAAAGCACAAATCAACTAAGTCATTTACTCTATATCTTAAACTTAGGGTTTTATATTTTTTTATCTTATTGCTTGTGTCATATTAGATCTAAGAATCGTATATCATAGTTTACATTTGGTTACTCAACAATTAGGGTTTTACAAAAAGTTTATTTTTGTTAAACATTAAGTTATAAAGGACTACTTTGAAAGGAGTAATGACCCAAAGAATAACACACAAAGTGGAAAGTTTGGTGCCAATTGAGCAAGATCAAAACCATACACTAGGGTTAGGAACATATAGATGTTCTTGTCCCTAATGTACGTTTTTGACCCAGGAGGGATAATTTGAAGTGTGAAGTTTAGAAGTTGACAAGTGAAGTTTTTTGTTGTGTTTCATGCATTCAATTCTCAAAAAATTTAGACAGATGAGTGTGTATGACCAAGAAAGTTAGACAAGAGACCTAGGGATATACCGGATGAGAATGGTAAAGTGCACTTGTTTGAGTAAGAGAGCAATGTCAAAACTAGTAGTGTCAAAGAGTAGAATTACCAAATTTGAGTATTTATAGAAAAAGAACAATTATTAGCCCTTGGGTTCTAAAAATAATTCCTAACTATTACATACAGTGGAATCTATTCCACTTGTCTTCATCTCTTAGCTCCTTTACATGTATGGAAGTTTTACCACTCCTAGTTTGCTCCTTTTCTGACATACTTTTTGGGTCTATGTTTAGGATCTCTATTTTTAAACCAACATGATTTCTCCACCTGCCACATGTTTTTATTCATCATAAAAGTTTTAACATTAGTTGATATTCTTTTCTTAGCCCATATATCTTTAGTGTTGGATTTCCTTGCCCATGCATTTTTTCTATTTGTGTTTGATTTTTCCACTAAAGTTGTGCATCTATATTTAACCTCTTGTTTTTTATTTCTACATGCAAATTTAGTCTCAAATCTTGTGTTCAACTTTTTATCCTCCTTAAAAATGTGATCACTCCAAATAATATTAAGAATTAAAGAATAAATTATTCCAATAGCTTCCCAATGTGGGAATCATCCAAACATATATGAATTTAGGGGCTCAACATGGATGAAAGAAGATATGTGGTGGCGGGATTTTCATCAAGACATGTCTTCATCAACAAGGCTATCTATTTAGAAGTAGAAAGTGGCAAGGAAGATATAATGAACAATTGATTACAAATAAATTTTAATGAATATAATTAGAAATATATGGAAAACATATTTTACACATTAAGATGGTGACAATGGCACAAGAATCCAACATGTTTAAAATGAGAAGATAAAAAATTAACAAGGAACCAAGGAGTAAACCATGCTTGAAATAATTAAATTATGGTGTAGAGGAGAACCAAAAATACCATTGCACATTAAAAGTTGCATGAAACGCATTCCAAAAGAGTTTGAAAATAAAATAGAAGGTGTGAAGCAAATAAAGAGTCTAAATATTAAGGAGAACATAATATCACAGTCATAAAATGCATTAATAATTGAGAAACAACCAAACTTTGGAAAAACATCAAATCATGGTTGTTTCCTTTTTATTTTGTCATTGATGTGTCATCATGCCATACTATTATCTCATGTTAGCATCCCTACAATCAGAATAAATAAAGTTTAATAAGTTTATGGAAACAACAAAAATGTAATAAAATAAATTAGCTCAAGTACCATGACTTCCTTGGGCAAGTTACAATTTGTGTGGGATTCTATATCTTGTTGTATGGTTCTTTATGACCCCAACCATAAATGGATATAGTTAATGGTTTTACCTACCTCATATGAGCTTAATAAGTGTTGGTAGGACAAGCAGGAGCCAAAGGAGAAAAATATGCTTCAAATAATGAAATTTATTTATAAAAGAGAACAAAAAAATAGCAACGCATAAACAAAGTTGCATGAAAGGCATTATAAAAGAATATAAAATAGAAACAAAAGGCATCATTGCATGGAAGGTCATGTAAAAAACTCCACTTGGATCTATGTTAACAAATGGACATAATTGATAGTGTAACCTCATTTTGTAATTTAATAGGTTGTGAATACTTTACAATGATTTACACCTCTAGTTTATGCCGATGCTAACATCTTTAATCACTATCTTTTATTAATTTTTTCAAATATTATGTTTATTAGCAATTTATCTATTTGCCTATCGACAATGTATTTTCCCTCGACTACGCTAGTGCTATAAAGTAAAATTTTCTTGTGAAATTTGAATTTATTTGTTTTAAATATGCATAATAATTTTAAATTGTGAAAAGTGTTGTTCACGACCTAATAATCTCTATTTTTTGTTGAGAACAATTAAAATGCACAAATTAAATGATATAAGATATGTGGCAATCAAATTTTACATTAATGATAAGTATATACACCTAGGTTTGGTAATTTATCAATTGATGATGTGAGTATTGACTCAATCCTTTTAATCATGACTTGTGCTCCTATAATGAGCCTAACTCATATATCCTAATCCATATTTAGTAATATTGCAATAATTTATCTCCAAATTGTACTACTTATCGATTAAACACAAGCACTCCACTACTCATGATTATCATGCAAAAACATTTACAATAATGTATATTTCTCTTAGACCAAACTATTAAATGATTTAGTTCTAGGAAACATGGTCCCCTTTAGGGACACCCAACAATCATTTTCTCATTTTTTATATCTTTATGAGTCGATTATTGTAGACACTAAAATTTGGTAACTTGTCCTTGTGCAATGACAAGTTTGATTTTGTATCCTTATTAAGACAAATTCTCACACTCATAATCCAATCTCATAATATCTCTAGCCATTATACATCTTGGTTATCTTTACATCATGCTTTGTCGAAAAATCTGGAAATATTATTAAATCAAAGAGGCATATAAGATTTGATATTCATTACACAATTTTTAATTTATGAATTCCTCTCTCTTGTCTCAAACCATATGGAAGAGTCTCGATTGTTGGGTCTAGTCTTGAACAACCTTTATGGTATTACCCCTTCTCAATCGCTAACTTTGATTTTAATGGTAAATCGTTATTTAGGTCATTTGATCTTCTTAGGGATAACCTTATCATAATATCTCACTTACAAATGACCATATAAACAAGTCATCATCACATTGTAACTCACTTGATATTATTACAAGTTCCTATTGTAAATATATCTCTAAAAGTTATCAAAGGGTTCCTATTGTAAATATCCATACTAAAATTCTAAATCACTCAACTAGGTTAAGGAGTCTAACTTAACCCATCTACAAGTAAGAAAAGATCATAGAGCCAATTCATAAGAAATATTAAAGTCACTCCAAGCATTGTACAAGGGTTTCAATCAACATAAGGTTTAGGTCACATAGCTGAGAGTCATACCACATCTCACTACTACTTTGATGGGTGTATTCTATATTGCGCACTTATCTTACTATCTTGGTGTCAAGAGACACAATACGAGGTTTGTTAGCTTTACACACTTGAATAAGCACATAGAAGAACTATATGAGGCTTTATTCTACATCAAGGATATATAGTGTAATATTGGGATTGGTTTAGCAAATTGAGAGTATGATGACCCAAGGTGGTCCAACCTCAAGCATAAACATATGTATTTATACTTTGGTTTACTAATGCTCGATGGTGGGTTCTATAGGTTGTTAGGGTTTTAAATTTGTTGTAAATCATTATATGTCATCTTGAGAATATGTGAAGAAGAGTGACACACAACAACAACTCGAAAAATTATAAAGTTGTAAAGCTCCACTACCTTATGGTCTAAGACTATATAGTCCTTGCCATGGATTGTAATTCCTTCCTAACCATAAAGATCATGTATGGTCCTGAACCTAAATTGAGTATAGCTATATTTTTGTAGTTCTAGTTTCTCCCGTGCCACTTCTTCGTACACTTAAATCATTCCGCAATATTCCTAAACAAGCAAAGTCTCTCTCTCTCTCTCTCTCTCTCTCTCTCTCCTCTTGTATTTTGAACAAGTTACTTATCATTTATCAATTTTTTAGTTCATTTCAAGTTGGAATGTATTATTTTGGTCATGCATAATTGATGTTGGAAGTTAATTAGATCAAAATAGTCTACATGTTACATATTCTTACATTTTTATTATGAAATATAATTAGGGTGTAAACATTTGGTGACCCCAACGAGAAAATAAAATTTATCACTCCAACCCTAACATACCTAGGGAATTATTAACTTTAGATTGTCTATGGTTTTGGTTTATTCACTTTTAACATAATAGTCAACTTAATCACCAACCCATTGAACACATTGAGATTTCCCATCCTACCCATAAGTGTCATACCACTATAGCTTATTCTCCACCCCATATGGTTAGAGTTCCTCTTATTTCAAATAATAACCCTCATGATCCTTTAAATTAAGTTGAAATCACTAGTATACATTTAAGAAAAAATAATCCAATAATACCTTTAAGAAAAATATACTGATGATAAAACTAATGCTATACCTATGGTCAACGCTATGTCACAACCCCAAAAACTATAATTTTAATCTTCTCATTGAAAATTCACTCGCTTTCCCTTCTCACCTCGAAAGTGCTTCAAAATTACTCAAGTGTAACCTTGATCTCTCTCTCCATTGATTAAGGTTGATCTAAGTGCACCTCATGGTAAGAAATTATATGCCACTACTCATCAGTGAGTACAATCAATGTATTTGTCATTCTACCAATAATTGATTTACATTGTGTAACAATAACCAATATTTACTTGATGCTAGTGCTATTAAATATGAGACTCCACCTCATTCCAAGCCTACTAATGAAAATTCAAAATTGAAAATATTTAGCGACTCACTTAGAGAATAGGATCCGATAAATCTACCCCGAAGTCCATAATACTTACCGTTTTTTTCCCACCTCCCTCATCTTATGATAACATGTTTGGTGCGATGATAGGAACTATTTTCCCTACTTCCCCATCAATGACCATCAGTTTTGATCATATTGATCTAAAACTTAGATTTTTATATGATACATTATACATCCCCACTTCAATTGGTCAAACCCTACATGTAACGTTTTGGTTGATGATACTACCCCCACAATATGTGCACTTTTCAATTTCTATGCTCTCTTGGGTATACTAAGAATAATGTTACTATTGATCCTAAGACAAACATTGGCAATATTATCTTACCCCTCATAATTGGACTAGAAACCTTTTTCTCACATTTCTAGTGGTCTCATCTCTCGTGTCATGTAATATGAGACTTGGTTGTTGTTGGATTTACACCTTTGCATCTATCCCTTATTTTTACACCAATGTGTCAAGTTCATTTAAAATAATCAGGTAGTCACCATTAGGTTGATCCCATTCGTCACTCCATCATCACAACTTGTCCTGACACATATGATTACTCCCTATAGTACATATACAACTTGGGATATTACATCTAGTACTTATCATGCTATATCTTGTCATGTGCCTATACATGAGTCTCCTTCTCACCACCTAGGACACACACTACTTGTCAATGAACACATTCCCCTATGTTTGTGACTAGATCATCTTCTACATCTACCTCTCATGGGTCTTCGTGCACTTGCTCACCTTTGAAACACACCCTAACTTCTACACAAATTATACATGAGAAAGCATCCTTTGTCCCTTAATCCACTTGAGGGGCTTGTGTCTCCTCCACATACTACATAATACACACCTTTTCATGATTCCCTCATAAGATATATATCACACTATCCCCCTTCTTATACATAGTTATTCTCAAAATATTGTAAAAACATTCAAATAATCAAATAATATAAAAACATTCAAATATGCAAAAAAATAAAAATTAGGACATGTTCTAGTTTACTTAGCTAGCTTGTTACTTTATACATGATGTTTGTTACATTGATTTGATACATAACATATCTATTCTTTACACACATGCATTCATGAGGTATATTGAGCTTGAAGCAAGAAAATGACATATTGCTAGACATGATGATAAGAGCTAGTTTGGTTCCTTACACTACTCTCTTCGGAGGATCCCTCCACTCTTTACAGGAGTGATTTTTTTAATTTTATGTTTATTTACACCTTCCTTATCATAATAATTTACACACATAGTGCTTATTTACATATACACGATCAATGGAGCTAACACGTGTTTTGTGTAGTGCTAATTTGTAATTTCTATCTCCATTGTTACTATTACTACTTGCTACACATACTTTTTACAATATTTTTATTAATTATTTATATAGATTCATTCCTTGATTTATTACTACATGGCTTCTTTGATTGCGATGCTATGACTATTTACTTTATACGACCTAAGGGCCTTACTTGTCTTGTGACACCGTGGGTGTCCCATGTTTGTGGCTTCATGACTATTTTACAAACTTGTACTTCTCTAATTGTGGTACATTGTTCCTTTCATTATGAATATCTTATGAATTTTGGGTGTCCCATGTTTGTGGATCCATGCCTATATTTGAATTTGTTTTTACATGTTTTTATGTATTTTTGTACATTGTTGTTTCTAGCTTATATTGATGTTCACACTACTATTTTTGCTATGACATGATTACTATGCTTATTAGACACTTGTTTTACTATAGAGCAGGTTCATTTAAGACCCCCTCCCAAAAAAAAATTATATAATGGGTGGTGAATCTGAAAATAAATCCATTCACATTGTAGGCGAAATTGCGAAAATGGGTTTCGCGACAGTGGCGAAAGGAATCCGTTTTCCAAAAAATGGTGGACTGTAGTTTTTTTTACTAAAAGTCTGAACGAAAATAGCAAAAAATAATGTTTGTGCTACTGAACGGTAACAATTTCTAGTGTTATCGGATACGAAACATTAAAAAGTGTTACCGACCGACAACACTGGCAAGTGTTACCAACCGACAACACTGACAAGTGTTACCGACCGACAACACTGGCAAGTGTTACCGATCGACAACACTTTTCTGTGTTACCAGCCGGAAACACTGGCAAGTGTTACTGACTGATAACATTACAAAGAGGTGTCAGTCGGTAACACTGAAAACTGTTGTCAGCCGGTAACACTAAAAAGTGTTGTTGGTTGGTAACACTTACCAATGTTAACGGTCGACAAAAATTTTCAGTGTTGACGACACTAAAAAGTGTTGTCGACCGTTAACACTGGTAAGTGTTACCGGCTGACAACACTTTTCGATATTACCGCCAACACCACTTTGGAGTGTTATCGACCGGTAACGCTAAAAAGTGTTGTCGGTCGGTAACATTGAAAAGTGTTGTCAACCAATAACATTGAAAAGTGTTGTTGGCTGATAACATTATGTGGTGCTGCCAGCTGATAACGTGTGATTAGCATTACCATACGGTAACACAAATTGGTGTTCTTTGGCTGGTAGAAATGACATAATTATTGGCTGGTAATGTGTGTTTGGTGTCCCCAGATGGTAACACTAAAGTGTGTCTGTCATTTAATACAACACGTGCAATGTGACTTCCTTATTTAATACACTTTCCTCTCCTATATATATAGCCATCCCCATTCATTTTGTCTCATTTTCACTTGTAGGTTTCTACGAGATAGAGTTTTTCGAGAGTTCTAGGCTTCTCGTCTCGCTTCCAGTCTTCCACTATTAGGGTTGAAATCAATCATCAAGATTCAAGGTGAAGGCACATCTGTCATCATATACATGTATCTTAATCTACAATTTGCAAATCACTTATTTTATTAAGAAATCAAGTTTCAACATTCAAGAATAATGGCCCCTAGGAAAAAAACCATTAAATTGACTCCCTATGTTTACCAAAACATTTTATATCCCTAGTTGTTGCAACTACTCCAAGACCCTCAAATATTTAGCCAATCTGGTTGGATTGTTAGCTCGGGTTCCATGGTCTTATTTACATGCCCTAGTATCAGAAAAAGCACACATTACTAAATAATTTAATGCAAATGTATAATCATTCTGATGGCACATTCATAGTTCAATTACCCTTCCACGAATTTATCATCAAAATAACACCTGAAAAATTTCATCATATAACAGGCCTGCCCCATCAAAATGAATTTCCTATAACCTCCAAAGTCATTCTTCTTAATGATATTTTTTAGAGTCTCATTACAATCTCTTTGTTGAGGCTGAGGTAAATAATCCAGCCAAAAGAGGCATTAACTCTCAATCTATCAAAGACCCCTTTCTCTTGGCCATGGAGGAATTTTTCCATCTGTATCATGTTACAAGGAAGATACACCGACATTCCTCAGTGGGAAATGCACTACCTTCTTCAAACCATTGCGATGTTAGATTCAATTGGTGCACATATCTAGCGTCAAAGATTCATTCTGATCTTGACAAGGCCAAACTCAATCCTATTATAGTTATTTGTTCTTCTTGTTATGTTCTTGCTTTATATTATGAAGGTTTTTATGGACTCAAATCAACAACTATTCCAACTTCTCTTCACAAGAAGATGGAAAAACATGGAATGCCTATTGACCAATAGTTGGTGAGTATTTTGTTTTAAAACATTTAATCTTGATTCCTTTCAAAAACAAAATCATTGTGAAATTAATTCTTGTATTGTAAATATGTAATCTATAATTCTATTTTGAACCAATGAACAGTCAAAGAAAGTGAAACACTGGAACACCATTAGAAGGAAGTTCACTCACATAAATCTGCTTTAGGCTTGAGGGGTCTAGTGACAACAATACAATTGATGTCTCGAGTCCGATGAATCTATGGCTCAAGAGTCAAGACCGATACAAGCTGGATGCGTAGTTCTTTAGATTTTCATGATCGACCCGAGTCCCATAACAAGGAGATAAGTAGAACGCGCTCTGCTTCTATCCAACAACAAAATCAAGGTTTTAAGTTTTACATACTACACAATGATCAATCATTTCAATTTTATTTAATTATTTTACAGAGTAATGATATTGATAATCTGAATCTCTGATTTTCTACAATGTCATATTTCTAATTTCATTATCCTAATGTGTAACCTTTTCTAGCATATCTGCATCGCCTCGGAGAGAGTCTGCTCATGTTATAGAAGACACCACATATATACCGAGGGCCGGTGATTATGAAGAGACTCAATCTACTACAGATAAATGATACACGCATTTCAAGTTACGTACAAAACAACTAAAAAATAGTGACTTAAACTTTATTTATATTAGTGTTTTGAATTTATTTTATGAATTTATCAATATTTTTAAATTGTTTCGTAAAATTTAGGATTTTCTCATGTAACAGGGCTGTGCCACCACCACCCTTCCACCCATTGCCACACCAAGAGTTTGTTGACTACAGAAAACATTCACAACATAATAAATTCTTATTGTTCACTTGTTTGTCTTTTAATTTCAAAATTTTAACATATTGATTACTTATACTGGTAGTTAAATCTTATATTGTTAAATTATATATGCTTACAGATCTTTTGCAATCTGAAATTCATCCTTTAGCCATGCCCACTGCCACCACCTATGCTCTGACTCCATCTCAACACAAAAGGAGTGCATCAGTTCTGCTTGACCTCCCCTTCCGCCTCCGTCATCTTCTTATGGTAGGGGAAAAGGCTTATGCTCCTTAACACTGCAATGACTATGAGTAAGGGAACTCGAATATGACAACATTTGATTTCCTAGTTTTAATGTTGAGGGCGTGTAGAGTGCCAGAGGCACTGCATTCTAAAAAAATATAGATATGGATGAGGAGTTTCTTGGGTTGGACAACTATTATGGGATGCAAGTGTCAGGGAGGAATGCCGAGCATTTGACACAATGCTATTCGTAAGTAAATGTCATAGCCAATAGGCTCTTCAGATCCTCCTTCCCCAACTACACAAGGAATAGATGATGATGCAAAGACCAACTTTTCACTTGAGATCCTTGTGTCAGATAATGCTACAACCCTTGTCATGGAAAATGTTATTCCTAACCTCAAGGAGATGAAGATGTGGGAGATCAAAGTGAAAGCTCTGATAAAAGAAATTAATGATAGATACCATAATTTTGAAAACAGAGAACAACTATTTTCATTGGTTAAAAATCAACCATTGGTGATTGATAGTATTCTTGCTCAAGCACAAAAAGGAAATGTAGTCACCGACAATGTCTACAACAAGGATGAAGTTTTGACAATAATGTTGAACAGATTGGATAATTTGAATTCTAAGGTGTAGTCATACTATAACAAGTGGAATCGTGACAAGAATCTTGTCACTATTGCTAATGCAAAGAAAGACTTGGCCGTGGTAAGTTCTATTTTTTTTGTAGATTGTTACATATATATAGTTATTCTTTATCTTATTCTAAATAATAATTATGTGATTTTTAATTGCAGTCAAAATACTAGACTTTGAGGATAGAGGTGCAGTTTGTTGGAGGAGCACCTGAGAAAAGAAAAGAGAGTGTCAAAGGGGCTATTGGTTTTAAAGAAAAACTTGTTTTCTAAACAAGAAGAACAATACTTTGTGGAGGATTATCAAGGAGCATCATATGGATCTGGAAATTATTATGAAGAAAAAAACTAATGAGGATCCTTCTATCCTTTTAGCAGGAGATGTAGCTAGGGAAGACAAAAATTTAGAAAACATTAAGGTTGTAGAAAAGGAATTAGTAGAGTCTGGTGTAATCTGAGATAGTGAGAAAGTTGTAGATTTTGTTGAATCTGGTCAAGGACAAGGGTCCACTTAACTTGAATTAAAACTTTTATCTATGTTACTATTGATGTATTCAGTATTTGATTGTGACAAATACAATTTGAAAACATTATCTTTATGAGAAATTGTTGATCTTTTTATTATGAGATCTCATGTGAAATGGTTTATTATCTTTATGTGAAACAGTTGATAAATAGTACACATGGATTCTGGAATTTAGTTTCAAATATGTTTTTGATTATTCCTAATAATCACGATGTTATATAACATATATGGATTATAATATTTTTGCAAACAATTGTGCTTGTGGAATTGTGATAGTGATATTGGATTATAATTGGAATTTGAAAACATTATCTTTATGTGAAATTGTTATTTGTTGATCTGTTTATTTCTGTCATGGGTGTTGTCGAATGAAAACTCTAGTCGTTTATTTTTTCAAGCTTCTACAGTATTAGAATAGTACACATTGATTAGGGAATCTGGATTTACATTCTTCAATTTAGTTTCAAAAATGTATGAACTCAATAATTAAAACTTTTGTCTTGAAAGTTGCATGTGCATGTTGTGTCAATCTTTATAATTTTCAATTGATTCTTGAATCTCTATTCTTGATTCCTCATGTAAATATTATCTCCAATAATGATGGATCAAGTGATGTATTCATAGATTGCCATGTTTTTTTGATTAATCCTAATAATCACGATGTTGTTACTTGTATATCATATATGGATTATAATTTATAAGATATTTGCCAACAATTGTGCATGTGGAATTGAAAGTGAGAAATCAGCTAATGAACATACTTTATTAGTAACAAACTTTAATTTTATTACATCATCCAATTTACATATTGCACAAATATGAACTGTTTCTCATTTGTTATTTGTAAAGTTCAAAAATTATGAATGTAGACACTGTAGTTTGATCAAAGTACCATTATCTCTAATATTGCACTAACTATTCTCTTCCTCACATATCGATTACACACATCGTCGGTTAGATCTATTTAACTCCCCTTTTACGACATTCTTCTAGTCGTTTTCCTCTTATAAGTAAATCAAATAGGCTATTATATCCTCTTCTTGGCTAAAATCCTCTTCTTTACCACTTCTATTAGCTTCTTGGATTATCAATCCATTTCATTAGATTAATTAGGCCTTTCAGAACCCTCCCAAAACCCTAATTTCTCTAAACAAGATTAGTTAGTCTAACCTAGGTTAATTACCTAAATCATGATCAACCTCTTCTAAACCTAGTCAAATCTTACTTTGACTTGCAAATTTCCCAAATAGAAAACTATATATAGCTCACTACCCCCGTCTCATTTAAAAGAACACTTCTACCCTCTAACATAAACTATAATATTATTCTTAGGATTAGGAGTTTTATTGAGCTATTTGCTTTATCTTTTGCATTTCATCACATAACATGGAGTAAATGGGAGGAACCATTGGCCTTGAAGCCATTAATGGTGAGCTCCCATTCTCTTGAAGCATAAACTGATTGCTTGGATCCTTATTAGGCTCATTTACTTAAGCTTTCAAGAATAGAGGGTAATTATATTTGTTAAGTTTGCTTGTTTGCTTCAAAATAATGCATGCAAAGTAGGAATCCTTGTTTACTTCTTAACTGATGGTCCATTGATCGGTTTTGCACAAAGATTTGGGGTTCTTGAGTGTTCTTACCTCATTCCATAGCCTTTGTAACCTTTCTTTGAACACATTTGGCACACCTGGTGGGACACTTATGTCCATCCTCCATTAATGGAGGTCTTTTAAGTTTTTCAAAGTTCACTTACAAGTTTTTAGAGGAAACAACTTGTTATTTGCTTATTTCCATTTCTAAAACTAGTTAAATCACCCTTGTTTGCATATATTTTGTGGGTTTGAACTAGAAATAGGCTTCTTTGACTAACAAATAACCTGTTTGCTTTTGAAAATTTTAAAAATCTGTGAGTTTTGTAGGTTTTTCAGGGGGTACGCGTAGGTGTCTTAAAGGGGCGTGTCCACATCGAAACCTTAACGTCTATGTCGTAACATGCACACACCTGTCAAGTTATACCCTTCATTGTCAGGTCATTTTTCAAAGAGGCGTGTAGCTATTGAACCACACACGCTCTATGTCACCGACACATGTCTTTGTCTCTCTGGATGTCTTGGTGTCTCTCTGAGCGAGTAGGCACTGCATTAGAATTTGAAAACTTTTCTCCAGGCTATAAAATCATTTTTCTAAAATTTTCTGAGGTTTTTAAAGACTAACAAGGTAGATGTAGGGTTTTGTTTGTTATTTCAGCTTGCATAGCTTAAGTGTCTTCATTTCTTAGCTTGAACAAGGCTTGTAAAGTGTGTATGCTCTCTCCTTGCGCCTTCTAGGTGATCTTGGAGATCAAAAGCACTTGTACAACTTTATGTCACACTTTAAAAACACTTGTTCTATGATTCTAAAGGGTAAAATAATTTCCATATGATTTGTCTTAGTGGAATTTTCACATTGCGTATGCTCTTCCTTTGCACCCTTTAGCGATCTTAGGAATCAAAAGCAAAGTGTAAATTCTCTTTCTTGATATCAATTTGCAAATGGAAAATTACTAAACTCGTTGTCTACATGACCTAACACTTGTTAAAGAAAGGTGTCAAAACGAAACACAAAACTTCTAATACATGTGTTTACATGCAGGTTGTCTAAATGGTGTGCTACTTAAAACCACATTTAAGTTAAAAAGATAAAAAACACACCATTCCCCTTCACACTGTATTGTAGGTTTCAGAAAAGGGTGCATCCCTATCTCGCTCAACTGGAACATAACCCCTTTGGCATAATTCCTTAAGCTAAAACAATGGGGGTGGTTCCAAGAACCCTAAAGTAATCCACCATTGAGTAACCTCATGGATGAAACAGGAAGTGCTCCACTTACCCACTTGCTTAAATGCGCACTATGTGTTAGAGTAAAAAATTGTCTGTATTGTGGTTCCAGTGACGGTACAATTGAACGGACTAACGGTAGGGGGTACAATAAAGCTTAGATACTCCCAAATCTATCATTGTGACTCTTTGGATAAATCACGCTCACATTAGACAATCTTCTGACACCTAGTTGAGAGAACCTATTAAGGAGGCCATTCTGTCTTGGAGCCCACTTTACTAGTCCATTTTTCTCATCAGGCCATCACGAAGTGACAACTCACTTGGAGTCTGAACCTTGTTCCTCAAACAAGGAAAAGAGCCCACATAAGTTTGAGCTAAGTGTCTTTCATCACAAAAATTAGACGACGTCTCACTTAGCTTAGCTTCTTTCTCACCTTCGGACGAGGCAAAGCTCTACCCAAGTGGCACTTAGTTTATTTTTCATCTTTTCAATCTATACCCATGCATTCTCACTTCCTACTTTTGGGGTGAGAAGGGAGCATACCTCACGTGTCTTATCAAAGACAAGTACTCACCACTTTTTATCCATTTACGCCCATCCATGTTTATGGTTGGGTTGTTAAACGTCTAAAGTGTGCAGGTACATTTTCATATCTTTGATAGTCCTTCGATTTTGATTTCAAGATCATCTTCACTGCTTGTGAGTTTGGTTCATCATTTGTCTCTTCTTGAGTTAACCATTTTAATTGCATTCTAGTCACACAATCTTGGTACTTACATTGTGTTTTCAATTTTCTTGAGAACATGGTATAAGTCCCTTTATTGCATGGTTACACTGCTCACACAATTAAAAAATTCTTGTTGTACTCATTACTTAGTTTCAGTTTCGACATCATCTGATTTTTAAAAAAGTTTTGATATCACCTAATATATTGCAATAATGTTGTCTTGTTACTAAAACCTTGCTTGCTTGGTTGATGTATCAAGATAGCATTGTTACGTTATATCTAGTCACGACTTCCATTTTTTAGAAGACTTAGCTTTCATCGGCATTCAAACTAGTTTTAGTATACCTCGTTGAGAGACTGCGTCAATACCGCTTTGATATTTAGGCCTTGTTAGAATTCTAACTTGACCTACACATTGATACGATATTGTCACTATCTGGTTTTAGGGTATAGGCTTGGTAACGACAAAATTGAGTGATCATTACATTTAAGTGTGCATATGAGTGTTCTTTGATAAAAACAACTGCATAACATTGCATCTAGGACACACTTGTGGCATATTTCAAACATCACCTTGAATGAATTACAAAATCATACATTCAGGATCCACGTAAGCTTCATACAAATGTCAGCTAGTAATGCCTAAAATCACGAAGATGACAACCAAATCAAATGAACATGACTTAGGAGAAAACCCTTTCGAAACCTTCCCATTTAGTGGCAACAACTTAGCGCCTCTCTTTTCTCAAGTCAAGGATGTGGAGCCATTAATTGACCACAGTGGAGAAGAGTCAAACTCTTCCGGAGAGCAACAAAGATTAGACCTAGGCAGATTTGATGAACTCCTATATTATAATAGAGATCAAGTACTCACAAGAGTCTTAGAATTAGGAGCTAAGATTCATACAAATGTGAAATAGAAACCAAGGTCATTAATCACAAAATAGAAGAATGAGTATCACTCTTAGACATAGATAACCCCTTTGAGATGGGGTACACTTCTACTTCTGGGAAACATCACGCCACTGTCAAAGGAGACCCATCATGACGACCTTACTACAAAGCTTCACGTAAAGTGAAGATTGAGCGTAAAGCCTCACCTCCTCCCAAATTCGATGAAGAAGAGGACCCTCTAGTTGAAGAGGAGATCCTTCAAAAATAGATCTTGAAACTGAGCTAGAAATTAGCAAACCTAGGCTCTTCAAGAAGAAACATATACAAAGACAAAGACAAAATGAAATCTAGCGAGTTTCACTTTGATCCATACACTAACACTACCTTTAAGGTAGTTAAGGCACAAATACCAATGTCACCTACTAAAGAACAACTCATTCAGAAAGAGTTACAATCAATGAAAGACACGCTTACTACCCTACAAGAGGGAAACGTAGGCCATAACAGGAAATACTTATATGAGGAGTTGTGCCCTTACCCATTCGACAAGGACATGTTGCGACAACCCTTTCCAAAGCACTTCACCATTCCAAAGTTTGACAAATATAAAGGTAAAGGTGATCCTCAAGATCACATCAAATACTTTTATATGGCTTGCCAAGAGGTTGCATATAGCAATAATTTCCTAATACAACTCTTCCCTCGTAGTCTAGGGGCACTACCATTGGAATGGTTCTTCAACATACCCAAGGGGTCTATTACAACATGGCCTGCGTTGGCAGAGAAATTTGTATGACATTATTCCTTCAACATGGAAAACAATATCATGAATGACCTTTGTAGGATATTTACAACAATGACGAGGGTTGGAAAGTCATTTCCCTTGTCCGTTACAAAAAAACAACTAGTGAGCATATTTGTTCCTAACTTAAACCCAGAAATAGCCTTCCATTTACAAATGTACTGTGGTTCAAACTTCAAAGAGGTCATAGAGAAAGGTGGTCAAATCGAGAAATCCCTGATCATAAAGGAACACTTAAGTTTGTCGTTAAAGACAAACATGAAGCCAAATCCATAGACAAATCGAAGTTCTTCAATAAAAACAAACATGTTGTTGGTGATGGCATTATAGACTCCAAGAGAGTCTAGGCCATGCAGATGGGCCCACTTTTGAAGCTCTCACAAGGACCTCATCCCAAGGCACCCACTAAACATATATTTATGCCATTAACATAATCCCTATCTGCCATACTAAAGCAGTTAGATAATGTAAAAATGGTGGAATATCCAACTGCGATAGTACCATACCCGAAAATTCTCCAAAACTTATTGGTTCAAGGACCATGAGTACTGCGACTTCCATTGTGTTAAAGGACACAATATAGATAGGTGTTTAAGACTACGTCATTACATACAAGACCTCATTGAAGAGGGTAAGATCATCGTAGATTCTCCCCCTGACTCAGGACAAGGTCCAAATGAGAAAATGGGTATCTACAAAGATCCTTTTCCTAATCATGCAGATAAAAAGAAAAGGAAGCTAGATCACGGAAAAACTTCCAATGATTATAGAACCGCCACTTATGTTTACCCTACTAATGATAGTCCCTTCGATTCCCTCATAGGATGTATCTATTCATTTGATGAACAGTCAACACTACCTGGATCTTAGAAAAGAGTTACACAATAGGGAAGAGACGTGCTCATTTAATCATACAAGATCCTTTTCCTATCCCTCAGGAAGGTTAGTACAATATGATAGACCGGTTAGAGAAAACACATGCTAGGATATCCATTCTTGATCTCCTCAAAATCTCTACTTGCCTATAAGAACATACTATATAAAACATTGAAAAATTCAGGAGTCTCTACAGATGTAGATCCCATGTACCTCCAAGCTATGTTTGCACACCTTGACTCCAATGATCATATTACTTTTGATTGCACACCGCAATCCTACGTAACAACCCAGAACACAACTTACCCTTATACCTATAAGTGGTGGTTACCCATCAAAAAATCAAGAGGGTACTTATGGACGGTGGATCTGGTCTAAACATTTTTACTTTGAAGCTAGTTAAGCAGCTAGGCCATTTAGAAATGGATCTAGGGGCCAAGACTATTACGATCACAACCTATGACAATGAAGAACGAGAATCAACGGGTACTATAGTAGTTCCCATGGAAGTAGGCCCAACTTGTCATGACATGACATTCCATGTCCTTGACTTGGACCTTCCATACAACATGCTCTTGGGGCGCCCATGGATCCATGCCATGCAGGCCATTCCATCGACTTTCCATCAGTGTATCAAGCTATGTCATGAAGGACAAGTGGTTACCATTCTGGGTGACCTGGAACCATTCACACATTGTAGGGCATTGCACAGTTTTTCTCGTGTGGCTTATGAGTGTCCTTCGGTGGATGTTGTTATCCCCCTACAAACAAAATATATTAAGAAACGGTAGATTCAGAGTCACTCACACCTTATAATCAAGATTTTCCTTTGTTAGTTAACCCATTCTCTTCATGGGAGGAAACGTCGAAAAAATATGGCCTAGGTGAGCCATTCACTCTTGAACAAGATTTGTTAATATTAGATTTATCAGTATCTCCCAGAACATGGGGTAAACCTTATTTTCAGTTCAAGAGTACTCGGGAGTAGTGTCCTAAACCATTGGAAAAGTTTGTCCCTAACAGTCTCCTATATGAGGAGAAGATGTTAGAAGATCCCACTAGTAGAGTGTCGGAAGGTACCATGGCTTCATGCCATCAAGCACCCCAGTATATCAAAGGTCACCGCATGATGTTTGTCATGGGTTACAGTGGGTTTGGATGTGGAATCAACGCATAAGGCTAGCTAAAGCCTATTCCCATCCCCCGTTTCAAGTCTGATAAGCATGGCTTGGGGATAAGGCCTCATGATGCTCCACCCTTTGAGATTAACGCTACCTCTTCTAAACATGAGGATGTTTCATCTCATTCTAATAGTGACACAGATTCCCAATGTAGCCTCTACGAGGATCTTGCTTCCACTAACCTATTCCCAGATTAATTGTCCTTACCTTATCTGGATCCAACCCCTAACAAATTATCAAATAGCCCTTGTGTATCCTGAACTTATAGATTGGGATCAAAAACTTCATGTACCACTAGACATATTTGAAACGATGAGGAATTTATAGAGTTCGTAGGACTCAACGATTCTATTCCAGCTAGGGATCACAAGAAAGGATTTTCAATTCAACTAGACACCTATGCATACTTTGGGGAAGAGGTAGAGATGTGTGGATGTTTGAATAAGAAGGTCACTAATTATCAAATAGCCCTTGTGTATCTTGAACTTATAGATTGGGATCAATAACTTCATGTACCACTAGACATCTTTGAAAATGATGAGGAATTTATAGAGTTCGTAGGACTCAGCGATTCTATTCCAGCTAGGGATCACAAGAAAGGCTTTTCCATTCAACTAGACACCTATGCATAATTTGGGGAAGAGGTCAAGATGTGTGGACGTTTGAATAAGAAGGTCACAAATAAGAGTAAAAGTACTTTAGAGAAACCTTATGCAAGGAATAAACACTAGTCTCATAGTGAAAAACTCTTTGAAGCACTCGTAGACAAACAAAATAAAGCACCTATAGACAAAATGAGCTATTCATTCAAAGATGATGATGAGCTACCTAAGGAGGTTGACCTTACTCTTCCCCTTGATCCTACCCGATGGAAGATGCTTCTAAGATGCTTGTTGAGGAAACAATTAGTGTCAACATTGGCTTAGAAGAACAACCTAGAATGATAAAGTTGGGAGCTTCACTCTCACTCAGGAATAGAAGGTCTTTGTAGAAATCTTAAGGGAATACGTAGATATATTTTTATGGACATACGTAGATATGCCTGGTTTGGACCCAGAGTTAGTTGTGCACAACCTCGTTGTGCACCCAGATGCCAAACCCATCAAGAAAAAGTTGAGAAAGATGCACCCTAAGGTGGCACTCCTTGTCAAAGAAGAATTGGAAAAATTGCTAGTTGCTGATTTCATTAAACCCATCAACTATTCGAATGGATCTCTAACATAGTCCATGTATAGAAGAAGCCTATTGGCATAATAATTTGCACTGATTTCTGCAACATCAATAAAGCATGCCCTAAGGATGACTTCCCTTTTCCTAACATTGACATGATAGTTGATTCCATGACCGGGTTATGAAATGTTGTCTTTAATGGATGGGTTTTCAGGTTATAACCAGATACAAATTACAGAAGAAGATCAACATAAAACAACCTTCATCACCCCTTGGGGGACATTTTGCTACAAGGTCATGCCTTTCGGACTTAAGAATGTCGGGGCCACTTACCAACGAGTCATGACTGTCATCTTCCATGATATGATGAATGACATCATGGAAGATTATGTTGATGACATCCTAGCTAAATCCAAGAGCAGGGAAGAGCACCTTGAAGTGTTAAAATGTATCTTTCAATGTCTCAGGGATTATAAGGTGTGCTTAAACCCCAAGAAATGTGTCTTTGGTGTTTTATCAGGAAAGCTCCTGGTTTCATAGTTTCACAGAGAGGGATAGAAGTGGACCTGCAAAGGTTACAACTATCACAGAAATTCCTCCACCTACAACTCTCAAATAAATGAGAAGTTTACAAGGAAAGATTCAGGAAATTTTTTGTTTCATTTCACAGCTTGTGGATAAGTGCCACCCATTTACCCATCTGCTGAAGAAAGACATTGCATTCAACTGGGGCCCAGTTGTCAAAAGGCCTTTGCAATACTAAAATAGTACTTGGTCAACCCACTTGTACTCATGCCACCTACCCCAGGAGAACCTCTCCTCTTGTACATTTCTGCTACCTAGTTTGCTATTGGTGCACTGCTTGCCCAATATGATCTAGACCATAAAGAAAGGGCAATTTATTATCTCAGTCGCACCTTGATTGCTTACGAGTTGAATTACCCACAGATTGAAAAGGCCTACTTGGTAGTTGTCTTTACCTTCCAAAATCTTTGCCATTATCTCCTAAATAATAAAACCAAACTCATATCCAAAGTTGACCCTCTCAAATACCTTTTATCCAAACCCACCCTCACATGCCGAATGGCTAATTGGATCATTCTCCTGAGTGAATTTGATATTGAGTTCGTAAATCAGAAATCCTTGAAAGGATAGGTATTGGCTGATCAATTCAGAAGCTCCTCTACTAGGGATGGAACCTTTGTGCCTGGATCTACCAGACACATCTATGATGTACATTTAAGAATTTGTAGAATGGAAGATCCATTTTGATGGATCATTCACCTTCGATGGATCCAGTAGGAGTGGTGCTCATTACTCCCACAGGGGAGGTCATACCAAGAGCATTCCAGTTGGGATTTCTATACACTAATAACATTACAGAGTATGAGGCACTCATCACTTGTCCTCAAGCTAGCTATTACTTGGAATATTAGACAACTATGAGTCATTGGAGACTCCCAACTTATCATTAAACAAGTTAATGATGAGTATAAAGTTAAAGATGAGAAACTCATTCCATATAAGAAAATGGTTGAAACCCTAAAGGAGTACTTTACATAGATCATATTTGAGAAAAAGCCAAGGTCACACAATAGATCCACAGATGCTATGGCTACAATTAGGTCTCTCTTATGCATTCCACCTCAGGAGAGAAAAATGCCTTTCTTTGTAGAGCATTTACAAGTGCCCGCATATGATATGCCAGAGTCATGTTTGGCATGTGAAGTTGTTGGTCCATTATCCCCCTGGTATGACCCTATCTTTCGATACCTACAAGATGGCACTTTTCCACCAAACATTACCCATTCTGAAAAGAAAGCCCTTATCCGCCGTATAGCCCATTATACCCTCCTAGAGGCACCCTTCATCATCGTAGCTACGACGGGAATGCGCTTCACTTTGTTTGGATGTTACTGACTCAATTCATGCTATTAAGGAAGTACACGGTGGTATTTGTGGAGCGCACACCAACGACATGGTCTTAGCTAAAAAACTATTAAGAGTAGGCTATTATTGGCCTACCATGGAATCAAATTGCTGTAATTTTGTAAAGAAATGTGAGCTATGCTAGAAGTATGGAAACTTAATACATGCGCCGGCCACACAGGCTTTGCGACTATCACAACTCCTTGGCCATTTTCAAAGTGGGGTCTAGATCTCATAGGGAAGCTCCATCCTTCTTCTTTCGATGGCCACACCCACATTATCATTGCCACTTTGAGTATTTTACAAAATGGGTAGAGGTTGTGCCTCTCACTTATGTCATTGGTGCGTAAATTTCAAAATTCATCATGAACCATCTCATTTGCCATTACGGTATCCCTTCAGCCATTATCATTGATAATGGTAAGTCCTTCAAGAATAAAATGGTTAAGACATTATGTCAACATTTCCATATTCAACTCAAGTGGTCTACACCCTATTAACCCCAAGGTAATGGATAAGCCGAAGCTACCAACAAAACCCTTGTACAAATCATAGAGAAAATGGTCGATAAGATTGGCCATAATTGGCGCTTCACAGATACATCCCGCCCTCGCCCTATTGAACCTCCATCCAAACTCCTACTTTGGTACGAACCCATACTCAATAGTCTATGGAAATGAAGCCATCATACCCTTGGAAGTGGAGCTTCCCTCCCTGAGAATATCTCTCAAGGAATATCTTGATAAAGACGAGGACTACATAGTTGCTCGAATGGTAGAGTTGGAACTACTAGATGAAAAGTGTATTAGAGTTCTCAATCACCTGAAAGTCTATCAGAACATAGTATCTAGGGGATAAAAAAACACATCATTCATTGGGAATTTGATGTAGGTGATCTATTCCTAAAGGAAAATTAGAAGAACACCGTCAAGGAAAGAGAAAAGAAAGGTAAGTTTGAAGCTAACTGGCTAGGACCTTATGTGGTGGTTGCTAAATATGGATTAGGAGCATATAAACTTACATACTTGGATGGTGAAGAGCTTCAAGATCCTATGAATGCCATGCACCTTAAGCATGATGAGAATATCAAATAAGAACTAAAAAATAGAAAAACAAAGAAAAAACAAGAAAAACAAGGAAGAATTGAGAAAATGGTAAAGAAAACGTAAGTCATCCACATGTGAAAACCACGCAATTATGGTGTAGTGGGTAGGTCTTTGAGTGAAAACTACCGTGATTTGACTTATTTGCTCTTATATTTGCACGAGGGATGTTGCCTTTGTATATTCCCATCTAATGCTAGGGGCACCTTCACATTCCACTTTCTCGTACATACGCATGTGGCATTTTGCCTTATATTTGCTCTTATATTTGCATGAGGGATGTTACCTTTGTATATTCCCATCTAATGCTAGGGGCACCTTCACATTCCACTTTCTCGTACATACGCATGTGGTTTGGACCTAGAGTTAGTTGTTGCACAACCTCGTTGTGCACCCAGATGCCAAACCCATCAAGAAAAAGTTGAGAAAGATGCACCCTAAGGTGGCACTCCTTGTCAAAGAAGAATTGGAAAAACTACTAGCTACTGATTTCATTAAACCCATCAACTATTTAGAGTGGATCTCTAACATAGTCCCTGTATAGAAGAATCCTGTCAGCATAAGAATCTGCACTAATTTCTGCAACATCAATAAAGCATGCCCTAAGGATGACTTCCCTTTGCCTAACATTGACATGATAGTTGATTGCACATACCGGGTCATGAAATGTTATCTTTAATGGATGGGATTTCGGTTATAACCAGATACAAATTGCATAAGAAGACCAACATAAAACAACCTTCATCACTACTTGGGGACATTTTTCTACAAGGTCATGCCTTTTGGACTCAAGAATGCCAGGGGCCACTTATCAACGAGCAATGATTGTCATCTTCCATGATATGATGAATGACATCATGGAAGATTATGTTGATGACATCCTAGGTAAATCCAAGAGCAGGGATGAGCACCCTGAAGTGTTAAAACATATCTTTCAATGTCTCAGGGATTATAAGGTGTGCTTAAACCCCAAGAAATGTGTCTTTGGTGTTTTATCAGAAAGCTCCTGGGTTTCATAGTTTCACAGAGAGGGATAGAAGTGGACCCTGTAAAGGTTACAACTATCACAAAAATGCCTCCACCTATAACTCTCAAACAACTGAGAAGTTTACAAGGAAAGATTCGAAATTTTTTATTTCATTTCACAGCTTGCGATTAGCGCCACCCCTTTACCCATCTTCTAAAGAAAGACATTGCATTCAATCGGGGGACGGATTGTCAAAAGGCATTTACACTACTAAAACAGTACTTGGTCAACCCACCTGTACTCATGCCGCCTATCCTAGGTGAACCGCTCCTCTTGTACATTTCTACTACCCAGTTTGATATTGGTGCATTGCTTACCCAATATGATCTAGACCATAAAGAAAGGGCAGTTTATTATTTTAGTCGCACCTTGATTGTTTACGAGTTGAATTACACACAGATTGAAAAGGCCTGCTTGGCAGTTGTCTTTACCTTTCAAAAGCTTTTCCATTATCTCCTAAACAATAAAACCAAACTCATATCAAAATTTGACCCTCTCAAATACCTTTTATCCAAACCTTCCCTCATAGGCCGAATGGATAATTGGATCACTCTCCTGAGTGAATTTGATATTGAGTTCGTAAATAAGAAATCCTTGAAAGGACAGGTATTGGCTGATCAATTTATGGAAGATCCTCTACCATGGATGGAATATTTGTGCCTGGATCTACCACACGCATCTATAATGTACATTGAAGAGTTTGTAGAATGGCAGATCCATTTTGATGGATCATTCACCTTCCATGGATCCAAAGCAGGAGTGGTGCTCATTACTCCCATAGAGAGGTCATACTAAGAGCATTCCGGTTGGGATTTCCATGCACTAATAACATTGCACAGAGTATGAGGCACTCATTACTAGCCTCAAGCTAGCTATTACTTGGAATATTAGACAACTACGAGTCATTGGAGACTCCCAAATTATCATTAAACAAGTTAATGATGAGTATAAAGTTAAAGATGAGAAAATCATTCCATATAAGAAAATGGTCAAAACCCTAAAGGAGTAATTTACACTTATATTTGAGCAAAAGACAAGGTCACACAATAGATCCACATATGCTATGGCTATAATTAGGTCTCTCTTACGCATTCCACCTCATGAGAGAAAAATGCCTTTCTTTGTAGAGAATTTACAAGTGCATGCATATGATATGCCAAAGTCATGTTTGGCATGTGAAGTTGTTGGTCCATTATCCCCTTGGTATGACCCTATCTTTTGATACCTATAAGATGGCACTTTTCCACTAGACATTACCCATTTTGAAAAGAAATCCCTTATCCACCACATAGCTCGTTATACCCTCCTAGGAGGCACCCTTCATTAATCGTAGGCTACGACGGTAATGTCTACTTCCTGTTTGGATGTTACTGACTCAATTCACATTATTAAGGAAGTACATGGTGGTATTTTTGGAGCATACACCAGCAACATGGTCTTAGTTAAAAAAACTATTAAGGGTAGGATATTAATGGCCTACCATGGAATCAGATTGCTATAATTTCGTAAATAAATGTGAGATATGCTAGAAGTGTGGAAACTTAATGCATGTGCTAGCACATGATTTGCAGCCTATCGCAACTCCTTTGCCATTTTCAAAATGAGGTCTAGATCTCATATGGAAACTCCATCATTCTTCTTTCAATGGCCACACCCACATTATTACTGCCATTGAGTATTTTACAAAATGGGTAGAGGCTGTTCCTCTCACTTATGTCACTGGTGCGTAAATTTCAAAATTCATCATGAACCATCTCATTTTCCATTATGGTATTCCTTTAACCAGTATCATTGATAATGGTAAGTCCTTCAATCAAAACACATACTGAGCACTAACTCCGATCTGCTCTCTGCTATAAGGGACTATACTGCACCCTGGTCTCATCTCTCTTTCTAGCCACCTATAACTATATGACTATCGCCGCTTGTAATTGCTTTTTTGAAGAGCAGCCAATTAGACACCATTGCCACCCCCCCGGGCATGAGGTGGTGGGCCTTGATCTTGAAGTACCTACTGAAGAGGGGCATATATCCCTACTGGAATTCCTACTAGAGGAAAATCTATGTGCGATGCGTTGGGTGCTGTCTCGCGGCACAGCACGGTCCTTGTCTCTGTGGCCACCGTAATAGAGGACCACTGTACCCTACCCCTAACATAATGATGTGTGTCAATACCACCACCACCATCATCATCGTCCCCGCTAGCTCCACCCTCATCACCACTTTGGGAGGCCCCACTTGAGGATCTCTCACACCAACGCATCATAAGCTACCCTAGAAATGGTCAAATGACATGGGAGCACACCATGGTACCATGGCACATACTCGGGTGTGTAACCAGGATCTCTAATCTGTCTCAACGAAACCCACATAACAAGTACCACCTATAGGAAGCGGCTTGTGCTCTATCCTAGGAAATTTGTGGACCCATGTCAATGTACTCTTGAGCCCTGTGAGAATACCACATATCTGGCCCACAAACATCCTGGGTAATGCCAAACTGTATTTGGTACCGATCTACTTTGTAAATCTCCCACATATAGCTGCGGCTACCCAACATGAAGTGCTCAACTATAGTAGTGTTGAGCTCTAAGCCATCCTCAGGCCATTGGAAATGTCTGTAAGGCCTCCATACTATGGCGGCCTGTTGTAACTCATCAAGCTCGCGCGGTAATGATACACATCTCCCATGTATGGCATGAACATCTCCCATGTATGGCCGCACATTGTCCCCGATCGGGACCCATCCCATAGAAGAAGGCTCCTTTGGAGCCCGAACTCTCAAAACACCTAAGGGGTGACCAATAGCAATGTGGTCCCATGCCCAAATCTGAAGTAGTCTAGCTAGTCCTACCATCTTCTGATGGTAGTAGGTAATCAAATGTAGGTCCTAGTATAAGTGTGCTAGAATGCACTAACCCCAGCAGTAGGTCTCTCCGTCTATCAACCCACGTATCACTCGAGGAGGCCAAGTGGAAATGAAGCACTGGTCTTTTCAGGGAGTAGAACTCCACTGACAAAGGCCATCATATAAACCACAACGTGATCTAGCTTTGGGTCCTCAATGCACCGCGAAAATCTAATGGTCATCCCACGATGTGGTATCGTTGGGACACCAAATAACTCTGAGATACATCGCTGAATATCAGGCCAGTGACTCGTATACTGGATAAGCTGACCCTGGATCGGGACCCACATAATGTGCCACACGTCCTCTAGTGTAATCATGATCTCCTCGGTTGGAAGCCGAAAGCACGACTCTCACTATGCCATCTCTCGATACGACCGTCGAATGCTTTGATCCAAGGTGATCTGAGGCATATCAGCCATGTAGGCCAATCCCATGATGTATAGGAGGATATCCAATATCTTCCTATCATCCTCGTTGAACTGTGCCTCTATCGCCACTAGCTAACCATATCACTCGCATGTATGCAGAACGGGTAATATATGTTGTAAAAAAGAAACACACATGTATTAGGCACATTTCTATCTACTTCTATCTAATTTACAAAGAAAAATCCTTCATTCTTCCATCTTATTTCCTAAATTTTCACTTTCTTCTAGTCTATTTTCTTTTCTCCTTAGCTATTTGGCCAAAGGGGTGCTCTACTCCCCTTTTTCCGGACACATACGCACCTACCCGGATGTATACACACCTACCACAATGCATGCATGCCTATCCCAGTACAGACGCACCCCCTCTATTTTTCTACCTATTCCCCCTTATGCATAAGACGCATATGTGCCCAGTGTGATGCCTACGTGTCTTCTTTGAAGCATGCACGTACGTGCCCCTTTCCCCCTACCCGGACACATACGCGCCCTCTTTGACACCCACACGCCTTCTTCGACGCGTGCACATATGTGTCCATGTCTTCCCTCCCTCGTGAGATACGCTTGTGCATACTCATTTTTGTGAGATATGTGTACTCATACCCGTATAAATCGGCATATGCGCGTACGTGTATACGTCAATCGACGCATGCACATATGCGCATATGTCAAAATCTCCTAATCTAGCCTAAAATTCCCTAAAAATAACATTAAATGCATAATTCACAAGGAAGGATAGACCACTCACGTAGGGTCCATCTGTTGGGTCCCACATGAACTCTCTAATATGATATGCTTGTCTCCTACTACATGCTAACATCGCCATCTTACTCCAGGTCTATTGCTCTCACTCACGGTAAAAATTTGCAAGAGCTCTGGTACAAATGAATTGGTCATGATTGATTTACCCCCTCGGGTGGGTATATTAGGCCATCACGATGCCCCTGGGGCATGTTTTCTCCATTGTGATCATTCTAGCCCTTCTTCTACCCACCGAGGTGATTATTTTTCTATTAAAATAATTATTTTTACTCCTTTTCAGCACGCTTGGGGCACTCAGTGCCACCCCGCGGTCACTTCTTCATTGCATTGGAATAATTTACAAATCTTCCAGTGCCTTTCGCATTTCTCTTCTATTTTTCTACTATTTTACCCGTCGTAATGATTATTATTTTTATTTAATTTAATAATTATTTCGGGCCCGTATTTCTTCTCATCAGGACATATTGTGACTCTTCGATGAACTTGCCTTCACCTTCGCGCCTTCACACGTACTTTTAGGAGATTTTCTATCTCTCAAATTATTCTGACTGATAAAAAAATTAAAAAATATAAAATCTTCTAAAAAAAATAATCATAAACACTTCGAAAATGAACTAAAATTGGTAAAAACTCATTTGCAGCTGAAATTTGTGTCTCTCGCATGGCACTCATCTCATATCTTGCTGACATTTTCAAATGTTTTGAAACAATGACTCATGGATCATCTGAATATTTAATCATCTACAAAAGCTACGCTGCTTACTTCGTTTATACTCTGGGGCACTGTCAACTGCCTGGTACTATTTTTGTTATACACATTTCTTTTCCATCGGACCCAAGTGTCATTCATCGTTTCCCTTGCATATACACATTTCTTGGGGCATCATACTTTACCTTTGATGCTTATCAAAAATTTGTGATTACAACTTGATAAAAAATATTTTTGCAACTATCTTGAACGTTGTTGGTTTGAGTGTGTGTGATTGTACTCATTTCCTGTTAAAAGAGTTTGTTTACTTCTTGTATTGCATTACATGTTTGTATGTTGCATGGAGTTGTTATTTTAACAATGGAAATTTGTTTGTATCATGGTTTTTTTATGTCATTTTACGCTTCCGTCGTATGCTTACATCTTAATAAGGGTTGATGATGAGGATTCTAAGCAAAATGATGATTTAAAAGTTGTTGGCACTGGTTTACGGATAACTCAATATCCCCTTTTCTTGTTGTTTTTCTCATCTCCTCTTTACACTTTTTCTTCCTTCTATTCTCTTTTTGATCATTGATCGAGTTCTTCTATCACCCCATCGACACTCGAGGGGGCATCCTTCATCCTACCTTCATCCTATTAATTTTTCTTCTACCCCTTCAAATTTTTTCTACTCGTTTATACTTGTCTACTTTCTTCAAAGTGACGTAGCTTACGTCACCCCAAAGAGGGGAAAATGTAGACACCTGTAGTTTGATCAAAGCACTATTATCTCTAATATTGCACTAACTATTCTCTTCCTTACAAATTGATGACACATCATCAGTTAGATCTATCTAACTCCCCTTTTACGACACTCTTCTAGTCTTATTCCTCTTATAAGTCAATTAAATAGGCTATTATAGCCTCTTCTTGGCTAAAATCCTCTTCTTTACCACTTCTATTAGCTTCTTGGACTATCAATCCATTTCATTGGATTGATTAGGCCTTTCAGAACCCTCCCAAAACCCTAATTTCTCTCTAAACAAGATTAATTAGTCTAACCTAGGTTAATTACCTAAATCATGATCAACCTCTTCTAAACCTAGTCAAATCTTACTTTGACTTGCTAATTAACTTGTTGACTCCCTTTTAGTCCCACATGCACCAAAAGCCTCCCATTTCCCAAATGGAAAACTATAAATAGCCCACTACCCCCCTCTCATTTACAAGAACACTTCTTCCCTCTAACATAAACTATAGTATTATTGCTAGGATTAGGAGTTTTATTGAGCTATTTGCTTTATCTTTTGCATTTCATCACATAACATGGAGTAAATGGGAGGAACCATTGGCCTTGAAGCCATTAATGGTGAGCTCCCATTCTCTTGAAGCATAAACTGATTGCTTGGATCCTTATTAGGCTCATTTACTTAAGCTTTCAAGAATAGAGGGTAATTATATTTGTTAAGTTTGCTTGTTTGCTTCAAACTAATGCATGCAAAGTAGGAATCCTTGTTTACTTCTTAACTGATGGTCCATTGATTGGTTTTACACAAAGCTTTGGGGTTCTTGAGTGTTCTTACCCCATTCCATAGGCATTACTGACCTTTCTTTGAACACAATTAAATATATAGAAGGGATTAAACAATTTCCAAACATTATATGCCCAATATATGTGAATGAAAAAATATCAAGTAATAATTTATATTTCAGAAAATGAATACAAGCTGTCAGTAACTAGAACAAACCTATCCTTGATGGTCCTTCATCACTTCTTATATATGGTGTAGTTTCTTATCGAGTAGAGTCCAAGTCAATTTCACCATTATTAGAGACTTCATTGTTCACTAACTGATTAAAAGTTATGTAGTCTGCAAGAGATGTCCATGTAGCAAGTGCTCTTTCATACGGAAATGTGTCCACCCCATATCTTGAAACATAGATTCTCAAACAAGTTTCCAAATTCTTGTCCAATCTTTTGCGAAGTTTTGATTTGACAAACGAAAGTGCACTAAATAACCTTTCATATTCAATAGAACCAAGAATCATTATTTTTATGATTTCATATAGTTTGAAGTATTCACTTATAGTTTCTCTCAAAATGCTTCTCTGATACATCCTTCTCCACAATAGCGTGACAACTCCCATTTCTGTTGGGTCAGCTATAAGATTATATTGATTAGACATTGTAAATCCAAAATGTTGTGACTAGGATATGAGTAATTTTCTATCCAATATACCATTTAATTCCCCTCCATCAACATGTGAAGATTTGCAAAACTGTTCCATAAGTGCAATCATGAATTTCCCGAAGTTTGTATTTCTTTGTTCTTCATCAATCATCGAGTTCCAGAAAATGGGATTTACAACTCCCATCACCTCTAACAGATCACTATTTTTAAAGTGCTCTCTGATCTCAGAAGATAATGTTTCAAATATTTTCATCAAATTTTTATGTACATCAGAAACTACAACATCAAAAAGATAGCTCATGATAGGTACTTCCTCAAGTTCAAAACCTGCTACATAAGGATCTTTGTATAAAGTGTGCATTTTAATATTTTCCCATCAACAAAATACAAAGATGACCATTGATATTGAACTTTAAATAGCTATTCGGATCTTTGGTGTTTGTCAAAACCTTGAAGCTACTAAAAACTAGATTTTGAATCCAATCTTGGGTGATATACAAGGTATCTAAAATCACACATACTTGTCTTTTTAATTTTAGAAAATCAACAATGTATATGGACCATTATTGAGCATGTTTCACCAAGTTTGTTTATTTCCTTGACATTGGAAAAACACCACGAAAGTTAATAATGTCTCTATACCAATCAAGTGATACAACCAATCTTTAGCCTTGTTCACTTATCTTTTATGCTTGAACATATACCGTCTTTAAGGACTTGTATTCCTCAAAAATCCTACAAGATGGTTCATATAAGAAATATTTTATGAAACTGCTTGACTTGATATCCATCTCGTGTCAAAATCTTTTAGCAATTTTTACCATTTTTATTCCAACATAAAATATTTGAAACTCCAGAAATCTTTTAGGATTGCTTGACATATATGAATGCAAGTCCTATATCAACTCCTCCACCTTAGCAACATTTTCAAAATTACTTACAATCTTGTAAGCCAAATTCATTCAATGAGTAATATAGTGAATAGGTATCATGTAAGGGGCTAATCTTGTTTATAGACGAATACAAAGTCTAGTTTTGTGACCTTGCATGATAGAAGCGCCATCATCTCCTACACAAATCAGCTTTGTAGAGATGGAATGATCATCTATACCAGCTATTTCCTTCCAATTTTTAATAACAAGTTTGTAGATGTTCTTAGCATTGCAGCTCTCTGTCATTTTGTGCATATTTAATAGATGATTTTCCCTGAAATGGTTACTGAAACTAAAAGTGTAGACATGCATGCACGCCCAATATGTATTATCTACTGCTGTGACCTTAACAAGTGAAAAAGTGATTTTTTTGCATTTTTTACCTTCTCTCTCAAATCAGTGATTTCTATTTCTCCCATACACTTTGCCATCTCCCATGCACTGATATCTGACCATTATGTTGTTCGAATATTTAGAAATCCATTAGATTGATACAATGTCTTATAATCAATCAGATTTGAAATTGGTCTGCCATTTTTAAAATGTGAAATATTGTTCTGAATTGAATGAGTTTTGCTGAAGACTTACATCTGTAGCTTTTTCAAATATTACCTTTATAGTTCCACCTTTCTCAACAAGGTCCTAAAGATGTTTATGATGATTATCATATTCTCATAGCATATCTCATATGTAAACAATCTTCCTTAGTTTTCCATCTAGTTATTTTTTATAATTGTTCCATCATATTGCTTTTTAGACTCGTATATCTTCCCACAATGCTTCTCTATTACATCTAATTTCAATTGCATTTTGTGGTCTCTACCAAGTTTCCAACTACAAATAGTACATCATCATGTAGGATTATCAATCTCGTTCTCGGTGTTCAACAAGTTCAATGAATGTATATTTTGTTGACCATTCAAATTGATAAGTCCTTCCTATAGTCCACTTCCCACTCTTACGTTTTTGATGTGAGTTTCTAGAATGTTTATCAGATGTTTGATTTAGACGGAAATGGGATTATCAATACTGTTAATTTGAATTGGATTACTTTGGTGATTGGAAATTTCATCTAGAGTAAGGTCACTGCTAGGGTTTTCTGCATTTGAGAGAAATTGGTTTTCTTACAGCTTCCCTAAGTAAATCAAAAAATTAAAGTAACATTATCATAATAGAAATTGGTTTGCTTACCTCTCACCACTAGGGTTACTTCTGGTTGACTGAAATATTTTGAAATGTCCATATTGCGTTTTCTTTTTCCTTGAAGTTGAGTTCTTTTCTCATTTGTAACAAGGGTCATCGAATGGATGATTTTGAAGTCTGCACATGTGACAAAAACATAGAACTTTCAAATATCGACAATAATAAAGATTTACCCAAACACAAGCCAACACAACTTAAGAATGATAGATGACAACACAACCGAGCACTCGAACGACAAATGAATATGTAGGAAGGTTTCAGAACATAGAATTACCGATTGAAAATATAGATAACTCGGACGGATTGGTAACACATATATACATTATCGGCCGAAAACACATATATTTGTTACCGATGGCAACAACATATATATGTTACCAGCTGATGACACATATATATGTTACCCGATCAAAACATATATCTATTACCAGTTTACAACACGTATATCATTACAATGATAGCATGTATATACATTCGCCAACAACAAATATATCTAGTACCATTTGGTAACACATATATCTGTTACCGACCTGTAACACTGATACATGTTTTCAACTGGTAACACTTGCACATTTGAATCGTCAGTCTGTAACAATGATACATTTCACTTACCTCTTGAATCTATTGTTTTTTCCTGAATCTTGTCTTGTGGTCTTATACTTTCGGATTATTCACATGCTTATAATGTAAAAAATAAGACTATACTATGGCAAATTAATCCTATATATATTAGAATGTTATAATATGAAGGCAAATTTACTAGCTTCATTCAGACCCTTGGTGGAATACATAGGTGAAATTATATTCAAATTTTTTTAGGTCCTGTAAAATTTTGGCGAACGCTACCATATAGTAGTACAAAATTCGCTAGATTCAAAATTCAAAATCCCTTATATTCACCTTTTCACGAATATTCGCCCCTAAAATTTACCCTACTATAGAGTAGGAAATTCTCTGTTGTTATTATTCTTTCTCATTGCTTGTTCCTGCATCATGGTTTCCACCATGTACAATCCATTTTACAAGTACAATTTCTCAAATGTGGCCACCACTTTAGCCTTTTATGTGATTTTATGCAGATTATCATACATATCATACATGGGTACATAGATTTTCTTTTGAGCCACATGCTCAACTGTTTTATCACATGTGCCTCAAAAGATGAACAATGAATAGGCTATTTCTATAAATACATATAGGTTACATGATACATGAATAAATTCATACACGACTTAGATCCTTCGAAAAATGCCATAGATCTTTGAAATGTGGTAGAATTAAAACATGATCAAAACCATACAAAATAGTCGATCTTGTGGTGGGGTACCAACCTATCCATAAGTTTCCATAGAGAGGTAAGTTTCACTCAAAATTTAAGTTTTTATAGATTCTACCATACATTTATAGGATCTTTATATAGGTACAAATACATATTAAATAGTTTATAACAGTTCTGAAAAGGGCATGCGTACTTATTTCCTTGTTCATAATGGTACGTAGTAACACTTTATGGGGGCATGACATGGGTCATTATATATAAGGTTTGTTGGAAAAAATTGGACCTTGATATGTTTATAGTGTTGTGGTATGTGGGTTTAATGGAAATGCTTGAAGAAAAACTATGATATTCATAGATTGGTTTTTTCCTTCTCTCACCGAGATCCTCGAGAAAAGGAAGGCATTGAAGCAAAATTGTGATTTTAATAGACTAATATTTCCTCCTCTCTCTTCACACTCTTGAATGGGGAAGGAATCAAAGTACATGGGTCCTTCATAGTCTAATCCTTCCTCCTTTACTATCTCATATGGCACAACATTAGGTATTGATCACCCCTAATCCTCTAACATCTCCAAATCACATTCCAACTCTCTAAGGAAAATAAAAATGAAATCTCCACCCTCCACAAAAAAATCGATGTATTCTTTTTAGTTCTGCGCATGTTCTTTGCATTTTTTTGTAATGTTCAAAGTTAGAATAAACCATCTATTTTTTAAAATAAAATTCAATTTCTATCTTGGAAATTGAATACATTGTGTTATAAGTTTCATCATGGAGCATGCCAAAAAAAAACATCATGAAGTCCCTTTGAGTGAAGGAAAAGCGTGTGTACACACTTAGGCATGTTTTTCCTTTAAGAAAGCAATTTTAAATTACACACTTAGAGGGAGGAAATGTAGACACTAAAATATAGTGAATTATCCTTATGCAATGCCATCTTTGACCATGTATCCTTTTCAAGACAAATTCTCACTCTCATAATCCAATCTCATCATCTCTTTATCCACTCTACAAATTTATTATCTTTACATCATGATCTATTGACAATTATAAAAAAAATTATTCAATCAAACATGGATTGAATATTTTATATTCATTACACAAATTTTAGTTTTGGAGTTTCTCTCTTATTTAAAATTGTATGGAAGGGTCAAGATGTGGGGTTTGGTCTTGGCCTACTTATGCGAGCCTACCCCTTATCAATCAATCAATTTAATTTCAATACTAAATCATTATTTTGGTCATTTTATATTACGAGGGTCAGATTTATCATAATATATTACATATGATAGACTATATTAGCAATTCATCATCACATTATAACTCACCTGACATTCTTACAGTTCTATTACAAAGATCATTGCAAAAGTACTCAACGGGTTCCTAAATCCACTCAAATCACCTAAAAACATCTAGGTTAGTCCTTATTACAAGTATAAATCACTCAATCAAGTCAAGGAGTATAAATTTACCTATCTACAAGCCTTCAAATATCACAAAGCCAAGTCCTAAGAAAGAGAAAAGTCACTCCAAACATTGCACAAGGGTTTCAATCAACATAAGGGTTAGGTCATATAACCGAGTCACACCGGATATCACTACTAACACATTGGGTACATCCTATACTATAAAATTACCCACTATATTTGTGTCAAGAGACACAATGTCACCCTTAAGGGGTTGGTTAGATTTACACACTTACATGAGCACCTATGAGAACTACCATGAGGCTTGATCTTGCATCGAGGATTTGTAGTGTAACACTGGGATTGGATTAACAGGTTGGGAGTATGACTACCCATGGTAGTCCAACCTCAAGCACACATATATGTTTTTCTCCTTTGATTTACTAATAATCTAAAGATGGGTTTTATAGGTTACTAAGGTTTTTACTTTGTTGTAGATCATTACAGTCATCCCTAGGTTGCGTAAAGAATAAAAACACACAAAAACATAATTTCCAAAAATAAAAAACATTTAGAAGGTTACAGAGATCCACTACCTTCTTTTCCAAGACCATATAATCCTTGTAATGGACCAGTACATTTGTTAGGTTAATTATTAATTAACCATATATTAATTATGCATTTCATATTTCATTATTTAATTAATGTTATTAATTAAATAATGTTGTTATTTGGTTTTATTAACCATATTTGTTTTATGTAAACATTAGGGATGTTGTTATATTGTTTTAACAATATTATTGTTGTGCTTCCTGGATGTAATATTTGGAAGCTAATGTATTTTAAATTTGTTGTTGCATTGTTGCAACTTCTCTTTTGTTTGTATCCCGACTGTGTAATACACACACACACACACACACACACACACACACACATATGCGGCTACCGCTTACTGTATTTTAGTTGATTTCACAATAATATATTTTATAGGCTTTCGTCCCTGTTTTGTGAAACTACATTTGGTACCAGAGTGAGAATCTGGACCTGTGAGCCTATGAAGGTGTGGAAAGAGAGAGCAGCCGAGATAGAGGAGTTTTGGAGAAGTGTTTGCAGATCTGAGAGCCTGTGCAGCCTCCTGTAATCTCCCAGCCCCATCCCTGCCTCCTCATATCCTTCTATTTGTTCCAAGTGTTTAGAATGCAAATTTTTTTTTGTACTGGTGCACCCAACACTAGGAAAAATTTTCTACGATTCTTGCTACATGTAGCATTTTGCTATATTTGGAGGAATCGGTGTGCGGTGAACACGGCCCACGACCAAGCCCATGTTTGGATCGAGGCCTAGTATTGTCAAGCCATCATCGAGATTGCAAAGGCCGAGCTGTGTAAATATTGGACCGAGCCAAGCATATCCATGTCTTGGGTGAGTTATAGGCCAAATCCAGCCTACAAAGAAGCATTGGAGGAAGTTGTTCAAAACCAACGTACACACCAAGCCAACAACCTACAAACAATATATAGTAGGGAAGTTAAGTAGAAAGCAACCTCACATTTTGAACAATCACCCCTACTCCTCACGGATTCCTCCAACACTTTGTCCTCACGCTAATGTACCAAGACTGTAATAAAGAAAAAAAAAAGTAGAGGTATTCATCAAAACATTGAAGTAAACAACAAGCGGCAACCATCAAATACAATAAGGAAAAACAACAAACAAATAAAAAAAGGCGTGAATAAATAAAGAAGCAGCAAGTAAAAGGAATAAAAATGATGGTGGCATATAAAAAGGCATGAAGAAAAGACTCAGATCCATTCTTTGAGCAAGAAAAACCCTAATCCACGCATGCAGTCCACATGGAGCCTCTGCCAAGTCGCCATTTTTAAGAGGTGAGTGAAATTCATCTTCTTTAAATACAAGTTTGTTCATTTTATCTCACAAGTGCACAAGCGGCCAAGGTGGATAGACCAAATGACTTAGAAGTGGGAGGTTTGGGGTTCAAATCCCACCTCAATTTTTCATTTTGAAATTTGGCGTAAAAATTTAGTGGAACCGCTAAATTTAGCGAGAAAATTCAAATTTAGTTATAACTAACTAAATTTAGCGGGGAAATCCCTAATTTAGGGTAAATTTTTTTCTCCCATTCAGCCTATTTTTTCATTTTGGACATTTTTTGCTAAAGGAATCCTATCCAGAAATTGCATTTTTGGCTATATTTTTGCAAACTTTTGGCGTAGTGGGTCATTTTGGGCTCAAAGGCCACGGGGCCTGAAAACAAAAAAATTGCCTTCCTTCAATTTTTCCAGATTTTTTGAATGTAATTACATGCTTCAGCATATTGTACTAATTTGCAGGTTACCATAGTCAACTACAAACTTTGTAACTGCTCAGAAATTGGCATGATATTGTAATAAAAAAATCATAAATTGGTTACGAAACACTCACGAGATCCTATATCTCATTTGCAGGCGTTTGGTATATACTTCGTGCCTATGGGAAGCACTTACAAATAAAGCCATCATGACTACTACCACACTTAACACCTAATATAGCTACAACAACGTCGTGCAGGAAATGACCCTTTAAATCGACGGTGAGTAATAAGGTCACAGATGGCACACACTATGAGCCATCCCATCCGTCTGTGAGCGATTGCGACATAAATCTGGACTGAGAAATTATCCAAGTATATAGAAAATTTACGTGCACGTATGAGGATATTTCTTTGAGCCGGTGTCAATAATCACATAGACCCCTTTCAATATTGTCTTGGTACCACGTATTGAATTCTTTCACGTACGTTAACGCCTCTTTCACGTACTCACCAAGTATATAGAAAGGGTGATCTTCTTCCATGTAATGTCGGGTATATCGGAAGGGTACATATATAGAAAGGTTTAGTATATTGGAATGATGGTATATAGATTGGGAGACCTTATACCTAGAGTGATAAGAGCCAAAACTTGTCAGTGATCTCTACAAAATGGGCACCAATGCCCCTAAATTTTTCTTTCAGATTCACAACTACTTAGAGGAAACAACTATGCTACATGGAAGACAAAAATCAAGACATAGCTTGAGTTTGAAGAGATCTAACTTTGTTGTGAATGGTACTCGACCAAATCAACTACGATACACCACAACAATGACCGTTTGATAAAGTAGATCGAAGGCCAAACTCATCATCTTGTTTGGAGTGTCTGACAATGTGCAACCCCACATTCGAGATGCCAAAATAGCCAAGAAGCATGGCATAAATTGCGCCCACAGTGTATAAAGCCAAAAACAAGAATGTTATACTAAATTTGCAGAGTCGGTTTGTTGTCCACAAAATTCCCTGCTCTGATGAAGGTAAAAAAATTCAAAATTTTGAGTTTAAATGTTTTATCTAAAGTACCTAAGTCGTGAAATTGAGAAAATCTACGTTTTTGGGTCATTTTGAGTGATTTTCGGGCCTATCGGAACTTTTTGTCCCAACTGTCCCAAGTTCAAAAGTGCGTTCTGTTCCCCAATCGGCCGATTTCCCCGAAGTTGTCTCGATTTCAGGCCCGTCGAAACTTTTCGTCCCAAGTGTCCCAAACTTATTGTGCGAGTTGTTCCATTTTCTTGAAACACCCGAACCGCGTACTTCGCACTTTCGTGTCCCAAATGTCCCAAATCAAATTATGCAAGTTGTTCCATTTTCGGCCGATTCACCCGAACCGCGCCCTTCGGAACTTTTCGTCCCGAATGTCCCAAAGTTCAAACGGGCCTCTTTGTTCCATTTTCGGCCGAAACACCCGAACCGCGTCCTTCGCGTTTTCGTCCCAAATGTCCCAAAATGCATTTGTGCGTCTTCTCCCTGTTTCACCCGAATCGGCCGAGCCGCGTGTTTCGCGCATTCGCGTCTCACATGTCCCAAGTGAACCAAGTGTCATTCGTGCTTATTTTTCCCGCTCTACCCGAATATCATGCTTATTCAAATTGGTGGGTATGTATTAAATGCGCATTTATGACCTTTCTCTCTCCTAAACGGCTATATAACGAGCATTTCCCCTTTGCATTTTTTGCACTACTTCCATGCTATCTTTTGCTTGAACCCTTGCAATTTGAAAACCTGCGCGTGTATCCCCTCCCTCTGTAATTCCTTTCCGAGTCTGGTTTGTGGCTCTGTCCTCCTAGCTACTATCAATATGAAGATCAAGTTTCAGGGACAGGAACAAATTTCACCACTTGAGTCTGCCGTTCACAATATTGGGGACAGCGAAGCTCGTCATCTCGATTTCAGTGATTTTTGGGCGAGAATGGCGGACGCAAACCCTACACCAATGGCACAAATGATTCACGATAGCGGTTTGGCTTTTGCTGGAGGTTTCCCGATCTCGGTACAGTGCGCTGATACTGTGCTTTCGTGTGGAGCTCACTTCGACCCTGTTTCCAGTGAATTAACCAATATACACGGGGAGCTCATCGCCAAGCTAGACGCTGCCGCTATTAGCACCGCACTGAGAATCCCAGAGATGGATAATGCCATAGTCGTTTCCCGGGATCAAGCACAGGCCCTGTTTAATCAAGATAGCGACAAATTCAAGGCACGAGTGGCGAAGTCATGGCTTAAAAACCCTCGGAAGGGAGCCTCTCGCCTGTCCAAAACCCTTTTCCGGGTAGATTTTAATGAAGAATTGTCTGACTTTATAATTCTGCTGGCTCGGGTTATGGGTTTGCCCTCTACCAACGAATTTCACTTCTGGATGTGCCCGCTCATCAGCATGGTGTGCGAGGGGACGCAGAATATCAACTGGGCAGAGATCATCAGCATGAATTTGGTAGAGCAGCTGTCCAATGTACAGCAAACGAAGAAGTTCTACATGACTTCTTATCTGATGTATACCCTAGCAGCGTCACGGCAATGGTTTGGCTTTTCCTACATTGATGCTCACAAAGATGACCCAGTGTATGCCTACTGCCCGCAGTTCACCCTGGAGACCAGCAATCAAAATTTCAGAAGGGTCAATGACGCTTTCACCATGTACGTGGTCAGACTGCTCGAAGGTGATACTGCTAGAAGGTTTTCAGATGAAGCCATGAACCTGATATCGCAATATGGTGCTTATTTCATCCAATTCAGGAAATTTTCTTATATCAGGCTTGCTGGCTATGAGAGCACCCCTCTGCGGCTTCCCATGTTCTGCAATGATAAGATGGCTTTGATTGAAGTATGCAGGCAGTTGGACAAACTACACAGAACCTGCAGGGACAAGAAGATTTCCGGTTTGCACTTTCCCATCTCTTTGGGAAATTACACTTGTAAAACAGCCCTGGACGCACAGAACATAGAGAGAGCCCTGGTTCCTATCACTGTCCATTTCTTCAAGCCAAGAACTTGCTTCGACTTGAAGAAGTTCATTGAGCAGAACATCAAGATAATCTACCATCATAGGGTAGATACAGAAGACTACTGGGCTGACTGTGCAGATGATTTTGAGGCCAGGAGAAGGCATTGTGGCAGGTTCTCCCTGCAATTGATCCAAGAACTCGGCTTGTACCAAGTTCTGAAGGACTCTAGGATGAAAATTCTGATCTATACTCGTATGAGTATGACAGTGTGATTAAGCACACCCCCTTGGAGGACTTGGATTGGAACAGGAAAGAAAAAGATGATCTGGCTGAGATCCTTGCTCCAGTCTTAGTCAGGACTAAGGTCTGGTTTGACAAGAAAGTTCAAGAGCTCAGAAGGCACTCAGGAGAATCCTCTTCCAAGGATGCTTCAACACCAAGGAGAGAGGCATCGGTTCCCAGGTCAGAAACACCAGTGCAAACCCCACCTGCCTCATCAATACAAGGACCTGCAGCTTCCACTCCTTCTTCATCCACTCAAGTGTACCAGAAGAAACTCAAGGAGGTTAAGAAGGAGCCTGTGGAAAATGATCCTCAAAGAAAGCAGGTAGAAGTGCCTATGGGACCGGAGAACATCATTGTTCTCAGTGAAAGCGAAGAAAGTGAAGTGCCAGCCCCTGCGGATGCTCCTGAAGGTCCAGCAGATAAAGATAAGGAAGTCCAGAGCACTGAACTTCCAAGTGCTGCTGATTCTTCAGCAGCCATTGTGTCCAGCGCCCTTCTAACATCTCAACTTGAGACCACAACTGCACAGACCTTGAGTGTCATGAGCTCTCTTTCTCTCGGCCCTCTTGCCCCTCCTGCTGATTCCTCTTCCTCTTTTGCGTGGGTGCAACCTTTGGTTGACAATAGGAAGAGAAAATTTTCCTCTCGGAGTTCAGGGTCAAATTTTGATGTTGTTGCAGCCTTGTTGGGCACCACTCCTTCTCGTGCCAAGAAAGCCAGAACTATCTCCAGAATAGTGTCTGATGCTCAAGGTCAGCAATTTCGGAGATTGCTAAGCCTACAGTAGACAAATCAGAGCAAGACTTGCTGGCATCTGACTTGGAGCTTTCAAGAATTCCAATGGGAGAGTCTACTCCTGAAGGTGAGATTCATAACCTCCAAGAAACAGTCACAAGAGTCATTGGGAGGGTAGAAAAAGGGCAGCAAACTATTGAGCAATTAGAAGAACAGGCCCAAATTCTCACAGGTTTCATCAAGTCTCTTTTGTCTAAGGACAAAGTTTTAGACCCTACTCCATTGACCACTCTTCCACCGCCTGTAATTCTAAGCCAAGATGAAGTGCAGAGTATCAAAGATATGCACAAGTATTCTGTCTATGGCAGAGCTATTGAAGCCCTGGTGGATGACATGCTTGTTGCTGGATTAAACTTCATCGATGAAGCTTTCAAACTCCATGAAAAGGTGAGCAATGTGCAACTGAAGCTCTCCTCCACTATCAATATCATGGATAAAGAGCTCAAACTCTGGAGCAGTTGCATAGTAGACCTCCGACTCATGGGACAGGCAGATGAGAACATTTTGTTGGCAAGTAAAGTCTTTGATGATGCAAAGGATAATCTGTCGAAGTCCTGGGTCTACAGCGTGGAGTGGAAGATCAGAGTCCTGGAGGAGGCTTTGGGAGAACTGAAGAACAGTTGGCAGAAGGGCGAAGCTTTCAAGACACTGGTTGTCTCTGCTTTCAAAGATATACACTGCCATCTTCAAGATGAAACTTCTGGTGTACTCCTTTCCTTGCAAGAAATCAAAGCTCAATTCAGAGCTTTTGTCAAAGATAATCTGTTCAAGGAAAGTTCCATCTCCAAGGATAAAATGAAGGAGATTTGCTCTCTTCAATCTGCCATTGAAGAAGCAAATAAAGATTATCATACTCATGTCGAGTTTGATAAAGAGATGGAAAAGTGTCTGGGATTTTGGACTCAGTCTACGACTAACACGTCAGTCCCTCGTGGCAGAGATATAGCTGAGGCGTTAAAGAAATTCAGGCAGCGGATTCTGAAGTCAGTGGGTCCCTCTCAGTGACCGGCCACCTGTCTTCTTCTCCTTATTCTTTTCTCTTCTTCCCTTTCTTTTTCCGTTTTCTTTGTAAGAAGTTGAGGTACTGCGATTGGCGGTCCTTAACTATTCTTTAGTTAAAAGAAGTGGTTACGAAGAGTAACTGATTTGTAAGCTATATAATGGCTTTCTTTACGCCATTCTAAGGAGGAAGAACTTGGCTTATTTTCTGAAAAGTGTAAATATATTATAAAGAAATCAATACAGAAGGACTTTCCATTCTTTGTCTATCTGATCTCTGTTATTCCTAAGCTTTCATTTATTTTCTTTGTGAAGATCATTTGTCTCAAGTTTGTTAGTCTTACCGATTGCATACTCTTCAACTTTGCAAGCCTGGTGATCTTGTATAACCAAGAAGGAACTTTGTGTCCTTGATTAATGAATCTGTGTTATGTTAAGAAACTTTGTGTTCTAGCAGATGTTATTTACAGAACTTTGTGTCTTTGAATTCCATCTTATTTATCCGATACAAATGATCTTGTTTCAATTCACTGTGACTTCGCATACATAAAGAATTACTCTGATATCTATAATTCTGCATGTTGCCTTTCTGCTCTTTCCCGTACTCTTTTTCCTCAGTCCTTTTGTAATTGATGATCTTCATAGAAAACACTTTCGTAATATCCAAGTTTAACCAACAAATCATGTTTTGTACATTTGTAAATAGGTTCGTTTCTGAATAAGGGAACCTCTCCCATTAAAGAGGAGGGACTTCTTGTCCCCTGACTGTTGCTCTTCGTAAAGTCCTATCTGACGACCAACACAGCTTACATACACTAAAGTTTAAACGAGAATGAGAAAATAAAAGCTTTCTTAAGAAGAGTTGTAGAGTTGAGGGCTTCACTTCTAACCCTGAGAGAAGTGGTCATAAATGATTCTCTCATTCTCATTGTTCTAAGAGCACTCCCCTTTTCTTACCACATTTTTGTCACAACACTAAACTTTTCATATACGACAGTTAGTTTTGAAAAATTGGTAAACTTATTGCAATAAGAGGAAGCAATGCACAATAAGGATGATGAAGAAGAACAAGCACTTTCTTCACATCAAAAATGGAAAGGAAAAGGTAAAGGAAAACCTAATTCCTATCAAAAGTCCCAAAATCAAAATCAGTATCAAGGGGATAGACAATAGAAGAAGTAATATCCAATATGTAAAAGAGGACATAACCTACAAGATTGTTGGTATAATACTTACAAGAAAGGTTCATCAAGCAACTATGGACCTCCACAACAATCTCACAAGGGACATTCTAACTACAATCAAGGGTAGAAAAAGGGGAACTAGAAAATAAGACCCCATCAGCAAGGAAATATTGTTGAGCAACAAGAACAGTTAGACAATGAAGACTACTTATTCACTGCTCGATCAAGTGAACCATCCATGTCATCTAGTGATGTTTGGTATGTTGATTCGGGGCCACTCGACACATGACCGACCACAGAGACTAGTTTATTTCAATGAGGGACACACCATCAAAAATTATGTTTCGTTGGGAGATGATTATTCATATACAGTTAAGGGGATTGGGAACATTTATCTACCCCTTGGTTCACGCAACTGTAGACTTTCAGATGTCTTATATGTTCCTGGGTTGACAAAGAATTTTATTTCAGTCACTCAACTCCTTAATCACAATCTAAAAATTGACTTTGATAGTCATTCCGACAAGAAAACATGTTTGATTCGAGATAAATCACGAGGCTCAAAAATAATTGCAAAAGCCTCTAATGTGGGATGCATGTTCCAACTTGATTTTGTCCACATAGATGATCAGACACTTGTGGCTAAGAACTCTACCTCAACACAGTTTGGCATCGATAATTGGTCATGTAAGTTTAAAGTATTTCAAGACACTTCACCGACACAATATGGTACATAGGCTACCATCTCTTTAGAAGGATACGACAAGTGTCCTCACTTTTGCAAAGAAAAAAAACAACACGAGCTTTGTTTTAGAAGAGTACATTTCACTCATGGAAAAATTGACATGGTTCATACCAATATTTGCGATCTGATGCAACCAAGTCATTCTGGTTTCCAATACTTCATGCTATGTGTTGATGACTATTCAAGGAAAATGTGAATTTTTTTGTCTTCGCAAGAAAAGTGAAGCTTTTGAAACTTTTAAGAAGTTTAAAGTAGCAGAATTGAGAATGAAACGGTCGTCACATCAAAACTCTCGGTTTAGATCGAGGGGGAATTCATCGAAGAATGAGTTTAGAGACTACCTACAAACTCACGGGATTCGTCGACAAATTCCTCCTCTACACACACTACAATAGAATGGTGTTGTTGAGATAAGAAATCATCCTATCATGGAAATGGTGCGATGCATGATCGATGATTCTGGACTTACAAAGACATTCTGGGTAGAAGTAACAAAGAAAAGCAATGTATTTGTTGAACAAAGTGCCCATAATTTCTCTTGATGGAGTAACACCACAAGAAGCATGGTCAAAGTGGAAACCATCTATTGCACACCTTAGAGTATTTGGGTGCAAAGCAAGCATGCACATACCCAAGCAGAACAAAAGGAAACTGGACATGAAGTCATATAAAATCGTCTTCATTGGGTACAATGAAGAGACTCTTGGGTACAAATTAATGGATCCTAAGACTAGAAAAGTCTACACTAGTAAAGATGTTGAGTTTTTTGAGAAGAAGGAAGCAAAGACTCCTCTAGACTCACAAGATGTAGATTTTTCTCTAGTTGTAAAAATTGAAGCTGATGTTCCCTCAGAAGATGAAAGTGATGATGGGGATGATGGTGTTGATCAGATAGAACCACGACCCATGAGAATAATTCATTATATGCCTAAATGGTGTACTAACACATTATGAGATGCAAGAATGGATGCTCCATTGAATACATCCACCCTTGGACCACAGACTCGCAGTAAAGCAAGAGAAGAAGTTAACTTTGCTTTGATGAGTAGAGTTATTGATTATGATGAGCTCTCTACAGTCTAGGAAGCCCTACAGTCAAAAATCTTGGAAAGATGCCATGGATTCTAAATATCAATTAGTGATGAAGAATAACACTTGGCAGCTTGTCAATCTTCCACCAGGAAAGAAACCCATTGGATGCAGATGGATATTTAAAACAAAGTACAAAGTAGATGGGACAGTGGACAAGTATAAAGCAAGACTAGTAGCAAAGGGGTATGCACAAAAATAAGGCATAGACTATGAGGAGACATTTACTCCCATAACTAAGATAAAAAAATCAGAATAATCTTTGCTCTAGCTACACAGTTTGGCTGGAAAGTCCACCAAATGGACGTAAAAAGTGCCTTCCTAAACAGAGATTTACAAGAAGAAGTCTACATGACTCAACCTGAGGGATATGTAGTACCTGGTCAAGAAGCAAAGGTATGTAGACTCAGGAAATCTCTGTATGGCCTTAAACAGGCACCTCATGTATGGTACATAAAGATTGATGAGCATCTCATACAACATGGATTTGTTAGAAATCCATACAATCCCAATCTTTACCTTAAAAAGTAAGGGGGGAGATTGTGATTGTCGTTGTCTATGTTTAGGATCTAGTAATCACTGGAAGTTCAGTGAGGATGATCGATGCAACAAAGAAAGATCTTAATCGATCGTTCGACATGACCGATCTCGGGCTGATGCACTATTGTCTTGGATTGGAAGTATAGCAGAAAGAGAATCATATTTTTGTTTCTCATATGAAATATACCAAGACTACACTCGAGAAATTCAAGATGATGGATTGTACACCAATTGCTACACCCATGGAGAATAGATTGCAGTTATCTCGTTCAGATCCATCTCCTGAGGTAAGTGCCACTCTCTATCGGTGGTTGATTGGGAGTCTCATTTACCTAACCTACACTAGACTAGATATTAGCTTTGCAGTAAGCTATCTATCTAGGTTCATGTAGGAACCTAAAGTTTGTCATTGGAAAGCAGCAAGGCACATTTTGAGATATCTCAAAGGATCAGTGGATCTTGGTCTAGAATACAAGAAGAATGAAAACTTCTTCTTGACTGGATATTCGGATTCAGATCATGCAGAAATATTGATGACAAAAATCCACTTCTAGATTTGTATTCTTTATGGGATCTGGACCAATATCATGGGGAAGCAAGAAACAACACTTCATTTCTCACTCTTCCATAGAAGCTGAGTATCGTTCTACAGAGAAGCTGTTTGTGAAGCGATTTGGCTACGTCGCACACTAGAAGGACTTAGAATACCACAGGACAAACTGACCACCATGTATGTTGAAAATGAAGGTGTTCTCAAACTTATTTGCAATCAAATGTTTCATGAAAGAACAAAGCACATTGAGGTACAAGTTCATTTCATACGAGAGCATGTGTTGAAGCACAACATCTAGCTTCAAAGAGACACAATTTCACCCTTAAGGGGTTGGTTAGATTTACACACTTACATGAGCACCTATGAGAACTACCATGAGGCTTGATCCTACATTGAGGATTTGTAGTATAACACTAGGATTGAATTAACAAATAGGAGTATGACTGCCCATGGTAGTCTAACCTCAAGCACACATATATGTTTTTCTCCTTTGATTTACTAATAATCTAAAGATGGGTTTTATAGGCTGCTAAGGTTTTTACTTTGTTGCATATCATTACAGGTCATCCTTAGGTTGTGCAAAGAATAAAAACACATAAAAAGCATAATTTTCAAAAATAAAAACACTTAGAAGGTTACAAAGATCCACTACCTTCTTTTCTAAGACCATATATCCTTGTAACGGACCATACGTTTCCTTCCTATACTATAAAGATCATGTATGGTCTTGAACTTGCAAGTTTTCCAATTCCACAAGCTTATGTTTGGAATCTAGAGTTCTAGTTTCTCATGTTCCATTGGATGGTACACTCAAATAATTATAGAATATTCCTAAAAAAGCTAAGTCTTTCTCTCCTCTTATATTTTGAATAAGTTATCGGTCGTGTATCAATCACTTAACTCATTTCAAGTTGCATGCACTATTATGATAATGTATAATTGATGTTGGAAGTTAGTTAGATCATAATAGTATACATGTTACATATTCTTAGATCCTTTTCATTAGGAATAAAATTAGGGTGTAAACATGAATATCCATTATAGATTGGCCTTAATATGAAATTATATCCATGAAACCCTATATAAGAAACTCTAATACACCAATTTACTTACCCAACAATCACCGATGCTCACCTTGTATAATTAAGTAAAAATCTCTCAAAAGGCAAGTAAAGCTCCCATAAACTTCACTAAAGTAGAAAAAAACACTACGAGAAACCCTCACATAGGTCTAAAATACTCCAAAGTAGGTTAAAGAGTTAATATTCCTAAATTAAGAGCCAACAAATCCAAGTCAAACACAAGTATGCCAAGTTATTACAAAGAATTGTCAAATGATTGGGTTATCAATTATAGTTTCATCCATACAATATTATGTCACATCTCTAGGTTAAGAACTATGTGTTATTTTAGGCCTCTTCTAAGTTGTACAAACATAGGTAGTGTATAGATTTCACTTGACCAAATCACTAATTTTTTTATTAGGTTCTTACCTAATATTTATTTTAGTTAAGTTGATTGATTCTAGAGGGTTTTGCACATTGTCAAGACCTAATATTTCATGGCAAGGCATATAAGAAGTCATTCTCAAAGGTTATAGGTGTTGCAAAACACCATCTTCTATCCATACCAAACTATACAATAAAATGAAACCACAAAATATTTTTTTCATAGGAAAAATAGTTTCATCCTTGTTGCTCGTGCATTTCTAGAATCAAAGATGAATCAACTACAGGAAATTTTTATCCAATTCATCCCTTTCTCACACTCGATAAACTTCCAATCCAATAAAATATCTAAGTGCACTCATATTATTATTTTTTTGTATTTAATATGTGCCTTAATAAAATGAAACTTATCTAAATAATTTAACATATACAATTAGATTTGAATTTTGGATAATTTATTTGTAAATTTGATTGCATAGTCACTAACATCTATAAAGAGTTTATTTATACTCCTTATTAGAATTTAATCATTAAATTCCAATTTGGGTTGAAAAATTTGGTGAATCCACTTATTGAATGAATCCTTAATCTATTTGGCTTAGGCCATCCTATTCCAAATCGGGCATTCTAATACAAAATCCAATGATTTTATTTTAACTTTATGCATGCTCTTCTTTATGCCCTTCTAATGAAACAACCAAATTAATAATACACCTATTCAATATAAGAATACCTCCCCTCTTCCTATTCAAGGTGTATCTTCTATTATGATAATGACGACGAGATTTGAATTCTAACCAAGATTTTTTTGAAAATAAAGACGACCTTATTCCTCCCATAGGACAAATTGCAATCAATTTTGGTGAGATTAATGATGTTCATCATGATTAGGTTAAAATCTTAAATTATATCCATCAAGACCTTAACCAACATCGACATAAAATTGATCGTTATCCATGTGTTTCTTACCTCTATGGTTTCCCATAACTCTCAATATTAGCAATCTAATGAAGAGATTCCTTTTCAGATCCGCTTAATCCTACATCTACTATTGCTGCATCTATTATTCCTACATTCATTCCTAATATGGGGGCATCCTTATTCCCCTTCAAAAAAATTACAATTCATATACCAATTTCTACCACTATTCCTACATCTCTTGTGTACACCCACATGTCTTTGCACTCTCCCATTACCAAATGTTCCCTTGAGCATCTCAATAATGATTTACATACTAATGTGTTGTGATTAGAGATATGTGCATCTAGATATTATAATGTCATGAATTATAATACATTACTTCATAATATAATTACACTTGAGCTGACATATTGTACTTCACCCCTAGGGTTTGTTTCTCTTAAGATTCTTATTAATTTAGGTACAAGACTCTCAAGAAACACATTTACCATTTTCATGATGCTTTCTTATATTATGCTTACAATGACCAAATTATCACTAAGAATTTCCCTATATGCCTTAAGGATTATGATTTTGAATGATTTATGACCTACCTATCCAATCCGCAGGGTTTTTAATTCATTGGCTAATTAATTTATTGCACACTTCTCTATCAACATTGGTGAAAAGGTCTCATATGCTCAAATGGATAAAATGCAGCAAGCCTCTAATAAACTAGTTAGTGATTATGTATTTCATTATATGATGATACTTACCAAAATGATAAATATACTTGTGGACATTTATATTCAATATATATTTACTCAAAGTCTCCTATATCCCTACCAAGAATGTGTCATGTTAGATAAATTTGGATCCTTTGATGAGCTATGTCACTTTTTAAAAGAAAGAGAGGTCAAAATCCTAGAATTAAACAAGATTAAGTATCGGTATACCCCACCTAATGCATCTAAATATAATTTACACAACAAATATAATTACAAATGAAAATTCAATGATGAGAAAGTTGAAAGCAAAAGCAATTGCTAATGTCATGTCTCAAGCTAAAAAAATTCAATTACAAGTTTCTCCTAAAAGGTAATTTACATGGTTGCCTTCTTCACTACATGTGATCATAAAAGAGTTTCTTGAATGTAAATTTGTATCTCTCCTTCCACCTACTAATATTTATACGAGAAATCCTATTGCATACATATGTTATTTCATCTATACTAGGGTTGTGTGTGAGATTCATTCCTACTATTACACACTATAAGGTCATACAACACCCACACATTGGCTTATCGTGCCAGAATTCTCTTGGAATGCTCATTCAAGGCATGATTAAAGGGAACAATCCTTGTCATTTTGACATGAATGATGAGTAACAACCAAGTCATATTTGGTGCACTTTCATGAGGTCACTCACTCAAGAAAACACTAGATTAGTGAGATTAGTAACATCAAAACTTAGAAACAAATTATAATAATATCATCTCAATAAATCACATAATAAACATATATATAGGATGATCATAAGAATATTGTAATCAATTGATATATTATTTCAATGTACTCTATTACACTAAAAACCATTACAATGATATTCTTGTATTCACATCTCAAAGGAAATTCTTATACTTGGAAGTTGGAAGCTTATCAATCACATTAAAAAACATAATACAATATCAACTAAGGAACAAAATTTACATAAATTCTTCAAAGGGTATGTATACTAATGGGGCATTACCCTATATTAGTTCAACATTAATTACAATTTTACTTGAGGCATGTTTACAAATTATTCCACCTTAATTAAGAGGGTGGCGCACATGGATAAATGATGCCACTCCCAAGATTGCTACATTATGTGGAGGTTATAACTCCCTAGGGATTATTATCCATTAATACATTGCCTTTTTTTTAGTGTAGTGTGCCAATTGTGTGTTGTAACTGAATTGTCTCTTCCTTTTTATATCTTGCTAGTGATTTTTACTTTGAAACGTATGTGGCCTAACTTGGTAGTTATCTTTTCCTTAACCTCCTCTTAATTTTATTTCCTTATCCTATTCCTATGTGTGGTACTTTTTTTGAATCTACCCTAATTAATTCATGCACACGAGTGCTATAAACATGAATGAAAAACAAATTTACACGACCACGGTGTCCTTATTTAATATTTTCATGTGCGCTTATCTACAATCCATTATTCTTATACAAACGTGTGTCAATAAAAAATATGTAGTAGCAAAAAGGTGTGTGTGCATATAAAGGAAGTGCCTTATGCACAAATTAGTCAAAATTCCTATATTGTTTAGATAAAATTGGGGCCCAACATTATTCCCATGCATTATCTTAGTTTCTAGCCCTCGAGTAACCCTTTGAAAATTTCTTAAAAAATTTCCAAGGCTTCTTGCCTCAAAATTCCTTATGCCCCTTCCAAGTGTCTAACACGTTCTTTGAAAGTTTCTTAAGTTTTTTGAGATGTACAACGAAGTCCTTCAAGGCCTTATAATTTTTATTTATATCAAGAACCTTTGTATACATCTATTGTATAGCCTTCCCTACCTCATTACTAGACTTATTAAGTGTGTCCTCTTCTTTGAGTGTTTTATTTTATAATTCTACGAGGCACTTATTAATATTATCATTTTGGTGTTTATTTACCCTTAAAACTCCTCAATGTATTGTATTAAATTATCTCTCTTGAACTTCTCAATTATATAAACTTGCATTCTCGGGGTGTTATCTTTTTTTTTGTTTAGGGAATATGTGTGCTCCTATGATTTTGATTTATATAGAAAAGCTATTGCACACCTTATGAGAAAATATGGCCATCTAAATTAGCTTGGTTTTTAAATACCCACACTCCTTGAGATGCACTGCATAGTTAGCTTGATACTTAGACTGATTTGTTCTCACCGTTGGACATGATCTCTCAATTTTTCTCTTTCCTCCATAAGAAATTTGACTAAAGTCTCAAGTTTGTTGATTCCATCTCTTGAATCGAGTGGTACACCATTTGTAAAGTTTAGTGCATTACATATTATTCTTTTTCATAATTGAAATAATTTTTAAGTCTAAAGGTGTATATTTTACCAACAAAACTTTGTTCACATTGTTTTTATCTACAAGATTTTACTTCACCTCATGGAGTTTCATGGTTAAATATTGCATACTAAATTTGAGAGAGAAAAGGTCGGTGTTGTTTGAAATTTTTACCAAACAACCTCTATGGCTATTTTCAGAAGCACATCACTAATCTAATTATTTTTAATTTGATAGGTATCTATGAAGGATGCCTTCATTCTTTCCATAACCTTTATTAGTGGGGTGTATAAGGTAGAATTATGAACTTAAAATTGAGGCTCATCCATGTATACATCTATGGTGAATGACACCAACTTCCTTATCTTGGATGTCATCCTAATATGATCTATGTAATTCTAGAAGAGTAATTATAAATTTTTCTTTCCCTTCCAAAATTGGGAACTTAGAGTCTTCAATGACTCATCCTCATTGGATGCTTCTATTTCCTCCTCCTCTCGAATCCACATACATTTGTTTTCCCTTATAGCTATCATAGTTTTCATGCCTCTCTTCACTTCTCATACACTCGTAGTTTTGGTCTTATTCCTCTTCCTCATCCATATATTCCACATTGATTACCATATGGGGGTCCTTGGTAGGTGAGCTAGGTCCGACACTAGAATCTTTGACAATTTTGCCATAATTCCTTGCAATAATTTACGTGCTTGATCTTTGGTTGGGGATGGTGCCCTTGGATGAGTTGTTAAACATTTATCCCCATCTCCATCCTTCTTTACTTGTATTTCACTCCCTACATCTTCACCCATGATTTCTACTTGTTCACGTGTAGGTTATTCCAACTTGCAATTTGGGAAGGGCTATCTAACCACACTTCCTTAGAAGTTGTCTTGGGGTTGGTTCCTTCTATTTACCTAGTGGGTTGAAAATTTGTTAATGCATAGGATAATTTTTTCTCATTTGTCTAAAAAAATATTCTCTAATGTGTGTTGAGTGGTACATTATTTGGGTCTTCTTCTTCTTCTTCTTCTTTTCTAGTTTACTCAATGATCCTTAACAATACCTTCGTTTTCTTAGGTATCATTAATTTTTATTTACTGATTTTATTTTCTCAAATGTGTGTAATTTTTCATCTTCTTCATCCTCTTATTGCACTTCTCCTACCACTTATTATTTGGTTTCAAGAATAAAAAGAGTTTGCATGCTTGATTGTTCACATTAATTGTCTGTTGTGGATCAATCACATAAAGGCCGATATCTCATGTTTCCACATATGCACTCTTTATTTTATGCCCATAAGTTGTTTGTAGTCTATTGATATTGGAATCTACATGATTTACATCCAAATTTATTTTCTTTGCATTTTTTTGTCCCAAGTTTTTGCAAGGGAAAAATTTAACTTGAAAATAAGACAACTTACCCTAGTGTCAAAAATTTTGATTGTAGACCTTCTCGGGCACCCATCTAGATCAGTCCATCCTTTGTGTCAGGAATATACCCATCCATGTAATGCCAATGTATGTGGTATTAAAATTTTCAGTGTGTTTAAGAGATGAAAAAAATCTTGCCCGATTATTTCAAGAAAATGTCTTTTACTACTGATCTTTTGGCATGCTTAACAATGATTACTTTTAGCCTTTCTAAGGCTAGTGCATATTCTTTGGAGTGGATTTGAAGTCCTAAATTAATCAAGGAGGTGTATTAATGAGACTAGATAATTGTGTAAGTGATTTAGGAATATTTAGGAAAGATTCGGAGATTCATGAACAAGTTCAACAAAAGCATGTTTTGAGGCCAAAGGAGCTTGCACTATGAAAAAACACATGATATTTGAAGGATGATTATGGGAGCTCCAGAATGAGTTAAATGTAAATAATATATCAATGGAAATTTTATTCACTTCCCTACATGGTGGTAATTTCATATTTCTCACAACACCCTTGCATTTCTTTCCACAACTCATTCTTCGCAGGCACAACTCACAATCTCAATAAAAATAGAATTTTTGAGAAGGTTTCAAGCTGAATCAGACCTCTAAACCCATCCCATTCTTCTCAAATTTTTTTATAGTCAAAATAATTTAATGAAGTGCCTAAAAAGTCCTTCTGGTAGCTTCGAAAATGTCATTTTCAAGCTCTTTTCCAAGGTATAAGCTTCGTCCTTAGCCAAATTTTTCAGTGCCACTTGGAAGCATGAAGCTAGGGCGCACTTTTGGTCTCCCTTCATCCCTTTTGAGGGGACATAGGGGAAAAAAATTGTGGCCCTCCAATGTTAGAGCTCTTCAAACCTCACATGACCCCATTAAGCTTCGTGAATCAAGTTAAGCTCTTTTCCACCTCATTCTAGCTCCCTCCATCTTGCAATCACAAACTACCACTTGTCACCATGAGACTGAGGAAATTTTTATTTCCCCTTAATCCCTTTCTAAGGGGATAAGGGGGACAAGAAAATGCACCCTTCCCCTTGCTTCCACATGGTTTTTCATATGACCTAGGCCCCATGATGAGAAGGCGGTCAAAATAGGTACCTAATCTTTGACGGATGATTGTGGGATCTCTGTAAGGAGTTAGGAGGAAAAAAACACTCATTTTAAATATAAGATGATCCTATACAAGTTGGAACATTAAAATGTTTCACAATACCTTGCACTTATCGGGGAGCTCATTTTTGGTGGGAACACTCTGTGATTCCAAGGAATAAGGTAATTTTTAAGGGGTTACATGAAGAACCAAACCTTGAGAACTATCTCATTCTTCTCAAAATTCTGTTTCCAGTCAAAGCAATATAAAGAAGTTCCCAAAAAGACCTCTAGGATCTCCGACAATTTCATTTTCAAGGTCCTTCTTAAGGTATGCTCTCATAGTTAGAATTTTTCCATTACCACATGTCAACATGAGGCTAAAGTGCACTTTTGATGTCCCTTTATACCTTTATAAGTGGACAAAAATTTCACCTCTCCTACTTTGGAGCTTCTAGACCCACCACATGACCATGGGAGGTCTACATAAGCACTTTTGCTCATTTTCCAGCCCTTGCCTCTGCTGTGCATGCCCGCCACTTGTCACCCAGGGGATAAGGCATAATTTTGAAGTCCCTTCATCCCTTTCCAAGTGGACAATGGGGAAAAAATGTTCACGCCTTCCTCTCTCTCTCTCTCTCTCAAAGCATAAAATCCAGGAGTTAGACATCACTCTCTCCCCATTTTACTTCGTTTCTAGCTAGAACTCAAGCAATTTTTTTGAGAATCCTCCACCTAATTTTTTCCTCTTGATTTAATCCCTCCATTTTTCCATGATCACGATAAGAATATTTTCATAAAAGTGTAATTTAAAAATATCTAGGTCATTTTTGCAGTTTGACTTTGTAGCTCGCGAAGGAAAAAATATCGTATCTTTCAAACCAAAGATGCACGGATCAAGGTGGGGTTTTTTGCATTCTTCTAAAATTTATAAATTCATTTAAGGAGAAATTGACAACATATTAAATTATGCTCTAAATTTTTTACGGTGAAGAAACCCCTACTTCATGTCCTAGTTTTTTGTTATTTTATTTCCAGTCATTCTAGTGATCCGATTAAGCTAAAAATTTATACGTGAGATCGAGAGAAGAAAAATATTCCAGTGGATGTGGTTTCATTTAAATCTAAGGTGTGGAAGGACACTTTACAAAAATAGTAAGTCTCTTTATGAGCACTTACTAAAAATAGTAAACTCTCACAAAGGTGGGCAAATTTCTCCAAGGAAACATACGAGGGGATCGAAGGTGAAAAAAGTGAAAATAACAATTTACTAAAAATAGTAAATTCTTGTTCCAAGTGTAGAAAGTAATAGTGGGCTCAATTTTCATCCATCTCTTTACTTTTCGACATCTTTATAGGGTTCTCAGGTGATGGCATTGCTCCGGAAAGGTAATTCATCCTTCGCAAAGGATTGGAGACATCACTTTGGTTACGGTGATGTAAAGGTGAAACAAAACATCATAGGGCACAACAGGAAAAATCCTGAGACATTGGGAAGTCTAATAAAGTATGCAAAAATAGTCAATCATTTGCTCTCCCTCGGGGAGTGTTGAGCGAGCTCAAGAGGTTGTTGAAAGTAAGTCAAAATTTATGAACTCGGTGAGCCATATCAAGCAAGCTCAATGAGCTTAGTGAGCTAAGGGGGTTGATCAATCTGAGCATTAAGGGGATCATCATAAGAAGTGTCCGTAGGTCATCCCGAATTCACATCAGGGAATCTCAATAGTGTTTCTAAACACTCATTCAATAGTACGAAAAACTCGTGTGCATCATAAAAGGGGCGATTGTGATCATCATTAGTAAGGGACATTTGTTCAAAGTGAACTTCATCAAAGATTTGCAATCAATATAACAATGTTATAGAGGGTCATCGAGAGGCTAGTTTCCATATTCAACTTCTTCACTTGTGGGTCTTCATTGAAGGCGAATACATCTTCATCCATGCTTTGGAGGATTTCTTCTTTATTCCCTTCTCTCATTATTTCTCCTCTTCTTTCCCCCCTTTCTAATTCTTCATTATTAGTACTCATGAAATTTTTCTTATTCATTTACATATTCATATAGTTGAGATTGTAGTAAGTCACCCTAATTAATAAAAGGGGACTTAATTTCATTCCTAAGGATTTAAAAATTCATATGTTGTAGAGACAAACAAAAGGTCATGCGAGGGCGGGTGAAGAGCCTTCTCAAATTCTATAAATTGTAATGAATTCCCCATTCTTAAGAGTTGTTAATTTGGTATGCTCAAGCATAGATTACTACTTGTGAAAAGAAAAAGAGAGAAAATTTCATGTATTCTCCTTCCTCTATGTTCTTCCATTCTCCGCTTTTTACAACTTTGCTAAAGTTTCAATGAAGAAGAAAGGATTTTATGCTTTTCTTGATGAGGGAATTAATGAGAATTTTTGTTCATATAATTCTATCTTGGCTTGATGTTATTTACAAAGTTATTTTCTTTCTAAACATGTGTGTTGAAATGATACGGTAAATATTTGTAGGAATATGATTTTATACCTATGATTTTAATCCCCTCTCCTTAATTCCCACTTCCTTTTCCCACCTATTCATCAAATTCATCCCTTGCAAGTAATTACAAGAATTTACCACAGTTCAAGTGGAGCCTATTTGATCCCCAACCTATAGGCCAACTACAATTTTCATTTTCATTCATGCATAATAAATAGAGTCAGTAAAATTCAAGGAGAGGGACCTAAGTCCCGAAACATTGGCATATATCCACCAATTTTCTAACTCGACAATTTTTCTTGCCTATATTTTTGAAGCCAATTGTGGCAGACTTGGCATATTATACACCCGAAATACGAACCAAAAAATCCATAAAAAAGTACATAGTAAAAAAAAAAAAAAATTAAAATCCATTGCTGAAAACCCACTTTGTTGATTCTTACATGTGACCCTTCGTATTCCATAGTTCCCTTTCATATTATTGTTGTAGGACTTTCCCAAGTTGGTTGAAAGAAGATACACTAGGCTGAATAGGTTGAGAGGAATTGTTGATCCCACTTTTGAGGCTTTACAAAATCCACAAGAAAAAATCAGAGATAATCCCTACTACTTATCTCAAGCCTCATTGTCATCTGAGTCTTCAAGTGGTACCCATGAAAATCCTATTCAAACCCCTATTGATACTCCCCTGAAAAAAATATTGTTTCTCTTTCCTTCCACCCACCATTGAACATTAAATTCCCTAGTGAAGGAGAACAAGAATCAAAAGAAGAATTGGGAGAAGAATTTACAAAAGTGGAAGTAGAAGAAATAATGGTGGATGAAGAAAGAGAAAGATCCCAACCCATTATTCCATGGGGAAGGAATAAAGGTTTACTTACTATCCCTTAATCTATTTATGAACTGCCATGATGTTCAAGGAAAATATTACCCAAATTCATTTGAATATTTGAAAATGGGAGGGAAGAATGGAGAGGCTTCTAGAAATAGAAGCCTCTAGATTTGAGGGTCATTTAGCTTGTGGTTAGGTGAGATTAATTATGTTTAATGGAGTGATTAGATGGAGAAGCTAGGCATAGAGTAGGTGTAGGGTAGGTGGTAGGTGGGTGAGTATTTTTAAATTGCTAGAAAATAGTTAATGAGGATTAGTTAGTATGGTAAATAAAATATTAATGATGTATTAATATTTGTAAGGATGTAATGGGATTATGGAATGGTGAAAGGAAATAATTGAAGTATGATTTCATATAATAATAATTAATTAATTTTATAATTAATTATTATATGGTTGATAATGGGAATGGATTATTATATATTATAAGCATATTATTTGCTAAATGACCATGTTGACATTTTGCATGTCTACATTTTCCCCCTCTTTGAAGTGTTATTGGAGCAATGACAGTTCAAAGAAAAGAAGAGAAGATAGGATAGATGGTGAGGTGATGCCCCCTCGAGGGGTTAGGCGGGGAGGAATGAGTCGGGTAACCACTCAAAAAAGAGGAGACCCAAGTGGATGAGGAGTGATTGAAAATATGAGAAGAGGTTGGAAGATTTTTAAGAGAAAGAATAGAATAATGAGTAGAGAGAGAGTAGATAGAGGGAGGAGAAGAAATGATTAGAGAGAGATTGAAGAGAGAGAAGAGAAGAGAGAGAGAGAGGAGAGAGGAAAGAGAGTAGAGATTAGAAGAGAGAGAGATAAAAGAGAGGATTAGAGGAATAAGAGAGAAGATGAGAGTAGATTAGAGGAAGGAGAGGAGAAGTAGAATAGGAGGAGAGAAGAGAGAAAAATTAGGAGGGATTAACGGATTTTGATGGTTGGATGTTGGATGCCCTAATCAAAAGGGTTAGGATGATGAGGATAAGGATTAATTGTTGGATTCATTTAGATGAGAGGTTATTGGATATGAAGATGTGAGAGTTTAGGGTGCCTCAGTTTAGGATATTTGGATGGGAGGATGCCCCTAGTGAAGGGGTGAATATTTTTTGATTGAGATTAATAATGCCTTAGTCAAGGGGTAGGATTTAATTTAATTAGGGATTATAGGATGTTGGATTGATTTGAATGATGAGAGAATATGATTAATTGATGATGTTAGGATATATGATGAGATGATTGATTGATTGATAGATTAGATCATAAGAGAATGAGGATGTTAGATGGTGAATTAGATGATAATGAAGCCAAAAGATGATGATAGAAGGGGGTGTGCTACCATAAAGTGCCCATTGTATCATCATTAGTGTTATGATTAATGTGGCATAGAGAAAAATGTGCCAAGGTATAAAGACCATTGGTAATTGAATTGTCAAATGCCCTTGTCCTCATATCATCGGACAAATTAATATAGAAAGATGGTCCTCATATCATCAAACCATATACAAAAAGGAAAACAAAAGTGGCCTCATATCATCGGCCATAATGCAAATAAAAGTAACAAAAAAGCAAATAAATAAAACACATTTTTAAAATAAATTGGAATTGTTTAAAAATTAATTTTATTTTTGGAATTTTGATTTTTTTTTACATTTTTTTTGATTTTTTTGATTTTTTTTTTTTTTTTATTTTTACGATTTTTGAATTTTTATTTTTTTGATTTTTTTAATTTTTTTGATTTTTTTTTTTACGATTTTTGATTTTTTTATGATTTTTTGATTTTTATGATTTTTTTTAATTTTTACGATTTTTTGATTTTTTTTACAATTTTTTTTTTTTTTTTTTGAATTTTTTTGATTTTTTGATTTTTTTTTTTAGGTGATAGAGGAGGAAATTTTGATGAAGGTAGGAAGAAATGGGAGGAAAAACAAGACCAGGGAGAGAAGAATGGGGGCTCTCGAAAGATTTTAGGTCATCGCGGGTATAAAAGGCTTTCGGGGTCCACGGAGGGTCATTTTCACCACGCATAGTTTGAAAATGAGAGCTTGAGAGAGAATGATGGCATATGAGAGGATTGTGGATCACCGAGAAGACCTCGTGAGAGAGTACCAATGAGCCAGAGAGGCGGGACAGCAACATAGAGTGAGTAGTTTAGAATTTATTTTGTGAATTATTTTTGTGTTTTTTTTAGGGTTTTAGGTGTTTAGGGGTAAAATCATGCTAAAAGGTGCACTATTATTCAGCATATGGGCTTTAAAAAATGTGTATAATGCTAAATAGTAGTGTATTAGTATGGGGTATAGGGTGTGAAAATGAAATTTTTGGGTTAGGTTTTATGTTTTAGCATTTATTTATGGGTTTAGCTATTTATTTTAGCGCATATGTTTTATTACAAAACATATATGTATAAATAGAATATATATAGTAAAAATAGTATTTGTGGATACAAGGGGGAGGGGTATAGAGAATAGTGTGTTTAATAGTTATTATGGCGTGTTTGGTGTGGGTGGGGGGATGTATGTTTAGCATGTGTTTATTTAGCACATTATTTTAGGTATAAAGTAGTTAGTAGGTATGTATGAAGGTATGGATGTGGTGGTGGGGTGTATATTGGAGCATGTTTATGGGCATGAATTAGCATATAGAGTATAGAATAACACTTTTGTTTAGTTTAGTAGAAATGGATTTTTTGAAGAAAGAAAGGGAAGAAAGAAGGAAAGGGGGGGGGGGGTGTTGGTGATTAGATGTAGGGATTGACATGTTTTATGTGAATGTGTGCGGGGAGTGTTGGCCTCTGTCCAGTTAGACATCGGCGATCGGAGGCTTTACAACATTTTTAGGAGGGAGGATATATAGATGCAGAGGAGGAGGATGAGGCATCCTATTGCATGTGTTAGGTTTGCTCCATATAGCGAGGATGCCCATGATGATGAGTAGATCAGAGTTTATTGACAACATTATTGGCGAGCGAGACGGCACTCGAGAGATGAGTACTTTTAGCTACCAATAGAGAGAGAGATGATAGTGACCTTGGAGGATGTATACTTATATCTATCATTACCAGTAGAGGGAGAGCCCATGGTGGTGGCATGAGAGATCGAGAGTCAGGATAGGATTACGTTGTTGATTGATGATGGGTGGATACACCTCGGATGGATGCGTATATAGATTTGGGGTATATTTTAGAGAGGGTATATATGGAGCGGGTCCCTTTTTATTGTGTTCATTGATTAGTTGTGTTTTATTCCTAGATGGTGGAGGTCGGTGGTTTAGCATTGGATTGATGGATGTAGTACATGTGATGTGGTAGGGAGATGGTGTTTACATGGGCACCAACAATGTTAGCTCGGTTATATCGGATTTGCATAGAGTAGCATATCACGGAGGGGGAGTATATTAGAGTAGGGATATTACTACAGATATGGAGTTATGATCATATTGTGATAGGGGAGACTAATGGGGATTAGGGAGTAGCAATGCCGTGGGTGAGCCATTGGTATATGGGTGGTGGATGACCAGAGGGGGGGCACTGGAGATTTTAGGGAGGTAGATTGGTATCGGTCGATGGGTGGATGAGAGTTACAGGTAGGGGATATTACTGGAGGCCATACCATAATATGAGGTATGGGAGGGAGAGACCATAGACATCTGGAGGATATGTACACCTTATTTGGTGGGAGATCACCTTATATAATGGAGCGATATCGACTAGATCGGGTGTTGCACACTAGTTTGGGATAGTGCAGGGCATACCAACAGGATGCCATATTTTTTCTCAAACTACACAGGAGACAAATGTTTGGGGTGCGGTGATTCCTGAGGCAGTATCCATAGTGAGTTTGGATGAGGTACCTGTGATTACATGGGAAGTGTTACCAATGATAGAGGACCTAGGGATAGTACTATAGGGATATGCAGAGTGGTGGGTAAAAGATTAGACCGGTGTGGTTGACACGTCCACGAGGGGGCATGAGATTTGTACATGGTCGATGATAGGTATACAGGGGAATGCCACAGGGACAGGAAGTAAGGGTACATCAGCCACAACCACAGGGACAAGAGGAGGAGGAGGCACAGAGGGCACCACCTATTATTATTTTGGGTGGTCCACTAGTACAACAGTGGTGTATATCAAGTGTAAAGCCCAGAGAGGCAGGATATAGATGTGATGGAGGTAGATGATACTTCTTTTCCACTATAGATAGTGCATCCATCACAGGAAGATGTAGCAGGGACCTTCAGGTGGGGGTGGATCAGGAGTAGGAGGGGTTGATAGGTGATGGAGGAGCAGGAGGGGATGGAGGGAGGAGGGATGGAGAGGAGATGGGATAGGGATCGAGAGGTGTGATTTGATTTGCAGCACATATAGACATGTTAGAGAGGGAGGTGAGGCATGCATGAGAAGTGGAGATAGTTGGCTTACGGGTGAGAGATGTAGTTTGTATGAGAGATATACATGGGTTGATAGTGGTAGTGAGACAGGAGGGAGGCAGAGATTTACACATGACTACATGGAGAGTTGTCTCAATAGAGAGAGGAGAGAGGGATCATGCGGTGCCACCAAGATGAGATATTATATCAGGGGCTTCAAGATGCATATAGGGTGAGATATGGCCCATTAGATGGAGGAGGAGGGTGTGGGACACAAAAAGTGGGTTCACAGGTATAGGGGTAGCATAGCAACACCTAAGCACTTCATGAGATCGGGGGGATGGGGCCTCTGGGATAGTGTCATTACAACAAGTATCAAGCCTTGATGGTTGAGATGCGATATTATGAGGATATTGTGATACATGAGTGGCCATATTATGTACGCTATATAGATTATGTAGCTGAAGAGAGAGAGAGTCAGGGATCTAGATAGAGATCGGGTCGAGAGACCTAGTCGATCCATGGCTTCTGGGAGCACAACTAGTGTTGCATACAACCTCCACCAGTGGGGGATGATACTGGAGTTTGGCACCTTGATGAGTGCCATGTGTTGTATATGTATATGTATTTTAGCAATTTTTTGATGACCAGGATGGTCACATTTTTTGATGTATATATATTTTTGATGTATATATATGGATGATTTGTGATATATGATTACCATTTTTGATGATTTTTGTATTATGGCATGTACATGTAGTGAGACATTGTATGATGATTATGATGATCATTTTTTTTTGATGGATATGTATATGGATGCTTATCATTTTGGATGTATAGTGTATGTTATGGGACATTTTTGTGATGATGGTTATATTGTATATGATGAGATGATGTGATTTCTTTTGATGTTGATGATGTAGTGTGATGATGATTGATGATTTTCTTTATTATGATGTTGATAATAATTTTTAATGTTTTAGTGATTATCATGATGAGTGTGTGATGTGATAATGAGATAGTTTTAGATGATTTGGTTCATGATGGCTTTGATGAGAATATTATCTTTATTGTGGATGGTGTATAGATGTGATGATGTGTACTTAAAATGTTGATTTTTTTATGATGTTTATATGTTTATGTGATGAAATTTTATTTTATTGTGGTTAATCATAGTGATGGTGATGTAGTTAATGATGATTATTAATTTGTAATGAATATTATTAGATGATTGTCATGATGATGATAAAATGTGAATGGGATCATAGTTATTATTCATTGTTATTGTGATGGCATATGATATGTAGATGGTTTATGTATGATGTGATGTGTTAGATTGTTGGCTCATGTTAGAGATGTATGTTGGTATATTAGTAGATTTATGATTGATGAGCTTGAGGTTTTAGTATGGATTATAGATTATGGATGAGATAGTGACTATGTGTTAGATGTAGATTAGGATTTTGGTCATGGATCTTGATGCATGAATGGATGTATAATTTTTTATGTTATTAATGTAATATATGGTATTTACAAAGGAAATGGGTGTCAAATGTTCTCAAATTTTGTACAAATATTTATAATATAACCATGACATTAAATGTGACAGGATAGTAGAGAGAGGAGAGTGGCGATGAATGTAAATGGGGGGGGGATGGAGAGAAATGAAGGCCTCAGATCTTACAAGGGTTTAATTTCTCGGCATTGACTTAGACTCCTAGAAATATATTTCTTGGGAAAGAGCATGGACAATGCGACCTTAGTTAGGATCGGATAGATATTCCTAATCATGACAGATCCTATGTGGCATGTAGGAAGGATCAAAAAATTCTGATTTAGAGAATGGATAAGGTAGATTAGGATGAAAATTGTGAATAGGGATACAAGGGATGTAGGGATGAAGGGGTATTTTTCCCCAATGTGTGTGTTAGTGTCGTAGAGTGCTAGTAGATAGGATCAAATTTACCATAGTGCTCAAAACCAGGTTTTCACCATGGTACTTGCCCAAGGCACCACCAAAGTGGTTTTCACCTTTGGATTTTTTTTTTTTTAATGTTGAGCATTAGGCACTTAAGCATAGAAAGCGGCGAAAAGATGCATGATATTCATGGGCTCATCCAACTCATATCCATCCGGAGTGGCAAGATTATAAGCACCTGAGCCAAATTTAGCTATGATGACATATGGTCCAAGCCATTTGGTTCAAACTTTCCCTTCTTTTCTCGATCGGTGTTAGTGTTGTGCTGATTTTATGAGGACTAGGTCACCAAATTCAAACTCATGGTCCTTTACACTTTTTATAATGATGAAGAAGAAGTGATTTTGATAGGATTTGAGGTGGTCCAGGGATTGGAGGCATTTCTCATCGAGAGAGTTCAAGTTCTTGAAGGCGATGGACACGGTAGTCTTCATCATCAATGAGGTGTTGGAGGGAAACACATAGGGATGGGATTTTGATCTCGATGGGAAAAATTACTTTAGTACCAAAACAAGAGAGTATGGGTGGCACCGGTGGGAGTGTGGATGGAGGTGTGATAGGCCCACAAGGTGGGATATATTTGTGTATGCCAATCTCATCTTGCTTGATTCACTATTTTTCCAAGAATGCATTTTAGTGTCTTGTTAGATGCTTTTGATTGGCCATTGCCTTGTGGATAATAGGGGTGGAAAACTTGAGCTTGATATGGAATTTGTCACAAAGTTCATGGACATCTTGATTTTTGAAGGATTTACCATTTTCCATGATGAGTGTGGATGGGATACCATAGTGGCAGATGATGTGGTTAAGGATAAATTTGGATATTTGTTTTCCTAGTGACATAGGTGAGTGGCATGGCTTTGACCCACTTAGTGAAGTATTCTTGGTAGTGATAATGAACTTGTGGCCATCAGATGAAGTGGGATTTAATTTTCCCATGAGATCGAGACCCCAGGTAGAAAAGGGCCATGGGGTAGTGATGGGTTGTAAGGCTTGTGATGGTGTGTGGATGAGGTCAACATGCTTTTGACATGGGACACATTTGTGGACATATGAGCATGCATATTTTTCCATGTTTGGCCAATAATAACCGGTTCACATAAGATTTTTGGCTAGGGCCATACCACTAGTGTGAGCACCACAAATTCTCGCTATGTGAACTTCCTAAGTGTTGATTCAGCCTCTTGGGAATTTAAGCATCGCATAAAAGTTTCCATCAAAGCTTCTACGATAAAGGGTATCACCAAGGATAGTGAAGCGGAGGCTCATTGGATGAATGATTTACGATGGCTGCAGGGAGATTTGGTGGAAGGGTATGATCATGGAGATAGGTATAGATGTCATGGTACCAAGGGGAATTGGGACCAACAATCTCACAAACCATCTCCAACTCAGAGTATCATAAGTTGGGATCATTAGTTTCTCAACCAAAAACTATGAATTAGATGCATCATAGAGGGCATGTCTAGAGAGGGAGGTGATGGTAGCCATAACATCCGCTGATTTGTTTCTTGTACGAGGGACTTGTTCAAACTTGAATATGCTGGAAATAAGCCTTAAAAATTTTGACCATTCTTTTATAAGGAATTAATTTATCATCCTTGGTGGCATATTCATCATTAACTTGTTTAATGATTAATTGTGAATCACCAAAGACATTGATATGCTTGATATTCCATTGAATGGCCATTTTTAAACCGAAATAAGTGCTTCATATTCAGCTATATTATTGGTACAAGGAAAAGCAAGCCGAAAATATTTAGGAATTAAGTCACCTTGAGGAGTGATAAACAGATACCTACTCTGAGCCATGATGTGTGAAGGAGCCATCAAAGTATAATGTCCATGTATTTGATTTTGTAACTGTACATATGGATTCATCTGGGAACCATGTGGTGAGTGGTGTAGAATCAGAGACTGGAGCTTCTGCCAACTGATCAGCTAGAACTTGTCCTTTGATAGATTTTTGATTAACATATTCAATGTCAAACTCACTTGAGAAGCATGATCCATTTAGCCATCCATCCTGAGAGATGATTTAGAAAGTAGATATTTGAGTGGATCAACTTTAGCTATGAGCTTAATAGTATTATTGAGCATGTAATGTCATAGCTTTTGAGAGGAAAAGACTACAACAAGACACACTTTTTCCATAGGGGTAGTGTAGTTGAGCTCATACAAATTAATGTTTGACTTAAATAATAGATGGCTTGTTCCTTTCCATGGATATCATGTTGTGCTAGGAGAGCTCCCAAGGCATGTTGTGTAGCTGATATATAGAAGAAAGAGGCATTCCTAGAGTAGGAGGTACCAAAACATGAGAGGATGCATTAGATATTCCTTTAGTTTATCAAAATATGCTTGACATTCCTCATTCCAATGAAATTTTGTTCCCTTTTTGAGAAAATGATGGAATGGATGACATTTATCTGCTAGCTGTGATATAAATCTTCTGATGGCTTGAATCTTTCCTCTATAGGCTTCGTAGTTGTTTGAGATTTTTAGGTGGAGGCATTTCATTACAACTTTGACTTTATCTAGATCTATTTCAATTCCATGCTGGAGATAATAAAGCCTAGGAGCTTTTTAGATGTGACGCCAAAAACACATTTCTTGGGATTAAGACAAACTTTATATTCCCAAAGTCATTTGAAGATTTGACAAAGGACCATAGGATGTTCCTCACGAGTTTTAGATTTTCCCATATGTTGTCATCATAGTCTTCAACTATATCATGCATCATGTCATGAAAAATGATAGTCATCACACGTTGGTAGGTGGCTCTAACATTCTTGAGTCCAAAGGGCATGACTTGATAGAAAAACGTGCCCCAAGGTGTAGTAAAAGATGTTTTATGTTGATCTTCTTTGGAAATTTTGATTTGATTATAGCCAAAGAAACCATCCATGAGAGACAACATCTCATGTGCCCAATTGTAGAGTCAATGATCATATCAATATTTGGTAGTGGGAAATCATCTTTAGGGAAAGCTTTATTGATGTCACAAAAATTGGTACAGATGCGAATGCCCCCAGTTTTCTTTCCTACCGGGACAATATTGAGATCCACTTAAAATAATCAATGGGTCGATGAAACCAACATCAAAAACCTTTTTAATTTCTTCTTTGACAAGCAACACAACTTTTGGATGCATTTTTCAGTTTTTGTTTGACTGGTTTTACATCTTTACACACTACAAGATTGTGGACCACGAGAAGGATCCAAACCAGGCATATCCACATAGGACCATGTGAATATATCTGAAAATTCCTTTAGGAGTGTGGTAAAGATGTCTTGTCCTCTATAGACAAAGATGCCCCCAGTTTGAGAATCTTAGGTTCTTCTTCTGTGTCGATGTTGATGTCAATGGTTTCCTCAATTAAGGATGTTGAGCCATCTTGTAGTGTTTTAGGAGCTGGAAGAAGTTGATCGATAATGGATCATTTTTGGGATTTGGGGATTCTTGGAAGAATTCAACGAGGGGATCTTCCTTGTCAAGGTGATAAGAGAAGTTGGGATGAGGGATATTAGATTGGGATGGAAGGGAAAGGGGAGGATCTGTGCCCCAAAGTAGGCATCAACATTTAGGCATATTTGGAAACCTTTTTATGATCCCCAATAGGTATATTGTCATCATGAGTTCCCATGAACTCAAGAATTGCTTCATCATTTTGAAATGAGTCAAGAGGGGCATGCTCTGATCATTGGTCCCATTGAATGAGTTGTGGATAGGTGAGGTGATGTTGATGGTGAAGAACAATGGTATCATGGAAAAATATTAGTGGTGGTGAGGTCTTCATATTGGCTATAGATGAAACTTGTGTCGATGTTATCAATGACCTCCTCAACTATACTAGAAGTATCACTAAGGTCATCATGAATATCCTCACCAGGTGGTGGGTATCCAAGTCCATGTGCCATCAAGGTTGGGGATAACATTTGGGTTTAGGGATGCCTTTCCGTGGTGACCTAGTCCTCATCCGGAGTATCCCATATGAGCCATCATCCTTTTGGGAATCAAATATTCATCATTAGAGCAACAAGAGGGTATAGAATCATCAATAAGCCATGTGGAATCGGATGGTTCATGTACTCATCAACAAGACACCCAAAATGAATAAAAGTGGATGAGCCCAACACATATGTTTTCCATTTTTTTGGACATGTTGGCCTCCCGAGTTGTTTGGGAGACAATGGTAGTTGGTCGATGCTTGAAGGTTTGATATTCTCCACACCCTATTGATTTTAGTTTGAGTGGTGGAGTGGGTAGAAGGGGAGTGGATATGGGTGGAGTAGGTAGAAGAGGAGAAGATGATGAGGAGGTGTTGTGAGATGAGGATGGAAGACTATCTGGTGAGATATATGAAGTGGTGGATGGTGGTGGTGATGATGATGCGTGTAGGTTCAGTGATAGGGTAGTAAGGTTCTCGATAACTTTCAGGCTTCAATGCTTGACAATATTGGAAGGGTTGGGGTCACCATGGATAGTGACTTTTATACCAACATGTTCAAATTTGAGACATTGATGTAGTGTGGATGGTATGGCATGCATCTCATGAATCCAAGGCCAACCAAGCAAGAGATTATGTGGAAACTAGATGTCTATAACATGGATGAGGGTGGGAAGCATGACAGGCCCGATGTTGATAGGAAAATAGATGGTGCCAATGATTTGTGCTCTGTATTTTCATATGCTTTAATAGTAATAATATATTTTTTTAAGATCCAAGTCATTGTATCCCAACCGATGGATGAGATTTAGGGTACAAATATTAAGAGCCAATCCATTGTCTATTAGCACTCTTTTAACATGAATATTTTTGATATGGACTTCGATGTAGAGAGGAAGATTATGGGTAGGACCATGTGGTGGCAAGTCTTGTTGGGTGAAGGTGAGTGGGAGTGTTGGATAAGGATAGAGATGAGCAACAAGGGCCTAAAATTGTGTAGGATCAATGTCGGTGGGGACGTGTGTCTCTTGGAGGGCACGGTATAAAATGTCCTTATGGATAGATGAAGTCTTGAGAAGGTCCATGATGGATATCTGTGTGGGAGTCTTCTCAAGTTGTTTCAATGATATTATATTGTGCTTGTGGTGTTGGGTTAGAAGAGGATGGAGTGGCTCCTTGAACCACCACATGGCTCCTTCGGGTAGTGACAACACACTGAGGGTTTTACGAGGGGCCTTTATTTTAATGGTGGCTACTTGGTGGGGAGAATGGTGGATATGGCCAACAAGTGATGTGTAAGGAGGGGGTACATGATGGTAATTGATGTGGTTGGAATGATGACTTGGATGATTCGGGTTTACTTCCAGACTTTTGTTGACCTTGGTTAGAAGCATTGTTCTGACCATGATTAGGAAGGGGATTTTGATAGATCCCAAGTTTCTGATTTTGAGAAGAAGTGGAAGCATTGTCCTCTATTTCAATTTCACCTCGGTCAATAAGGTCTTGAATATAATTCTTTAATTTCATACACCTATGTGTGGCATGACCCTTGATTTTATGGAATTGCAATATTTCATTTTCCTTTAAACCACGAAGGTTTGGGTCGGGACTCATCGATGGGTTGAGTTTGAGGAAAAATGACCATATTGGCAGCAATTAATTTATCAAGGATCACCTCCATAGACTCACCAAGGGGGTGTATGTTCATCATTCCTCGAGTCTTGAGTGGAGACCGAGGTTGTCCTTTAGGGATGGATATGATAGTGTTGTATGGACATGCTAGATATTTTTGGTGTCTATTACTCCATCGTCACCGACAACATTTTTATTCTTATTAAAGTATTTAGGTTTTTCAGATGTAGAAGGTTGATTGGATTGGTTATGATTATCACGGAATATATCTTAATAAGGCCTTTTGCAACAAGGGCCTTCTCAATTTGCATTCCCTTCTCAATGATGTCATCAAATGTGTTTATGCAAATGGACTTGTAAATGAAAGGCTAATTCCTGATTGAGGTTAGAGACAAAAATGGTAACTAGTTGTTTTTTTCGGGTATGGGCCATGGAATGCGGCTGACAAAGGGCTCACCATCATTGTAGGAATGATGAGAAACTTTCACCATTGTGTTGTTTGGTATTACACAAGTCAATCATTATGACATCATGTTCTACATTATATGAAAAGTGTTTTACAAATTTTTCTAACAAGTCGATGAACATTGTAATAAAGCCTTTGGGTAATCGGAGGAACCATTCTAAAGTGGGACCACCTAGACTTCTAGAGAAAGAGTCTTAGCAAATAGGAGTCATTGTAGGCTACTTCTTGACACAACATATAGAAATCCTTAACATGTTCACGGGGATCTCCTTTTCCCTTGTATTTTTCAATTTGGGTGGTTCAAAATATGGTGGAAAAGGGACCCGTAAGATGTCATGGTCAAAAGGATAGGGACAAAGTTCCTCAAATTTATATTTCCATCCCTATGTGCCGAGTTGCAACCCTTGAAGTGTTTCCTTCATAGATTTCACTTCTTGCTCCAAGGTTGGTTCTGAGGATTGGGAGGTGGTGGATTTGAAGTTGGGTTGAGAATGTTGGGATCCATGATCATTGGATGGTTGTGGGCCAATTTGAGAGGCTAATTGAGTGATTTGATTACTCATTTGTTGTAATTGGGATAATACGACTTCTTTGGATATGTTGGGGTTGTTCTCTCTCCATCCCATCCATATATAATGATGATGGTGATTCGATTATTATGATGGTGTGTGGATGGTGGTCATTGGCCAATGTTATCATTTTCATCTTGGAGGAGACTTTGGAGTTGGTCATGAGTGTAATCAAAAGGAAGTTTTTTCCCCCATGTGATATAGTTGGAGCAAGAGGGCATCTTTATTTTTCTCGATGAAATGGTTAAGATTTCTCTTCTTCTTCCTTCTATAAAGTAGGTACTTGAGTCATCATCACTGCTAGTGTTGACCATGGTCTCCTCATCTTCTCCTCTAGGTCAATTTTCTTCAGCATTGGCATCATAATAATTATGGTTGAATATATCATGTTCCACATGTGTGGTGATTGTTTTCTTCATCATTTCCAATTGGGATCGAGTTACTATTCTCCTAGGTGTTAGACTTTGATGTTAGTGAGATGTATTGATGAGATGAAGATGTTTAGAATAAATGAAGGATGTTGGATGAAAAGTTATGATTCCTTAGTTAATCGACGTATAATCTCAATAATCTACTCTTTGCTTATAGGATGGAAGAAATTTGAGGGGGAAAATAGAAGAAGGATTTTCCTCATTAGTAGAGGGCTTAGGATGTGCCTTATTATAAGGGCTTAGAAGAATAGGATAGATGATAAGGGTATTTTTCTATTAGCAAGATGTTGATTAATAAGATTAGGTTAGTCATATCAAAAAGGGATCGTAAATGGGGTGTTTGGGATTGAAAGTGTTTATATAAATGTGTATGAGGATATAAGGTTATGAAAAAGTTTGTGATGAAAGAAGTATGTGATTGGGATAATTTTTTTAGAGTCTTATAGGCCTAGGTTAGTTTTGAGATGCCAATAGGAAACAAAGTAATTAATATGGTATGACTTATGTGGTTTAAGATGAAGGATAATATTTTTGTTTGGAAGATGGAAGAGGTATTTATGTCATATTTTTAATGAGATGGATTATTATTTATGTGCTTTTTCTTAGTAAGCAAAGGTAAATAGTGTGGGATTGATATTATGAAATTTATTTAATAGGATGGAAATGTTGGTTTTTTTTTAATTTTTTTGGATCTTTTTGGTAATGTGGAAAGTTTAAATAAAAGTATTTACATGATGGTTATGTGTTTAAAGTTTATGGTGGAAAATTTGGTTTATTATTTACAAAGGATGTGTATAATGGAAAGGGGATAATGTATGGTCAAAATTTATGTATTAGGTGAAAAAGGAGATTATTTTGGTTTTATAGGATAATTATGGTAAGTATTAATGGTATGTGATGAGGAGAAGATATGGTCAAAGGTCGATGATGTATATTCTTGAAAATCAAGGTTAAAAGGTTGTGGTCAAAATGAGTGAATGGTAGATGTATGATTTAATTATGAGGATTAGTGTGAGGGTTATTTACTGGTTTTCAACAAAACACTCAAACAAGTACAACCATGCAAGCACAACCCTAACTAGTCAAGTGGGATTACAACCAAACTATAGCTCACTTTCAATACCACACACCGATGGTGGTGCCACAAACTAGCTCTCCACCTATGTGCCAATGTGTGATCGGATAGTGAGTGATCTTGGGAAGTGCGGCCTCCTTGCACTATAGTTCGATATGTGGCCAAAAGGGCTACCTAGTCTAGGATAACAAGCTCTCTAGGGGAGTCCCCGATATACCTTGCGGTACATGTGGGGCCCAAGTCCATGTGTTGCAAGGATGTTGTCTAAGGCCTAGGTTTTGGGACGTGGAAGCCCCTCACTTCACACCACTCTTAAAACAAGCAAGTGCTTAGCCAATAACAACAACTCTCCTTGAATTTATATACCTTGTTAGAACACGGGTGTGTCTACATGCGTGGAGGTGAATCCCATAGTCACGAGACCCTAGGACTATGGTAAGTGTGTGGATGTCACTTCCACGTCACTGTTACCCCCTAAAAAAAAAAAAAGGAAGGGAAGACTAACCACTTTTTGATCCTCAAGATCATCCTAGGACGCGAGAGGAGAGCATACACGACATCGTCTTTGGGATTTAAAACAAGCAACAAAAGAACTTACAAAAATATACACAAAATAATGAAAATTAAAATTTATATGATGGGGTCTTTGACAAGGGACCTAAAAAAAAGATTAGTAGTTTTTTATTAAAACCCCAATGCTCTTGGACCATTCAGTGCTACAAAAAAAAAGGTTAGTAGTCTTAGTTTACTTAATATCCTACGCAACCACAAATGTTAGGCAATCATTTTTTTTTGATCAAATGCTAAAACCGACAGAGTTTCCCTTGTTTCGTAATTTTAAAAAAAAAAAATGTTAGATTCACATGAAAATACACTAAAAAAACAAAATATAAAACGTTAGTTATTATTAAAAAAAAGCAAAAAAATATATGGTATATAAAAACACAAAGTGTGGCCTCTCTTGCTATTACAAGTAACACAAAATCAAATGAAAGAGTTTAAAAGTGCTTTAAATAGGACTAAATGTGGTGCTTCCTAGGACATATGCATCAAAAGCATAAATACTTATTTCAAAGAGTTAAACATGCTAAAATATGAAAAAGTGATACCAATACTTAAAACGCGTTGAAAACAAAAAGTAATCAAATGCATTACTATGTGAAAAGAAAAATTATAATCCTACACACAATTGTGTTAGCAAAATTATACAAAAGCACTTTATAGGAGTGTAAAATGCGCTAATAGCGCAATAAACACAAAGTGATTATGAGACAAAAGCGATAATCTACGAAAAAGATGCATGATAAATGTTAAGTACCCATAAAAGTGCTAATACATAAGATAAAAGCACTAAATAGTATCAAACATGCCATGGATACAAATGTGCTGAAAAGTTTTCCTACACATCAGAGTTAAAAAATACACAAACAAAATTGTTTTTATGATATACATGCTTTGTTTAGGTCACAAAATGCTATTTCAAACAAACACGTGTGTGTGAAACGAACAGAGAACATGAAAATTCAAAATTTTGAGTTTAAATCTTCAACATTAAATTTTTGAATTTTAACAGTTTATTCTTAGTGCTAAATGATACTAATTTCAATAAAATTTAGGGGGTAAGCCCCACGGTGGGTACCAAAATGTAGAGGAAAAATTGTGTTAGCATGCAAATATGAAATGACTATGAAACCAATTCAACACAAAATCTAACACAATAGTTCATCTACCTCAGATTGAGTAGAGATAAAAAGGGGAGAAAGTAATATACATGTACTTACCTACAAGTGAAATCCTCCTCCTTTGATGATTTTGATTTTCTCCTTGATTTTCTTGTGATGGTATGAGAATGCTTTAGATATGTGGACCAATTTCAACAGCACCTCCCCTTGATCAAATGATGGATTTATGGCTTGATAGAATGCTATGAAGATTGCTTATTTGCTTAGAGATTTTGGCAACATAAACTTGCAATTGTTCTAAGGTGCTTGCCATGGAGGGTGGCACCTCTATTTATAGCTAGAGGAGGAAAAAATCAATGGTTGAGATCTTTCCATGTTGGATAAGATCAATGGTTGAGGATGCATGAGAGTGGAGAATTTTCTAGATGTGGAGAATTCTAGATTTCATGAGAACTCTCCATTGAATTAAAAATTCAATGGAATAGTGCACATTTATTTGAATATTTGAAAATGGGAGGGAAGAATGGAGAGGCTTCTAGAAATAGAAGCCTCTAGATTTGGAGGGCATTTAGCTTGTGTAGTTAGGTGAGATTAATTATGTTTAATGGAGTGATTAGATGGAGAAGCTAGGCATAGAGTAGTAGGGTAGGTGGTAGGTGGGTGAGTATTTTTAAATTGCTAGAAAATAGTTAATGAGGATTAGTTAGTATGGTAAATAAAATATTAATGATGTATTAATATTTCTAAGGATGTAATGGGATTATGGAATGACGAAAGGAAATAATTGAAGTATGATTACATATAATAATTAATTAATTTTATAATTAATTATTATATGGTTGAGACATTGAATTCCTAGAGATTAAAGAAGTAGAGAATGATACACAAATAAGATTCTATGAATATTTCAGAGGTGATAAAGATGATGATAAAGATGCACCTAGTTTCTCATGTGTGGTATTCACCCATTCTTAGTCCGAAAAAGGATCTCCTTCCTCCTCTACCGTAAAAAAAATAATATCAAATATTATACTTGTGGAGACTCTAAAAACTAAAATAATCAGTTGAGGATCTCCACTTCATCCCTTCATGGAGACTACATTGGAGAAAATTGACCTTGTGGCAAGCAAGAGTGCACCAGATGTTCCGAGTAAGTCTTCCCATGTTTCTTCTAAACCCAACTCTACTCCTACAAAAATTAGTCCTTTAAGAGTCTCCAATGTACCAACAAAGTCAATCACTCCTTCCAAACACATTACCCAACCCACTAAAAGTGATCAATATTTCAAGGTAGCACCACCTTCACAAGATAAAACTTCCACTATCCTCAGAACATCAATTTCACCCGCCCCTACCGCATTCGATATCATCGTATACACAAACAAAACCAAAGTTCAGATTTCAAAAGTTGAATTTTTGCAAACACACCTGAAAGAGTTTGAGAGGCTTGTAAATTTTATCAAATGTGGTAGCTAAAATCCCAACACTATAGGTCCTAACCCTAAGGGTCTCACTGCTAACACTGCGCTACACCTCCTACACGTAACATGCTTACTCTAAGTGCATCAAATAATGATAAGATTGATCCATTATATGTCTCCCTTATTGTTGGAAGATACTGGTTGAATAATTGCATAATAGATTCAGGTTCTTTTGATAATGTAATGCTTATAAAGGTGGATAATGCTCTCAGACTCACCCTGATATGGGTTAGTGGCTCGTGTTACTCCATGGAATCAAACGAGGCCTCACTTGTGGGAAAGATCAATGATACAGGGGTGTATCTTTCCGAATTCTCGAAAAAGAAGGTGTCAATGACTATCTTGGTAGCAGATATTCAGAATTCATTTAGGATGTTGTTAAGTAAAAGCTTTTACTGAGACTTGGGAGGAAAAATCGAGATTAATTGTTCTTCTTCAACTATCCAGTTTAAAGGAGATATGGAGAAGTTTCTTCTTGTGAAAAAGATGAGATACACTTGTATGAAAAAGTTAGGAAATATAGAAGCTAATATTCTATACAAAAATAGTGGGAGGATGAATCATTTCGTAACAACCAAAGAGGAGGATGAGATTCCCACCTTGATAGGACAAAATATCCCTTTCTGATGGGGTATTGATCTTGAAGAAGTGTTGAGAAATTTTTAGTTACAAGAGGATAGCCCCGAATTTCCAGATGATGCAAGCCATGAAGAAGAGGAAGTAGTTCTTGATGAATTCCAGTGGAGAAATTAAATGATGTGTTTCCCCATGATGAGAAGGTGTTCTAATTCCTATTTGGAGATGAAGACTCTCTTGATCATGTCATCCATGAAGAATAAAATCTAACTTATGACGAGCCTTTGAAAGATTTGAAAGAAAAATATGTACAACAAGTGTTAAGCATTACAGAAGGAAAAAAAGACCCTAAACTAAGTCTTGAACTCTTGATGCAATATATGAATTTGTAAGACATTTTTTGAATCTAGTTATGAATTCTTAACCAATTAAAAAATTGGTCATGATGAATTCTATCAAGGTGAAAAATATGATGTTCCCCATGAGCTAACAATGATGGATGGATGTGATGATGAAATTGAAGTTTTCTCTTTTCCGTTTGAAGAAGAGGACTCTTTCTATGATGAAAAATTTGAAACAAAGAGTTTTTAGGTCATAAAAGTTGAGATTACCCTATAAAAAGAGGGATTGGAATGCAATGAGCTTCAAGATGATGAAGAAATTATTCCAAATGGTTGCCTTGAATTTCAAAATGAGGATTCTTTAAATGAATGTAAGGGTGAGATTTTAGTAATTCCAAAGAAGAACTCCATGTAAGAAATCTTGAAAGTGATAGAAGGTGTGGAAGATGCCGAGCTAAGTCTTGACCTCTTGACTCAAGCTATGGCAATGCAAGATATTTATGAGGTTGTGCCCGATTATTCACTCAATTTCTGAATACCTCATCGGAGAATAAAACAAAAAGTTAAATTTAAGGCCTCCAATGAAAGATTTTTTAATAAACATGAATGTGTGAAAGAAGGAAACTAAAGATATTTAAGAAATTCAAACAAATATCAGCCTTGGGGAAATGATGAGATGATAAATGATAAATCAACAATGTGGGTGAACACGGAAGGAAATTTACACTCGAAACTAATTTTAAAGATAATAAGAGAAATGGAGTTTCGAGTAAAGATCTCACCATAAAAAAGATCATGTAGGCTCACCCCACCCAAGTATGTAGGAAGTCATCAAAGGACATGGATTTCATAAGAAGTTAAGGAAAGGAGGCTATTTTCTTGAACTAGTCAATGGCTTCGCAAAACATTATCGCTCAATGTTACCCATTCAGGGGTAATTTCTAAAAAGAGAAAAGTAATTAAGTGAAATCAGTTGTCCCTTGTATTGTACCATAGGTGATTTAGGTGTGTGTTTTCATTTCATTTTCGTGTGTGTTCTTTCCGTTCATGTGTTTGTGTATTTCCTTTTTCCGTGTGTGTGTACTCCTTTCAACTTATCTCGTAACACTCTGGTTTTGTATGTTAACTTGGTGAATGTTTTACATACTGTTATAGCTGTTGGAATGAAAGCAAACATGTTAAGATATGTTTTGATCTTAAGAGAATGTGTTGCTAACTTGGATTCTTGCATACTGTGATTTATTGCATAGAACAACAAATATTGTACTTGTGTGTTTGCTGATGTGACGACAGATTGTCGTATAATTGCTTGCTCTTGTGCTGATTGACAGCATACCCTGAATCAATTCCATTGATTCAAGTATGCTGAGGCCCTCTTGTGTTTTCTATGATTAATTCACACTTGAACTGGACTAGGATTATTATGAGCGTGCAGCGCCTGATTACAGGTGTGAATAGCTAGCACGAAAATGCCAACGACAGGGGTTCGATTCTTGAACCCTGTACTGTCGAATTTGGGACCTCGTGGGGCGAGAAACGCCTGGACACGGGTGGCCTTGGCATGTAATCTGAAGGACGGAACGTCCTGCTCTGCGTTAACGTGAATGTTAGTAAGGGGCTGGAAGGAAGTTGTTAGTGTTAGTGGTTAGTGTGAATTAAACCTAAACTAACCCTAAGGCCTAACATACATCCTACACTACTATCCTAAGTGGATTTTTAAATTAAAAAAAAAAAAAAAAGAGGGAAAATAAACCTAAATTCTAAAACCTAAGGTTGAATTAGGACCTAGGTTGAATACTACTTGCAACCTAAACTAATCCTAAACTAAGGGGTACGCAGACCCTTGGGAGGAAAGGGATAAGGATGGGAAGGAGGCATTCATTGGTATTTAATGAACTGTCCCTTCGTGGACGGCGCCAGTTTTGGCGGGGCAGGTAAGGAATTTAGAGGCATCTATTTTGAAATAGAGCCAAATTCAGTTGCATGGAAAATTTGAAATTTAGAAGCTTGCCAACCCAAGTGGCGGTGGCGTGGAAAGTAAGGAAAAAGGCAAAGCCTTTAATGCATTAATGGTTTTTGGTCCTCGCGACCAGCTCGCCTTGGAAACAGCATGAGGGAATTTGATCTTTCATTGTTTCGATTTGGTTTGGCCGAAGTTGCTCTGCATTTGGTTTCTTTGGTCTGGTTCAGTCGAACCAGCTCTTGGCATTTGACATTTTCTTGGGGATTTGGAGGCTGTTGTTAAGCCGAAGAAGGAAGGAAGTGTTGGAGAGTTTGTGCTGTCGCTGTGGAAAGGAAAAACGCGGCAGACAAGGTTTTCTTCGAGTTTTGGAAGAAAGATTACAGGCATGTTAAGCCCTTCTCTTTAAAAATCTTTGCTTTGATTAAATGTTTCATTAAAACAACCCTGCTCTTGGGTTGGGATTGCATGATTGCTTGTTGAGTTGATTTTGAAATGGATTTGTTGATTCTTGCCTTCTTTTCTTTGGAAAATGATAAGAAAACGGCTCTGGTTGCTCGGCCTTGATTTGTTGTTGCTTAAATTGGGTTGGAATATGAATTACCGTTGTGGTTGCTGACAGTGTTGTGGAATGAAATAAACATTTTCTTTCTCTGTACATGTGGTATGGAGTGGACAGGCTGTTTAATCTTTTCCTTATAGTGTAATCGTTCTCCTTGTTGTTGTGCTTGGAACTGCTATTACATGTGAAGAGAAAAATGGAATTACAGTCGTGATTATATTGCTATGATGGGGATTAATAACTCTTGGTATTATTCGGAAATAATATGAATCATCTTTATGGGTCGCTGAATTCGACTGTCCTTGTATTTTATTGAACGGAATACCTTCCTGTCGAGCTGGGTGTTTAACAGTAATGGGAAAACGTCATATATATCTTAAGACTGTGCTTGATATATTAGTTGTGTCGCTATGAATTGGGTTTGTCGACCCTTGCTGTCTTTTCTTTTGGAAATGTTAAGAAAATTGTTTCTCCGTTGCTGTGTTTAACTGTTTTGTCTTCTCGAATGGATTTACCTCCATGAGGTGCCGGTTATGGGTATTATATGAAAATTTTAATTGGTTATTCTTGTGGAATGGAAGGTAAACTGTACAGGTTACTGGAGTTGTTTTTGGCATTGAAACTATACGTCCTTTGGCTGATGGACTAAAATTAAAGAAGCATTAGTGTTTGAAATTGTTTCTTATTGAAAGTTTCAAGGATATAGATCCTTTCCCTTCTCCAGTTTTGGGATCTTAATGGAAATGGCATTCGGGGTTTCTTTGGGTAATCGAACTCGATTTTAATAAAGTAATAGTAGTATTACATTGCTGTGCCTTTCCTTGGATTGGATATAGACGAACACGTATTGGGTATTCGTGAAGTAGGAAAAGTGAATCGTTTTCCTTCTGAACTCCTTAATGAAGTATGTCTTTTCTTACGGTGTGGATAAGATGGTTTCATTGTGTTTTCTTGATACTGTTCGGTCTTCTTAATCAGACTATTGACGCAATTATAAACTGGTTTTGTAGTCTGTGCAATGAATGATTATAATTTCTTCTTGCTGTAATGAAGGTTGACCCCATTGCGTCTAGCAGTCGTGGTTTGACCTTCTGATATTATTTTTTACTATCTTGTGAATGCGAACTTGGCTGGAATGTTCATTGCTGTAGCTCGTTGGATTGCAGCTGTACTGGCTATGTGAGATGCTTATCAATGAGAACGTTTACTCTGTTATCTTTCTAAGTTGAGTTGTCATGCTAAGAAAAACATGATTTGAATGTTTTTACTTCATTCTGAATACAATGATTGTTTCTTAATGAAATCATAAGAGAATGAATTCTTCTCTTTTTGCTATTTGGGACTCTGAAAGTGACATTGGAATTATAGTGCATATGACTTGGTCTTGCTGTAGGTAACAGCAATGTACCACTGTTATTAAGAACTATATGCGTTCAGAGGTATAAAAGATCATATGAATATATACTTGCGTGGTTGCATAATTGTTGTTGGTTAGCTATACAGTGTAAGAAGTAGGGAATCTTCTAGTATAGCAAATACCTAGTATGCATATTGATATGGCTTGCTCAACGATGAAAATAATGTCTTACTAACCTGTTTGGTATTCATATGAACTGAAATAAATGAAATTATTCTTGCTGCCGGAAAGTGAATTTCCGAGTGGATTTTGTAAGTTTCACTCTGAACTGCTATCTTGAATTGATTTTCGTTTGGATTCCACTGTTAGGACAGTCATGTGGAAGGAAATAGAGATATGAATGAATGTGTTAGAAAAATGATCTTTCTTCTTTCATTCAGTTAGAAATCTGGAATTCGTGAATGATGAATTTTTATAGTGCTTAGATGGGAGCTACTATATGCATTGCTGTTCGCTTTCTTGTTAGTACTTGAATGCTTTAAATTTAGCATGCTTCATGAACGGAAAGGAAAGTAATGGATTTATATTCAGTTAGTTTCATCCTTTGCATTTGTTATTAATGGAAGGCGTGGAAAGGATAACTGTATGCTATATAGGCAGCAAACTACTTGTATTCCTAACGTTACAAATATTGTAAATTGATACTTGCAATGATTATGTGGAAACGGGACAACAGTCCCTTGGCTGATTGTGATGATATTTTTCTGATAGTTCAGTTGTTATGCTGATCTCTCCTTTGTGCCTATTTTGAGATTGATGTTTGCTGTCGTTTCATAAAAGCAGGGTTCTTTTATTGAAACAGTTAGTTGAAGCATCTTATTTTAAGGATAAGTGCTTAATGTGCTCAGTTCATTGAACTGACCCGTGCAATTCATTTTGCAGATGGAATTTGATTAAATATGAAGACTTGGCTATTTTCTGATGCCTCTTGATTAGATGTACAATAACTTGTAATTGCTGCTTTTATTCCTCTTGAGGAATTGCGAAAGAAGAAAATATATTCTTCTGTCCATGAGTTGTATGGATGCTTTGTATAAACTATACCCAATCAGCTGGATTGGCAAATGTACAAATTATGTCTTGAAATATTGAATACAATTACAGGTGTGATATTTTCAATAATTATATCAGTTGATATTGTTGTTTAAATTGGAAATATGATGTTATTTCCTGATTTGGAATTGTTTCATTATCCTTGGATGGATGTTGAATTGAAACTGATATCTATTCTTACTTAAATACAACTTTTAAGTTGAACAATGCAATTAGTTCATACTTGGGTAAAGATGAATTTTTAAATTGACATTAAAAAGGATTAAGAAGAATATGATTTCATAATCAGAAGGTATTCAGGATTAGCTTAGGAGCTAAGGAATATCAATTCAATTTCGGAGTAATCGAACCTTGTTTTCGAACTCCATTAATGATCCCGTTTGATAAAATTCAGAATAAAGGATATAGGATAAATGTATCCATAACCAATGATCCTTAACTATATAACGTTAAGGAGAACAAATGAATTCATTTCTCGAAGATTAGACCTCGTTTGAATGACGTCTAATAAGTTAATATTCTGAAATTAGTTGCAGTTGGAAACATCTTGGCTAAGTTTAATAGGTTAAACTTATTACGTCCGTCGGTACGGACTGCTTAATCCAATGATTAAGAAATAAACCAAGTAAGGAAATGTAGCCCTTCGATACGAAGGAGGCGATACTTAGCAAACTAATGGACAGTTTAGTCCCTCTTAGTTATATACAACTGCAACGGAAACGAGGATCAAGAGATCAGCGCGGATGCTGAAAGTCGTTTTTAATTATTACTCGTAGCTAAGTCACTTGAGCAGGATGTGTATTCTCGATGGGTGGATTCTGCAGGACATTGGCATACGCCAGCTACAGCAAGGTGTCTTCATGAAGACGGGGTCTTCATGACGACACAATGTTGCAGCTGACATATAGCAATGCCCTCCCGAATTAAAACATTTAGAATACATAGGCTGAATGTGTAGATCTTAGCTGGGGTGGGGATAGGGTATGATCTGGTATACGGAGTGACTCCGGAATACTAAAGATAATCAGACACACGGAGTCGTGGGGTAACGACACCGTATGTCTGCGTATCTTTAGTTACCAGGAGTGCCTTCCTATACCCGTTCATATTACTAACTGGAACTGAAAGTTTAAAACTGAACTTAAACGTTGAGGACTGGTAGGAACCAGGAAAGACCATTCTAGATAACAGGTGAAGTGAAGTGAAGGACGTATTCCGTAGATGTGTATCACATCCAGGAATATGATCATGCAAAGCATGTGAAAATCTTTGGCCAAAGTATCGCAATTGCTGGTTGCGTTGTCCTTATCACTTAATTTAAGATGCAGGATGTCAGATGAATATCAGTAACAGATATTCAGATAGGCTTCTTAAATGGATCACTTCGATAACCGGGGAAGGTTATGAGAACAGGTATATATATAATATACTATGCAAAAAAACATGAAGGATCGGTTGTTGCCGAGTCATGAACATGAAGGATCGGTTGTTGCCGAGTCATGAAATGAAGGATCGTTGAAACTCCGAGCCATGAAAATGGAAGATCGGCAGTTCATCGAGTCATTTACAGCAGCATATAGAATCTGTTATAAGATTGAATGGCATTGAATGTGTGTTCCATATTGTACATATGTGAACAGGGAACATTCGTTTTAAAAAGAAATTGTATGATCCAAACTGTGTTGTTTGGGCAGAGAACAATTATTAAAACTTGAACGTGTGTTTGAATTTTATAATTCATAACAGAGAACGTTATATACAAAAAAAAAAAAAAAAAAAAATTTCCCTTGTTCTGGTGTTTTAAAATGGGGATGTTACATTATCTCATTTGCTTTTTATGACTCTATAGCCCAATGGATAACACATTGGTATAAATTGTAAACTAAGATTATGAAGTTCCTTATCATCCTTTCCTCACTTTTTAAAATCCAGAATGAGTCCCCAAGTGAGATCTAACCGTTGTCTTATGTTTTTGCAAGGGAAAAATTCAACTTGAAAATATGACAACTATACCCTAGTGTCAAAACTTTTCATCATAGACCTTCCTGGCACCCCTTCACCTCATTCCATCCTATGTGTTAGGCCTATCCCCATACATGTAATGCCCATTTCTGTGGTCTTGACCTTTCCCATGTGTTGAAGATGTGAAAATAAGATCACATTATTCTTTCAAGACAATTTTTTCAAGGTGGATCTTTCAACAGGCTTAGGAATGACTATTTTTAGCCTTTCTAAGGCTAGTGCATATTATTCAGAGTGAATTTCAAGTCCTAAATTAATCATGGAGGTGTATTAATGATCTTAGATAATTTTTTAATTGATTTAGGAAATATTTGGATATTCAGGATCAAGTTCAACAAAAGTAGATTTTTGAGGCCAAAGGAGCTTGCAGACCGTGAAAAACACATGAGATTCAGAGGATGTTTATGGGATATCTAGAATGAGTTTGAGGTCAAACAAAATAGAAATGTAAATTTGATTCAATTCCATACATGGTGGTAATTTCATATTTTTCACAATACCCATGAATTGATTTCCACAACTCATTCTTCGTAGGCACAATAATAAATTTTGATATAAAATGCCATTTTGAGAATGTTTCAAGCTGCATCATACCTTAAGACCCATCCCATTCTTCTCAGAATTAATTTTTCAATGAAAATAATATAATGAAGTTCCCAAAAAGTCCTCTGAGTAGCTCCAACAACGTCATTTTCAAGCTCCTCTCCAATCTACAAGCTCCATCCTTAGCCAAATTTTTTAGTTCCATGTGGCATCATGAGGATGAGGTGCACTTTTGGTGTCCCTTCATCCCTTTCCATAGGGGAAATTGGGGGCACAAAACTATGCCCCCATCTTGAGCTCTTGGACCCTCACATGACCCCGTTAAGCTCCATGAAACAAGTTAAGCTCTTTTTCACCTCATTCTAGCTCCTCCATCGCACAATCAAAAAATTCCAATTGTCATAATGAAAATGAGGCACAATTTTTGTACCCTTCTTCCATTTCCAAGGGGATAAGGGGGACAAGAAAATGTGCCCTTCCCCCTTCTTCCATATGGTTTTTCATATGACCTAATCTCACCCCTAAGGAGAAGGCAATCAAAATAGGTACCTAATCTTCGATGGATGATTACGGGAGCTCCATTAGGAGTTATAAGGAAAAAAACTCATTGGAAAGCTAAAAGGATCTTATACAAGTTGGAACATTAAAATGTTTCACAATACATTGGCGCTTCTCGGGGAGCTCTTTTTAGTGAGAACACTCTGCGATTATAAGGAATAAGGTAATTTTTAAAGGGGTTATATTAAGAACCGCACCTTGAGACCCATCTCATTCTTCTCAAAATTCTATTTCTATTCAAATTAATATAATTTTTTTCCAAAAAGACATCCGAGAGCTTCGATAACTTCATTTTTAAGGTCCTTCCCAAGGTACACTCTTGTAGTTAGAATTTTCTCCAAAGTGCCACATGTCAAGTATGAGGATGAAATAAACTATTTTGGTGTCCCTTCATCCATTTCTAATGGGCAATGGGGACAAAAAATTTCACCCTTCCCACCTTGGAGCTCCCGAACCCACCACATGACCCCGAGATGTCTCTGTAAGCACTTTTTGCTCATTTTCCAGCCCCGCCTTTGTCTATGCATTCCCACCACTTGTCACCTAGGGTCTAAGGTGTGATTTTGGTGTCCTTTCATCCATTTCCAAGGGGAGAAGGAGTATAAACAAAATGTACCCCCTCCCTCTCTCTCTCAAAGCATAAAATCTAGGAGTTAGCGATCACTCTCTCCTTGCTCGCTTTTACCCCTGTAAACTCAGGTGAATTTTTTCCAAAACCCCCACCCTCATTTTCTATTCATCCCTCTATTTTCCCATGATCATGGAAATAATATTTTCATATAAAGTGATTTAAAAAAAAGATCCTAGTCATTTTTACAGTTTGACTTCGTAGTCCACAAAGGAAAAATTCTTTGTATCTTTCAAACCTAGTGTAAGGATCGAGGTGGGGTTTTGGTACTATTATAAATTTATAAATGCCTTTAAGGAAAAATTGACAACATTTTGAATGATGTACTAAATTTTTACGGCAAAGAAACCTTGACTTCGATCCCTAGTTTTTGTTTTTTATTTCCCGACATTCTGGTGATCTGATTGAGCTAAAATTTTATACGTGAGATCGAGAGAAGAAACCTATCCCAATAGAGGTGGTTTTGTCAAAATACGAGGTGTGGAAGGGTAATTTCCAAAAATAGTAATTCTCTATATGAGCATTTACTAAAATAGTAAAATCTTATAGTGGGAAAATTTATTCAAGGTAGCGTACACAATGAACAACCAAGGAAACAAATGAAAGGATTGAAGGTGAAAAACGTGAAAAATAAAAATTTACTAAAAATAGTAAATTTTTGTTCTAAGTGAAGAAAGTAATAGTGGGCTCATTTTTCATCCATCTCTCTACTTTTCAACATCTTTACAGGGTTCCCAGGTAATGGCATTGCTCCAGAAAGGTAATTCATCCTTTGCGAAAGGAGTGGATACACCACTTTAGTTCGGTGGTGTAGAGAGGTGAACTATAATATCACAAGGCACAACAAGAAAAATTCCAAGACATTGGGAAGTCTAATAAATGGAGTATGAAAATGAGTCAATCATTGGCTCTCCCTTAGTGAACAAGTTGAGCGAGCTCAATAGGTTTTTCAAAGTAATTCAAACTTTATGAACTCAGTGAGACAAGTCAAGCAAACTCAATGAGATTAGTGAGCTAAGGGGGTTGACCAATTGAGTATTATGGGGATCATCATAAGTAGTGTTGAGATAATCTCGAATTCACATCGGGAATCTCAACAAGTTTTTAAACACTCATACAAAAGTATGAAGAATGTGTGCAACATACAAGGGTTATATCATGCACCATCATCAACAAGGGAAAAGTGTTCAAAGTGAACTTCAACAAAGATTTCTAATGAGTATAACAATGTTACAGAGGGTCATCAAAGGCTAGTTTCCATCTTCAAATTCTTCAGTGCAGATCTTCATCGAAGGAAAAGACATCTTCATCCATGCTTTGGAGAACTTCTTCTTTCTTCTCCTCTCTCATTCTTTCTCCTCTTCTCCCCCTTTCTAATTCTTTGTTATGAGTAATCATGACATTTGTCTTATTCATTTAAATATGACTATATTTGACATTGTAATAAGTCACCCTTAATTAATAAAAGGGGACTTAATTTCATTCCTAAGGATTTGAAAATTCATATGTTGTAGGACAAATGAAAGGTCATGTGGGGGGGAGGTGAAGAGCCTTCTCAAATTCTATAAATTGTAATGATTTCCCCATTCTTAAGGGTTGTCAATTTTGTATACTCAGGAGTAGATAACTACTTGTGAAAAGTAAAAGAGATAAAAATTTCTTGTATACTCCTTCCCCTATGTTCTTCCATTCTCCTCTTTGTACACCTTTACCAAAGTATTAATGAAGAAGAAAGGAGTTTCTGCTTTTATTGATGAGGGAATTAACGAGACTTTATGTTCATAATTCTATCTTATCTTGATGCTATTAAAAAAATTATTTTCTTTCTAAATATGTGTGTTGAAATGCTCTAGTTTATCTTTACAGACCTATGATTTAATACCTATGATATTAATCCCATATCCTTAATTCCCACTCCCTTTTCCCACCTACTCAATAAATTCCTCCCTTATAAGTGATTATAAGCATTTTCCACAGTTCAAAGTGGAGTGCTCTTGTTGGATCCCCAGCTTATAGGAAACCCACATATTTCATTTTCATTCACACAAAATAAATGGAGTTGTAACATTTAAGTAGAGGGACCTAAGTCCTAGAGCATTGGCAGATATCCACCAATTTGTCTAACTGACAAATTTTCTCGCCAACTCATTCTTAATTTGGTTCAAATATTGCACAAAATATTTAAAAATAAAACTGAAAAGAAGCTTGGCCAAGATGCCATGTTATTGTTAGTCAAAGTGATGCATGTGAGACATTAATGTTGTATTATTACAAATTAGGAGTGATATTTCACCAAATTTAGGAGGATTTGAGGTAATGTTTTCATGCTAAATGCATAACATGCAAAATTTAAAGTTTTGGCCATGACAACCAAGTCCCCACTTAAAAATTTCCTCTCTTGGTCATTGTAAAACCTTCTTCTATCCAACATACCCACAATACCATCCTCATTATGGATAAGAGGAACATGCTAACATAATTTTCAAGTGTGTTTCATGTGTAGGGATGTATGATTAAGGTGATTGAATAAGTCATTGAGGTTTAAAGAATAAAAACTATCCTTGGAGGCCTAGAAAGTGCAATTTTTGGCCATTTTGTGGACTCGGTGAATCCCCTTCGAAGATGAAGGTCCCATCTTCTACCACTATAGTCACACATCTAGGACACTATCCCTCTATAGGGATTTCATATCACTTGCTCCTCTCTAACCTATAGAAATATCCTAAAAAAACCCACTAGCCTCGCACTGACAAGTCTCTCTCCCACTATAGAATTCTTAGGGCATATCCTGTTACTTGTAGTGGTGTCTCTCAGTAGGCCTATACATCGTGAAACACTCATAAATCAAGGCTGAAAATAATACGATGAGACCTAACACCCTTATCTCGCCTCAACCGAATGCTATTCAAAAAACACACTAGCTGTACCCATATGGTAATCCCCAAACTAAATTGAATCCCAACATCCAAAGGCATCCTCGCATGCCACTAATACAAAATTGAAACTATTCCATCTACCTTGTGACATAAGACCTGTGCCACAACCATCCCAATGATAAATTTTTGGATATATAGAATCTATGTAGAAATTATGACACTCAATCATACCATAATTATATGAGGGTGATACCATCACTTCTTGTGGCCCATTGTGCTAGTGCCCTCTTCTTTGCAGTATCCATAAAAATAAAAAAACATACAAACTCCCTAAACTAATAACTCTAGAATAACATGTACATCTTGAAGTGTCATTATAGCCTCAATAGTCTATCTATTTTCCCTCCACCTCGAAGGACTTGGAACAAAACTCCCAATGGCTTAAAAACATATGTATCAAATATGCATATAAGGGGAATCACATCAGCTGCATAATGCCTCCAAACTTGCGTCCCTTATAACTAAGTAATATCCTATGTAGATAACCCTCTCAACACATTTGATAACCATGACACATCTATGGATATCCACAAATTGAATCCTATGTGGCACCTAAAAATATTAAACAACAAGAACCCATTAGATCTCAATCCCAATCCATGATCAAAATAAAAATACATCCAAAAACATCAAAATTTCACACTTTCCTACTACATCGTCCTTGCTAGCTTAACGCCATTGGTCAATGAGAAAAAATTCCCATCCCCTATGCCATTGGAATTGTTGAAAAATTCCATTACCCACTGTATAAAAACTCTAGTTATACAAACGTTATTGACCATGCTATAAGTGGTTTTCCTAGCATGGTTGATCCAGTCTATTTTAGGGTCCCATGAAATATTTTTCATTAATTTAAAAATTAACCTAATGATCTTATAATTTAAAATTATCCCAAACCCACATAGAACTCAACTCGATCTACATTTCAACTATTATTTTGGATATGTTTGCTAACTAAATTTTCCACGGCATACATTTTTTTGATTGTCTCCTAGCTACTCATTCCCAATTTAAAAACAATACCTACCATGGAATTCACACCATTGCGTGCCCCGTGTTGGCCATCTTGTACTTTGCCTCGTACTCTATTCATCATCACTGAAATTTTTCAATTTTAATTATCCAAGAGCTTATTTTTATTATAATTTCAAGTTAGCAAAATGATAAGTGAGTCCCCCATTTACTATTTATACCATTTCTTCTAGTTTTTTTGGTCGTGATTTCCTCCAAGCTTTAAACCTCCATATATTTCAAAAAATAAACCCTAAAAATATCATGTAAAATGTGCCATGTTCATGGTGGTTAGACACTTATTTTGACATAATAAACTTCTCGCTACCAATTACAACCAAATTTCCTTATTTTTCATCATTTTGATGCTTAGTTACATCCCTCATGTGCCCTCCTAGCTAGGTGATTTATGTATTATTTTAATGACTATCTTCTAGTGTTTCATTTTATTCTTTCTTATTTAGGCTTCCCAACATCTATTTCTTATGCCATAGGTAAGATGATCAACACCAAAAGGTAAATATGAGGTAGTTATATTTTATCAGAGAAGTTGAAGCTTCTCAACCATCAAGATCAAATCCAACTAAGTAACATTACCAACACCATCACATCTTACATACACAAATAATTATGTACATTTTTAATTCTCTCGTAATCATGTGTATGTTATTATAATACAATACATAATTCCTATTGTATAAGCTTCATAATTTTTTATTTTCAACAACCAAATAGTTACAATAACTAATATTAAGGAATAAGATGATTCCCTATAAGAAATTTCAAACAAAATTTTGTGAACCAATTAAAAATTAACGCCCTAATTCAAGCTTAAATACTTTATGGGTGTGAACATGAATCTACACCAAGTTGGTTTAAAAATAAACAAAACTACTAGATAATGTAAACACACACTTTAACACCCTCCCTTAAGCGTAGAATGGGGAGTGAGAAAAGAGGAAGAAAAAAGACTTATGGGTCCCAAAAATAGTCCTCGATGAGGTACCCATGTACAAATACATAGTGAAATATAAGCGTCCTTATGGTAATTGTATGAATTAAAATTGACATGCAACCTTCAATCACACTCTACCTCCCTAGGTCATGTCGGGATGACTGATGTGGAAGATGTGGATAGCTATGGATAAAGAATGTGAGTGAACATATGTAGGAATGGCAAAAACAAACTATCGTGGAAAACAATGTTCTCAACATGCAATATCGTGATCTGAAATAGTTGGTGAGAATCGTATCGAAAACTATGCACCACGATAAAGTTACACTCTGAAGGAAATGTAATAGCTCCAACATAATCACAAGGAGGAATCAATCAATCAATGGAAGAGCTTGCATAATAGAAAAAAGCTTGCACATAGAGAAAGACAACATAGTGTCTTGGTATACTCATAAATGTCAAATGAAGGGATACATATAGGGTGTTGAGTAACCATAGTGCATGACACACAAGAAAATCCCTAAACCTAACCTAGTTGAGATGACCCTCCATATGTGTGTGGAGGACATATAGGATCCCACACACCAACAACCTCCCCTTCATCGAAGCTGGGGTAACAACTATGATGAGTCAAACAGAAAAAGAAGATACTTCTAAATAACTAAGAAAGATGTGTCAATGGGGCCCGACAACTAAAGGCCTGATAAGGTGCCCATGTACAAACACCATCTTCCTAGAAGAAGAAAAAGATAAGGACTATATAGCTCGAAGAAGATGAATGAACAGCTTGCATAAGACCTCACCCCAAGAAGAGATCGTAAGTGAAGAAACTTCACCTCAGTGAAGGGCTTGGTGAATATATCTACAATCCGATAAACCTGTCTCGAATGTATCGAATGTTGATGATACCATCATGAATAAGCTCTAATATGAAGTGCATATGGATCTCAATGTGCTTCATCCACTGATGCTGAATTGGATTTCTATAAATTGAGATAGTGCTCGTGTTGTCACAATAGATAATAGTAGGCTGCCGAAAGTGGATGCCAAACTCTGTCAGAATACCCTGTAGCCAAACAACCTCTCGTGGCAAAGCATTAACTACTCCTCCGCATTCTCGACTCTATAGAAGATATCACAATTTCATTTTATTTCTTGCTAGACCAACTAATAGGACTCGAACCAAAAGAGAAACTATAGCTAGAGGTAGATTTTTGATGATCTAAGTCATCACCTAGTCGAATCAGTGAACCCAATCAAGTCAATATCCACCCTCTAAAATAGTGAATGGCATCGTATAGGTGCCACGAACATAATGAAGGATCCACTTAACTAATTTCTAATGCAACTCATGGGGCTCCTTGCGCATGAATTTGGATACGATCCCAACAACATAAGATAAATTTGGTTTAGTGTGAGTCAAGTAAATCAAGTCGCCAACCAACTATCGATAAAGGGTACTATCAACCAAGGGAGTAGAGCAATCGAAACCAAATTAACCTTGGAAAGAAAAGTAGGAGATGAATTGAAATCGACATCTAAAAATGAGCAAACAAGTCAAGAGCATACTTAGGTTGCAAAATCAAAATTCCCAAGTCGATTGTAAAATCTGATCCCAAAAAGTAATGAAGTAGACCTTTAGGTCACCATGGAAAACTCCGTTGGCAAGACAATATTCATAGAATCAATGATAGAGGAAGAGCTTCCCGTGATCAAAAAGTCATCAACTTAGAGAAAAGAATGAGTATGGAGTCATATTGCCATAAAATATAAACATTTGGATAAGAGTGACACCTAGTAAACCTTGATGTAAGTAAAAATGAGTCCATCTTGGTAAACCCGAGGGGCTTGTTTAAGGTCATAAAGAGACTTCTTTAACTTACAATAGAGGGAGGGATCATTGACATAACTCGAGGTTATACCATTTAGATCTCTTCCTCTAGGTCACCATGAAGGAAGGCACTCTTAACGTCCATTTGATGGAATTTCCATCTATTTGCTGCGGCAATGGCTAGGGTTAGTCGAATAGAAGTCATCTTCACAACCGGAGCAAAGGTTTCAATATAATCAACCCCAACTATCTGAGAGAAACTCTTAGCTACTAATCATGCTTTAAAATTTTTGACATCTCCATCTACTCCATACTTTGTTCGAACACCCACTTACACCGAATGATTTTTCTTCCTTTTAGAAGAGGGGTGAGATCCCAAGTATCGTTATTAATAAGAGAGGAATACTCCTCATCCATGGCGTAATCCCACCGAGGAATACCAAAATCCTCCCAAAAAGACTATGGATCGAGAGTAGAGGTAAAGAAAGAGTGGGGTCTAATGAAATCTAAGTGAGTGAGTATGTCTCATATTCAAGTATCTCCAACTAAATCTCCAAAGACTTTGCAGAGTTTTCCTATCCCAAAGAGGACTAGGAGGATCAAACTCTAAGTTGGAAGATTCATCACTCGAGTGAGAAGGGACATAGTCCTCATCATCACTACTGTTAGAATCGGAAGACTCAAGGGTCTGATGGTCGGGAGGATTAGGAAGAGGAGCACACTCAACAACATCATCATCTGATGAGTCAGAATCCGAATCAGCAAGCTGAAGAACCTCAATAGGTAGAGAAGTAGAAGTCAAATAAGACTCATTGAACTTAACACTTCTCTCAATATAAAGCTCATGAGAAGTAGGATTCAACAATCGATATCCCTTCACGCCATCAGGATACCCTACAAAGATACAAGGTTTGGATTGTGGTTCCAATGCCTTGCATTTCTTCTTGGGAATCCGAGCCATAGCCTTGGATCTGAAGATTTGAAAGTGCTCAACATCAAGCTTGCATCTAGACCAAGCTTCAAAGGGTGTCATCCCTCTTACTGCCTTATGTGGAACACGGTTATGAATGTAATTAGCACAATTCACTTGCTCCAAGAGAGACTTCGAGTGAATCATACAAGTGGCCATTTCTTTAAGAGTACGATTCATTCTTTCTTGCTACTCCATTTTGCGAAGGTATGTAAGAAAATGTATGTTGCAAGGAGATCCCTTCAGAAGTACAGAAATCCATGAACCTATTGTTTACATATTCACCTCCATTTTCAGTTTGAAGAACCTTAATAGACCATTCTGCCTATTTCTCAACAAGAGCCTTAAAGTCCTGAAAATGTTCAAAGACTTCAGACTTAAGCTTAAGAAAATATACCCAAGTATATTGTGAATAGTCATCAATGAAGGTCAACACATAAAGAGCTCTAGTAAATGAAGGAGATGGAAATGGACCAGAAATATCACTATGAACAAGATCCAAAGGACGAGTAGCTCTCTAGGCTTTTCCTTTGTCAAAGTTCTTTTCAGGATGCTTTCCAAGGGTACAACCCTCACAAAGACCCTTAAAAACTTGACACGGGGTAACCCATCGACCATTTTTTTGGCTCAATTGTTCAAGGTAGTGATAATTTAGATGTCCGAAATGCTCATGCCATAGCTTACTAACCTCATTTGCATGAGTGAGCAAGGAAGTGGGCATAGAATCAGAAGTAAAGTGGGAAAATGTATACAATTGTGAACGGTGATCCACCTTTCCTCAGCCACTGTAGTGTCATTGTTAAGCTCACGAATAATCACCTAGTTAGGACCAAATTCCACTCGCATTCCTTCACCAAGGTGAGTAATTTGGTAAACCGATAGGAGATTGGTAGAGAGATCAGGAACACTCAACAATTGGTTGAATGTTCCCCCATCCATATCTACCGATCCACTATCGGAAACCGACACTGTGCTGTGTCATTACCCGTGTGTGATTTGGGACATACCACAAGGCTCGATGTTGGAGAACTCAACATATGAAGAAGCCATATGGTGCGAGGCACTAGAATCTATAATCCATGTTGATGAAGGAGAAACTTTGGCTAGAAGGGCCTTTCCTTTCTTCTTATTGTTAGGTTGTGGAGCCTGTTTTCATGTGTGAAAGTGTTGAAGACTGTACACTAAGAGTACTGTACACTTTTCATGTATCCTCGCCGGGGTTTGGGGGCGTAGCCCCGAATTTTTTTTTTTTAGGCGTAAATTTTTTGGCCTCAAAAATTACACCCAAAATATAGGGAAGCGTGCTTCTCTCATATGGGAAAGTTTTTGACCCATAGGTTTATGGGACGGGTTTTGCCCATGGTTTTGATACCCACGGTTTTGTAAAACTGCTTAAGCAGTTGTCTATTTATATGGTCTTATGCATATGATAGATGTACAAGCAAATGTATTGTAGATGTGTTTTGAATTTGGGTGTGAATTCTGTAGAGTTTGTTGAGCATAGCTCCAAACGGATCTGGGTATTGTATTGAGAGAGCGGTGGCTTGTAATAAAATCTGAGCAAGTGATTCTTGGTGGACATAGCCCAAATTGGGTGAACCACGTTAAATACTGTCTCTTTGTGTTGTGTTATTTTATTTTGCAATTTTATTTGAGATCTGTAATAATTTCTGCATATTAGTTTCTACTATTGTGATTCTGTGAGGGATTATTCCGCATATTTTATCCCTTATTTCCTAACAATTGGTATCGAGCCGAATCACAGGGGAAAGTTTTTAGCTTGAGTGGGAGCTATGGCAGATGATGGAAGATCTAGGGTTGATAAATTCAATGGGCAGAATTTCAGTCTTTGGAAGATGCAGATGGAAGATTACCTTTATCAAAAGGATCTTTATACTCCATTGTCTGAGAAGGTGAACAAACCCTCGAGCATGACAGATGCGGAATGAGATTTGCTTTGGATAGAAAGCACTTGGGACAATCCAACATTGTGTCTTACATCTTTGGTATTATTTAATGTTTCAAAGGAAAAGACTACAAAAGATCTAATGGATGCATTAGGAAGTTGTATGAAAAACCCTTTTTCTTTGCCTCTAATAAGATATTTTTAATGAAAAATTTGTTTAATATGAAGATGTCCGAGAATAGTTCAAGAGTTGCATCATTTAAATGATTTCAATACAAAGAGTGAATATGCTAGCTTCGGTTACAATAGAATTTGATGAAGAAGTTAGGGCTTTATTAATTCTGTGCTCTTTACCTGAGAGTTGGAATAGCCTGGTAATGGTGGTAAGTAACTCGGTTCCAGCTAACTCAAAGTTGAAGTTTGAGGATGTTGTAGGGGTGATTCTAAGTGAGGAAATGCGAAGAAAAAGCTCTGGGGAATCTTCTACTTCAGGGAATGCTTTGACAGTGGAAACTAGAGGGAGACAGAAGAATAGAGGAAACCGTGGAAAATCAAAAGATCGGGCAAGGTCAAAATCTAAGAACAAGATTGTATGCTGGAATTGTGGAAAGCCTGGGCATGCAAAGAAGGACTGTTGGGAGCTTCGGGATAAGAAGAAACAACAGGAAGAAAACAAGGAGGAAAATGTGGCAATGGGTAATGTATGTCAGGATGCTTTGATTCTTTCTTTGCACAATATTACTGAATCTTGGGTTTTAGATTCAGGGGCTTCTTTCCATGCTTCTCCACATAGGCATTATTTTGTTGATTATGTTCAAGGAGATTTTGGGCATGTTTTTCTTGGTGATGATGAGCCTTGCAGAAGATAGTTGGAAAAGGTTTTGTTTAGGTTAAGATGCGAATGAGAATACTTGGCTATTGAAGGATGTCAAACATGTGCCTACATTAAGATGAAATTTGATATCTAAGTAGGCGGTTGGGAAGTGATGGTTGTACTTATGATATTTATAAAGCAGACTCTTGAAAGGTTACCAAGGGTGCTCTTGTGGTGGCAAGAGGTAAGAAGGTTGAACCTTGTATTTAACCACCGATAGTACTAATGATTGTAATCTTGTGGCTTCGTGATGCGATACAACATTATGGCACTATAGGCTCGGTCATATGAGCCATAAGGGCATGAACATCATAAAGAAGAATTTTCTTGGATATACGTAAACAGTTTGGATTTATGTGAGAACTGCATATATGGGAAACAAAGGAGTAAGGTTTCTCAAGGTTGGACCTACAAAGAAAGAGAGTAAGTTAGAGCTGGTGCATTTTAATGTGTGGGGCCAGCCTGTATCATCTCTTGGGGTTCAAGTTATTATGTTACTTTTATTGACGATGCAACAAGGAAAGATTGGGTTTATTGTATTAGAAACAAATCTGATGTATTTGACACTTTTGTTAAATGGAAAGCCTTGGTAGAGAATGAAACAGGTCTTAAGCTAAAATGTCTCAGGTCAGATAATGGAGGGGAGTATTGCAATAATGAATTTGATGATTACTGTTCTAAGAATGGAATCCACAGGTAAAATACGCCTCCAGAACTCCGCAATGTAATGGGGTATCGTAAAGGATGAACAGAACAATAATGGAACGTGCTAGAGCATGAGGTTACATGCAGACTACCTCTTTCTTTTAGGCGTAGAGCGGTGAGCATAGCTGTGTACTTGATAAACAGAGGACCCTAAAGTGCCTTTGGATGGAGGCATACCTGAGGAGGCTTGGTATGGTAAGAAAGTTGATTATTCATTTCTTAGAGTCTTTGGATGTGAGGTGTTTGTTCACATAGACAAGGATGATAGGACTAAGCTAGAGGCTAAATCAGAAAAATGTACTTTCATTGGTTATGGTGGTGATGACTTTGGATTTAAATGTTGGAGTATTAAGGACAAGAAAATCATTCGGTCTAGGGATGTGGTCTTTAATGAGAAAGTCATGTATAAGCAACAGTTGCAGGAAAACAGGGAAGAATCCAAGAAAGAATATGCAGCGGTAGAGGATCTTCCAGATGGGAAAGTGACCCATGAATTAGTTCAGAACCCCTCAATAGGAAGCCCAAACTCCTATATTGAGGAGGTCTTCCAGGTAAGAAGAGAACCCGAATGTTTTTCTCCTTCTCTTTATTATTTATTACTCACCGATAGTGGAGAACCAAAAAGCTTTGATGAAGCAATGCAGTAAATGCCAGAAGAAGTGGGAGCAAGCCATGGATGAGGAACATCAGGCTCTCATGGAGAACCGCATACATGGGATTTGGTAAAGCTACCCAAGGAAAAAAGAGCATTACGTAATAAGTGGGTGTTTAGAGTCAAAGAGGAAGAAGGAGCAAGAAAAGATACAAGGCCCGGTTGGTGGTCAAGGGGTTTGCATAGAAAAAAGGTATAGATTTTGATGAGATTTTTTCTCCTGTAGTAAAAATGACTTCTATCAGAACTGTTCTTGGAATAGTGGTAGCAGAAGACTTGCACTTAGAACAGTTAGATGTAAAGACTGCATTTATCCATGGTGATTTGGAGGAGGAGCTATATATGTAGCAACTGAACCAAGGATATGAAGTCAAAGGTAAAGAGAAGATGGTGTGCAATCAAGAAGAGCTTGTATGGCTCGAAACAAGCTCTACATCAATGGTATAAGAAGTTTGATAGCTTCATGATGGAGTAAGGTTATATCAGATGTCATTCTAACCATTGTGTGTATATAAAGAAATTTGAGGATGGAAGTTGTATTATCCTGTGTTTGTATGTTGATGACATGCTGGTTGCAGGTAAAAACATGCAGGAAATAAAAGTACTCAAGAAGTAGCTAAGTGAATCCTTTGCTATGAAGGATTTGGGTGCAGCCAAAAAAATCCTTGGTATGAGGATATCTTGGGATAGGAAGGAACGGAAGATGACTTTATCTCAGGAAGAATACATTAAGAAGGTCTTGGAGAGGTTTAATATGCAAGATGCTAAACCGGTTGGGACTCCTTTGGCAGGCCATTTCAAGTTATCAAAGGAGCAATGTCCCAAGACAGAGTAGGAGAGGAACCAAATGTTCAAGGTACCTTCCTCATCAGCAGTTGGTAGTTTGATGTATGCTATGGTGTGCACTAGGCCTTGATATTGCCCATGCAAAGGGGAACTGTGAGTAGATTTATGAGTGATCCGTAAAGAGCATCGGCAAGTAAGTAGAAGTGGATCCTTCGGTATTTGAGAGGGACCATGGGGATAGTTTTGTGCTACAAAGGATTAGACAACAATTTACGTGGGTATGTAGATTCGAGACATGGTGGAGATGTAGATAAAGCAGGAGGAGCACGACAGTTATATTTACACCGTAGGTGGGACAACAAAGTGAGCTAGATTTCACGACTACGTAAGCCGGTGGCTTTGTCAACCACGAGAGGTTGAGTATGTTGCTGCCATAGAGGTAAGTAAAGAGATGATTTGGTTACAACAATTGCTTGAGGAGTTGGGGCATAAGCAGGGAGGAATGTAAGCTGCATAGTGATAGTCGAGTGCTATACACCTAGCTAAGAACTCGCTTTCCACTCTAGGACAAAGCATATACGAAAGGTATCATTTCATCAGACAACTTTAGAGGAAGAGAAGTTGGAAAAGATTCATACCACTTAATCCTGCAGACATGATGACCAAGGTGGTCACAAGGGAAAACTAAAGTTGTGTTCACTTTGGTTGGTCTTCACGGAAACTAGTGAAGGGTTGAGAAGCTTGCTAAGAGGAAAAATAGTCTCCAAGTGGGAGACTGTTAGGTTGTGGAGCCTGTTTCATGTGTGAAAGTGTTGAAGACTCAGACACTAAGAGTACTATACACTTTTCATGTATCCTCGTCAGGGTTCAGGGCGCGACTGCCGACACTAAAATTTTCCTCCGTAATTTCTATTTCATTAATGTATGTATTAGGAATAGGATGTTGTTAAGTGTAATTAGTAGTAGAGTCTGATAGAAGATAACGGCACTGTCAGTACGGTGCCGCCAATAATGTAGAGTATGGTAACAGTCAAAGTACAATAGGAATGTTGTAAAAAGTAAATATTTGTCGTAAGTGGTCCGTAATGTTAAAATGTCAAAGTTGGGATAAGTAGAGAAGTAGGGTCTACATGATTAGGAATTATAAATATTATATTGGTAATAAGGACAAGGAGTGAGGTCATAAATATTTTGTGTATTTTATTTGTAAAAAGTCTAAAAATGTGGAACCCATGTGAAATGATAAGGTTTATCTTATCTTAAAAGATAAGCTTACATGTACAGATAAGAGTTAAGGTATGGAATATGATTTGTCAGAGTGGATTTCTTATCCTATCTTAGAGATAAGATGGATAAGCCCGAAGTTCTATAAATAAAGAGGCCACCCCCTCATTTAGCATAGAAGGAAGTAGTGAGAAATATTGTATGAAGTGTGTAAAGGAAGCCATCGCTTAAAGTGTGTCAAGAAGCCATTAAGAGGTGTAATTGTAAAGTTTCTCCCATAGTATTGGTGGAAGGCAAGTGAAGTCAATAACACTTGAAGTACCTCATGGGTGAGATTGTAACAATTTCATGTTAATATTATAATTTACTTTGATATTTCAGATTTGTCATCATTCCGTCTTATCATAGTCGATGGTATTCTTGGGTTATGTTTGTTGTTTTGTTTCCGCATTACATCCACCAAACTAAAGGTCAGTGCATTAGTAAATAATGATAAAGACGAGGAGTTCCCAAAGTGAAGAATTATCATAGTGCCGGATTGGTGATGACATTTTGGTTCCGCTTGCCGGACCATTCCTCGTTGGTGGATTGTCCGAGAGATATTCCCACTTAGTCAAAAATCAATCGAGGGTAACCTTATTTTTATCACAGGCATAGTAGTTACCATGGTAAAGTCATTTTTGCTATGAATAGTAGTTACCATGGTAAAGTCATTTTTGCTGTGAATAGTATTTGCCACAAAGAAAGTCACTTTTTATTGTGAATAGTATTTACCGTAGAACTTCACTTTTACCGTGAATAGTGTTTACTACAAGAAAGTCGGCTTTACCGCAGTAAGTCAATTTTACCATAGTTTACCGTGGTCATTTCTATTTTCTATTATAGTGATTTTAATTATTGGTGCACATAAGTCTTGTTGATTGTACTTTTGGGTTGGTATTTCACTGTGGTTACTTTTGAAAATGGGGAAGATTCCTGTTTTTTCAGCCCAATCTAATGAAGATGCTTCCTCTTTCATTCAAGAGTTTAAACGATCTTATATTTGTAATGGCCTTATAAGAAGGGAACAATGGACTGAATTTTTTCCTACCTTTTTGGATGGTTCAACCCTTAGGTGGTTTGAAACACTAAGTGATAATGTGAAAAACTCATGGGATTTATTAACCGAAGTTTTCTTGAAGAATTTGGTGAAACAACAGATATGTAGATCTCATGATCGATATCACAAAGCTAACCCAAGGAGAGAAGGAGAAGATAAGGGATTATCATGCTCGTGTTCTAGAGCTAAGGAGGAAGCTCGACGCCCGATCCGGAAGGAAGGATTAGCGGATGGGTTGATGAATGGCGTGGATAATATCCTATGTAAGCACTTCATTCTTGGGATGAAGCCGTAGATCGACAACGAGTGAAGTATGACTTCACCCACTACCATTGAACAAGCAAAGGAGATTGCAAAAAGGCAAGAAAGAAAGCATGGAAGAGGAGCCCAAAGATTTTTTTGCTAAAGTAGATCCTACACCAACACCTTTGCTCCAAAATCCACAACCACTCTCGGTGAGCACAAATATTTCTCCTAGTACATCTACTAAGTATGAAGATCTGCTCAAAAAGATGGGTCAGTTAACTATCAATCTTCTTCAAGGAAAAGAATTTAGTTCTTAGGGAGGAGATAGAGGTCTAAAAAGAAATATTTTTGAAGTTGTATGTTATGGTTGTTATAAAAAGGGTCATTATAAGTATAATTGTCCAGATAGAGCTTCTACATCTGGTAAAGGAGATAATGATAAAGGAAAAGCACCTGTGAATTCTTTTGATGTAGTAGATAAGAGCAGAAATAATGAAGTAGATGTGTTTGTAACAAAAAGAAAGAAAGAAAAAGATAATCAAGATGGAAATGATCCTAAGAAGATGAAAGGAGAAACTAGTAAGAAACATAGGAGAAGAAAGTTGGGTGTGCAGGATTTTTGATTTCACAGGGGCAAGGACCATACTCCATCTTGGAAGATCTATCCAAAAGGCCTGCAAATATTACATATGGTCAACTCTTGGCGATGTCTTCTGAGAAGAGGCGGGAGCTGCGAAGTGGACTCAATGCTCGACGAAGGAAGGAGGTTGAGGTCCTTGTTTTGGAGGCAGAGGCGGATCCCTATGCTCCACAAGCTGAGGTATTATGTAATGGTATTTCAATTCATGATGTCTTAGTTGATGGAGGTGCTGCAGTTAATGTAATGACCGAGTTTGTAATGAATATGTTGGGTTTAAAAATTGATCGCCCTTCAACACTTATGTTAAGGTCATTAAATAAGGGAAAACTAAACCAAAGGTGTAGTTTCAAATGTGGCAATATCTCATTATGGGTGTTGATGTGTGGTAGACTTTTAGGTGATGAAAATGGTACTGTTGCGTACTCCAATGTCACTGGGAAGACCATGGCTAAGGAGAGTTCATGCAAGAAACTACCGGAATGAAGGTTTCATGACACTTGGACGTGGTAGAGAGGGTGAAGATAAACGTGATCCCTCGACATCATAAGGCGTAACCTCGTGGATTCAAGTGATGAAACCGATGATCGACATCCTTTGATTACTCTAGTACCAAAGAAGTGGACACCAAGATGAAGAAAGTGAGGTTGATGTTTCAATCATGGATATCCTTCCAAATACACCGACTCATGACCCCATAAAATTATCTGAAGAAGAAGTTGATGATCGTCTCCAACAAATAAAGATTGGTGATGCTATGATGGAGAGTGAGAAGGAATCCTACCTCCAGCTCTTTCGAAGGTACATACACATATTCACTTTTGATTATAAGGAACTCCGTCAAGTAAGTTGGGTAGAACATTCTATTGAGATGGTAGATGGTGCTAAGCCCATAAAGCAAATGCCATATAGAATGAATCCTAATTTTTCCAAGACTGTAAAAGAAGAAATAGATAAGTTGCTTGATGCAGATTCATATTTGATGTGGAGAATTCAAATGGGTTTCTCCCATTGTGATCTCAATAAAAAGAATGGGAAGCTACGCATTTGTGTTGATTACAGAAGCTCAATAAGGCAACAAAGAAGGATCATTACCCTCTTCCATTCTCGAGATCAGATCTTGGACGAAGTAGTCAGCTGCCAGAGTGTTATAGTTTTGCTTGATGGATATAATGGATACAACCAAGTCCGTATAGTGGAGAAAGATCACCAAGACCACGCTCACCACTCCTTGGGGAACGCTTTGCTTATAGAGTTATGCCTTTTGGTTGTGTAATGCTCCAACAAAATTCCAACGCTTGATGAATAGGGTGTTCAACCCTACATCGGGACCTTCATCGAGTATTTCGGATGATTTTTACATCTATGGGAGCAAGTCGGACCACCCGCACTAGATGGAGACAACATTTCAAAGGTTAGATGAAGCACAAGCCTCACTAAACCCTACAAAGTGTGTCTTTAGATGTTCTAAAGGCGTTTTGTTAGGGCATGTTGTATCCAGAGATGGTATTGGTACGATCCTCGATAAAGTTTCAAAATCAAAGATTTACCATTTCCTATGAATAGAAGTAAGTTGAGATCATTTTTAGGCCATGTGGGTTACTATAGAAGGTTCATCAAGAATTTCTCAAAGATTACATGTACCACTAACCCAGCTCTTGAAGAAGGATGTTACTTATGAACCAGAAATAAGGCACATGAAGCTTTTGGACAATCAAGGAAGCCCCGTGTCTTCACCTATTTTAAAGAATCCAGATTGAGCAAGCCATTCATGTGTACACCGATGCCTCGATGTAGCACTAGGAAGTACTTTGAGCCAAAAGGATGAAAATGGGAATGAACATCCAATTTACTTTGGGAGCGCATAAAATGAGCAAAGGCTTTGAGGTAAATTATACTCAGTAATTGAAAAAGAGGCTCTAGCTATCATTTTTGTTTGAAAGAAGTTTAGAAATTACTTGCTAGGGTAGAAATTTATAGTCGAATGATCATCGTGCTCTAAAATATATTGTCAATAAGCCTAACCCATCAAGGAGGATAGCAAGATGGATAATTTTGCTACAAGAATTTGAATTTGATATTATAGATAGGCCAGAAAGAAACATGTCAATGCAGATGCACTCTCTCGAGCCTATGATGGTTTAGGATCATCTTGTGATGATGATGATTTCCCGATGCAACATTGTTATCCTCGACACAATCCCTAGTGAATACATAGATATTTGGAATTATCTCGAATGAATTCAAGTTTCCCGATGGTGCCAATGCAAAGACTAAGAGAAATATTACTCAAGCCAGTTGTCCATATTCTATTCTGCATGGAGTATTATTTCGAATAGGACCTGATGGACAATACAAGAGGGCAGTTGGACGTGATCAAGGGAAGGAACTGCTAGAAGAATTCCACAATGGTACATGTGGAGGGCACTTCTCCTGACAACTTACAAAGCAAGAAGGATCTTGGATGCAAGTTATCACTAGCCCACTCTTTTTAAAGATTGTTATAATTATTGTAAGACATGTGATATTTGTCAAACACATGGTAACCGTAAGACTTCATCAGCTCCATTATGTCCTATTCTTCCACTTGGTCCCTTTGAAAAGTGGGGAATAGACATTATAGGTCCACTTCCAACTACCTCACACCAAAATAAGTATATTGTAGTTGCCATAGATTATTTAACCAAGTGGGTTGAAGCTAGGCCATTGAAAACAACTTCCATGGATGAGGTGGCAAGGTTCATATATGAACACATTGTCACCAGATTTGGTTGTCCATTAGAAATTGTAATAGATCAAGGAAGCCACTTCATTAATGAGGTAGTAGAAGCCCTAGTCAATAAATTTTCTATTAAGCACAGGAAGGAAACAACATACAAGCCAAGCACAAATGGATAGGTGGAATGAACAAATTTTGTGTTGTGTCAAATTCTAGCAAAAGATGCAAATTTGCAGTACATAAGTGGGATAAAAGGATTCACAAGATTGTGGGCATATAGGGCAACATCAAAGTCAAGCAACATGATACTCCCCATTTCAAATGCCTCTATGGCATTGATCCAGCTTCTTCCTATTGAGTTTGATATTCCCACTATGAGAGTTATGAAAATGAAAGGATGGATGAAAGTGATTCAAGAAAAGAAAGGTTGGTACATCTTCATTTGCTAGAGGAAATGAGGGAAATAACAAAGGATACAAGCCATAAGAAGAAAATGAAGCCAAGGAATACTTTGATCAAAAGATCCGTTGGTCCCATTTCATGTGAATGACTTGGTTCTAGTATATGATTCCGTATACAAAAAAAGAAGACAAAAATTTCTTCCAAAATGGATGGGGCCCTACAAAATAAAGCTTTGTATGAAAATGGTACGTATCGACTGGAGGAATTGGATGGCACTCCCATTACGAAATGGGTCAACCATGACAAGTTGAAGATTTTCCAAGCACTAGAATAGTCTACTCCGAGGACGGAGTAGAAGCTAGGAAGGGGGAAGATGTCGACACTAAAATTTTCCTCCGTAATTTCTATTTCATTAATGTATGTATTAGGAATAGGATGTTGTTAAGTGTAATTAGTAGTAGCGTCTGATAGAAGATAACGGCGCCACAAGACAAAGTGCCGCCAATAATGTAGAGTATGGTAATAATCAAAGTACAATAGGAATGTTGTAAAAAGTAAATATTTGTCGTAAGTGGTCCGGTAATGTTAAAATGTCAAAGTTGGGATAAGTAGAGAAGTAGGGTCTACATGATTAGGAATTAGAAATATTATATTGGTAATAAGGACAAGGAGTGAGGTCATAAATATTTTATGTATTTTATTTGTAAAAAGTCTAAAAATGTGGAACCCATGTGAAATGATAAGGTTTATCTTATCTTAAAAGATAAGCTTACATGCATGTACGAGATAAGAGTTAAGGTATGGAATATGATTTGTCGAGTGGATTTCTTATCCTATCTTAGAGATAAGATGGATAAGCCTCGGAAGTTCTATAAATAAAGAGGCCACCCCCTCATTTAGCATAGAAGGAAGTAGTGAGAAATATTGTATGAAGTGTGTAAAGGAAGCCATCGCTTTAAAGGTGTGTTGAAGAAGCCATTAAGAGGTGTAATTGTAAAGTTTCTCCCATAGTATTGGTGGAAGGCAAGTGAAGTCAATAACACTTGAAGTACCTCATGGGTGAGATTGTAAATTTCATGTTAATATTATAATTTACTTTGATATTTCAGATTTGTCATCATTCCGTCTTATCATAGTCGATGGTATTCTTGTGTTATGTTTGTTGTTTTGTTTCCGATTACATCCACCAAACTAAAGGATGTGCATTATTAAATAATCATAAAGACGAGGAGTTCCCGGTGAAGAATTATCATAGTGCTGATTGGTGATGACAAATCAACGAATTGTCCTCTAGTATCGTGAGGAGATGTAGTTAACATTTCTTTTGGCTTTAACCGAGGTATGGAAGAATTTAGTGTTTTTGTCCCCATCAGCCAACCAAACTTCATGCGAATTTTGTCTCCAAAAGGTTTCTTCTTTTAAAAATAGGTCACTCAGTTTGCTAAGCGAGATTTTTTTGAGAAAGTCATCCTGATGCATACCGAATCTAAAAATGATTCATTGAGGGTTCAGATTTCATTCTCAACTCTTAATTTTTCTTGAAAAATGTTTTTGAAGTTGGAGGAGTTCCATTCGATCAAATGAGATTTGAGCAAAGAATTTTTTTTAGACAGGATAAACATCCATGTCCCTGACACCATTGAGGAAGGACACCATGCTTTCATAAGAGACCGAAGGGAGGGATCCTGCATCCACATGGCCTTGAATTTGAAGGGGGAGCGACGAGGTGGAAGGTCGAAAGAGATGTTTAGAGAGATAAAGGAAAGTGATCAGAACCGGAAAGAGGATTGATAGAACATTTGAGAAGGAAATTATGCTGAAGCCATTCTTCAGAAATCAAAAATCTGTCAAGTCGAACAGCCATAGAGCTAAACCTAAGGCGTCGATTGTTCCAAGTGAACCAGCCCAAGTAGGGTTCCACATCAACTAACTTAGCAGAATCCACGAAGGTGATGAAGTCAGCCTGAGAGCGTGGCTGCCACTGAATACCTCCCCGTTTGTCTTTTTCTGAAAGAGTGGCATTGAAATCCCTGCAAAAAATGATCTTAGAGTCTGGGGTGGAGTTAAGCACATCCTGAATTTTAGACTAGGTTTCCCATTTTTGATAGGATTATTTGGTCCATACACATTACAGAAAAAAAGATTCATTTGAATGCTTTAGGAAAACCTTGCACCAAAGAAAGTTAGGATTGTTAGAGAGAAGCTCAACACCGTAGCTACTGGTCTTCCATAGAACACCTAAACCGCCTGAGGCACCAACAAAATCAACAAAGAAGCCTTCCCAACCTTTCCATTTACAAAACCAGCCATTCATACAATCCAGTTTTGACATTTTGTTTCTTGAATCATACAAATAGAAGCATCTAAATCTGCAGCATAACATCTGAGAAGACAATGTTTGTTAGGGGCGTTGAGTCACCTAACGTTCCATGAGAATAAAATCATCTTTTCTTCAGAGAGGATGCACCTTTCCTACTTGAAGATGGGAAAAAAGAGCGAAGTTGTAGTTTTTAGTCGGCAACAAACTCCTTAAGGGATTAAGAGACTTTGGAGGGATGTCCTAGAGGATCTTTCGGCTCAAGTCAATATTGAGAATGGTTGGAAGAATGGGGCCCCGCCTATTGGTTTTAATGGGGAATAACTCGCTTCCTCTTCCGAACATTGCAAGACTCCCCAGAACACGTTCTTTGGAGGAAATCATATCCTCCTTCTCATTGACCCACATTTCCAGAGAAACTACATCCATAGTGAAGAGAGAGAAAGAATGCGAAAAGAAACAAAAGAATAACAACCACCCAGGACAATATAATAACCCCCCTACTTTCAACACTTTATAGTTTAGTGCGTTGAATACAATTGGGTCCAACATGCGTCCTGAAAACACTTAGTGACTCTCCTTGCAATTAGCGTAATAACGCACAAGAGAGGAGACCAAAATCGTGTATTGTGGAGCCTAGCAAAGTGACACCGTACATAAGCACAATTGCAAAAAATTAGGAAGGAGATGAAATCAAATCCTGGTTGTGAGAAAAAGCATCTCATGTCGCGAAAGATACCCCCTCTTTATCAGAACCAGGCGGATGCGCTCACTAGTCGCAAGCAATAATAAGGGTAAAAAAAATGTTTTAAACAAACTCAAGATGAGTCTAAGAGATCTTCAGACTGCTGGAAAAGCACGTGGAAGACAAATATGAGCTCGCATCACATCGCACACTTGAGCGCATGATTAGTAAAAAAATCGACAATAACACTAAAAAAATTATCATTTAGAAACATCTAGTTTAGCTAATTTTAGAGCTTTTGGAGTTTTAAAAAAATGATATATAAAAAAATGTTAATTTAAAAGATGATTTTAATTACTTTATCTAATCGAGAATAAAAGAACTAATTATTTGGATTAAAAATCTCTTTGAAGAAAGAATTATAATTAGATCTAAAATTTTAATTAGACCTAATTAAAAAGTAATAATTAAACCTTAATAATAATTTAAGATCTAATTTAAGAGTTACCTTAAATGAAAAGGTGTATTTAAAATGTTTGAAATGAATAAATTTTAAAAACTTACCAAATAAAACACTTACCGTTTGTGTTTGAAATGAATAAATTTTAAAAACATACCAAATAAAACACTACTTTTTTTTTTCCCACTTACGGTTGAAGAAATAAAAAAAACAAACTTATTGTAAATAAAGGTAACAAACTTACCATTTGTTTTAAAAAAACCGTGAGAAGTAGAGAATCCCGAGTTGGGCATAGTTAGGCACGGGAAGATGGGAAGCTCAGAGAAGCACGAGGTCAATATAATCCACACACAACACATAAGAAAAAACAATCCATGCACACCACACAACATGAGGAAAAAATAGTTTATGCACAACAAATGGAAACCACACAGTAGGAGGGGAGTAGGTGGGCTGCGAGCTCATGAGGGTTTAGAAAGATCGGGGTGGAGCCAAAACTAAATGTAGGTGAAAAGGGAATCGGAAACAACAAAGAAAACACGAGTCGAGAACACGAGCTCATAGGGAGAGTGAGGAACGAAACATGCAAAAGAAGGGACATGGACAAGGCAGTGCAGAGAATGATCCAAAGCAAGAGCAAGTGAATCTAAATGGAACATGACCAAGGTGGAACACGACCAAGGTGCAAACCCATAACAATGCAAAGCGACTTAACCATGCAAAGAAACATCCACAGAAAGGTAGGTTGAATGCAAACAACGAATAGACAAAGCATGCACAAGGAAAACGAGAGCTAATGGAAGGAAAATCTAGCAACCAGGCAATGGAAAAATTGAATACATAGGCCAAAGTATACAAAGGTAGGAGAGGTCAAAAATAGGTCAAAAACACAAATTTCCAAAAAAACATTTTATTATTATAATTTTTGTAAAAATATGAATAAGACCGTAAAAAGAACCAACCTCAAAATAACGTTTTCCCACTAAATACGATTGTAACTAGTGAAATCCAACGGTGAAAAAATGCAAATCTACACACATGCACAAAGAACACAGCAAAACCGAAAAATTTCCAAGAGCAACTTGTTAAGAATGTTAGCAATAAATTTCTAGAATCTAATGATCGAATAACTTGCACGAGGAGTAGAAAATAATGAAACAAAGAGTCATCGTAACTCAGATGACGAATGCATGTTTACCCAATCTCAGCTCTGATACCATGAAAGATTTGGCAAGAATCGTATTGAAAACTATGCACCACGATAAAGTTGTACTCAAGGAAATGTAATAGCTCCAACGTAATCACATGGAGGAATTGATTAATCAATGGAAGAGCTTGCATAATAGAATAAAGCTTGCACATAGAGAAAGATAGCGAAGTGTCTTGGCATACTCATAAATGTCAAATGAAGGGATACATATAGGGTCTTGAGTAACCTAGTACATGACACACAAGAAAACCTAAACTAACCCTAAACCTAACCTAGTTGAGATGACCCTCCATATGTGTGTGGAGGACATATAGAGATCCCGCACACCAACAAGATCTTCTCCTCAAGGTCAAGAAAGGTCCCGCTAACCTAGATAGGTCTAATAGATGGGTCCGAGAGAATAGCCACACGAAGACTTCAATCGATTTCAAGCTCTGCGGAAATAATCTTTACTTGGTTGTGGGATTTGTAGAAAACCAATGGGGGCCTCGTAAAGATGTCTAGACAAGGTCATGGAACAAGCGAGAGGCGTGGTTTCACGAGATCTAAATTTGATTGGGCTGGAGCGGTCCATAAATCATAATAATTTTCAGCTTTGACGTTCTCGGGTTCTTTAATTGTGAGATAATGTCGGGTGGTAGTGGCAATGTGTAGAAAACCAACATGCGTAGGCTTGTGTCAATATCTCGTGATTAGTTCAATCCTGTTTGGTTGAGGGACCCTAGGATCGCTACCATATGTTCTTGGCTGTTGAGGTCCTTGTATGGTCATGTGTACATTTGTGAGTTTTAATCTAATCAAAGAAAATAAAAATTAATCTAAAGCAAGCAAAACTATACTATGTTTTTGTATTTTGTAATATAAAGGAAATAAATCAATGCAAAATAACTAATCTAACAAAAGGAAATCTTTTCATTCTTTTCTGGATTTTTTGAAAATGAAAGCTTCTAATCTAATTAACAAATCCTAAACAAATAAAACAACCAAATGTATTTGTCTATTTGCGAAGAAGAATTATAATATGTTCTAAACAATTAAAGCTTCTTTAAATGAAGGATGTTAACTAAATCCTCTATTTTTCCTTAGAGGCATGGGAAGAAATCAGAGCTTCTCAGAAGATTTTCTTCCCCACAACTTCCCTGAAAAAGTAAAGAATATTTTTATGGAGGATTTTATATATGAGATGATGCTTCGATTGATTTCTAAATTACCACAAAAGATTTCTTCTAGAATCACCTCTTTGCAAATCTACAAAGATAGGAAAAATAAGTTATATATCCTAAGAAAGCCTTGTTTAATGGAAATGATCTACTGTAACTATTCAATGATTGTAACAATGAAAATGGAAATGCCTTTTCTATTGTAGTGGATAATATGCATACAAATTTCTCAAACAAAGAATTGAAGAGTTGATGAAACCCGAATACAACCCCAACTTGGTAATTGCGTGTTGGGAAATCCAGTTGTGGTGTGTTTTTGTGTCCCCTCAGCTTGTCTTTTCAATCTCCTATGTTCACGTGAGTCCAATGGATTAGGAATGTAGCAGAATGTCTTTGTGAGAAGACGTTGGAGAAATGACAACTTAATGGCGGTTTAGAAAACAATGCAGTGAAAGAGAGAAAACACAAGTAAGGACAAATCTTGGCTATGCACTTTCCAACAAGAATGTGGTAACTCAACAATAAGAGAATACACAAAATGATTTGCAGCCATTTTCTTGAAGAAGCAATGATTTTATAGAAGGTTGGATGGGCAGTGCACTACCACACTTGGAAGCCATGGGGTGCCACATCATCACATGAAGGGGAATTTCAAACAATCAATTACAAATTAAAAGTGTAAGAGGAGGTTTAAACGAATGAGTCAAGCCGAAAATTAGCTAAAATTATTGAGAAACATGCTCTAAAAGTGAACTGAAGTGAAGCAATCACACATAGATTATCGGGTAAATAATTATGGAAAAATCACACAGACCACCGCCTTGCATAGGGCAACGATTACAGGGACCATCGCCAAAGAAGGGTGTCGGTTTTGTAACTAAGGCAAAAAATAAGGTGAAATTGATGCAGGAAGATGTAAAAAGAAGGAAATGGATAAGTAAGGTAAACTAGGCTACAAATATAAGTTGTGAAGAGGTTAAGGAGCTTGAACACCTTTGGAAAAGACATGAATCATCATTGGGGACCTTTGTAACCATTTTCCGACAATGTAGCACGTGAAAATTTGGGTGCATACATATTGCCCCCTTGAGAAGCGTTTTAGCCATGAAGAGGCGTAAAACATAGAGTTTGAGTATGGAGTTCTGAAATGGGAAGTTAGAAGCTATACCTGACATTCTCATGTGCCAAAATTTCACCATCTAAGTTCCCATTACCTAAAAGATGAAAGCAAGACTCAAGTGCAGATAGATATGATATCAAAAAATAAACACTAAAATAAAACGACAAGAGGACTTACCATTTTGCGAGGATAGAAGTATACTTGCACCAATGCTCCAGCCTTGTAAATCATATACACTCAAAATGAAGTTAAAACAAAGAATATATATAACCAAAACCATTCATTTTCAATTCATTTGCACATATCCTCATTATGATTTTTGAGCTCTGGACCAACCATCACCATTTTGAGTGAGAGTATAGTCAAAATGATGAGTGTGACAACATGATCATGGCCCCGTGAGTGAGAGATCGAATGACGAAGACAAAGGTTAGTATTCTACATTTTTTATTTTGAAACCTAAAATGTAAAATTTGAAAATCTACACTTATGGGCTGTAATTTTCAAAATTTGTTGTGCTAAAATGTTCCCTAGGTGGCGATCCGGATGGGTTTGTATTTTGTTTTATTCAAAATGGTCTATTTTTGTATTTTTTTGAGTTTTGGGGTCAAAAGGGATGGCCTTGTCTATTTTGGACATGACCCCACCCTACGTAGGGCGGTGGTCATAGGACCGCCACCTTGCTTAGGGTGGTGGTCCTAACTAGGCAAGGGCGATTGCAAAACCGCCACTCTGCATAGGGTGGAGGTGTGGAGGTTTTGTAATAGTCAAGACAAAGAGCTATTTCACCAATTTAGATTATTTGTTTTGGGTTTTAAGTTATTTTATGTTGTTTTTGATAAGCTCACCTATTGAAATATATTACTAACTTGCTCTTTTTCTTGTTTTGGTGAATGCAGAAGGATTTATACAACCGTTGGAGATGAGAGAGAGAGTGTGACTAGCTTTCCAGACATTCTTAATCACCGACCTAGGCCGAGACAAATTTATTGCATTGGGCTAGTTTATGGAGGATCGCACAGGTGCCACACATTGCACTAGCCAGCCATATTATGTGTGACTTATTATCTTATTGGGATATGGACTGGAAAACCTTTTGGTTTCTTGGTGATCGGGGAGAGTGGACTATCACTCTAGAGGATGTTTACAAGATTCTTAGCGTTCTTGTGACTAGAAAACAAGTAACCTTAGAGAGTGCAGGGAACATAACCAAATCTAGATAGTGGGCTTCCTACATAGGGGATGATGGAGTTTCAGAGGGTGCCAAAGCAGGGTATGTGGATTTTACTTTTTGCCTCCACACCTATCTCCACCCTACACAAGGCCATTATTGGTATTTTGGATTCGTGTTTGGTAGGGGATAAGGCCAGGGACAAACTCTTATACTGTTGGGATCTTATTATTATGAAAATTGAGTAGCACATTAGGGACTACATACCATGACTTATACCATGACTTGTACCAAGTGGTGAGGCTCCAGGGGAAATTCCTGAGCCATCCTACCTTAGTTATGAGCTAGGTGTATGAGCGGATCATCCCCTATCATAGGGGAGTCAATATACAAGATCTAGGGGGATCAGGGCCGTGAGATGGAAATGTTTGTTAGTTCTCGGGGGCCACATAAGCTTGTTTCTACACTAACTAAAAATTATTTGGTGGTGAGGCCCTATTAGGACATGATTGGTTTATGGGGGCAGGATATGACTACCTTGATTGTATTTGCTACCACTTCACAGTTAGTGGACAAATCCGCAAGGGTAGAGGCCCACCTTGCTACTAGGGTACCCCAAAAGTTTGGGTTACCTTACGATGATGCTCTTCCAGCCATACCCACTGTCTATCAAAGTGTTAGGGAGACACGAGATGGCCCTAAGGGCTGACATGGATTAAAATTGGTGACACCAGGAGTACCTATCTCTAAGGAGAAGGTATTAGTTCCTAGAGCACCCATGGCTCTTCTCCGCATTAAGGCCAGACCTATTTACAAATGATGGGGAGGAAGAGGAAGAGGTAGGTGAGAGACTCATAATGAGGAGGGGGACAATGACATGAAGTGGAGGGATACAAAGGATATCTCCATGATAGAGAGAGAGGATGCGGAGGCAGAGATGTATACTCTGGTTTTAGAGGAGCCACTTCCTCATGAGGGAGGCGGCGATGAGTAGTCCATGATGGACTAACAAGTCACTTAGGAGAGGTAGAGGCCCAGTAGTGCAACAAAGTAGCTCCACCATCACCATTTGCACTAAATGATCCTACGTGGATCCCCAAATATTCGAGTATGTAGATACTCTTCTCTCAACCCTATTAGCTATAAATGTTAATATGTTAAACATTTTACTTATTTTTTATTTCTTTTTGGAAGTTTTCTAACTCATTGTTGTTCTATTTGTTTTGTAGCCATTACGATGGTTTGATAATACTTATTAATAGGGTCCATGTCGATACTTTACTGATCCCTTCAGGGAAGACCCGTGCGGAGTTGGGAGGAGGATGTGAGAATCCATTGTAGGATGAATGTCATACAAATGTGTTTTCACCTCTTTGGAAGGCCACAAAGATCTTGACTAGCTCAAGATAAGAAGATCACCGCATATGAGATGGTAGAGAGGATAACAAGGTGGAGCCACTCGCGCGTGCCATATCGCACCGATGGCTGATCTTATGGTCATTCTCATCACTCGGTGCATTCACGACAACAGCCAAAATAGGAGTCCCAACTACAACCATGCACCATCTTAGGGTTCCCACAGAGAGGGATATGTCATTGAGACTTTATTACTTTGATTCCATTTTGTGAATGTAGACATCTAAATTCCGCTTTTACAATCTTCTTTCCAAAATGCACATAAATCACTCTCATTCTTGCCAATTCCGTCATAATTAGTGATCTTTTCTAATTAACTAACGTTTCTTACCACTTAGCCAATTAACGGCGCTTTGTTGATTGCATAACCCCTTCGCATTCATGATGCCACTTTATGGCGAATCGTAAGTCAAAATCCTCTTGAAAATAAACAATTAGCATTTATTAGCTATTTAAGCCTATATTGCCCTTATTTTGGTCAAAATACCCTAGTATTGACTCAAACCCCCTCTTCTAACCACTCAAAATCACCCCATTCACCTCCACAATGTCTCAAAAGCTTTAAAAGCTTATCCTAGCCTCCTAATTGATCCTAAGTAGTTGAATAAGGCTCCATACCTCTTAATCACTTGGTAATTCACTAATTGTGATTAACATGGCCTAATCATGATTATCAATTCTAATCTAATTTGGGGCTTTTAGTCCCACATGCACCAAAATACAAGTTTCTCCCAATAGGAAAACTATAAAAAGGGTTCACCTCATTCGTTTATACTTTACGCCATGCTTTGATTTGCATCTCATATAATAAATATGATATATAGCCAAGTTCAATCCTTGCTTAAAGCCTTCAAGGGGTTAGTGGATGGATATCCAAAATGACCAAGTAGTCATTTGGAGAGGCCATTTCACCTTGTTTGGAGTAACAACCCATAACCATTTGATTTCCCTCTTAGGTCTATTTAGGCCCATGTTAGGTAATTCAAGCATTTTAGAGGCATGTTTAGTTAGATTTTGTATTGTTTTCATCCTAGTTAACCAATCTTTTAAGATTCTATCTTAATGTTACATTCCTAGACTTAGAACATTAGCTATTAGGGGAAATGGTGTTAGCCTTCCTTGTTTAGCTTTACAATGTGATTATGAAAGTTTAGGGCTGTCATCGATGAGGCATACCTATATGATGTTTTTGGCTTTTTTTGCTCATTGAGAGCATTTTGACCACACCTAGTGTGTGATGGCATTATACTCAGACTTGACTTATTATGATATATATAGATATCTCTTTTGGTTTGGCTATCCTTTGCACCAAAGTTGACTTCATTAATGGTTTACTTCACATGTGTACTACTAAATGTTTAGAATTTCTGATTTTATATACTTTTCAGAATGCATGCAATGGATGATAAATGCTAACAAAATGATTTTCTTTTTATTGTTTTGTAATGCTGATATGTGATGGGTATGCACGCACAATGTAATGCTAAAATTTAGTTTTTCAAGCAATGTTCGATACTTCTTTTCATCTTGGCAATATGTAATGAATAATGATATGATAATAAAATGAATTCACTCCACTCCTAACACCATGCAACCAGTAAGATGTGAGGGATAAAAATTGAGAGACAAAAGGGACGTGAATTGTGTGACTTTGATAGATGGAGATGGTGAGAGAAGGACAAGATTTTGCATAAAAACCCAATTAGGAACCTACAACCTAACTCTTCTTATAGTTACTACATAGCCAAGAATGTGATTTTCTTGCAAGTTTATCTAGAATTAGACTTGAGGTGGCCTCTCATTGACAAAATATGGTTTTAAGATTTTACCCTCTTGGAACATACACATTTAATTCACTTTTCTTGGGATTTAAAGATTTTCAAAGAACTTTTTATTGAATGAAATTGATTTTAATTTACTAATTTATTTGCAGAGACCCCCTACACCTTGCCCCATGCTACTAGTAGGAAGCATGGGCTCATCACCAAGGATAAGGAATAGGTGAGTAAGGGAACTTCCTCCATTCCCAACCTCATGCCACTTATAAGAAGCGCGAGATCAACAAAGAAGGTTAGTGGGGAAAGGAAGTGTGTAAATGAAAATTTTGTATTGATTTTGACTTTGAGATATATAATTTTTTTAAAAAAGTTTCTAAGTTGTGCTTTTGGGAAGGAGAGCTTTCCCTAGCCTCAACCCCACACAACCAATAAGATGTGAGGGCTCAACACCAAAGGCTGAGATAGGTGAACAAATGACCCAGTAAAAATGTTTAGAATGATTTTGCTACCAAAGAGGATTTTCTGGGAAGGATATGACATCATGAAGCTTATAAAACAAACTATGGGCAAAGATACCTATGCTAGAAGGAAGCTATAGGAAAAACCAAGTATGCAGGCCTTGGTAGGATTAGTGTCAAAATTTTATCTTGTCTTGTTTGAACTAATGAAGTGATAAAAAATGTTGATGAAAATATTATGAATGTTTGAAGAGATGTGATTTGAATGATTGCCAATGTTTTTAGAAGTTTTTGAAAGTTTCTTGAAAATAAGTTCCTTGATTACAAATTTCACAGAATGAGCTAGCAGATGATAATGCAATGAGGATGCAATAGTATACATATGGAAATGCAGATGGATCATGCGTAGTATCTCTTTAGGTGAGGGAGTTGACGGATTCACCAAATTCCTCACCTTCTAGTGTACACAAGTGATATGCCCCATTTTTATAGTCCTCCATGACTCGATATGGGCCCAACCATTTGGGCTTGAATTTCCTTCCTTCGTTGGTTTTCTTATCTATCCAGCTTGTCAAGTCTCAATACCAGATCTCCAATTAATATTTCACATTCATATATTTTCTTATTGTACTGCTGACACATCCGGTTAGTGTAATATATATGGTGTGCCTCAACTCTAAGCCGAGCTTCATCGAGGGTCTTTAGCTCAATGAGCCATGCCTCACAATATCCTTCTTCTCCTAATATTCCTTGTAATGATATCCATATACTGATTATCTCAACTTCAAGTGGTAAAACTGCTTCTGATCAGAATACTAAAGAATAGGGGGTTACCCTCGTCAACATTATCACTGATGTTCTATAGGCCCATAAGGATGAAAAATAGTTTTAAGTGCCAATCGCTCTTATTCTCCTTAAAAATTTTCAGGAGAATGGAATTTAATGTCTTATTAGTCACCTCAGCCTATCCGTTGGTCTGAGGGTAGTAGAGAGAGGCCGTATGGTGATTTATCTTGAAATTTTCACATAATTCATGCACATATTTTTTAAATGATGTGCCATTAGTGGAGATAATGACCTGTGGGACCCCGTATCTACAAATGATTTGGTTTAAAATGAACTTTGAAATTACAAACCTTGGTATAGTGGTAAGAGGCATGACCTTAACCCACTTTGTGAAATAATCTGTGGCCATAATTATGAAATTGTGGTCATCCATCAATGAGGAGAGAATTTCCCTATCAAATCTAAGCCCCACATGGAAAAGGGTCAAGGTGTTGCAATCGGTTGTAGAGCTTGGGAAGAATGTGAATCTCATGAGAGAATTTTTGGCATTTATGGCATTTGCGTACATACTCTACTGCATCGTGTTCTAGGGTGGGCCAAAAATAGCCCATTTGATGTATCTTTCTAGTGGTTGCATGTCCTCCAAAATGACCTCCATAGACCCCGTTGTGGGCTCCATAGAGGATCTTTTCATACTCTTCCTCATCGACACACCTTAGTAACATTCCGTCAAAATCTCTACGATAGAGCACTTGTTCTATAGCTATATATTTGGTGACTATGACGTCTAGTCATCTTCTCTCTATGAATGAAGTCGCTCCTTTAGGGTACATGTGGTCTATAATAAATTTGACAATATTCGAATACCATGGACACACCGCAATGAGAGGTTTGATCTCAATGTAGCATATAAATTCATTGGGGAAACTTAGGTCTACTAACTCTCCACAATCTAATGGGTTATCTACTAACCAATCGATAATGATTTTTCCCTTGATGGACTTTTGGTTGATGTAAGTTAACTCAAATTCTCCCATTAAGGTTATGAAGCGTCCAACTTTCTTGAAAATGAACCTTATGTTAGGAATGTTCAAAGACAATCTGTTTTAACAATAACCCATATTTCTTGGTTAAAAATGTAATTCTTTAACCATTTTTACGAATATACTATGATGAGGCATTCCTTTTCTACTTGCATATAGCGTGTCTCATAGTCTAGTAACATATGACTGATGAAGTAAATTATACATTCACGCTTGTCATCATCTTCTTGTGCTAGCATGCAGGCTAATGAGACATCTGTATCCCGTGAATATAAAATGAGAGGGTGATATGATTTGGGAGGCATGAGTGTGGGAGGTGACAGAAGGAATTGTTTGACCGATTCAAATGCCTCATGACACTCATCCATCTAGATGTTACAAAATCCTTCTTTAGCAAATTGTTTATCGAATGAATAGAAAATGTTAAATCAGGAATAAACTTGTGGATTGCACTGAGATTTTCGAGAAAGGACATAATGCCTAACTCATCTCATGGTGGAGTCATTTCAAGAACTACTCAGTATTTTTGTTGGATCCACATCAATTTCTCATGAAGAGATGATGTACCCTAGTAATTTCCTCCCGTCACACCAAATACAAATTTTTTATGGATTCAATGTAATGCCATATTTGATGAGGTGAGAGAGGATGATAGGAAGAACCTCGAGGTGATTACATCGATTCTGGCCTTAGCCAGAAGGTCGTCAATGTGATTCCACAATCTTGTGAATAAGATCATGGAATATGTAAGTCATTTCTTGTTGGTAAGTGGCACCAATGTTCTTGAGACCAAACAACATAACTGCGTAGCAATATGTTCCCAGGAGTAATAAAGGTCATCTTTGTTTAATCTTCCTCGAGAGATCCTAATTTGATTGTACCTGAAAAACCATCCATAGTTGATAACAACTCATAACTAGCTATTGTGTCAATGATAACATCAATGGATGGTAATGGGAAATCATCTTTGGGACATGATTTGTTTATATCCCGAAAGTCAATGCATATTCAATTTTTTTCTTTTTAAGAACAAGGACGATGTTAGATACCCACATTGAGTAATCGACAGGTTTGATGAACCCCACTTGTAGGAGTTTCATAACTTCATCTTTAACCATTAGCACCACCTTTGGTTTCATAGGTCTAGATTTTTAATTGGACTTAGCTTGGCATCAGATTTGGTCACAAGGTTATGGAATGCAACAGAGGAGTAACTCCTATCATTTATTTATAGCTAAACGCATAGGATTTCAAATTTTTTTAAATAATTTTTCTGTGTATTTCCACTTCTTCAGGAGTTAGCGAAGAACCTAACTTCAATTTTTTTGGATCCTACTCCGTCCTGATATTGATGTCAATCATCCCCTCAATCAAAAAGGCATTAACCTCTTCAAATTTAGGCAGGTCTGGAGGTAGTTCTAATTATCCTTCCTCTTCTATTTGAAAAATCTCAAGGCCTTCCTAGGAGGAAGGGTACATCATGTGATCTCCGAAATAGGAGGAAGAGTCAGGAATGAGAGAAAATCCTCTTTTACGATGCTTCAGATGTAAATCCATATAAGCGTTAAGGTACTCTAAGATAACCTCATCATTTTCTACATAATCTAGGGTAGCAGGCTCATTCTCAGCCTCAACATATACTAAGATTGGATTTGTGGGCATTTTTTGAACTAAAGGTTCAACACGAATTGAAACTTGGAGTTGGTATCTTCTAATTATTTACTCAGAAAAAGTGGGAAGAAGAAGTAGCCATGGAATTAATGAGAAGGTTTTATTCACACGGGATGGATTCAATTGAAATGAAGTCAAAACCTTTACTTACATTAAGTACATCAGTTTTATAGAGTTGTAAGTGTTCCACATTAGTCTTATATACCTTTGAAACTTGGTTAGTGACTAGTGTAAATCACACATCACTCTAATGTTACAAGTGCCCATTCTTTTGGCTACTATGAGACTAAGAAGGAGAGCCTCGTATTCTACACCATTGTTTATACATTCAAAATCTAGCTTGAAGGACAAAGGCATGAACTTCACCTAAGGAGAAGTGAGAATCACACCTACCCTAGTGCCAAAGTGAAATTTTGCTCCATCAAAATTAAGAGTCCAACCATTGCTCGGGAAGATTGATGTTGGATCATTCTTTGTATCTTCTTCCTTTAATTTTGAGACTTCAACCATGCAAAATACATCGGCTGGAAGAGATCCAAGTCCTAGAGCATGTCTTATGCCCATGGAATTGAATGAGTAAATCATTCTCTAATTGATTGAAAATTTCACCGTGGTTTTGTCGAATCTTGTTTCAACGGTCACGGTTTCATCTTTGACCATAGGAATCCCTTTGATCAAGCCGGTAGTTGTTAGTGAAAATCACATCACCCCCAAATGAGTCTATAAATATGATTTTCTAAGGCAGAATCATTTGGTGTGATCCACATAACATTGAGTCTTCCTCAAAGTGTGGGAATTTGTAAAATAGGAAGGCTCTCCAGATTAAAGGCTAGTTCCTATTGCTCTGTTTAGGTGCATACGTAGAGAATTGCAGAGGGTCTGTCTTAATCCTAATCTAAACTCTTACCAAGGAGACAAGGATAGAAGGAATAAGGAAACTAAAAAAATATAAGCTATGAGGTGATGCACCAAAGGAATGATGAACACTTATTTTGCTAATAGACACAAACCAATAGAATGCATACAATAAACAAGCATAGATGGCCAGATATGTAATAGAAGACTAGATGAAAGAAAAAGAGGCAAGAAATGATCTAAAATCGATCACAAACGTGTTTTATTTCTCTGTAGATTGATATAGTCCATTACAAAGTAACCAAGAGCGAACATAATGTAATTTTGATAGAAGGCACGAACTCCAAGAATCCCTTTGCTAAGAGGAGAAGGGAGCCTACAAAATAAAGAATTTCCAACCCTTTACAATGAATCCCGCCTCATATTTATAGAGTCAACGAAAAGAAAAAGAGAGAGAGAAGCGGGAAAAGTAAGTTGAAACTCAACCACTACTACTAGTGCTTCGATAAAATCTGCCCCAAATCCACCTTTACTTTGAATCCTTGATTTGGTGCCTTGAAAGAAGAGGAAATGACGGAAATAAATCAAATCCGATTTGGTTGTTGAGACAGATGGATCATGTATTGAAGGCTTGAAGATGTTTCCTCCACTTTCCTTTACCTAACCTCCTCAAAATTAAAGTTCCAAGCCTCCATGGTGTGGGCAAGGCCAAGATCTTTCCAACGGTGTTAGATTCATGATATTTTTGAGCCACTGAGTTGAAAGATATGCCCTTTCAAAGTTTACATTGGAGTGCATACGGATGGGTGGGAAAAAAATTTGAAAAATGGGTCCCCCTTTTGATATGGGACACATGGCGGCCAAATATGAGCAACATCAAAGCTTATGGGCCCTCAAATTATCTTTTGCCCTATTACACAAAACACAAAACTCAAAAAAACTCCCGCAGCCCCGAGGCTCCACCTGGACACGTGGCTCCTTTTGGTTGGCTAGGGAATGTGCTTCCATCTTTGTCTTTGTGCCTTTTGAATGAAAGGAAATTTTCACTTTTTCCTCGACTCCCCACTTTGGCTTTGACTCGGGTTCACATGCTGACTTTTCCCTTTGGTGGAGTCATGACCCATTTTGAAACTTTTACACCTTTTGGGGTAAGGGCCAAAAACTAAATTTTTCCTTGATGGCCCGCTTTGACATTTGATACGTGGTGGCACCACACTTGTTTGAAAACCCTTTATCTATTCAATCCATGGATCAGCGCCATTTGGACACTTAACAGCCTCCGCTGCCTAGGCTCTGCATTGACAATTCAACCAACTTGCCCCACCTTAGAGACTGGACATGTGGCGGCCTTGCGCTTTCTTGAAAGCCCGATTCAAGATTTGCCTTTGGAGGAGCATCGAGTTGACACTTATCGGCTTCCACAGGTTTGTGGACTTTTCAACGGTTCCTCTTATCTTTTGGGGCTTTGGGCTACGTGGCGAGCTCACGCTCATTTGGGTCTGTGCCTTGAGACCAACTCTTGGAGATGCACCATTAAGACACTTGGCATTCTCTACTTACACTTTTATACTTAGCCAATTTTGAGGCCCACCTTGTCCACCTTTTGACCCTGTTTTGACCATTTGCTACGTGGAGGGTTGGCGCAAGTTTGAGTCTCCACCTTGGATTTCCATCCCGGTTTTGTGCCAAGTTGACACCTGGCACTTTTTTTTACTTGAAGAATTTTCAACGCCCCACAATTTCTTGGGGTTTTGGATGCGTGGAAGCATGGCGCAAGTTTGAGTCTCTACCCTTTTTGGATTCACCTTTGGAGAAGCACTGTTAAGACACATGGCTCCTTCCATAGCCTCCCATACTTAGTAATTTTTTGACCTTTCCCAAACTATTTTCGAGCCCGAAAACTTTGGATCCTCTTCGTTGTTTTCCCCCTCTTGCTCATGGCCTCTCTGCAGCACCTCACTTTCTTCTCTGACCTTGCAATTCCATTGTTGAGTCTACCTATAACTTATAGAATGAACTTAAGACACGAAACGACTTGAAAAAGTTGTTTCTTCTTACACATGGCCGTTTAATTTTTCTCAACCCCACCACTTCATCATAGATCCCACCTTTGACGCTTTAAATATATTTAAGATATGGAAACACTCAAAAGAACTGTTTCTTCTATTTCTTCTTGTGCAGGGTCGAATTTGACTTTCTCGGGCCTCTATTTTCACTTTTCAGTTCTAGAACTCGAGCTCATGGGTCTAAATCATTTCCCTTCATGTTTTATTTATGTGTAGGGCTTGTTCTGACAAAATTTGCTAGGGGAGGTAAATTTGGGATAACAGTAGTTTCTAACTCCATTCTGGGAATTATTTTGTCTCTGAGTTGAACTTGTGGGTTTGTTCAATTGGTTTACGAGGAGATCAAACTCAGAATGTACCCTAGGATTATTCTTTAGGTTAGCTAGGTGAATGTCAAAGGGCTTCGGGTCACCCTATGTAATGAAGAATTTCCCTAAATGTAGGAATCTAACTTCTTGAAATAATGTGGAAGGAATCACCTTCATGCGATGTATCCAAGGACAAATGAGAATCATATTATAGTTGGTTTCCCAATCTATAATATAAAACTCTGTAAGAACTGTCTTGGGCCCTAGGGTAACTGGTAACACTATGGTCCCATTGATGTTGCTTTGAGGCTATCATACCCTCTCAGCGTATTTCTTGTTGAAGAGAAATTGGTTTCTCCGTAGCCTAACTTTTGGAGAGAAATGAAAAGGGGACATTTTTGAATATTTCCCCATCATCAATCATTACACACTTTACCTAGTTGTTGTAAATCCAAATATGTAGGTATAGAGAAAGATCACATCTACGGGCTAACTTATCATATGTGGGAATCTTACTGATGTCGAATATAAACCCGACATCTCTTTCGGGATGCCTAGGAGGATGTATGTAGAAGTCTACATGATTTATTTGTGCTTTTGGAGGAGGAGTGATGTTGATCCAATTCCCAAGACCCAATGCTTCTAATAAAGTATCTCTATGAGTAGGGGAGTTCTTCAACAAATCCAAGAAGGAAATATGAGAAAAGGTATTTGTTAAATTAGTGATCAAGTCGTAAGCCCCCACTAGTTTCGAAAGTGTTGGAACATGTTTCGACATAGATGGGTAAATAGGAATGGGTTGTGATGAGTATTCTTAAGTTCTTGTAGTGCTTTGTTTATCCGGTGTTCGTTTTCTAATTCAACTAGACCTATGATTTTAGTTTTTGGTGACCATCTAACGGAGGTGCCACCAATGGAATTTACAAAGTCGAAGCTTCCCGATCATTATTTTCCACCGGCCTTTGTTTGAGCCATTGGGGTCCAACTTACCATTTTTAGGATGTGTTGGAAGGGGATTGTTAAAGATCCAAAGTCAGTGTGTATTGAGGGGATATTGTCCCCATGCAAATATTGTGTTGTTGGCGCTATAGGATTTGCCAAAAACATCTTGACAAAGAGTTTCCTTTGGTCTTATGGTAGGCGATGTAGATTTTTTTATAGTCATGGCATGTTCTAGCATCATGCCCTCAAACCCTATGGAAGCGCAATCAATACAGTCGGGATCCTAATCCCAAGGTTTTTGATTGGTGTTTTGCTATTGTCTAAAGTTCCAATTGTTATTCAACTATTGGTTATTGTAATTGAATTTCGAGGCCGTTGCCCTTGATTTTAATATTGGTTTTGGTACCCATTTGGGTACTTGGTTAGGGCCTTGAGCTTGAAATTGTTGTTGTTTTTGGGGTGGAGGACGATTGAAATCCACCACATTGATTGTAGGAGTGAAGTTGTTACTCCTTTGATTGTTATCATTTGTGTTGTTGTTGACATTATTTATGTTTGAGGTGTTAACAACATTTGGTTTATTTTCTTGGTCTATAACACCGTCGGTCGTAACACCACGATTTTTGTTGAGGACCTTAGGTCCTGGTTATTGTTTGCATTGTTGGGATAACTTGAATTACCCTAATTAGGAGTGATCAACCTCCCATTTGAACCATAGGTCTTTCGACCATTGTCTATTTCTACTTGATCAATGCGGAGATCACCTTCCAATACCTCTTAGTTACTCCTTAGAGGGAGTTTCGGACTTCTTCTTTCATTTCCCGGCTAAGAGAATGAAGGAATAGATCACATAGCTTTGTTTGATCCATATTGTGAGTGTTTTCCAAATAGTAGAGGACTTGCTTCCATCTATGGATGAAATGTGCAACAAATTTGTTGTGCTCTTGTTTTATATGTAGGAATTCCCGATTCCTATTCTCACCGACTAGTTCATGTCAAAAGATTTGATGAATTCGAGACACGATTTTTTTTAAAAATGTATTGAAGCATTGGTTATCCTATAATACCAGTTGAGAGAAATTTCTTCAAGAGTCTTAGGGAAGATCTTCACTACGAATGCATACCATGGGAGCAGATCTCGAATGGTGGTGGCATATGCCTTGATATGCACATTTAGATCCCCCTTTAAATTTAGGAAGGTCCAGTAGAGGCCTTGGGGTCATAAAACTTAGTGTGGTGAAGTTGAGGGGATCTTTAAGATATTCAGAGTAGGTCCCCACTGTGTAAGACTCGACTATTGATGAACCCTATTGGGAAGGCGAAGGTGGAATTGGGCCGTTGATATGGTGCAGCGTAAACATTTGTGGTGGCACAAGGCATCCCTTGTGGCTGACCATATGGACCAGGAAAAGAGTACATGTCCCCTTGCGGTGATTTGGAATACATGTGTATATATGGGGAACATTACTATGGTATGTAGTAGGAGGCACAAATCCAGGGAATGTTACATTTCCAGTTGGGATGGCATTTGAGAATGCACTTTTGGTTGGTGCCTGCTAGGGGTATCCATGTGTAGCATGATGGGGAATACCCAAGGTGCATGATCTAATGAGAAGATATCGGGGATAGGAACATCCATATAAACCGAGAGAAGGATTTGGCGTAGTAGGTTCTATGCCATAGTTACTGCGTATGATGATGAGAATGTTTCTTTTCCCAAAGAGCATATGAAACATGAGTAGCACAGGGAAAATTATAATTCTCTAACCCTATCCACCAATATCGATATGAACTCGTCTCGATGATGGCATGAAATTTTGTTTTAGCGCACGTTGTTGAACCTTTTTAGGTGGTAAAGGAGTGTGATATCTTGCTATGAATTGTTCGTTGTTTTGCCACCCCTCATTAGGAATGTTTTCTATTATGGGAGGGGTAGAGGTGTTATTTTGAAGTAAGACATCAACATGTCCTTGCATCCTATCTAGAGATTGGTTCATGTTTTGGAAGTGTTGTTCACTTTGGGCATAACATGCTAAATACTCCTCATCTAGTAATGGGAGTTGATCAAACTACATATTGATTTGTAGTCTGAACAAAACCCGAGGAGATGAGCCTGAATCTCTGGTGAATGTCATATTGTTAGAACTTGAAATTTCAGGTTGTTGTCCATGTGTAAGTTGATAAATTTCCTTGATCTTGACCAAGGATCCATTGTGGGTCCCATGAGGAGGAGGAGTTTGAGATCCAAGGAGGTTAGTTGAGTAGTTGTTCGCTCACCTAGATAGTCAAGGCGACTCCCGTGTTGCTACCAATTTGATAGTAATATGCCTCAAGGCCCAAAATGGGCTAGCCTTATCCATCTTATCTTGACATATTCAGGGGGTATATGAATACCCAAAAAATAATGGGAGTGAGGGAAGATGGATGAAAGAAAATAGAAATAAAAAGGGACTATCTCTTCACGCCTGGCTCACCAATTTGTACAAATGAAAATCGGCACGCGAACTTCAATCAAAATCGACCTCTTGAGATCATGTTGGGATGGACAATGTGGAAGATGTGGATAGCTATGGATAGTGAATGCAAGTGAAAATATTTTTGAATGGGAAAAACAAGTTATCGGGGAAAACAATGTTCTCAATGCGCAATATCGGGATCTTATCGTCAAGGGCAAGGAAGGCCCTTCTAACCTGAATAGGTTTAATGGATGGGTCTAAGAGAATAGTGACACGAAGGATCTAATCGATGTTGAGCTCCTTAGAAATAATCTTTACTTGGTTGTGGGATTAATGGAAAACTAATGGGGGCGTCGTAAATATATCTAGACAAGGTCATGGAACAAGCGATAGAGGCGTGGTTTCACGAGATCTAAATTTGATTGGGTGGAGCGGTCCGAACTCGTAAGATTTTTGGTTTCAAAGTTCATGGTGTTTAATTATGAGATAATGTCAGGTGGTAGTGGCGATGTGCGGAAAACCAACATGCGAAGGCTTGTGTCAATATTTGTGATTAGTTCAGGCTAGTTTGGTTGGGGGACCCTAGGATCTCTATTGTATGTTCTTAGTCATTTGAGGCCCTTATATGGTCATGTGTGCATTTGTGAGTTTTAATCTAATCAAATAAAATAACAATCTAATCTAAAGAAAGAAAAACTATACTATGTTTTTGTATTTTGTAATATAAAGGAAATAAATAAATGCAAAACAACTAATCTAATAAAAGGAAATATTTTCATTCTTTTCTAAAAATGAAAGCTTCTAATCTAATTAAAAATCCTAAACAAATAAAATAATCAGATGTAGTTGTCTATATCTGCAGAAGAATTCTAATCTTTTGTAAACAATTAAAGCTTCTCTAAACAAGTAGATGTTAACTAAATCCCGTATTTTCCTCGAGAGATATGGGAAGAAATCGAGCTTTTAAGAAGCTTTTCTTTCCCTGCAGACTTCCCAACAAAGTAAAGAAGATTTTTATGGAGGATTTTCTATATGAGATGACGCTTTGATTGATTTCTAAATTAACACGAAGTGGTGATTTTACAACTAAGGAAAAAGTGTTGCGGGAAGCTACAGAAAAGTAGGAAATGGCTAAAGTAAAAAAGGCTACAAAAATAAGTTGCGAAGAGATTGAGGAGCTCGAACACCTTTGGAAAATACATGAATCATCATTGGGGACCTTTTTAAACCATTTTCCAACAATGTATCATGTGCAAATTTTGGTGCGTATAATAACCAATATATCTTAGAGGAATACATAGATGTCGAGTCACTATACCGCTAAGTTATATAGGAGCTACGGTGCTCTATATGAGAAATACTAAGAAAAAATTGATAAAAAAACTAGGAAAAATGAGTTACCATGGATGAAATGTATCACCACAAGGAACCAAAAAACCAATAATACAAAAATATAAGTGGAGCAAGAACTTATGCCACAAGGTGTCCTAAGAAGCATGACTCAAAGACTAACCACAATGTTGAAATAGGTGCAATGGATGGAATGAATCCCATTAAGCATAAGTACACTCAAAGGACTCAAAATTCACAAAATATATGATGAGAAAACTTGGTCTAAAGATACTAATATTGAAAGGTGTTGAGGATGTTAGACTTACAAAAATTTCCAAGTCAAAATCCACTGCTCTTCCTAAGAGATAAATTTCTGCTAATCAAAATAAATGTTTAGTATACATATGGTCACGTAAATTCATTTTACACTAGTCATTTGGATCCACTACTAGATCACACAAAAAAATCTAACATTATAATAGCTCCGTAAAAAGAGACTTCCAATGGATTCGATAGTGTAAGAGTTCACCAAACTTTAAATTCAATATACTTCTAGAAGATGCGGTGCACCTAATACCCAAACAATTGCCATGGAAATGTAAATGACACCTGAAACATGATCAAAACCATACCCTCCATACTGATGAATAGGTGGATTAATGATATAAGTTTGTATGAGTGGATAAAACTAACTACTTGAACACTAACAAGTTGACACTGGAGTTCACCAAACTATCTATACTTCAGAAGAAGGGAATGCTTAAATATAAGTTAAAGAATACTCCTAACACTCTTGAAAAGTGTTGAAGATGTAGATGAAATATACCTCTCAAGAAGATGGCCCTAGTGGTGATGGGAAATTCATGCAATTGTAAGAGATAAAAGTGCTCAAAATGGAGCAAAATTACATGAAAAACCTCTATGGCTATGTAGACTCATTGCAACTACAAAATGGTCCAATGTAAAATAACATCATCAAGTGATGCATAAAAAACTCCAAAATGCTGTCAATATCTAAAGGATGCCATCTAAAACATGAGAGTTTCTCTACAAATGTAAAATAAAATAGCTCAAATAAGGAACATTACAATGCAGGAGGATCAATGAGTGAATCAAGAAGTTGAATGTTGGAGGTTCCACACCTCTAGTGCCCTCCCAATGAATTCTTACATTTCAAAAAGTGATCAAATATCCATCCCAAATGAACATAGATGGTTGAAGAGGATGTGTGCATATGATTTGGTGCAAAGTGAACAACTAAAACATGTAAGGAAACATCATAATGTGTTCCAAGTTGATCATGTTTGACAACTGAAATATTAGGTTCTTCAAGCCTGCGTGAAGGTATAATAAAACTCATGTGTAGTTCATGATACTCACTAAGAGTTGAGTGAACAAAATCAGGATATTTGTTAGCAAGTGATCCCATAAAATATGTATTACCTACTTTGTAATGAATTCCATGAGAAAGATACCACTTAATAAGATGATGAAAGTAATATATTGTGAATTAATTCCAATACCTCCATCAATTAAGCCCTTGAAATAGAGCATGTGAGAACTAAAACTAGTAGTAAGATTCTCAAAGGAGTGATTCACATACTTAAAGGCGAGTAACAATGGGATACATAGAATGTGCAACTATAATAGAAACATGTTATGAAACATAAGGTACACCAAAAAAAGAAGTAGGTAGAGTAGAAAATATACAATAAGAGTATCAATAGTAGGAGCAAGATCGGAACTAACAAAACATGCTCGGTAGTTATGGGAGCAAAGAGTTACATGTGGGCTAGTAACAAGGTTTTGAAAGTACACTTGATTATAAGATTGCATGCTATAAATTTTCTGCAATAGAGATTGAATAAGGGCATCCCTTTTAGAATGAGGAGAATAGAAAGACATTATGATTCAATAATTTCATGTTTACTTCTTACAAGGTAAAAATGGAAGGTGTTGGGGGAGCAATAAAACATAATTCAGGTACTTATATTATGTCATCAATAGAAATAAATTCCTCATCAACACACGAAGAAGAAATGATCTGAAGGAGAAGAAGTATGATCTATATTACCATCAAAATTTGAGTGATCATTCACATGTGAGGGCTATGAGGGTTTACTAGTTTTACTCCATAAATAATGTTGTAGATTTTTCCCAAACTTCCTTTGGTGACATGGAATTTGTAATATGGACATGCAAATAATATAAAACATTCTCCCAAATAAATTCAAGAGCCTCTTTTTGTATGCAAACAATCCAATGCTTATCCTCCTCTGAAGTAAATGCACGAACACCATCTCGAATGATGTGCTATAAGCCTTACAAAAAATATCTTTAATTTTCTCTTCCAAATAATATAATTAGAGGCATTAAGTTGTTGAGGACAAAAAACAATGGTCTCCATTGTTGAGGACAAAAACACAAAAAATAAAGATCAAGTTTGATTGTGAGGGAGTCTCGACCTTCTTCCAGTGCTAGACCTCACCCTTCGGTCTGTGAAACATGAGAGAATAAGTTCTTACAAGTAAAGAGTTCATCCTGTAAATCTTTGGGGCCAACAAATTAGCCCTTAAGACACCATTTAATATCACTAATAAATATTTTAAAAAAAGGATCTCCCCTTTGCAACCAATAATTTCTCCCTTTTAAAAATATTTCCCCCTCTTTTACCAAAAAAGCGGGGGCCCACTTTTACATGTTTTCTTTTACAAAAGAGATCAATATTTTAATAACCTCTTTGTTACAATATTGATTCCCCTTTGTTTTCATAAATTTTTATTATTAAAATAAAATAATCAAGTCACCACCAATTCTCTAATCCTTTAAAAGGTAAAATATTTTCATGAGTTCAGAATATTTACATGGGACTCAACCCCATAATGCTTGTCACTCAAATGTTTGTTTGAAATATCAGCTACCAAACCGTCCTATAATCTGGATTATTTTGTAATGACAAGACTTCTAGTTATCATTTAAGTATCACAAATTTCCTTTCAAGAATAAAAGTAACTCTTACTTGTTTAGGGTAAACATGACATAATTAATATTTTTTCTTTGACATAAAAGATTGTGGTATACAATGATATTTGGTTGTGGCATATGCATACACTATATTTTTGACGATTTCTAACTTTTTTTTTGTGTGTAGGGATACCAATGCAATCTCCTCTAGAGCGAGTGCTATAAGGGGCCTGCTGGGATTGGGGTGTGATCAGACTTGGCCATGTGGGCTAGAGTACAACATTTGAGAGATGTTGTTATTAGCCTTAGTTACCCTATACTTTCCCCATTTCTTCTCTTTGTTCAGACATTACGCTCATTATAGCTACTTGTCCCATTATGTCTACTTATTTATTCTTATTGTGCATTATTATACTTGCTTTCAATCACAATAGGACTTTTTCATTCACCTTTATTTAATCTTCTGGCCTTTATTCCCCATGTTTTTCACCTTTTCACCTTATGGTTTCCCCCAACGTTGATGCCATGATCACCCATGGGAAATGGCTTCAGACATATACTTAATTTTTTAAAAGCACCACGATATACATAATTTACAATCATTTGTTTACACTTATACTTATTATTTCTTGCACTATTTCACACTTATTAGATGACTTGGAGTCTTGGAGCTTACCTCTTTTACATTTGGGTCACCATAATGAGTTAGGACTGGAGATCTTCTTGTTGAACTTTACCTTTCTCCATCTTTAACTATTATCGCTCATTGTTGATGTCTCTGGGGATGATTATGCATCAATGGTCACACACACACTACAATTAATTATTTGTAACCCTCTTTAGTCTCTTATTTTGTATGTGCATGTTGTATGTTGGTCATTCATTTCTATAGACTAGAGTATATGTATGTTTGTTTTGATCTATTGCTTTGTCTTATTATATTATGCCCCTTGGCTTTATTCATCCTCTTAGTTACTCTTATTTGAGAATCTTAACACAATACCTATCTTTATCTTAACTACGGGCCTTAGAAACCTATAGCTATCTTAGGTTTAGGATTACTATTCTCTAGAATTATGACACGAGCACACCACAGCACTTTTGTATCTACACAATGTGGCCATTCTTAGATTGGATTCATATATTTGAGAACCCAAAAATTCTCTTTTACCCGTCAAAATTCTTTTGATGGGATAAAAGTAGTTTTGTACCCGTTTTTGACATTCAAGGTTTTTCAAACATTTGTTAAAATAAAATTTTAAAAACTTTAAAAGGTAATCTATCCCACTCAAAATAGTCACAATTCGGGACCGAGCAGGAGTGGGAGCGGGTTTTTCTTTTGTCCTGAGCCGATTGGGAGAACTAGAACAAAAGTTTGGGAGACCATGGAAGGGGGAGGGGAATATCATCTGTCTTTGCAAAAAGAAAATGGCTAGCTCTAGACCAAATATAGATTATTTTAGAGGTTGGGAAAAGAGACGTTGGGTGGCTAATGGTACCATTGAGGTCTCAACTTATGCTAATGGGTACTTCTTAGCTATTCTGCCTAGTAAGGATCATGTGGCAAAAATTTTGGCAGAAGGACCATGGTTCATTGGAAAATCTCATATAACTTGTTCAGAAATGGGAGCCGATTTCAATCCTTATGGGAATCCTATTACGGAGTTTCTGATATGGGTCAACCTGCTCCAGGCTTACCATTGGAATTCTGGGAACCGAGGTCCTTTTTGGTATTGTGAAAAGTCTGGGCAAACCTATTGCTCTGGATCCGGTAACTAAAGAAAAACTAGACTCACTCATGCCAGATTCTGTGTGAATATGCATCAAGAGTCATGTTTGGAAAGTAATATTAAGCTTATGACCCCTGAGGGTGATTGGGTGCAGCGATTTTGATTATGATCCTACCCCCTTTGCTTGTAAAAATTGCAAGTTGGTGGGTCATGAACAACGCTCTTGTCCAGATCTCAAAAAGAAGAAGCTTGAAGTAAAAGTCATGCCTCAAAAGATGGTGACTGAAAAAGAGGTGAAGGAATGGAAAAGGATTGGGAAGAATGGAAGGGTTGTTGAAATCAAGGAACAAGAGGTTCTCCGAAAACCCTGAAGTAGAGCCCTTGAATCTACTTATCAAAACTAGAGAGGAAGGAGTGGGGACTAGTATTCAACAACAAAGAAGTACCAATAAAGAAACTAAAGAAAAGGATGATGAGCCTGTTCATCAGGTGTTGGAAGAAGAAATCCAAGATTCCGAGGATAGGGAAAGCAAAGACATGGAAGGCAACAAACTTGCTCTAAGTTGCTTGATGGATTATCGCTGGATGAAGTATCATCTATAGGTCAGAGCTCCTTTGGACAAAGAAAAGAAGAAGATTTAACAATGTCAAATGGGTTTGGGATCCTAACAGATTTTGTAGCTGACACCTATGAGGTGATAGGATCACCAAAGACACCTGTGAGTAAATCCAAACCTGTCACTCGTAGTAGCTCAAGAGCTGACTTCGTAAAGATTCCAGCCAAAAGGGCAGGAAAAGTAATAAGGAAGTAAGGGAGACAAGTTCAAGAAAGGAAGTGGATGTAGGTATTTAGAAAACTGGGAATTTGTTCCCCCATAATAAGAAATGTTAAATGATTCTTCTCTCCTGAACATTAGGGGGTTGAATAACCCCAACAAACACAGAATAGCGAAGGATCTTAGATTGAAAAATAAACTGATATTTTCATGATTCAAGAAACTAAAATGAGTATGGAAAGATTTAAAGAAGTGGGAAGGTCTATTTGGAAAGATAGTTGTTGGGAAGGGTGCAGTTCATTGGGAGCCTCTAGAGGAGTAGTCATGCTTTGGGATCCCAACATTGTGCAAGGTATTCCTATCCTTGCAGTTCTGGGCATGTGGCAAATGTGTTTTACTGAATCTGACCTCAAAGAAATCCTGGTATGTCTCCAACATATATGCTCCTAATCTAGTAAGTGAGAGAAGAAAATTGTGGCAAGATCTCTCTAATTTCAGGAATTTATTCAAAGATAAAGACTAGATTATTGGAGGAGATTTCAACTCCCCCTTTCTCCGGGGAAAAAAAGGGGGCATCACTTCCTTTACTGAGAGTATGGAGGACCTTGCTGATTTCCTTAACAATAATGGTTTGGTGGATTTGGATTTGGAAGGTTCTAAGTTCACCTGGCTAATAGGAGAGTTGGGACGGAGCTTATCCAAATCAGACTTGATAGGTTTGTTGTAAGTCATCTCTTGTATGATCAATCAACTTTACTCTCTGAAGACTCTCCCCAGAATTGGCTCTGATCATAACCCTATCCTCCTTAATCTAGGTTTAAATCCGGTCAAGAAAGCTAGACCCTTCAGATTTGAAAAGATTTGGTTAGACCACCCTGACCTCTTCAATAGAATACAAGAGTGGTGGAATATCAGGGTCTTTGGGGTGGCTAGTTACCGACTCAGTTACAAATTAAAGCATCTCAAAGGTTGTCTCAAAAAGTGGAACAAAGAGGTCTTTGGTAATATTTTCCAGGAAAAAAGTAGAGTGGCTGAAGATTTAAGGAATATTGAGGAACTTATCGATCTTGATGGTCTTAATCCGGTTCTAAAGGAGCAGGAACAAAATCTATTGGTTGAGTATCATGACATCCTAGCTAAGGAAGAAGTCTATTGGAAGTAGAAGTCGAGGGTGAAATGGCTTAGGGAGGGGGACAAGAATACCAATTTCTTCCACTTCTCAGCCACCTCCCATAGGAAAACCTCCTCAAGATAAATGAAATTAAGAATGAGAATGGTGAGATCCTTTTGGAGAGCAAGGAAATAAATCAAGTCATCATAAACTATTTCAAGGATCTTTTTCAGCAAGGTCAGGGGATTGAGGAGCAGAATCAAAACAATATCCTGAACCTGTTCCAGAAAGTCATCTCCCCTGAAGAAAATCACGAGCTCTTAAGGATCCCTTCTGAGGAGGAAATCAGATTTGTGGTCTTTGATATGGAACCTGACAAGTCACCTGGGCCTGATGGTTTTCAGGATTTCTTTTACCAGAAATTTTGGGAGCTGATAAAGAAAGAAGTCATTGAAATGGTCCAAGATTTCTTCAATAATGGGAAGCTTCTCAGCCAGCTTAATAATACTTTCTTGGTCCTTATTCCAAAAATTGCAGGGGCCAATGAAGTCAAATATTTTAGACCGATCAGTCTTTGTAACACGAGTTATAAAATCTTGACTAAAATCTTAGCTGGCAGAATCAAATTGGTTCTCTCCCATTTTATCTCTAAAATCAAGGTGCTTTTGTCCCGGTAGGTAGATTACTGAATATATTGTGGTGATTCAGGAAGCCATCCACTCCATTGTTAATTCTGATAGATCGGCTATGTTCCTTAAGTTAGATATGCACAAGGCCTATGACAGATTACTTGGTCTTTCCTTGGTGCCATCCTGAATAAAGTGGGCTTTGATAATACTCTGGTTAGAATGATTATGACCTGCATATCTACTGCTAGTTATTCGGTCTTGGTTAATGGCAGCCCGAGGGCTTCTTCAAAGTTGGTAGAGGCTTGAGACAAGGTGACCCCCTATCTCCTTTCCTCTATGTTATAATGGTTGAATCTTTGTGTAGAATTTGTAAGCAAGGATTTTCTTTCTAGGAGTATTCAGGGAATCAAGATTTCTAATGGTCTCCCTCCAATCTACCTCAACCAATTTGTTGATGATAACTTCCTGATGGGAAAGGCCTCTATCCAAGAAGCCACCAACTTCAAACTTGCTCTCAAGGACTATGAGTCGGTCTCGGGGCAGATGGTTAATTTTCTCAAAAGTGTTGTTTACTTTATTAATGTGGATAAACAAGTCCAATTAAGGCTAGCTCACATTCTAGGTTGCAAAATCAAGTGTTTTCTAGACTCTTACTTAGGAATGCCTCTTATCTACAAAAGGCCTGACATCTCTATTTGGAATGCCCTGTTGGAAAGAGTTAACAAGAAACTTTCCTCCTGGAAAGGTCTCCTTCTCTCACAAGCTGGAAAGATTCAACTCCTTATGAGCTCTCTTCAAGGTGTCCCCATTTACATTATGTCTCTCTTTAAACTCCCAGCCAAAATAATTGATACTCTAGAAAAAATTCAGAAGATATTTCTCTGGGCTGGGGCCTCGAAAAAGTTTAAATTCCCTCTGGTGGCCTGGGAGAAGGTCACTAGGCCAAAGATGTGTGGCGGTCTGGGTTTGAAAAGTATACCTATCATGAACAAATATTTGGTTGCTAAAGCTGGCTGAGAATTGCTAGAGAGGAAGGACTATGGATTGATATAATAAAAAAGAAATACCTACGGAATTTAGGCAGAATTGACTCATTCTTCTTTCATGAAAATCTCCCTAGAGGATCCTTCTTCTAGAATTCTCTGTTGGAATCAAAATATATCCTCTCAAAGGGATCCTTATGGGAGATTGGAAAGGGGAACATGATCATATTTTGGTGGGATAGTTGGATTGAAGATTCCCCTTTAGCAGATCAGGATATATGGAAGGAGGTTGCTCAATTCTATGAGGAGAATGGTAAAATCTGGATAAGAGATTTCTAGAGTTATGATGATAAGGTCCAATGGGAAACCATAGTCCCTCCTCCTGATTATGATGGTGATATCAAACCTTTTCAAGATCTCAATAAGAAACTCAGGGAATTCCACATCCCCATCTTCCAAACTAAGGAGGATTCCATCATTTGGAAAGAGGAAGACTCTGGAAACTATTATGTTAAATCTACCTATAGCTTACACTTCAAGAAATATTTTCAAAAAGAGTATTGGGGTAAGTTATGGATCAAGGACTTGATCCCTAAGATCAATATTTTTTATTGGCTGGCTGTTCAAAATAGAATCCTTGTCGGTTGAAAATCTTATAAAAAGAGGAATGCAGATCCCAAATAGGTGCTCTCTTTGTCGGAGAGGGGAAGAGAATGTGAATCATCTTTTTTTACATTTCCCTTTCTCTAAAGGTGTCTTCTCACTGATTTCAGAACTTTTCAACATGCAATGGATTATGCCTTCGAATATGGAGGATTGTTGTACTCAATGGGAGAGCCCTTTTAGGTTCCCTTATCTGGCCTGGGCCTGGAAGATTACTCTACCTCATCTCTTATGGGGTTTGTGGAAAATAAGGAATGATAGTGTTTTTAGAGATCAAAAACCTCTTGATTGTGGTGGCTAAAAGGAAAATCCTAGCTGCCATAAAGGAAAATCTCAAACTGTTTAAAGGTAAAACAAAAATCCTTTCCCCAAAATGGGAGCAGGAAGTGTTGGATAAGTTCACCTATAGTCCGGTCAAGATCAAAAGCCCTAGTAAGAATGTTTACTAGGATTAGACCTATGGGAAATATGATCAAGATCAATTTTGATGGGGCTTCAAAGGGGAATCCTGGTCAAGCTGGGGGAGGGGGTATCTTAAGGAATAGTGAGGGTGATTGGTTGTTCATCTATGTAGGTCCCTTGGGAAAGTAGACTAATAACATGGCTGAAGCTAGAGCCCTCCTATGGGGTATTTTGGTTGCTAAGGAAAAAGGCCTTAAGGACATCCAGATTGAAGGTGACTCCTTAATTATTATAAATGCTCTCCTCAATAGGAGTAAGATCAATTGGTCATTAAAAAACATCATTCAAGATATCAAGGAATTGCTAAAGTATTTTGATAAGATATCTATCAATCATACCTTGAGGCAGGGAAATAAATGTGCGGACAAGATGGCCAATGTGGGAGTCCTTAGTAATGAGTACAAAATTTGGTGCAAAGGAGAGAGATTACCCTCTAATATTAATGATGAAATCATTAAGGATAGAAGGCGCTAGGATAAATGATGCCGACATGAGCGGGGGAAAGTATTCTAGGTACCATGCTAGCTTTTACAAAAATCATTGTTTCTGTTTGACCTTTGATAGGGTGAAAACAACTTGTTGGTTGTGGAAAGATTTTGTTGGGACGAAACTTTGGCAACGTGCAGATGGGTGGAGATAGGATTCGAGTGGAACCCACCAGTCAGAACATGGAGGAGAGTAACCAGGATCTTTGGAACAAGCTTAAAGTTGGAGGATTTAGCAATTATATTGCTAAATTACATGGTCACGACCCATCTCTCAAAAGGACTTCAGCAAAGCCTAGAAAGAGGGGGTTTTTACTATCCGCGGTGTGGAGGTTGAGGTCTCAGAGTCCAATATTGCCAGGGTGACTGATATGAAGATGGAAGGGTTAAAGATCTACAAGGATAGAACCCGTAGAGACCTCGAGATTGATCGATTTTTCATTGGCAAGGAGAAATGTTACTTCTTCATGGATGGCATTGCAGCGTTTCAGTGCATTCCTGGGGTCTGGAAGGATGTTTTCCTTCAAGTTATGAAATATATTATGCTGGAGGGTAAGTATAGAAAAATCTATACCCATCACATGACCTTCCTCAACATGTTCCATCACAAGTTTATGGCTAGTATTCCCTTTTTTCTTGCCACCTCTCTTTCAAATTCACTGATGGATTTCCAGAATGAGAAAGCTGAGTTGCCCCTCCATGAGGGCTTGATTCTTCTTCTGGTTGAGAATGGAAAGCCGGTTCTGATTATCCTTTGACAACGGTCCTGGAGGAGCAAGCCGAGGAAGATGATATTACTCTTGTGGAGTGTCTAACTAAAATGAAAGCGGGTAAGGGTATCCTTTGGGGGAATGAGAAAGATAAAGACAAAAATGAGGGTGGTGTTGGGGAAGCCAACGCTTTGAGGAAGAATGAATGTGTGGGAGATCCCAATGTATTTGAAGAATGGAGCAGGAAGATGTTGTATTTAGAAGGGGTCCTAAAAGCCATGGAGGACACGAATGAGGGGCAAAGGGAGTCCATTCTGAACATCATCAACATTTCAAGAAGATGGTCATGGATCAGGTCCAGATAAAACACAAAATGAAGGAGCTGGAGATTCAGGTTAAAGTTCTACTTGACAGTGGAGGGGATTGAAGGGGAAAATAAAAGGAGGAGATTCAACCTTCACATAAGTAGCTTGAGGAGTAGGTGATGGATGGTTATGAATCTAGGGCGAGGCCATCGGGGCTTCCTGAGGTTTTTTTTGTGGAGGATTTTTGTTCTTTGAACCTGTGTGATGGCACGACAAACCTTGGTGTCAAGGATTTCGATGTTGTTTTTCTTATGCACCTAACAAGTGTCTCGCTCTAAATTTCCAATCAATTCACATTTTCTAGCTTCCCACCAGCTTTTGTATAATGAATATGTTTCAAACATGTATATTACATGGTACACTTTCTAGGTACATTGTTACAAAAATAACTCCTAAATCAGACGTGATTTGCTATTGAAAATGTAAGAAAAATGGAGTCTCAATATAAAACTTATGTTCTCGCAAATAAAATATACCTATCATTCATATGACCAGCAGAAGGAGGGGTTCAATTAGAGATGGTTTTTTATTTATCCACTATTTTGCTTCTATTACTCAAGCTTAAAACTAAGAAGGGGGTTACAAAGAGATACAACAAGTAAGCATTGTGGTTGGGTTTTGAACTTGGACCAAATTTTCTCTGTTTTTGTTTTTGGCCACTTTAAACATAAATTGCAATCGATATTAATGTAAGATAAAATATGGAGTCACATTATAAAACTTCTAATTGGCGGATAAAATATACTTGTAATTCATATGACCAAAAATGGAGGGGATTAATTATAGATGATTTTTCACTCATCAACTATTCTACCGTAATTAATCGAGCTTAAAACCGAAAAGGGGCTATGATGAAAAAGATACAAGTAAGCATTGTGGGGGTTTTGAATTTGGAACTATTAGATTTTCCCCATTTTATTTTTTGGCCACTTTAAGTGTAAATTTCACTTGAGATTAATGTAAGACAAAATATGGAGTCTCAGTCTAAAAATTCCATTTTGGTAGATAAAATCCACCTGTAATTCATATAACCAACAGATGGAGGGGCTTAATTATAGATGCTTTTATGCTTGTCGAGTATTTTGTTGTAATTACTTGATCTCAAAACTAAAAATGGGAGTTATAAAGAGATACAAGTAACCACTGTGACTAGGTTTTGAACTTTGAATCTATTGGATTTTCCACATTTTTATTTTTGGCCTCTTTAAGCGTAATTTTCACTTGAGATTAATGTAAGAAAAAATATGGAGGCTTAGCCTAAAAATTTCTTTCTGGTACATTAAATATATCCATCATTCCTATGACCAACATATGGAGGGGCTCAATTATAAACTATTTTCTGATCATCGACTTTCTTTTAATTACTCGAGCTTAAAAATTAAGGGGGTGGAGTGTGGGGCAGCTATGCAGATATAAAATAAGTAAAAATTTTGGTAGGGTTTTGAACATAAACCTATTGGATTTTCCCGATTTTTGTTTTTGGCTACCTTAAGCGTAAATTGCACTCAAGATTAATGTTTTTCCACCCTTTCCTTCGCCAATCAGATTTACAGGATTTGTGTCATGCTGAAAATATTTCACAGGGGAATTTAGGCCACACCTATCTACCATGAATAATTATTTTAAGATAATATTCCATAGTCACATGAATGATGTTTTCTTCCACGAGTCTTTAGATGAATTTGTAATTATATTGAGCTGTGTATCGTTCAGATTATTTTTCCCAATTCCATGTTCTTATCAATCATGTGTTTTATGCATAAGGTTTTTTGAATTCCATCAATATCTCCAAGAGTGTGATCAGGATCATTTTGTGTAAGAAAGTCGGGTTCGGGCACACGTACACTCTCTTGCGTACTTCCAGGGTACGCCTCTTCAACAACTTCCAAGGAAATTTTTGCTTGCATTTGTCCATATAAATATTATGATCCATCTAGACTCATTGGTTTCATATTATCTATTAGATTCAATTAATTCCTTGGACAAAAATGCCACCACCTTGATGTCAGGATTTACAACTTACACCTATCATGTGGGCACCTCTCTACATGCTTAAATGCCTCTACAATGCCACGTCGACCATCCCATGCAAGCCCAAATCTATTACCACAACCTTGATCAGGTCACCTCACTAGCTACTTTTCAAAAGGTAATGTTTTTAATTTGAATTTGAATTTGAATTTTCAAATTTAAAATTAAAACTATGTGGTTTATAAATTTGTCACAATAAGTAAGCATTGTAGTTGGGTTTCAAACTTCAAACCTACTAGATTTTCCCCATTCTTGATTTTAGCCACATTAAGTGTAAATTGCACTCGAGATTAATGTAAGAAAAATATGGAGTCTTAGTCTAAAACTTCCTTTTGATAGATAAAATCTACCTGTCATTCATATGAATAATAGATGGAGGGGCTCAATTATAGATGACTTTCTACTCATCGATTGTTTTGTTGCAATTACTTGATCTTAAAAATTAAAGGGGGACTATGAAGAGCTACAACAATTAAGCATTGTGGTTGGGTTTCGAACTTCAACCTATTGGATTTTCCCTTTTTTTTTTGTTTTTGGCCACCGTAAGCGTAAATTGCAGGTCAGTTTAAAGTTTTTCCACCGGTTGCTTTGCTAATTAGATTTCGCAAGGATTATGTCGTACTTAAAATATTTCCTAGGGGGATTTAGTCCATTACGTTCCCGAGGGAGTGCAACCTTTCAAACATGTGACCGAAGACCAAAGTGTTTCAAAGAAGTTAGAGAAATACTCTTATTTTCTTATATTTGTTGCAAAAATGATCCATGACATTCTTTTCAATAATAGAGCCTAAGGTTTGTACACTTGGCTGATTTGGAATTATGTGATAGATTTAGTGAAATAGAAGCTATAAGGAGCATTAAGAACATCACTCTACATTTTTTCCTGACACATGCCTTATTTTCATAGACTTGGTAGATCCTGATAGAGAGTACAACTCATGAGCACTTTCCAACATGTCTTCTTCTGAGGAAGGGGAGTAAATATTACTATGTGTGTGTTTTGTGTGCATGGTTAGGATCAAAATTACGTCAGTTGTGAGGCTTCTAATATGGTTTCTTAGTCATGCATCATTTTTAAACCCTTAAAATTTTATTTCCACAATAAATTTGTGTTCATTACACTCTATATTGAACCAAGCTTAACTCTACTGGAACTTACCAGAATTGAATGATCTACTGATGAATGAGACTAGACCTGTTGGCATTGAGAGTATCATTTGAGTTGGTTGTTTTTGTTAACGAAGACCGTAGGCTTAGTGGGAATTCATAAATGAAATTTTCTCTCTTTAACTACACTGCACTTGAATGGGTGTTCTATGAATCTTCTCACTCTACATCAACAAAACCCATCTAAGCTCATGATCAAAATAGTTTTAGAAAAAAATTGACAAATATTAATATAAAATGTAACATGGGATTGATTCTTTCTCTTAGATAGCTATCTACAATGAATTTAAGATAACATGTCATTGCAATATGAATGACGTATACTTCCATGAGTCTTGAGATGGATTTGTAATCAGATTAAACTGTGTATCCCTTAGAGCACATTTCCCACTTCCATTTATTCTCAATATTATATTTTATGCATAAGTGTTTTTTGAATTCCATCCATGTCTTCAAGAGCACAACACATATCATTTTGCGTAGGCAAGCTAGATGCGGGGACACTTACACTCTCTTATGGACTTCTAGGGTACGCCTCTTCAACAACTTCCAAGGAAATTTATGCTTGCATTTTTCCATATAAAGATTATGATCCACCTAAAATGCTGGTTGCATATTACCTATCAAATTTCTAATGTCTTGGATTATAGTACCATCACCTTAGCATCATGATATGCACATTATACTTGTCATGTGGACACCTCTCCACATGCCTAAATGCCTCTACAATGCCATGTCAACCATCTCATGAAATACCAAATCTATTACCATGACCTTGATTAGGTCACCTCATTAGCTACTTTTTAAAAAGGTAATGTTTTCTATTTTACTTTTTACTTGTTAATATAATATGAGATCTTATTCATAAAAAAATAAAAAAATAATGTGGTTTATAATTCTTTCATTTATAAAAATTACGCTAGCATGCATAATTCCAAACGGAAGGTTCACCCAATCCAATATTTTTATCTTATTTTATATTAATAATATTTAAATGTATCATTTTTTACTGCCTTTAGAAAAATCATCCTTACAGGATGTATTGAAATTTATTCTTAATATACCATGTTTGTCTATTCCTATGTATTTTTTAAATTTTCATTATGTTTACCAAAAATTAGTTGTATTTGTTCTATGCTTATATTAGTAAAAATATAATTATGCAAGTAATCTCAAACAATTACAAATTCGTTGTAAAGTAAGGATTTTTAGATATGATGGGGCACTATTTCTTATGGGAATTTTATCGATGAATTGAGGTGGAAATCAAGGAATATATGTTGCACATGAAAATTATGGTAGGTGACTTAACATTATATTATTAATCATGCCATGAAGCAAGTCCTTTATGTATATATATGGATAAATTTCATTTCAATGGAAAAAACATGCAAGTATGGCCATGGTTCCCTGGTATAGAGGTATAGGGGGTAGTCCATCATTAGTCATCCTCATCTATTTTATTTTCTCTGAATAGATGGAAATAAAATTCACAGGTATTTGATGAAAACATATAATGAGATAGAGAATCCACCCTTTCTTCTCTTATTTTTGAGATGTTAAATCTGTATAACTAGAAACGGTAAATCTTTATTTAGATTTCCTGATTCCAAAGGAATAGAGCCTAATAATTTCAAAGGAATGTATAAGGATGTTATAAGATATTTTATCCCTAATTCAAGGAAATGCACTAGAAATTAATTTGTGTGTGTGTGTGTGTGTGTGTGTGTGTGTGTGTGTGTGTGTGTGTGTGTGTGTGTGTGTGTGTGTGTGTGTGTGCGCGCGTGCGTGCGTGCGTGCGTGTTTTCTATTCTAGTATACACCACCACTAGAGGAAACATGTGGTTGATTAGACTAAGGATTTTCTTGTAGAGAGGTTCCTTACAAACTATTGGCATCATAGATGAGATGACAACTAGTAACAGGGTGGTCATAGGAAACATGCAAGAGGTGGAAAATTTGGGAAATATCTTGATGTTCATCTGCTTCATCATGTAGAGAAAGTTTACTGCCCACTTCCCTTCGAAATTTTTGATATTGATCATGATGATACTGCTGACTATATTATGGACATTATTATAGTTTTGATTTAATATGGTGTTAGATGTTAGATCATGGATTATTGTCAAGACTCGATTCATATATGATGCATGATGATTGTTAGAGACATTTTATATAGATGTTGACATGTTGTTGGAAATGGTTATATATATATTTATGAATGTTGTTAGGACATGTGATATTTGGATATATTGAGTAGACTGAAAATTGAGTTTAAAATTGATGATTATATAGTTCTTTGATGAAATTGTAAGTGATATTGTTGATTGTCTAGATGTTGTTGTGATTCATATATATATTTATGATTTTGAAATTATATTATATTCATTTGGATGTTCTAATATGGACACGAGGCATAAGGGGTATTTTTATTATGCAGAGTTAAAATATCGCAAATAACATCGAGGGATTGGAGACCAACCACATTGGAATTCTAGATGAATTCAACAAGGTCACCATGGCAATTGTATTTGTTTGTGTGTGTTTGATTGTGTTAGGGATTCCCATGGGGATCACCTTTAAATGTGACCAAGGGTTATGTGTATTTATTTATTTGGTTCCTTTTATTGATGTTTGTATGTGTTTATTAAGTGATGTGTTTACCCCTTTCATTATTTATTAATTGTGGTAAATTAATGTGAGTAATCATATTGTTAAAAATTAATTAATCAAATTGGGTCATAAGAAAGTAATTATTAGAGTTGTTGGCCTAAAATTAAAGTGTTGTAAGAAATGTGTAAGTTGATTTTGGAGTATGAAACACTCCATCTTCTTTGAAATTCGAATTTGTCCTTGGAGGTTGATTTTGGAGGCTTGTGGGACAAGTTAAACTTGTCCCATACCTCTTAAATTTATATACCAACCTTACCTATGGTTGGAGAGTTAAATTTAGCCCTTCTTTATTCATTTTTGTAAGTCAAGTTGAATGTTTTTATTGCACTTTTCTTACATGCTTTTAATTTCAGTCCTTTGGGGTGTGGGCTTGTTTTGGAGTGTGTAAGTAAACTATCATTTATTCACCTGCTTATTTATTGTGCCTTGGAGATTGAAGTTGACTTATGAGTTGGAGTTGAGGATGTGTGATGTGGCATCCCACATGGATCCACCTCATCCTCTTATCTTTCCTCTTCTATATATTTGAATTCCTTGGCTTGTTTTGGGGTTACTTGAACTTGCATTGCTTCATTTTGGGTGACTTCTTTTGGTTTTAATATTTCTTTCTTTTGGAGGAGATTGGAGATGATTGCAAACTTGTTGATTGTTGATCTCTTGGATTGCTTTGTATTGGAGAGCTTGCTGTTTTGAACTTGGAACAACTCCATCATGGAGAGGTAAGAGCTTGGCTCTTGGAAATGCTCTTCTTTCATTTTTGTGCTTATGTGAATGGCTGAGTGTTTGAATGTGTTGTTTTATTTGTTGGCTGGTTGGGTAGACTGCCTAGGGATGGTGTAGGAGAAGACTATGGGGTATTTTGGGGGAGGCATAAGTGTTTTGGGGAGGTATAAGTGTGGAGGGAGTTGGAATTTGGGTTCCACCTTACAAAGAAATAGCTTGCATTTATTTACTCGTTATGGGGTGCCATAAGAGGTTGGGGAGGCATAAGGAAATGTGAGGAATAAGGGGTACTTGGGGGAGGCATAAGGGCATGTTAGGGATTTGAAATGATATATATTTTGGCGGTTTGTTCTTAGGTGGTGATACCCATTTCCCCTTTGGGAGGCATAAGCAACATCCCCCATAGTTTCTTGCTCCTTTGGCTTGCATGATGAAGCCTGAGTGTTGTTTGTTGTTTTGTTCTGTGGTGGCAAACTACGTTTTGTTTTAGACTGTGTTTTGAATGAGAAATCTATCTTTGTGTTGTGGAAGCCTATTGTTGCCATGAGTTGAAAAAAACATTTCTTATTGCAATGTGGTTGGGGCTCGGGGCCAATGAAGAAGGATGGCTTCTCCCTTTTCATTGGATGTCTTGGTTGGGTGGAGAGCGTTGCCTTTCCCCTGTTCTATTGTGACCAAATTGGAGAATGATGGAAATTCATACTGTTGTTTTGGAACTGAGAAAGAAGACAGTTTGACAGTCCTTGCTGAGATCATTTCTTAATGTAACCTTTTCCCACTTGAAGTGGATGATCTTGTATATTATTTGTGATGGAAAGATGGTCTGTATGGGCTATGAAAGTTGTAAATTGAATTGTGAAAGAGATATACTCTATTTTTCTACTTTTGAAAGAATGTGAAAGAAATCATATTCTGTATATTGTAATTGAGGAATGAAAGAAGAAATTGTAAAGGTATCTCTTTGAATCAATAAAGGATTGTATTACTTTACTCAAATGACATTATTGGGTATTGAAATCTGATTGTTGAATGTATTTTAAAATTCTGTTGGAAGGATGAAAAAGTGAATACGTATGGAGAAATGTCATAATACTCTTTTTTTTTTAAATAAATGTTTTAGAAATTAGAATTGTAATTTGGCATTTGAATACTTTTCTTGAGTCAAATTAGTATGTTAGATTGGGTTGGAATGAATTCATAGTTTAAAGTTGGCAAATGAAAATAAATCTATTTGAATTTGAGCTCTATTAGATAACTTTCATACTGGCAATTATTAATCAGAAATTGAATAGAATGACCCTACAACATCAAAAAGACAAAATGAAATATAAAATTTTATTTGTAAGGTCATTTGACCCCAAATATACCAAAATGCTCATGAAAATTTTATAGAACCTTTCAAATCGGGCAAAGGCAAAATTGCAGACTTCTTGCTATATAAAATTGATAAATTTCGAATGCAAATCAATCAAGCAAACTTAACCTTGCAATCTATCCTAAAATATTCCAAGTAAAATCCTCCATGCTTGTTTGGCAAGTGGAAAAAGAATTAATGACAAATTTGAAATTTTTTTGATAAATTAAAAATACCAGTTCACTTTCTAAGTGATAGAAAGACGTTTTCTCAAAATTGACCCTTTAAACTTTATCAAAATCAAATTCCTAAGGATGTTGTGAAAAGAGGACATCGAGAGATTTCTAGAAAGTCCTCGTTTGCCAAAAATGAGTTCCCAATCAAAAGTTATGGCCTTCTAAAATTTTTACTTCATTTCGGGCTCAAAATAATCTAACTATCAAATTTTAAATGAATAAAATATTCTTGGGCGGACCCGCGGGCTAAATTTTTTTTTTTTCCAAAAGGTGCAAAGTCATGAAGTTTCCTGCCGCTCCGCTAATCCATAAGCCTTCATTTTGTCTAAAAATGATCTAAGTCCAAAAAGTTAATTTGGCAATTTTTCCTCCGCGGCCCCGCTACCCCGCTAACCATCATTGATCAACACGTGGCTTCATTGGGCATTGGTGGAGGCTCGGATTGATTTTAACCTTAAGCGCTTTCAAAAATAAATTTGGAAAAAATTTGTAAGTTTTCCCATGACCTGTAGCCGCCCGCAGGTAATCAAGTGTTGCCACGTGGCTTCACGAGGCGTCGATGGAGGAGCGGATATTTTTAAGCCTTAACGCTTCAGAAAAATTTTGGGAAAAATTTCCAAATTATCCCCGCCGGCCTACCAAACCGCAACTAACGGTTGGCTGACACGTGGCATCTTCTCGCGTCGGCGGAGGCGCGGGTTCCTTTCGACCTTTTTGCCCTTCCTTTTGAATAGTCAAATTTTCCAAATGTTCCCCACCGACCCGCTGACCTGCAGCCAATAAGGAGCTACCATGTGGCCTCCTAGGTGTTGGCGGAGGTGCGGGTGTAAAATTCGCTTTGTCCCAAAAGGGCAAAAGTGCTAAATGCCTTCCCCGCTTTGCTGCCCGCATCTGGGAAAAGTTTTCTTCCCCGCTCCGCCGGTCCGCTTTTCTCCTCCAGGTGAATTTTCTCTCCGAAGTCCATAGGCCCGAGTTGGGAAAATTTTCCTCCCCGGCCCGTAGGCCCGCTCTTGGGAAAAATTTCACCCCAAGTTCCATTGGTCCATAACTTGAGAAATATGAGGAGTTAGGAGGACTTCTTTATATCACTGGAAAGGTGAGGAAATTCCCTATCTAATGGGAATATTTTCAGGAAGTTTTAATTTCATTAATCATGGGAAAATAATGTTCGGGGAGTGGGTAAGTAAGAATTTACTCTGATGATTTTAAATATGTATTATTTTCCCCACTGTAATTAAACCTTGCTCTTGTCTTAGATCTTGTGGAATTAAATACCTTGGGTATTTAATTGTTTTGGTCCCTTAACCCTAAAATTTTAATCGGGAATATTTAGCTAAAATGTCAATGTAATCAGTGATTAAATTAATCCCTAAGGAGATTTGAGCTAGGTGTGGACTTATTACACTTGTTGCTTTATAATGTGGAATTAGTAATTATTATAATGGGAAAAGTTATCAGTTGAATTTAATTGTCCTTGAGACTTTGGTTGTTAACACTTTAAAAAATAAATTATTCCATAATTTTGTAACTAAACCTAGGTTGTTCATGGGTCTCAAGTGGGATATTTTAGCGGGCGTTACGAAAGGAAAGTGTGGAAACAACAATCGGTCATGTCATCATAATGGGGGTGACACACATTCTAAATGTTTCTAAATTGGTCGTGCATTTCAGCTCTGGAGTGAAATACAAAATTTCTTTAAAAATTCAAAATTTATAATCTACACAAATTAATCATTGTTAATATTATAATTTGTTACATCATTTCAACTAGCTTCCTCATTCGTAGTGACACTAGGATTTGTCCAAGGTCCTCTAACTGTCTGGTGAGATCAAAACTCCACTTTTTGATGTTTTCCTCATGAAGGTGCCACTCAATATTATCCCCTACTTTTTCTTTGGGTGGTGTGAATTATTGAGTTGTGGATTTCCAATTCTGGAGCATCCTAATTCATAGATTTGATGTTTTCATCTATTGAAGCGTCTATAATCCATTAGTTAGAGATTTCAATTATAGAAGTAGTCCAAAGTCCCGAGTCGAGTTTTTAAATGGTGAAGAAGGTCAAAGTCCCGAAGCTAGGGTTTTCATCTATGAAAACAATCCAATTTCCCAAACTAGAGATTTTAACTATTAAAGAAGGAAAAGGTCCGAAATCAAATTTTCAATTTGCCAAACCACCTTAAAAACATGAATCATACTTTTTACCTACCTTTGCACCTTATAGCCCTTAATCATACATTTCAACCTTCTCCAACCTCAACCCCTCCACATAATGATTCCCCCTCTTTCACATGAGAATCACAAACATCTCCCGCTTAAAATGACTAAGGATCTCATGATACATACAGCTAATGGTATAATTTTGGAAAGATCTACTTTTAACTTCAAAAATATAGAATGTGATGGTTTTTCTTTCACAAAAGTCTCTATAGTTCATAGAATCATCGACCTCCACATATATCCTCCTTTATCATTCGAAAGGTACTCCAGTAGGAAGAAGCCCAAATTCAATTGATCAAACATTCCTCTTCAACATAAACATCGTCAACAACAATAATGCAAAGTATTTTTGTAATTCCAAAATAAATGGGGCCTACTCCATGTTTGTATTATCTAACTATGTATATTTCTAGATACAAGTCTTAATGTTACAAACTCTACTTATAGTTTTCTATCAACACAAACAATGTGCAAGATGAAATAAAAAGTAAATCTTAGACCTAATTTTCAATATTTTATTCTAATTACTATTTTGAATGATTATAGAAAATAACATTTAAATTACAACTTCTAAGCTTTGAGTATTACTTTCATGTCTTCTCTCGCATACACAAATTTCACACCATTAATGTGAAACATTTGTTCAATTCAACATAAAAAAGACCGTACTCTATTTCTTTATTCCCTAACTATTGCTATATTTGTATATAAGCCTTAATGTTACAAAATTTGATGCCTCTTTTTATATCGTAAGAGATAATATGTACATAATAAAAATAGTCAATCATACACCAATTTTTCATTATTATTTTTTCGTTGTTATTATAAATTATTATAGATAACAAAATCCATATAACTTTTAAGTTATGTGCTTTTCTCACATACATCTAGTCTTGCCCTTTCTTGTAATATTATGCACCAAGTCCAACCTCCCTATCGACATCTCCATTGCACGTCTTCGATGCGATTCCCAGTCAATAATTTATGCCAAATTTAATTGTGTGGACCATTGACTCTCGACTAACAATTTGCTTTTCTAATATTCATGTTTGTTTTAGGTGGTTACGATGGGCAACTCTGCTCGGTGAAAGCGACAAACAGGATATGAAAGGATTCACTTGAAGTTGGGTTGCAATTTCGTGCTTTTTTCAGTTATATTCCTCTTTCACACGACTTTATAAGAAGCTTTTGTAAAGTATACCGACGTGTTAAAGTATGCCCAACCACGAAAACTAGAAGCCAAAGCCCAAAATCGTCGTTCATATTGTTTTACACGCAGAAATATGAACATCCATCCATCGAATGGTGGTTTGTTTGCAGAACTTATGCTCCCTCTTTTGTATGCTTCTGTCAACGTGTTGTAATCAAAGGTACCAAAAGTAATTTCCAAATTGTTGCTTGTGATTGAGCGTCACCTTGTTATTCCACGTGCACATCATCTGCTGGATAAAAATACAATTATTGGCTACCATGGAAGTGGAAGGCTGAAAGCACTTCTTGTGATGATTATTAGTTTAGGGATAATGAGGATGGTTATTTATATTGCACACACAAAGAATATGAAAGTTTTATTCAATTATGTGTTTCTTAATACAATATTCCATTTAAGTTTTTAATATAAGTTATTTGTCATTTATGATATGTCTTTGAAGTTAGATGTCAATAAGACTAGGCCCTTCTATTTCTATAGGTGTGCAACAATTTATATCTAAAGAGATCTTGTGAAATCTTTTTTTACCTTCAAAATTGGTCCATAAGAAATCCATCAAAGTTTCTCTAAAATGGCATAAGCAATTTTTCCGATAGCATGCCTAGTGTGATGAGTAGTAAACATGAGTGACAATAAGAAATTTAGATTATATTTAAAACTTCTTAGCCAAAGTGAGAGTTTTTTTCTTAACTCTTTGAATCTTATAAAGCCAAATCTTAGACAACAAGACTTAAAAATCTAAGGGGATTTCTAAGAAATTGAATTGTTTACCCAATTGAATCCACAACCATTAATATCCTTCTAGAAAGGGGTATTATGGGAAAAGTACTTGTGTATAAAATTAAGCCTTTCTCTAGGTAATTGGAAGAGTTGGAAAGAAAGTAGAAAATATCAAGACAATCCATAAAATGTTTCTTGGAGCTTATTTTGTTAGGAAAGTGAGAAAATAGTCGTCTACAAAATGACTATTAATGAGTTAGTGGTTAGAGTGAGGAGATATAAAATAATTTCACCAAAACTATAGAAGAGTATTTGGCTAGAAGATAACTAAACCTTGTGTTCCCACCGATAGGAGATGACAACCGTCTACAAATTGTATAAATTATATGGAAGGTAGTAGTTCATCGAGTGATAACATCACTCAACAAGTTGATGTTGCCAACACATCCCTCGTGTATAGGAACCACATTGTAGATCTCCTACATGTGGGAGAGGTTTATCTCATAAGAGATGAGTACTATTGAGATGGAATTTAGTTTTAACCATCTTATCCAACAAAGATGACTATTCTATATATAAGTGAATGGGAAGATGGTCAAAAATGATACTTCAAAAAAAAATCTATCATCGTAATGGTTTGAAGGATTCTATATATTTTGTATCTTGGGTACCCTCATCCTTGACGCCATGAGGATCATGTGGGTGGGTATGGACCCATTGTTTGAGCATACCTTCTTAGAGGAGTCAGCCAACAAAGTAACTGGAACTAAATAAATAGATTAACAATAGTGGTAACTAACCTTGTCAAAATTAGGAAGGAAATTCTTTTCTTACTTTGGTGCCATGGCTGTCTATAACTTTGTTGCTACAATATATATATAACGATATACGCATGATGTAAATACCTATTACTATCTACTTTTTAAAAAAGTCACCATTAAAAGGGTAGACTAAAAAAGTTTTACTACTTAGATTGATTATCAATCAATGTGATAAGCAGTAAAAAAACACCAAATCTTAATAGAGCTCACTTAAACTTATCCTCCAATTACTAAAGTTTATAAAAGGAAATCAAAATAGACGAATATGGATAATTATTAGGAATTATAATGAAGATTTGTTAGCGCAATGGAGTAGTTTTTGTGCATCAGAGTCTCATCGGAGAATATAAAAGTTTCTATCGTGACACAGAGTTGACAATACTAAAAATTATATTATATTCAACTAGTGAATATGAACAATGGAGACTTTGACACTAGTAGTTTATAAGTAGGTAGTAGCTAAACTATTTCAAGGGGATCTTGGAAGATATTTATATTGAAATTTAACATGCATTTGCATGGGATTGAGTGCGGAAGGATCGTTGAGGGGCCTCCCAGATCGCAGACACACCGCAGTGAGTTGCTGTTGTCCATAGCAATTGCTGCACAACGGATCGTTTCCATTTGCAACGGCGGGTCGCAGTTGAATGTTAATGAGCTTCAAATCAGTGCAGGGCACATCGTTGCTACACGCTAAAGTAAGCGGTCTGTCTATGTAAGTGCCCGTCACTTTCTCGTATGTCACTCCGGATATGAACACGGCGGATGATTGAGCGGGGCAGGCTTTCTTATCACAATAGAACTGATCGATAACAATGGGCACTCTCACGTTGGAAACCTGTATGTTGGAGAAAGACAGGCTCTTCACGGATCCCACTCCTCCCTGTATTAAAACAATACGTGAATATGAATACGAATAGACTGCGTTCAAATCTTTCAATCTTAGAAAAGAAAAATTGGTGGACAAACCGGCCATGTTTTGATTCGAACGCCGTTGAGAGTATCTTTGATGTTGCTGTCGTAGACGCTCACGTTGGAAACGCAGGCCTTCGTTCCGTCTTTCCCCAGTCCTCCAATACTGACTCCAAATCAAAAATACAGATCGTTGCGTCAATTAACAGAGCAGAGTTAGTTAAAAGGAGTAATTAAATGGTAAGAAGAGTAGTGAGGGCACCTGATGCCGTGACCAGGTCCGCAGTTGATGTTATGCACGCGGATGCCTGAGCACCCCGTTTGTATGGATACGCAGTCGTCTCCGCATGCCATTGAGGAATGATGGATTTCAACATCACGCGAATTTTGAAGATGAATTCCGTCTGTGTTGGGGCTGTTTGCAGGCGACGAGATTGTCACGCCAACTACTTTAACAGAAGTGCAACTGTCGAACTTGAGGTGACATTGCGGACTGTTCTCAATTGTGATTCCCTCTACGCTCACGTCATAACTTCCATAGAATCTCAACGCCTGTTCACGTAGGTAGAGACGCAATACGACACGGTTAACAGGTTTTTGGCTTTCTTTTTATTGCCGTTACTTAACAGACGATTCTTTTTGTTTCCCGATCACGTGAGAGTTTGCCTACCTAAATTTTAGCATAGTTAACTGAAATGACTCACCGTGGGCCTGACGCTTGGTAAATTGGTCCCCCCATCGCTGCTCTCCTGGCCCACATAATAAAATTCGGCGGTTACTGAAATAGTTACAGTGAATATATTCCAAAAAATCTAAATAAGCAGACAGCCACCTCATTGTCGTATTGGGAGAGCTTCCACCACGCCGCTCCTTGTCCGTCAAGAACGCCGTTACCGACGATCGTAATCCCGTTGAGTTTGGAGAAATTTATCCATTCTAACAAATTAGAAGTCCAAAACTGGGCATTCACCGGCGCAATAATGCTCCCATCAACCTGCCAGTGTTACGGATACTGAGATGCCTGTGAATTGTAAGATATATATGTCTGGTGTAAAATATGGGATACCTGAAAGACGATGTTTGATTGGCAGGGTCCGGAGAAGGTGACGGGAGCGACTAGAAAGCGATAACCAGCAGGAACGTGTAGTGTAGTCGACCCCTTGCCGCAGGCTGCTTGCCACGCCGCCTGAAATGCCTGTTTCACGAGCAACACATTGTAACCCAAAAATAGAACTCAAACCATACCAGTATCAACAATCTGTGCAAAATTAAAACTCAAACCATATATTAGAAATGGTAAGAGATAGATAACCTTAGTATCATCGGTCACTCCATTGCCCTTGGCACCAAACGATGTGACGTCGAGGATGTTGGAATCGCCATAACTCTCGGCTGAGTGATCAGGCGGAAGGGCGTTGTTCGTTACAGTCCTCGCCCCTGAGCAATTATCTGTAGCTCTGGACATAACTATAACTGCAACAAACATATGATAAGCTTTTCTGGTTGTAGACATTTTGCTTTTCAGTCTGAAGCAACAAAAAAGTGATTTATGTGTAAAACATTGGCAAAGCTTGCTTTATATAAGCTTGGAGAGATAGTGGTAAGTGGCCCCTCATGTAATCACGGGTGTGCATTGAAGATAAAGAGCAGGATTTTAGGCTATAGTAGGCCACTCTTCACCCTGTTTTGTTTCGTGTTAGACAAATTCACCTATTGCTACCGTATGCACAGGTTCCAGACATTGATGTACTAAATTTGTGGATAGAATAAATGAATGTGGCCGCGATTCGCGAAGAGCGAAATCGCGGTCGTCATTGCTTGACAATTCGGCGAGATTCCCATCGGTCTTGTTTAGAATGGCCGTATTTAACGGTTTTGCCGTTTGGTATCAATATTCCAACGACTTACGTTTTCGTGAATGGAGATGCAAATCATGTAGACGGAAGAAACAGAAGTAGCGACAATGTTGTTCAGCTTTTCAGTCGTTTTGTTAATATGGCACGAAAGTCACTCGTCTCGTGACTTCACGGTTTGCTATTTCGTTTCTTCTGTCGTTTCCATTTTTATAACCAGACAAAATATCAAGAAAAAACGAACTGAAGCAGTATAATCGAAAAGCGTTGTAAAGTACAATTGATGGGATGATTGTAAAGTACAAACATGAGGAGACGAGGAAATTAAGAGAGGCAAATTTTGTTTTCGGCAAAATTATTCTTAGAACTTGTATATAACAGATTTAAACAATTGTTTGTAACATTTGCGGTGCCACAATAGGGCGCCGCACGGATCATAAGCTTTCACGTGGCTGAATAGTTCATGGAAAATTTTAAGTGCAGAAATTGTGAAGCAATCTTCAACGTGATTTTGCCGTTTACGGCCACATCCATCTATTCTATGACTATCAACAATTTCATCCTGTCAATGTTTACTTATTTCATGCGCGCCCGTGAATAGATGAGGGCCCAAGGCCTCTTACCATCATATCTTTATATAAAATTTACATTCATATTTAGATGAGGGCCCAAGGCCTCGCCCGTGCATTGACATTGTAGAGGTACAAAACTAAAAACAAAATGTCTGTAAAGAGAAAATATCATGTTTGGAGCGTTGTGGTGGTTAATAAAATAACTATGGAATTATATGTGGGCCAACACAGCAGCGAAGCGGGGAACAATTTACCGTGCGTGAGTCGCGACAAGGAAAATATGTTTCTAAAGGATTCTACAGTTCTTTTGTTCTTCGATAGCTATTATTAATCAGTACAAGAATAACTTACTTGACGTATGTCTTAATTATGCTGCTAGACCTAAATTTGTAGGTTCTAAAATAGAAACTAAGTTGTTAAGCTATAGAACTAAACTTAGATGCCACTTGAGAGGTACTTGATTTCAAAATTAGTAGAGTATTTTTGTAACTAGATAGAATTTCAAATATTGAATATTTTAACATTTTTCTAATCAATAAATAAGAGGGTTAGTGGGTCCCTCACCCTTTCATTAATCATCATGAAGATAGTCATTACAATATTAGTGTTGCGGTAAAGGTAACAAAACATCTAAACTTCATAAAATATTCAAAAAGTTTCTTGCATTCTAGAAAAACCAATTGGATAAGTCTTTCCCAACAAAAATAGATCTTCGATGCAAAAGCAAGTCTTATGTAGCCCACAAAAATGAAAATCTATGCATGGTACGAAATGTTTGCAACTTTATATACTATTTATGTGTTTTTTCAGCTAAGACCATTTTGATCCAACCCATCCCTCAAACTCTCGTAGAACCCCCATAGCACCTTGCATGAAGCTTTTATCTTTCAAAGAAGATTTCCTTCAGGTGACCAAAGTCCACTCATTTGATTCCACCGACGAAGAAGAGTTCTCAAAGAAAGTGGGGCCAGGTATTAGGCTCAATTGATTGGCTAATGACCATCATGGTAGAAGCCATAATGGATTTGGTAGCCTTTTTTGAGAGAGGAGATAAGAGTCCTAGAAGACATAATTGTAGCAAACTTTCGACCCATCCTTCTGCGGTGAAGGAACATTTTTAGGTGAATGTAGACCCAACTTCCTTGTGTTAATAGAAGTTTTGTTGTGGGATTCCAAATCATTAACTAAATCATCCACTACTTCTTGACCCTCCAATGTGATACAAACATGATGATCAAGACAATCAACCCATTTCCACCAAGTAGAAGTCTTACCCCTCTTTTGGAAAAGAGATTCATGTACTTTTGGACAAGATTTAGCCAAATGACCAATATCAAATCAATATCTCAGCATCGAAAAGTAATTTTATCAAAATCTAGATGTTGGACCCAATTCAAACCCCTAATCTTCAACATTGTTTCCTTTGGTAAACATTTGGATAGATCCATTTCAACATAAATATGGACATGAATAGATTGACCGAGATACCTTGTCTCCGGATAGATCAAAATGCACTTCCCTAAAGTATTGCCAATATCTAAGAGGCAATAATTACCCAAAAAATGTAAAGGAAGATTGGTCACTCACAACCAAATTGTGACAGATTGAAAAGTCATGTATTGAGGGGTTAAAATCTAGGAACCACCACTATAAGAAAAAAGAACCGAGCTCAAGTTAACCATGGTCTAGAAGTCAATATCACCTCATGATCCGAAATGCACTTGAATCAAACATCACAATGAAATATCCTTTGGCATAAAGGTAAATAGAAAGACTAGGTGAAAACAAGGTTTCTAATGATCAAAAATCCATGTATTAAGATCAACCAAAGAAGGACAAATTTTTTGAAACCTACAAATGATTCCTCGCTTAGGATAATAATTTTTCCAATTTAAAAACCTCTCATGAAAAAAATTCCTCCGGATCTAGAACTAGGGTCAAACTATCGACAATGCATAATTCAATCTACAAATAAAAATACAAGAAGTATAAAACTATTTTTAGCTCACATTTCATCAAAATATCTTCCTCCTTTATAAGAAAATGTATTGTATACACCTCATTTTTGATGGCCAAAAGCTTCTCTTATGCAGAGGTTATTGATGCATTTTCGTCCCGAGCGAGTTTCTCAAGGGGCCTACCATAATTGGGGTGTGATTGGACTTGGTCGTGTGGGCTAGACCATAGAATTTGAGATATGTATCTATTATTTCATAGTTCCCTTACCCTTGCATTTTTTATTCCCTTTGTTCACACATTACATCCATCATGTCTACTTGTCTCATTATGTTCACTAGTTTACATTTATCGCACGCTATTATCCATGCTTTCGCTTATCTTGGAATTTTATTATTTCCTCCATTTATCTTTTAGCTTCCATTCACATGTTTTTCACCCCTTAGAATTTAGGGTTCCCTCAAAGCCAACACCATCGCCTATGGGTGATGGTGTTGGGTTTGATTTTGTTTTGGCCAACTCCATCTCCCACGGGAGATGACATAAAATATGTATAATCCACTACCCTTATGTCATTTTCACCAATTCATCAAGATTTAACCATACATAGAGGCACTTATTGCTCACACATTTTTTTACTATTTCTCACCTAGTTGTTGGACTTGACGATTTTGAGCTTTTGTTTTTGAATTTGAGTCACTATAGCGAGTTAGGATTGGAGGTCCTCTTGTTGAGCTTTCCCCTTCTCCCCTAATAACGATTCTCTCTTGGTGTTATTTTCTCTAAGGAGGATTATGCATAAACTATTAGACACATGCTAAAGGTAAGTATTTATAGCTATTCTTAGTATTTTATATTGCACTTTTATTTTTTGATTAGTCATTCATTTCTATAGACTAGAGTAGATGTATGATTTCTTTGATCTATTTCATTATCTTATTATATTCAGTCCCTTGAATTTATTCATCCCTCAATTTATCTTATTTCGATTCCTAATAGGATACACATATTTATTTTAAGTGAAAGCCTTGGAAACTTATAACTATCTTAGTGTTAAGGTCATTATCCTCTAGAATTATGACACTAGCACTCCTTATCCACATTTTCTATCTACATCATGTGTATGGGCTTAACTTTGATCACTACATTTGATAACCTAGCTAGAACCTATCTTTTACCATAACACACTATAGTGAACTTGACACAAAACTTATTCTACCCTAAATTAGGTCAACTATGATTTTCTCTTTTACTTTTCCTATTTTTTCTACACAATTGGCCACCGTACATAACCACATTGTATGGACGATTCAATCTATATGGATTAATACCTATTATGATGCCATTGACACATATGCATATAATTACACGACCAAGTATATTTATTTATTGCAAAAAGAGTGAATATGGAAAATTCTTGACAAATTTACTAATTTGGAAAAAATAAGTTACAAAATATGGAGTTGCAATGCTTATATGTATTAGACAACCGATTATAGAAAAACATGTGGTTGCATATGTGCAACAATAATCCTTACTAATAAACCATAAAACTATACGGGAGTGCAATAATAAAAATATTGTTATAAAACAATATAACAACCACGTAAAAATATTTACCCAAATAATCATGGTAATAAACTAACTAATCACCATAGTAAAAACAAGTTACCTATGGTAAAAATAACTAAGGTAAATACACTAAGTAGAATGTAAAATTACCTAATATGTTTTACCTAACACTCCCCTTAATTTTACATTTCCTCAAGTGAAGAGGAGAGGAACTCTCTAAACTTATTGTATTTCTCATGTGCAAGTGACTTCGTGAAAAATATACTTGTTATTTAGGTGTTGGGCAAATTTGAAGTTGTGTATTGTGTTTCAAAACATGCTCGCGAATGAAATGAACCTATACCTCAATGTGCTTGGTTCTCTCATGAAAAATTGGATTGCAAAATTTTGAGAACACCTTTATTGTCAACATATAAGGTGGTGGATTTATCCTACGGTACTCCAAGACCCTCAAGTATGTGACGTAGCGATATCATTTCACAGACAACTCCACATGTAACATATTGTTAAGCCTCTATGGAAGATTGAGAAACAAAGTTTTGTTTCTTGCTTCCCTATAATATTGGTCCAAATCCCAAAAAGAAAACAAATTCGTAAGTGGATTTACTATCATCAATGTTACTTACATGATCACTCAGGGTTCCTGCATGAACCGTGAAAGATATCTAACTACAAAATTGATATTAGGTCTAGTATATGTTAGGTAAATGAGACTCCCAATCAACTGTCGATAGAGAGTTACATTTACCAAAGGAGATGGATATATATGAGATAACTAAACTCTTGTCTCCATGGTGTAGCAATTGGTGTGTGCAATCCATCATATTAAATTTCTTGAGCATTGTCTTGGTATATTTCAATTGAGAAATAAATATATAATTCTCCTTTTACCATACTTCCAATACAAGACAATAGTACATGAGCCCAAGATCTATTATGTTGAATGATCAATTAAGATCTTTCTTCATTGCATCTATTATCTTCACTGTGCTACCAATGATGACTAGATCATTAACATATACAATAACTATCACAATCTCTCCTCCTTGCCTCTTGAGGTAGAGATTGGGATCATATGGATTTCTCAAAAATCCATGTTGAATGAGATGCTAATCAATATTTATGTACCAGGCCCGAGGTTCCTATTTAAGGCCATACATAGATTTGATGAGTCTACATACGTTTTTTCTTCTCCATGTATGAAAAAACCCTCAGGTTGAGTCATGTAGACTTCTTCATGTAGATCCTCGTTCGAAAGGAAATTTTCAAGTCCATTTGATGGAATTTCCATCTAAAACATGCGGCTAGAGAAAAGATCATCTTGATCATTTTTATTTTATCCATGAGAGCAAATGTATCCTCATAGTATTTTCCTTCCTTCTACGCATACCCCTTTGCTACAATTATCTCTTTATACTTGTTAATAGTCCCATATGATTTTTACTTATTTTTGAATATCTATCTGAACCCAATTGGATTCTTATGTGGTAGAATATTGATAAGCTTTTAGGTGTTATTATTCATCACTAACGATATTCAAAATCTATGGCATCTTTCCAAGATTTTAACCGTAGGCATGCCAATACATTAAATGCCTCAAAATATTCAATAACTCTACTCATCAAAGAAAAATCTACTTCTTTATGAGATTTACTATGAGTTTGTGGTCCAGTGGTGGATGTGTTCAGAAGAGCATCCAACTTAGCATCTCAAATCATGTTTGTATACCACTTGGGCATACGTTGTGTTTTTCCTGTGGGATGTGGTCCTATCTAATCATCACCATAGCCACTTTCATTATTAGTGGGAACATCTTCTTCTATTTTCACAACATGTGTGCTATTTACTTGTGTGAGTCTATAGAAAGAACCTTAGCTTATTTATTCTTAAAAAATCAAAATATCTACTCATTTAGAATTTCTTGGTCTTTAGATCCATCAATTTGCACCCAATAGATTCTTTACTATAGCCAATGAAGAGGAGTTTCTTTGATTTCATAGCCAACTTATTTATCTTCTACTTAGGTATGTGCATGTTGGATTTGGACTTGAATACTTTGACGTGTGTAATGGATTACTTCAGATTTAACCATGCCTCATGTGGAGTTACTTCGTCCAAGAGAAATTGTGGGCACCTCTGTTCAACAAATAAACTTCATTCTTCATTGCTTCGTCCTAGAATGTCTTTTCTAGTACCGAATCATCAATCATATAGCACACCATCTCCATGATAGTATGATTCCTTCTCTTAACAACACCATTTTACTATAGTTTGTGGGGACGAGGCATTTGTTAAAAAATCCTAAGATTTTTTAGATAGGATTTGAACTCATTACTAGTGAATCCCCCTCAATCTAAGTGGAGAGATCTGTTTTTGTGACCAAACTCTTTCTTTATAGCCACTTTGAACTTATTTAAGTTCTTGAATAATCATCAACACAAAGCATGAAATACTCAAATATAGAATGATTAGGTTGCATTGGATCGAAATGATTGATGTGCACCAAATCAAGCTTAGCTAGAGATTGATATGTAATTTTTGGAATGATGCTCTATGTTATTTTCCTATGAGGCAATTAGGAATTTTTTTCTATCATTTTTGAGATATGGAAACCCTCTCACCATATTGTAATCGAGAAGTGTATCAAGATATCCAAAATGATATGACTAAGTCTCGAATGCCACAAATGTACAAAGGAAGTATTCTTAGCCACTATTTCTTAATCGTCCTTGTGTATAAAATCAAGTTGGAACATTCGTCCCACATTGGAAACTCTAGATTTTTTTAAGCTTATGGATTTATCTCAAATCAAATAAACTTTTTTAACCAAAATGACTAGCAAAATAAATCTTCGATTATGATCTAGAAGATGGATTACTTGTAGTGCCCAACTATTTTAAAAAATGAAATTAAAATTAAAAAATAATAATAATAAAATGGGGTGATGTGATTTGGACGATGGAGTGTAAAGGATGAAGCTGGCAAGTGAGTAGGTGAGATGGAGATGTGAGAGTGCCATGTGGAAGGAGCCTTGACAGGTATGGGTGCCCATAAAGACCATTCGTGACTAGTCATTTTTTATGCATAATTGTACCCACACTTTATTTTGAGATCCATAATATTTAACCACACTAAAACAGAGTCTTTGACCATGCAAGAACCAAGTTAACATTACAAATTTAGTAGTAATTAGATAGTTTCAGCATTGCAAAATGTTCATGGAAATGAAAGAGTTTTGACACCATTGAAGCGAGATTCTTCAAGTACTCCCCTCTTCCTATCATAGAGCCTAAATTTTTGGCTAAAGATAAAACAAGTGCTATTGTATGTGTTGAGGATTTCGAGTCTTATGAAAGATCCAAGTTCTTTGCTTAAGGACATGAATTGATCTTGTACAGAGTGAAAGCAACCGCTTTCTAATAATGAGGATTTTGATTGGTTCATTGCTCCCTAGATAGACAATGATTGATGATTTTTTGGTAGCACCAAGTGATTCATTTTTCTTATTTACAGAGGAAGAAATCTTAAGAGAGGAGATGTTATTACATTGTCTTTTCTTGATCCTTTCAAGGTAGGGATCAGGCCTAGACACCGGGAGTAGGAAGAGCTGCTTCCTCCATTTTATTTGTTGTATGAAAAAACAAAATAAGTTTAGGATCGGGAGACATGGGCTCCTCATGAGGCAAGCATCACACTATTTCACTTATGCATCAAATAGGTCTCCAACCTGATTAGTATACATTTGCGCAGTGTATTCTCACTGTGCCAAAAATGCAAGCTATGGAATAGGGTATGGATGTCTAACAAAGCATAAAAGATAGAGGAATTTTGTCAAGTGTTGTAGTTGCAAGTGCTCTAGTAGACATGGATGCAAAATGTGGGAACATACACATGGCATGTGAACTATTTGACAGATTTCTCAAAGAGATGTGGCCTCATGGATTGCAATGATTTTAGTATGTACACAAAATGGGTTTGTTAAAACAACCTTGTTTCACCATATGCAACCAATAGGTGTCCAACCTGATTAGTTCCACGTTTGCTAGCATACACACAACCAGTGCCAAAATAGTAATAACATTGAAAAAGGGTATGGAAATCCACCAAAGCATTATGGAGAAGAGACTTTTGTCAAATGTTTTAGTTGCAAGTGCCCTGGTAGATATGTATGAAAAAAATGGAAGCAAGAACAAGGCATGTGAAATGTTTGAAAAAATGTCTGAAAGAAATATGCGTTCATGGAATGATTTGATTGCAGGATATGCACATAAAGGGTTTTTTTGAAAGGCTTAGAAATTTTAAGAAAATGTAATTGACAGGTGGAAATCCTAACTTCGCAAACTCCGACCATCACCTCCTTCCATTGGCTGATGTATAGTGTTAGAGATGGAATTGGGAAGTGAATGTCTTGGTATTTTATGGTTTTGGGTGTAGCATAATAAAAAACAAAAAGAGAGAAGGAAAATAAAGACCGAGATCTGTGGATTGTAAAAAAATGTATAAAAGAAATGCGTTATGATGGATACCCACAAAGCTAGAATGTAACTTTCTGAACAAATGCCTAAAAGAAATGTGATCGATAGATTGAGGGGATTTTAGGATATGGGCATTCCATACATGGATAAGGTTAGAGGAACATTGTTAGATATTACAGTTTCTTGTGCTCTAGTAGACCATTATGCAAAGCGTGGAAGATTATGCGGAGCCCATGTTTTGTCTCGACGAAATGCGAGGAAGCGGGGTCCCATCAAATGCAATGTTGTGGTTTTTCTTAAAGAAGGCATGGTCTCCTTACCTTTATCTCTTATAATTTTTATATAATTTGGTTATTATAAAATAGGGACGGAATCTCGAAGATTATATTAACCATTAATCAATCTTTATAATAGTTTTGTTACGATATTTATACATATTGGAAAACCATATACAAACAAAGAAATAGGTTGCATGGGTACAATCGTGTAACAATACAAACAATAGTATTGTTAAAATAATATAACAACTCACGTATGTTTGAATAAAACAATATAGAAGGTTATAAATAAATATAACCATATAACAATTAAACAATTAAAAAAACTATGTGCAATGTATAATTAACATAGGTAAAATATATTTACCCTAACATCCCCCCTTAATTTTGCATTGTCTCAAGCGATGAGGAGAGGAAATCCATGAACAACTCAAACTTGGACCACGTGCAAGTGACTTTGTGAAGATATCTACTTGTTGTTTAGTTTTTGGACAAAACTGAAGCTGTATATTGTGCTTCAAGACATGCTTGCATATGAAATATACCTATACCTTAATGTGTTTTGTTCTTTCATGAAAAACTAGATTGTGAACAAGTTTGAGAACACCTTCATTGTCAACATATAAGGTAGTGGGTTTATCCTGTGGTATTCCAAGTCCTTCAAGTATGCAACGTAGCCATATCGCTTCACATATAGCTTCACCTGTAGAACGATACTCAACTTCTATGGAAGAGTGAGAAACAAAGTGTTGTTTCTTACTTCCCATGATATTGGTCCAGATCCCATAAAGAACACAAACCTTGAAGTGGATTTTCTGTCATCAATGTTTCTGCATGATCTGAATTCGAATATCCTGACAAGAATAAGTTTTTGTTCTTCTTGTATTCTAGACCAAGATCCACTATTCCCTTGAGATATCTCAAGATGCGCTTTACTCGCCTTCCAATGACACACTTTAGGTTCCTACATGAACCTGGATAGATAGCTAATCGCAAAGATGATATTTGGTCTAGTGTAGGTCAACTAAATGAGGCTCCCGATCAACTCGTCGATAGAGAGTGGCATTTACCGCAAGAGATTAATATGAATGAGATAACTGCAATATGTTCTCCATAGGTGTAGCAATAGGTGTGCAATCCATCATCTTTAATTTCTCGAGCATTGTCTTGGTATATTTCAACTGGAAAACAAATATGTGATTCTCTTTCTGCCATACTTCCAATCCAAGACAGTAGTGCATGAGCCCAAGATTTATCATGTCGAATGATCAATTAAGATCTTTCTTCATTGCATTGATCATCCTCACTAAACTACCAGTGATGACTAGATCGTCGACATAGACAATGAAAATCACAATCTCCCCCCTTACTTTTTGAGGTAGAGATTGGGATCGTATGGATTTATGAAAAATCCATGTTGTACAAGATGCTCATCAATTTTGATGTACCAAGCCCGAGGTGCCTATTTAAGGCCATACAAAGATTTCTTGAGTTTGCATACCTTTGCTTCTTGACCAAGTACAACATATCCCTTAGGTTGAGTCATGTAGACTTCTTCTTGTAAATATCCATTCAGAAAGGAAGTTTTTATGTCCATCTAATGGAATTTCCAACCAAACTATGGAGCTAGAGAAAATATCATCCTGATCGTTTTGATCTTAGTTGTGGGAGAAAATGTCTCCTCGTAGTTAATTCCTTATTTTTGTGCATACCCCTTTTCTATCAGTCTCACTTTATACTTGTCTATGGTCCCATATGCCTTGTACTTTGTTTTAAATATCCATTTGCATCCAATGGATTTATTCCCTGTTGGAAGATTGACAAGTCGCTAAGTGTTGTTTTTCATCACCGAGTTATACTCAACATTCATGACATCTTTCCAAGATTTTGACAAGAGTCTTCCCCGACCGTAGAGGGCTGATCGATTCAATAACTCTACTCATTAAAGAAAAGTTTACTTCTTCTCTTCATCAATTTGTACCCAAGAGTCTCTTCACCGTACTCCAATGAAGTGATTGTTTATGATTTCATGTCTAATTTATTTCTATTCTACTTGGGCATGTGCATACTTTCTTTACACCCAAATACTATGAGGTGTGCAATGGATGCCTTCCAATTTGACCATGCTTCATGTGGTATTACTCCATTAAGAGCAACTATGGGCACTCTGCTCAATAAATACACTGCTATCTTTTCTAGTCTAGAATCATCGATCATGCATCACAACATTTCCATGATAATATGATTTCTTCTCTCAACAACACCATTCTGCATTGTGGTGTGTGTGGAGGAGGAATTTGTCGATGAATCCCGTGAGCTTATAGGTAGTCTTTGAACTCATCATTGGTGAATTCCCCATCTCGATATGAGCGGAGAGTTATGATGTGAAGACTAGTTTCATTCTCAACAACCACTTTGAACTTCTTTAAGGTTTCAAAAGATTTACTTTTATTGTGAAGAAAAAAAAATCCACATTTTTCACGAATAATCATCAACACAAAGCATGAAGTAATGAAATCCAAAATGAATCGGTTACATCGAACTGTAAAAATTGGTATGAACTAGATCAAGCTTACCATGAGCTTGATAAGTACTCTTCTGGAATGAAGCTCTGTGTTGTTGTTGAAAATTTGTACACTTGTGCAAAAATGGGCAACTTGAAACTTTGTTATACAAAACATAACAGATCACATAGTCTCGTAATTTCATGACTATCTTCAATAAAAGAACACAAAGCCCCGAATGATAGCTATGTTGTCTTGATGAAGACAAGGAATTGTAGAATAAATGAAGTGTTAGGTTTTGGAGTAGCAATCATGACTCGCAGATTACGAAATTAGAGTTCATTACTTGATGCTACAGTATTCTTTAATGTTCTTTCCTTCATGATTAATACATTCAATTATATTATTGGGTTGTTTAGTTCATCATACAAACCATATCAGAAATTAGAAATGCAGAAAGAAATACATAACTCAATTTCAAAATTCAATGTTTTATTCATAAGGAATTTCAAATGTTCCCACACAAGCCGTGGATGTAATCGGAAAGTAAAGTACAAATACGAAATAAGAGGTACATAGTTGGTATCCAAATTTGTTCTCCTTTTCAAGCCAAGCAACAACACAGATTCAACAAGGGGCTTAGAGGCAGCTAGATCACAAATATATGTCATTTTGTAGCCGGGGAGAAATCTAACTATCCCTTTGTTACTTGGATTTGTGGAGAGATGGATAGCACCTTCAAGAGGATTTGATCTATCCTCACTATTTTAGGTTGTGCCTTTCAACCAAGGTAAGAGAACCTATTTTGTAACCTCATTATTGAAGAACAATGATAAATCCTTATTTTGCATAAAATTTATAGAGAATACCTTGAGAAAATATGATCAACACACCAGATTTGACTCTCACAAGTCACTTCCGAGATCATGGAGATATTTCACAACAAGGCAAAGGTTATCAAGACATTTGAGACCACCACTTGCTCTGCATGTTTAGGTGATGAGGATTGTGCATTGGTATACACACATGACAAACATGGGTAGGATGGGCAAGATTAGTTGTTTTTGAATAATTTTTTGGTGGGAGGTGGGGCAGGGTGAAATTAGATTCACCAAATCCTTGAAGAACCTTACAAAATGGAAAGTCAAACCAACAGAATGCCACATAATAGCTAAAATGTTTCTTCAACTAGAATATGTGCTTCAATGGAGGCCCAAATTAGCACTCTTTCACACAATATTTGAGATTCTATCATAAAGGCTCGAGTTAGAAAACCCAAAAAAGCATCAAGGTCTAAGCCAAATCACGCCTAAGGTACACCCAAAGGCTTATAGAAAATATCTGTCAACAAATGAGAGAAAAGTAATTTTAAATCGTTTATTCCAACCCAAATGAAAGCTCTTTTGAGAAATGGAATTACAGATGCCACTAAACTGTCATAAGGATTGAGGCCTGTGTGATTGAATCAGATTTTAACACAAGATTGCAACAGAAACAAGAAAAACTATTTGCATACATTCAAAAGTAAAATCAACACATTTTTCTCAAGACAACATAGAAATAACTCGAATTCGATTAAATCTATCACCAGGGGAAAGTTTCTAGAACAGTCTCAGAGCTTGTCTATGGCTACACACTTGCAACCACCTTGACATGATCATATTTTAATACAAAGGAGACATACAAGCTTCTTGGATGGTTTCTCAAAAGGGATGGGCTCTATTAAGCTTTCGATTATAAAAATTAGTCCAGACCCTCACACTCCAACAACCCTCAACCATTTACACGAGAAATTTGTGCCATTTATAACCTTTACAACAGAGCCTCTCCCTCCCAAAAGAAAATAAATGTTTAATGCACCAGTGCTCGCCATGATTCTTTCGTGATTCACAAAATCAGATCTACAAAATTCTTCAGGTGCTCGAGGGGGTAGATTTCATCGAATGCCTTCCACATTCAACTCCTTGCTATGGTAGATCAATTCTTCCTTCAATTCGCTAACCACTTCCACCCCTAATCTATCAAATTTGGCCCTCGCATGCTCGGGAGAGGTAAAATAGAAAATACAATTGGGCACAAAAGTCAGACCATTTTAATGGCGAAAGACGTCCTTTAGATCTTCCCACCAAACTTCAGATATCAACATTAACTTCCTTCTTTGCTTGGCATGTAGAAAAGACCAAGAAATCATGGAGGTTTGCACTTCCAGACGTGTTTCAAAGAAATAGGGGAAAAATTAGATTTATTCTCACAACAGTCGTTGATCTTTACTTTGAATTTGGGCCGTCCACGTGGAAAATTCAAACTTTAGAACTGACTGGGACTTCCCTTAACTTTTTACAATTGTTAGAAAAAATGGAAAAATTTCTATTTTTCTCCGCACCTCCGCCCTGGATACGAGCCTGACACGTGTCCAAATGTGATTGGAATGGAACCACGGCCAAATTTTTCCATTTTACTCTCTTTTGGAAAAAGGAAAATTTTCCAAATTTTCCCCGTAGCTCCACCCTTGGGAACGAGCCTGACACATGTCCAAATGTGATTGGAGCAGTGCCGCACTTCCTTTTTTACTTTTGACTCTTTTTTCTCAAAAGGATATTTTTCAAATTTCCCCGAGAGCCCACACCTTTGTCGTTGACCGGGAAAAACATTGACTATTTCCCTCATCGGGCTTGTGGGCCATTTTGAAATTTTAATCCTTAAGGAGGCAAAAATTCAATTTTCCTCCGATGGCCCACCTCCCCACCTTTTTGACTTTTCAAACTACCATGTGTCACCTTGGTTCATGTCGAGGCGGTCCCAAAAATTTGATACCTTAAACGAGCGCGGGCTCGCCACGTGTCATGTTCTGGAAAGGTTTGTCTGAATGCTTGAAGCTCAGTAGAAGGTGCCATGTGTCATGCTCCGAGGCAGTCTCCTTTTGTTCATTGAAAATTCTAAGTAAAATGTAAAGTGAGTGGAGGCCTCCATGTGTCATCCCAGCGTTTCTTTAGAATAAAACTCAAGGGCCAGTCCCCAACATGCGCGGTTCCTCCACGTGTCTCCCTGGTGCAACTTCAAGATGGTGCCCAAGGCGGAGACTCGGATGAGTTCAAGCTCGCCATGTGTTCTGCTTCTACCAAACTACTCCAACCGTATAAAAATTTATCTAAATCCGAACCAAGCAGCGGAATCCTCCACGTGGAAACATTTTGAGTTGAGGCTTTTTATGAATTTTCTAAGTACCCAGCTGAGCCGCATCCAACCAAAAGGTGCCATGTCCCCTACCAATGCTAGAATGCAAATTTGACCGGGAGAAACACCCATCAAACCGTAAAAAACAGAAAAATGATTATTTGAGCCTAGAAATGAAATTTTCTTCAAGGATAGAAAATTTAGAAATGTTATAGGGCTCAAATACATTCTTCAGGGATGCATCAGTTCACTCTTCTTCAAGTACTTAGGGCAGAAATGATAGGGAAAATGAATCCTGACCGTGGAGAACAAAAAACATGGGGAAAACCGAGTTTTTGAAGGAACAGAACACGAGAGACTCAAAATATAGAATTTTAAGTGATTTACAACACAGGAACCAATTAAAATGGCCATAAAGATTAACCAGGCACAAAACAGGAAGGGGAAAATGATAGAGGCCATAAATCAATAAATTTTCAGAGGCAAATTGGGGCGAGATAATTTTGAGCACCAACATGCATGAAAGAGAAAATAAAGGAGTATGAGTGAACCCATCATTGCCTTGGAGGTTTCTCCTTTGGTTGATGCATCCTCATCTTCAACTTTGTTCCCTCTCCATCTTCACTGCTGAAAGCACTGTACTTGAAAACAGAAAAGAGAGAACTATCAGTTTATGAGCTCAGGGTTACATCCATATTCCTATACTATCCTAACTCGTGCATATGGATCTCTTAACAATAGGAGATATAAATTACATGAAGATCAAACAACATATATGATTTTCTCACTCAGAAAGAAGGAGAGAGAAGAAAAGAAAAACCATGGATACAAGAGAGGCCAAAAAGCCTAAATATTTTCTAATTGTTTTCTTAAGTATGCAAGTATAGGTTGCAACCAAGAAGAAATAAATCATGTCTTACAGTCCTCACTAGAGATAAAGATTGCAGAGTTCAAAGAATTCTATCCTATGGTACATGAAGCAGATAATTAACAAGTACATACTGGTATGAAGGAAGAATGCAACTCAAAGGTGAGGCAGAAGAATCAAAATTTAAAGACTGAAGTTAACTGGAAAAATAAGATTATAGCTGAAACATAATGAGAAAGAGGTTTGGGAAAATTTTGACAGGGCTTCACCATGAAAAATGGACACTTAAAACTTTCCATCATGTTGTTTTTAACTAATACATGCTTTAAAAGCTGTATATAAATCAAATAGTAATGTAGAAAGTAGATAATGTATGGCATGATCAAAGATAATAGTTACTAGATTTCAGCCCCAAAAACAAGCCATGAAGCATCTAAATAAACTGTTATAGTGGTAGATCAAGTTACAAGTGCACACTTTCAGATTACATCAGAACAAATACATAAATGGTATAGAATTGCACTATGCTCCAAATATACAACTATGAATAGGTGAGAAGAAAACATAATGCATTGAGGAGCCCAACAACACAAATCCAGATTTATTCAGTTTCAAAGGAATTCCCAAAAGTACAGTTCTCATCAGAAGTTTAAAATGGTGATAGTCATCATGAACACCTTCAACTACTCTCAAAATAAAGCTCAAGGTATCAATGAATAAAGATTATCAGAAAGTATAGAGGCACTTAATGGTGTATATTTCAGAACAACAGTGAATGGAGCTTAATACTTGTTTTCAAAGAATAAACATAAATTTTTAGACATCAAGCTATGTAGGTTCAAGTTGTTTAAAAATGCAGAACAAAGTAAAGAATGAGCCGAACCCAACAAGGCCAAGTTATGTAAAACATGAAAACCACAAGTGCCACACCTTTTCAGTATCAAGCTGCAACAAGTCAGAGATCAACTCATACAGGATCCATTAAAATATAACACCTGGTGAAGCTTTAGAGCCCAAAGATCTAACTTGGAAATTTTGCATGGATAAGATAAATGGCATTTCTAAAAATTACAACAAGCTTACCAAAAGGAAACATTCATGTTTAAACACCGAAAGCATTTTTTAGAGATTATAGTATCAAATTGCAGTCATTTTTACAACAGCCATACAGTTATACAAATGTGTACAAGATCTCAGAGGGTTTGCGAATACAAAAATAGTGAAAATTTATACCCCAGAGCCAAGAGTAGAATGAATCTAAGTGCAAAATGATTCAAATCGGGAAGAGTACAGATCTAGGTCATTAATAAAAAACCCATTGATGGGTATCAGTAAATCAGAGATGGATCAAAGTATCAAAGGATAATACACATATGGAGAGTAGAATTCAAGCAAATCAGGACCCAAGAATCATGCAAACCTAGGTGATGTCATGGGTCAAAAAGGCTCAAAGAAATTGTTCTCCATAGGAATGGTGTTTTAAAATGTTTGCAAAGGACAGATCTATCAAGGTAGAACCTGAATACCCATATCTTAAAATATGTAAATCTACAATTTTAGAGAGCAATATCATAAAAATGACGAGTATATAAGAAGAAACCAAAGCTTCAAGTTGCATGCTCATCAACATTTTTATGCAAAATGAAAGGGAAAGATGGAGGAATGACTTACTCAAACAAGAGGGAAACGGTGACCTTATCCATGCATGCTCGTTATCAAGATAAATATTAATTCCAGAATGCACAACCGAGCTCAAAGGAAACATTCATGGTGTTCCTCTCAATAGAAGAACTTAGAAAAGTAGTAGAACTAGCTCGAATAAGAGCTCGGAGATGGCAGCCATTGTTTTGAAAGAAACATGAAATGACCAAAACCTTCAAAGGATCTCGCATAGAACCAGAAGAACCAAAGTTATGCAACCACCATGAACACATAACTCACAGATCCCTTCTCAAAAAAGAAGATGAGCTCCAAGATTTCACCATTAGCACCAAGACATTACAGAGAATAAGCAAATCGATTCACAAAACCTCATAAGAGTTAATAGAAAGTGAGGAAAGGAGCTCAAGAAATCAATAAATATCGTTGATGACCACAATGAGCACACTCAAAAGGCTCTACTTTCACAAGGATAAACATTTCTACCTAGAAGGGATCTGAAAAGGAGAAATCAATCTCCATTAAAGTAGAATCAGGGCTTAAAATGTCTAGGCTGAAATTTTAGATCAAAGCCAAGGGAAAAACAATCACACCCATCTAAGCAAATGAACCAGAGCCAAAGCTCGAAAATGATTAGGAATGGCAGCCACACATCAAAGATTTCTGCATAATTCCTTCCATAGAAGCCTCCGACAAAGAACCATTTTTGCAGTAGAGCCGAGCTCGAAAGCCTTCAACAATGGAATCGAGCCAAAAATAGGTCAAGTGACCTTTACCACGCAAACCCAAGAGGTGAGTTAATGAAACTCAACCACAGTTAAAAGATTCATGTTTTCTTTGTCAATTTTTGTCCCAATGTCCACGGACATGTGGTCATCTTTAATTGGATGCGGCATGGCGGGTCCATTTTGTGAACTTGTCACTTTTCATTATTGTTGCAAAATGTTAAATTGGTCCAGCAGCCCGATGAATTATAATTAGATAGTCAAAACTATGAAGTGGTGGGAAGGTGGGCCCTTTTTGTGTTTTGAGACATTATGGTGAAAATCGTAAAAGTATAAAAAGAATGCCAAGACCCGCAAAAGGACACGTGGCCTATTTTTATTATAAAGGCGGATTGTCAGGTAACTTTGAAAATTTGAGCTTTGTTTTGAAAAAGAGTAAAGTTATAAAAGTGACTTGCGAATCCGCTGATACCAAGACAATTACATCGATAGTCAAAAGTGGGTAGGCAGATTGTCGGGTAACTTTGAAAATTTGAGCTTTTGGAAAAAGAGTAAAGCTATAAAGTAAGTCGTGACTCCACTGACGCCTAGATAAAGTCAAAAGCGGGGAGGTAGATCACCGGGGCACTTTGAGAATTTGAGTTTTTTTGAAAAAGGAGTAAAATTATAAAAGTGACCCGCGACTCCGCTGAGGACCAAATAAACCCATGTATTGAGCCTTTTATCAAAATTTAAAAGTGGATAGGCGGGTCGTCGGAGTATTTTCTGACTTTGAAACTTTAAGATTTGTTTTGAAAAAGGAGTAAAGTTGAGCCACGACCCCACGACGCCTAGGTAAAGACATGTGTGGGGCACACATCAAAAACAAATGGGTGGGCCAAAATGTCTAAAATGCACAATCTCCATAAGGACAACACTAGCCAAGCATTAAGAACCTTACCAATTTTTGCAGAGAATTCAAATCAATGACTCCAAGAAAAAACAAACAAGCCATATTTAAGAAAAATGACGACGAGTTCACAATACAACTATTTAAATAGAAAATAAGCTCAGAAAGATTTAACAGACCTTTTGGCTAGGAGGAACTACCTGTAATGAAAAGCAAGACCACTAGAAGGAATTAAACAATATATGTAGTGAACTACCTAGCGTATGCTAGATCCGGAAGTGTGATACTTCCTAGATGGTTGATCAGTCCACTATTTTAAACAATTTAATGTTGTAAACAAAGTTAATCCTATTGTAGTTCAAAATGATTTAGGTATCTCACTTAAAACACAATAAGAAATAGATCTAATCTAACAGGCTAGGTCAGAATAGGATCCAAAGGTCAAGTGACTAGTTCTAGGTCTCTGCAGGTCTGATAGAGGTCTCAGGTATATCACAGGTGATGGATGAGGGTGAGGTGAAATTAGGTGGGTAGGTCTCTGTTTTGGGTTGTATGGGAAAATATAGAGACCGATGTCGGTTAAGGGTGACCGATGATGGTTAGGTGTAACTGGTGCCAGTTACTGTGGAAATCTGGGAATGCCACAAAACAAGCTTTGGGTCTCCTTTGTGATTACACAAAGGATTTTGTTAGTCGGGATGAGGTATTGGGTGACTTGGGTAGGATTTGGTGAGATTTTAATGGGTATATGGAGGTGGAAGTGTTGGAGAAGGTCAATAGGTGGGTAGGTAAACAATAGATGATAAAATAATGATGAAATGAAATAAACCAGAGAAGTATGACGTTATACTTACTGGGATTCTAGTCCTGGATGTCTGTGAGTGAGGGATGGAGGTGTTGATGAGAGGTTTGAAGGCTGCAAGTGATCACCAACTGAAAGAAAGCTTCTGCATGGGCTGCATGTACATTCCTCTTTGCTTGGTTAGATCAGATCATGGTTGGGATGGTTGTGCAAGAGAAAGTGCTTGATCTCCTTCCTTGCATGTGTTTCTTTGGAATTCACTCTCTGAAGATGTGTTATCTCTCTGAGATGTGTTAATGCTCACCAACCTTTTTCAACATTTTTTCCAACCTTATTTTTTTCAACTTCCAACCTTGAGAATAAGGTTGTTTTGGGGTTAAAAGGGTAACGATGGGTTTCCGGCTTAACCGGTGATGGTTAGGGGTAACCGGCATCATGGTCAAGGTGGGATTTCCTAGGTTTACTAAACTAGGGAGATCCTCTTGATTTCCTCGATCTCATGTCGTTAACCCATGGATTAGACTAGGAGCTTCTTGTAAGCATGCATGGGAATGTGGTTAGAGGGAATGTAGGCATTGATTTTTAGGGTTTGGGTAAGTCTTAGTTAGTTATGGCAACTTACTAAGAATAGGTCTTAGGTTGAGTTGGCTTGGTGAGGTGTCTAAGTGAACTGTATGTGTGGATATTATTTAAAATAAGATATTTAAATAATAAATATAGTGAGGATAATGAATTAATTTAATTAAATTAATATTAGTGAGGTGAAAGGGGCCATGGCTAGGTGAATGTGATGAAGGGTGTTTATTCATCGAGGGACCAAAGGGGAGTGTGACCTAATTTTAGTGTCTACATTTTTCCCCTTTTTGTTGTGTAGCTTGTATTGGTAAGTGACACTAACAAAAATAAGATGTGGTTGCCCCATGTGTGGGTGAAGGTGATCCCCTCAAACCAAGAACTGATGAGGCAAAGGTAGAATCGGTGAGTGGTTTGATAAAAGGTAAATGTGAGGAAAAGGTAGGTGGGCACAGGGGAAAAAGGGTAAAAGGTCTACTCGGGCCATTCTAGGTAATGGGTCAGGGTCAAAGGTAGCAATAATCAAATGCACACACACGTATAAACTACAACACACTACCAAGTTGAAGAGCAGGAAAAACTCTACATCATCTAAGGTCGATAGGTTTATCCAAACAAGGTTGAAGTGATTCCGGTATCCAAGGTATAGGATATGGTCAGGAAACACAATGTAGGTTAGGTGCAGGAACGTTTAGGTATGTTCCAGTACACCAAAGGTAGGGTCAGGATAAATGGTCATGGAAATAGGCTAGGTAAGGTCATTAGGTCAACAACACAGGTAATAATGCCATAAGGTATAGCGAACACATGAGGTCAAAGGTCACTAGCGATGGTCCAGGTCCAAATATCTAGGTCACGGCATGGGTAAGGCCAAGGTAGGGGTTAAGGTGGGGTGGGGTAAATGATGAGGGTTGGAAAGGTGAGGTAAATGGGTAGGGTAAAGGTGGGGTGGGGTAAATGGTCAGGGTGGGGTGGGGTGGGGGGGTAAAAAAGGTCGGGTAAGGGGTAAAAGGGGTTAAAATTTAGGGCAATGTGTAGGTGAGGGTGACCGATGCCGGTCATGGATAACCGACGTCGGTATAGGTCAACCGAATGATGGGTAGGTAGGGCACGCGACGATGCGATGTTGGTCAAGGGTAACCGACGTCGGTTAGGTCGGGTTGGTTATAAAAAAAAAAAATCCACATGTTTTGTTATTCATTTGTTATTGTGCAAAGTGAGAAAATGACAAAAAAGAGAGAAAAGAGAGAAAAGTGTCCGATGAAATGGAACAGAATGAGTCGGGTAGTGTGATTTGATGAGGGATTGGTTGGTGAGCAGTGGGTCCACGGGATCAGGGTGAGAGATTTGATTGGTCGAGGTTGCGAGTAGCTATTCGGTGATGGCAGAGGGCGAGAGAGGATCGGGGGGCCACCGTACATAGTGGTGGCTGATGTGCCACCGAGATGGCAAGCAGCAATGACGATGAGGTAAGCACCCTACTCTACATTGTTGATTTGATAGATTAGAGGATTATTGTAGTGTTGGTTTAGGTTTTGTTTGGTTTTTTAGTTTTGTGGGTGGGTAAAAATGGAATTTGGGAATGGGGGAATATTGGGTAAAAGGAGGAATGGGGAGGGTAGTAAATAGTATAGGTGGGATGGGTAGAGGTCCAGGAGTAGTTTAGGTCATTGTAGGTGGGGTAAAAGGGGCAGGGGGAGGTTTTAGAAAAGGGGGTTTTGGGAAGTCATGGGGTTTTTCCACGATAGTGACCGGCGTCGGTCAAGTGTGGTCGGCGTTAGTTAGGTGGAACCGGTATCGGTCACCAAACAGGTGACCGATGCCGGTTAAGGGGTAACCATGGTCGGTAAGGGTGAACTGGTATCGGTCACCAAACAGGTGACCGGTGCGGTTAAAGGGTGACCGGGGTCGGTTAGGATGAACCAGTCGGTCGGATTAGTGGGCACAAGGGTCCAAAAGTGATGTGGGCTAGGTGGTTGAGATGGGTAGGGTGAAAATAGGGTGTAGGAAAAAGATAATTGGTGAATAGGGATTGATACATGAGTAAATTAATGTTGTGTTTGTATTGATGCAGGGGAGAGCAGTTACATATGCGGATGGGATAGGTTCCACCGCTACGGTGATAAGTGCATGGCACAGCGACCCCGTGGAGCTGCAGCATGTGGAGGCAGTGGGCTTGAGTGGGGTTCACCTACTATACATGTTGTTTGGTAGCCCAGCTTGATGGTCACACTCATCGATAGATGGGACTCCACGACCAACACGTTCCACCTGCACCGATGGGTGAGATGACTATCACCCTGGAGGACATGTTCTAGATTCTTTGGTTACCCATATTGGGTGCCCAGGTGTATTCTATCTCCTCCGAGGCCTCGAGAGAGTTGATTGTGACTATTTTTGGTGAGGGGGTGGCTGATCTAAGATTCCATAGCACCAGTTTGAGCTATGGAGAGATGTACCTAGCCCATCCGGAGGAGACGAGGCTAGTGGTCCTATTGATGGAGGTAGTGTGCTGCTATGCACTTGCCTAGATGTAGAGGGTGGATGCTTTCCCCGATCACTGATGGGGGTACTCCATGACATGATGGTGCATGAGACCCACTTTTCCTGGGCACCAACATTCTTGGTGCAGCTATACAGAGAGTTGTGGGCATATGGGCAGGTGTGCAGTTTAGCTTTGTGTTGTACATTTATACTACACTATTGGGCCTATGAGCACATAGTCTATGTGTGGCCTATAGGGATGCCCCGAGAAGATGCATTCCCACCTAGATTTGTGTGGGTGGGGTACAGGAGATGGGTGTCGGTGATAGGAGAGTGGAGATCGATAGGCCGACACATGATGTGGCCCATTTTCAGGTAGTTACTGGAGGGATTGTCTCAGAGTGGACATTATATGGAGGCCATATGTGGGATTCCCCTCATATAGGCATATGCATGAGGAGCTAGCTGAGCTCCAGCTAGAGAGGTGGATACAGGTCACCGTGTCGGGGAGGATGAGATGATCCCGGTAGATAGAGTCCGACGATAGTTTGGGCTCTTACAGACATTCCTCCACCCTTCCCATAGTATCGAGAGATGACGTGGAGAGGCCCTTACCTCTACCATAACCTACAGTGCCCACAGGGGAGGAGGAGCAGCCAGTGGATCGGTGGATAGATGATGCCAGATGTACAGATAGGTACAGGTAGTGGTGGGTGGCTCAGTTATGAGCCATACCACCTAGACCAGGGGGCAGCTAGACCTAGCTACCATTACAGTGCAGAGAGATGCCCTACAGGGGTAGGTAGCTATGTTGATTACCCAGTTGGGTATACTACAGACATAGCTGGAGGGTTCGGAGGTAGAGGTAGCAGAGCTACACATACAGTGGCTAGTCTGCAGGCCCAGATGGCTGATGGAGGAGATGGAGATGGTCAGGGGGGGGATGGTCAGGTGGCAGCCTTACAGGCTCAAGTGGCAGGTTTATAGGGCCAGTTGGCCACAACCCAGGCATAGATTGGGGCCTTACAGGCCCAGATATAGGCACAAGGGTAGGGGGCACCACCACCATAGCACCGGAGTAGGTCCCAGTTCACAGGTAGGAGGTGGGGTAGGGTGCTCAGGGTAGGGTAGGTACAGGGGCCGAGACCTATGGGACCACCACAGACCATGCCTATATCTAGGTTACGGGATGCCCTAGGTGAGGTGAGATACTATCAGGACCAGCTTATGGTGGCCGGGATAGATTTCATATCCTATGCCGAGTACAGGGCACAACAGTGTCCAGTGAGAGGATGAGATCCCACACTCATAGTGTGGAGAGCACAGGAGGTCAGTGAGCTCCGAGGCCCGATCAGGGAGAGGCCACCAATGCACACAGAGACCAGCTCTAGGTGAGGTGCCAGTAGGGACACAGGAGGCCAAGGGTACAGTGACATAGAGATGGAGGACATCCGATGAGATGCCTGATATGTGGTCACCTAGTTTTTGATGTATGATAGCTATTTTTTGAGATATATATACCGGCCTATGTGCATGAAGATAGTTGTATTTTTTATCACATACTAGCCTGCATGTGCCAAGATAGTGAGGATGTATGAGTGATTTGTATATTTTGAGTATATACCGGCCTACGTGCTGAAGAGATTTTGTATTATTTCATTATTTTTTTGTATATATGAGACCGGCCTACATGCCGATGACATTTTGTATTGTATATCAGGCCTACGTGCAACATTTTTGAGATGATGGACATGATGAGATAGCCATGTATATTTGAGATACACATTTATTTATTTATATGATGAGATACATGGTATTTTTTGATTTGTTGATGTGTTTATGAGATTTTGATTTATGGCTTGTGTTAGATGAGATATGGATTTTTTGTTTTGATATGGATGGAAATTAGGTGAGTTAGGGGTGGAGTCGGTTAGGTTTGGATCAGGCAGCATTAGGCATGGATCGTCGATGTTATGGCATGGATCGAGTCAGGTCAGTTAGGGCATGGTTCAGTCAATTTAGGCATGGTTGATAGGCATGGTTGAGTTGAGTCATTAGGCATGGTTGAGTCAGGTTTGTTTAGGCATGGTTGAGTCGATTTAGGGCATGGTTGAGTCGATTTAGGCATGGTGGTGAGTCAGTTTGTGGATTGAGTCAAGTTTGGCATGGTTGAGTCAGGTTTGTTAGGCATGGTTGTGTTGAAAGTAGGTGAAGTTGTGATTCATTATTTTTTGCAATGAATGATACTATGGGTCATATGTGAGATGTGGTATAATCTATGCATAGTGATGATAGAGAAATGGTAGGCGTAATAAATGTATGTTGTGATAATGTTTAAAATATGAAACAACTTGTTATGTATGTGGTTTAATTTCCAATGTTGGGTATAAAAGGGAAACAAAGTTAGGTGTGATGTAATGTGAGGCACATGGAAGATGAATTGTTGAGGGTAGAGGATGGCCGAGCTAACCTCCAAGGGCCCCATGCCCTCGAGTGCTACCTACATAGTCCCAGTGAAAAAAGGGACCTCAGCCGATGTAGTTCTCCCATGAGCTAGGGAAGAATATGAGGAGGTATGAAAATGAGGTGGTAGGTTTTTGGGCATGTTGTGGGTTTAGGTTTGGTAGGTGTGGGTGGATTATAGGTAAAATGATGTAGGTGGGGTGATTGTGGTGAAAGAAGAAGATTACCCCAAAAGTAAGCGTCGAGGACCAAGTCCTATATAAGGTAATCAAAACGTAAATAAAGATGGTTAAAAGATAAGAGGGGGCAATAAAGCCACCTGATTGGGTAGGATCATACCGAGTAGATCATACCTTGGAGGAGGTGATGAACATAAGACCCTAAAGACATTGCATGATTGACTATTTATACGTGAAAAGTAGTCACATGATCACCAAATGTCTAAGTTCCAAGAAGTCCCTTGAGGCAATGAGGAAATGGGAGTGGGAATGGTAAGAAGGGTGAAAGGTAGTTAATTTTTATATGGTATGAGGTAGCATGCACTTTGGGCAAGAGATAACCTAGGTCACAATGGGCAAGTCCATGACAAAAAGGTTGTTATTTTTGACCTATAGTTGAGATAGACTGATCGATGTGGGAAGTCTATATGGGATAAATAAAATTGAACTCCTTGAGGTCTTCGTGAAGCTGATCGATGCGGAAGCTTCGGTTGCTCTCATTTTTTTTTTTTTTTTTTTACATAGTTGTCCTTCGAGGGAGCAGTCTATTTATAGCAGCAATTGTCGAGAGGAAGATGTCCTTTTGAGGGAGTCATCTTTTTATTAGAAGTTTGACTCAAGGAGTTTGGTCCCATGTGAGGTCTTTGTAGTCATGGACAAGACCAAGGTGAAGGATAGGACTCTTGTTCAAAAGGCAAGGAGAAATGACCATGGGATCTCATCTAAAGGTAGATGAAAAAGTATCCATGAGAATCATGCTATGTGCAGCACCATGGTACACATATTCAAGAGAAGATAACTAGTGATGGGTACTCACATGATTCTTGTTTAATCATTGGTGAGGTGTATGGAGTGAATAGCACTCAAGGGATGAGCATGGAAAGAGACAAAAGGTGAGGTAGGATGACAAGTCAACAATAGAATGGTCGAAGATGCAAGGCATTAAGGGGCTCAGGTTCGGGTTTACCATCGAGTGAAGATAAACGATAAGCTCCTGATCCATAGGTATGAGTTACGATGTATGGTCCAAGCCAATTAGGAGAAAATTTTCCCCGTTACTTTTTTTTTTCTTTGGTTACGTGTTGATTTTCTTTCAGGACAAGGTCACCGACTTGGAAGGTTCATTCATGAACACGTTTTCATAGGCACATTTGATACATTTTTGGTAAACTTGAAGGTGATCCAGAGCATTAAGATGACGTTCATCTAATAACTCTAGTTGTGCTAAATGGTCCTAACAAAAGTCATCATCATTGAGCATGTCATGGAGAGAAATACGAGTGAGGGGATCTGGACTTCGAGAGGTAGAACTACCTCTATACCATAGACCAGAGAAAAGGGTGTGGCCACAGTGGAAGTGTGAATACTAGTGTGGTATGCCCATAGGGCAAAAAGGAATGTGCGTATGCCAATCCTTCCCAGTATCGTCAACCACTTTCATAAGAATTTTTTTTAAGGTTTTGTTAGTGGATTCGGCTTGGCCATTGGTTTGTGGGTAATAAGGTGATGAGAAACTAAGCTGAATGCCAAAGGCATCACAAAGTTTTTGCAATGTTTTATTTTTGAATTGTTTTCCATTATCAGTGATGAGGCGATGAGGAACACCAAAGTGAAAAATAATGTGGTGGTTGATGAACTCACATATTTTCTCCACTTTCATGGAAATGAGTGGTATGGCTTCCACCCATTTTGTATAATATTTAGTAGTAGTGATGATCCATTGATGACGTTGGGATGAATGATTGATCTCTCTCTCCATCCAAATCGAGGATGATTCCCATCCAAACCCCATTGAGAGAAGGGCCAAAGGTCACGAGTGACTTGTAAGGCATGACTGGGTGTATGATGAAGATTGGAATGTTGTTGGCATTTTACACAACATTTGACGTAGTCACAACAATCATGGTTAAGGGTCAGCCAGTAATAGCCTAGGTGAAGAATACGCTTAGCAACAACAAGGCCACTGAAGTGACCTCCACATATGCCATCATGAACCTCCTTAATGGTATAAGGAATTTCAAAACTTGTGAGGCATCGTAAGAGAATACCATCAAAGCCATGCTTATAGAGGAGTCCCCCAAGATGACGTAATGAGAGACCTTTTTAAGGAAGGCGCGTTGTCCATTACGGGTAAGATCAGGAGGTAAGATGGAGAGAGAAAGGTAGTCGAGTATTGTTTATACCAAAGGTCACTCGGTCAGGGGTATCGGTTCCGATCGAGTAAACATCATGAGGTAAATAAGAAGGTGATTGGAGTCATTGTATGGTGACAAAGATTATAGAATCGGGGTGAAGTGGGTATTTGGGAAGCTAAGCAGCCATGGTATCTACAAATTTGTTGGTTGAACGTGGGATGGTTTGAAGGGTGTAACGATCAAAGGTGGTCAAAAGTATGTCTACATGATGTTTATACTTTTGAAGTATCTCATTATGACATTGGTACATACCATTGACTTGGTTTATGACCAATTGAGAATCACCAAAGATGTTGATTGATTTAACATCTAGGGCATAGGTGGCTTGAGACCTAGTATGAGCACTTCATATTCGGCAATATTGTTGGTACATTCAAAATCTAATTTGAAAGACAAAGGCATGGGTTCACCATCAAGAGGAATGAGGATAATACCAGCCCCACCCCCACGCTGACACTTGGAACCATCAAAAAGAGTGTCATTTGGTAAGGAGGTTCATCCAGGGAAAGGGTAGCAATTGACTCATCTGGAAAGTCAAAATTAGAGGGTTGATCCCCGAAATAGGTGCATCGGCCAATTGGTCGGTGATAGCTTGGCCCTTGATGGAATTTTGATGAATGAATTCAAGGTCAAGATCAGCTAAAAGCATAAGCCATCATGTGGCACACTGATTTTGATAAGGTTTGGCATACATGAAGTGTAAGGGGTCGTGTTGGTCACAACATAGGTTTTGTGGTTGAGTAGGTAATGACGGAGTTTGGTGGCAATGAAAACTAAGGCTAAGAAAAAAAATTCAGGATGGGTGTATCGGGTTTCATAGTCCAAAAGAGTATGGCTTATGTAATAAACCACCTGCTCCCTGTGTTGTTCATCACGATGAGCAAGCATGGCTCCCAAGGAATGATCGGTAGCTGATATGTATAGGTAAAAAGGTTGATCATCTTTAGGTGGAATGAGTACGGGTGGTTGGAGAAGGTATTGTTTTAAGGCCTCAAAAGCTTTGTGATAGTCATCATCCCATTTAAAGGAGACATCCTTCTTGAGAAGATGATGAAATGGTTGACATCGATCAGATAATTGGGAAATGAAATGGTGAATGGACTACAACTTACCTTGCAGGACTACGGAGTTGTTTAAGGTTAGTAGGTGGAGGCATTTCGAGAATGGCCTTGACTTTAGTAGGTCAACTTCTATACCACGGAGGGAAACAATAAATCCCAGGAGCTTTCCTGAGAACCACGAAGACGCACTTCTTAGGCTGAAGGTGGATGCAATATTTAATGAGGTGGTCAAAGATGGTTTTGAGGATGGTTAGGTGCTCGAGCGGCATTTAGATTTAGCCAAGAGATCATCCACGTAATCTTCCAATATGTGATGCATGATGTCATGGAAGATGTAAGTCATAGCCCACTGATATGTGGCACCAACATTTTTTAAGGCCAAAAGGCATGACTCGATAGCAGAAAAGGTCCCCCAAGGGGTGATGAATGAGGTTTTGTGTTGATCCTCTGGGGCAAGCAGGATTTGGTTATAACCCGAGAAGCCATCCATGAGTGATAGCATCTCATGGCCAGTGGTAAGGTCAACCAACTTGGTCAATACCAGGTAAGGGAAAGTCATCTTTCGGGCAAGGCTAGGTTGAGGTCACGGAAGTCCATGCAAATGTGAGTCCCCCTGGTTGCTTTAGTGATAGGGACAATGTTAGAAATCCAATGAGGATAATCAATGGGTAAGATGAAGGAAATGGAAAGAAGGCACTGAAGTTCTTCTTTGATGAGAAGAGAAATGCGAGGGTGCATTTTCCTCAACTTTTGTTTGATGGGTTTGGCATCGGGAATGGTTACGATATTATGGACCACTATGGTGGGGTCAATACTAGGCATGTCTGTGTAAGACCAAGTGAAAGTGTGGTTATGATCTCTGAGAAAAGAAGTGATGGCTTCCTATTTAGCAACATCTAAAGATTGTCCGATCTTTAGGATGTGTGGGTCATCCTGAGTATGAATGTTGATCTCGATAGTCGATTCATTCAACATGGTTTACATCTCATAAGGTAACGACTGATGAATATATGAGTCTTCTACACCAAGGTAGGTGAGTATGGATTCATCATCCTGACATTGAATGATGTTAATTGAAGGTGTATCATCATCGATCATTTCAGGATACAGAAGGGAAGAGTGGAAGGGGCCTCGCCCTCACGTTGATAAGTCAGAGGCCCCAAGGAAATGGTGTTTATGAAAAAAAAAAATTAGGAGGGATAGATTCAGATCCATCGACTCCATCGGTGAAGGTGGTGATGAAGGTGGAGTGGGTGAAGAAGGTGTAGAAGAGCTAGTGTCCTTAATGAGTTCAATGCGGGCCTGTTTGGTAGGTGGTTCAGAAAGCCGATACCACTACGGTCATTATGTTTGTGGGTGGTACATGGAATAATGGTATGGTGGCCTTTCTCATAAAATCCAAAACCAAAACCCTTCCACACACATCGGTGCAGGAAGGTGTGGGTGAAATGGTGATTGGTAAGTGATTGGAAGTCAATAAAAAATGGGTAGGTTTGTGGTGGTGGTTCGGGTGTGTAAGTGGTAGTATCAAGTCCCCCATAGGTGAGACTAGTACGAAGGTAAGGAGGACCATAAAGGAGACATTCTCCTATACTGGTGATCATAACATGGGTGTTGGTGAAGGCTTCCATACTCTTGTGGAGTAAGGAATGTGTTGACACTATATAAGTGGTACTCCCCCAGAGTGAGGCATTGAAAAACACCTTCCAAGGGATCAATGGTTGGTATGTAGGTAGCTGGTATGGATAAAGTGTCGAGGTCGATGCTGAGGTAGAGTTAATGGATTGGGAAGCTGATGGGTCAGCTATGGAGGTTATGGCAGTGGTAGGAATGGAGGAGGTATGTGCGTAGAAGTAAGTGGTGTGATGTAGGGTAGGTGGAGGTGGTGAAGAAGTAAGAAGTAGGGTGTGGAGGTAGACGGCTTAATAGGTATGAGCACATCATTGGGTCGGTAAAGCATGTTGCATGTTTTGAAAGGTGAGGGGTCAGCTAGAATGGTATAAGTGTGTCCTTCATGTTCAAACTTTACACAATGATGCAAAGTGGAAGGAACGCAACCCATGACATGGATCCAGGGTCTGCCAAGCAACAAGTTATATTGGAATTCCCCTCCAAGACATAAAACAATTCTGGAATAGTGCGGGGCCCACGCAAATGTGGAGGATGATGGTGCCTAGTGTAGAGGTGATAGCATCATTGAATGAACACAACATGACCAGATGTTTATGCATGTAATTGTCAGGTATGCACATTTGAGTGAATGCATGGGATGAAATGATGTTAATGCTAGCACCCCCATCAATCATCACACACATACCCATATGTCATCGATGTGGACAGAGATGAAGAGGGTTAGGTCTCAGGTCATCATTTTTGTGTGGTGCGATCTCTTCCTCTGAGAAGCTAAGGGAGGCTACTTGGTGAATAGGGTGGGGTGAAGATGAAGGTGGTAATTTGGTGAGAGAGGCTACATGATGGGGTGTGATAATGGAGGCTACGGGTGTAGGGTCATTGGGTAAAACCTCAATAGATTGAAGAACCTCCATGAGAGCTTGACGATGGGATTCCGAGGTTTGAATGAGGTCATATAAGGACATTTTGAGGGGAGATTGATGTAATTGTTTGAGCATGGTGCGATGTGTGACACCATTAGAAATGGGGTACGTGGGGCCATGGATATAGTGATTTTAGGTATGGGTGTAGATGGTATGTTGGGTATAGGATTGGTTGGTGGGTCAGTTGCCTTTTCTTTTCCCTTATCCTTCTAAGCACATGTAGTGACGTGTATCATGTTGATTTGAGGGGAGTTGTTAAATGGAGAAGGTGTAGGATGAGTGGTATAACGACATAACGGGAAAAAACCTACCGAGGAGAAAACCTTATGAGGTGAGTTGGGCAACAACATTTTGGGTGGTGGCATGGCAAGTTCTCTGATGTGAACCATGTTAATTTCAAATCTTGGGGGTGGCTCTAGGAGTTATGAGGATGGAGGTTGTGGTTGTTGAGTGGGTAGTGTGGGAATGGGTGTTGGTGAAGTAGGATCCTCATCGAGAAGGTCATCATCATCAAAGTTGGCTTCTGTGGACACACAATTGATAAGGATGGTTTTCAAGGCCTTATAGCTTCTCCATCATGTGCCCGCACATGATGGTATGCAAAAATTTTAGTATCATCAAACCCTTTTGGCTTGGGTTTGAGGGGGTCATAAGGTCTGAGTGGTGGTAATGTGATGACAAAAGTCTCAAGGAGGTTGGTTAAAATTTTGGCATAGGACCCCGCTAGTGGATCGCAATGGGAAGTGAACGTGGGTTTGGGTAGGTGTGGTTGATTGTTGAGGAATGGTCTTTGGAAGAGGAGGAGTGGATCGAGCTATGGGTTTGGGTGCTGGTGTGGTTTTAGGTGTCATCATGTTGTTTGTTTAGGTAGGGGTATAGTAGATGGATGGGTAGGAGGGTGTGTGGTTGTTTTGACTACCTTATTATGGGGTAGTGGAGTTTTTTTTTTGGGTTGCACCTTCTTGGGTAAAGGTGATGTGGGTGTATGAGGTCTAGAAGGAAAAGTAGATGGAGGAAGAGGGTGAGTTACCCATGGGGATAATGGGGGTGTTGTGAAGGTAGATGACGTGGTCGTGCTTGGGGTGTGAGAGACAACGACTGAAGTGTAGTGGGTAGTGAAGCAATAACTAAGGGTATTGGAGGTATGGGTGGTAAAGATGTGCAGGTGCTGGTGTAAGTCATGTTGGGCATCTGGGGAGATTAGAGGTTTGTGAGGAAGGAATGGGTTGTTGTGTTTTTGGTTTATTGGTGGGTGGAGGTTTCTTGACCATGTGGGGAAGCTTGAGATCCTAAGATGGATGGGATAGGTGCAGGTGTGATTGGCATGCAGCCGGGTATGAGGTCGATGGGTTTGGTTCTTCTATTTGGGTGTAGGAGTAGGTATGGTGTTGACTTTGGAGGATGTAGCTAAATCTAGTTTGATAGGTGGATGAGTAAGGCTGGTGGTCGGGTGACCCCTAAAGTGGTAATAGGTTTAGTCGAGGAAAATGTTGTAGGTATGGGTTTGGGTTTAGGTGTAGGTTGAGTTATGGGTAAGGGTGTGGTTTGAGCTATAACAAGTGTCATGGAAGGAGTTATGATAGAGGTGGTTGTGTTTGGTTTGATTGGTCAAAATATTTTTGGGTAGATAGTGGAGGTATCAAAGAAGTGACCTCTCGTCATCTCGTGTTGAGACAGAAGCAAAAAAGGCACCCCATAGTAAGGCTCTATCCACATAATCTAAGTGATCAGCCAAACATGAGAATGACACATCTGTAGGTGGAGTTGATGAGGACCTAATGGAAATTCCCATAAAATGTGTCTTAGAGATGGGAAATTGGCTAGCTTCAGCTTCTGTGGGTAAGAGAGCCAAAAGTAGGTCAGCAGGATTTTGGGTAGCGGATGGAGAATGCTCACCAAGAGGCAAAGGTATCTCAACTAGGTCTATGATAGGTGGAGGAGATGATGGGAGCTCCTCTATAGGTGGAGGAGATGATGGGTGCTCCTCTGTGGGTGGAGGAGGTAATGGGTGTTCCTCTATGGGTGGAGGAGATAATGGGTGCTCCTCTATGGGTGGAGGAGGTAATGTAGGTGTCGGTTCTCTAAGTGGGAAAGCCAGGGGTGAGATGGTCTCAATGTTAGCAAAAGACTCCTCCGTAGGTGATGAAGGAGATGAAAGGTGTTCCTCTAGTTGGTGAAGGAACAGGGGAGGTTGGTTCTGATGTGGAAGGAGGATTTCGGGCTAGGATCTCCTCTATGGAAGGAATATGGGGTAATTGGGAGGTGACAGTACATCATTAAAGATAGCGTGAACCTCATGGGTATGGGTATCATGAGTTGAGGTCTCACCGGTTTGATCAGATGAAGGGGCATGGTTGGGAAATGGTTTCTTGAAGATGTGTAGGTTTTGGTTGGTAGGTGCATTAGGATTATCCATGGTTAACTCACCTTTCTCAAGCATTTCTTGGACAATATTCTTGAAAGTGATGTAGTTTCCATCACTATGACCCTTTACTCGATGATAATTACAGAAATCATGTTCTTTATACCATGCGGGCATGGGGCGAGCAGGGTCAAAACCAGTGTGTGGTTTTATAGGTGGAAGGGTGATGGCTCTAGCTTTGATAAGATTTTCTAAGACAAAGAGTAAGGTTCCCCGATTGGGGTATATTTCCACTGCTCTCATCTGAATTGAAAAGTCTGATGGGTGAGAGATTAGATGAGGGGGTAGCCTGATTTGATGGATGTGTTGGCCGGCCTTGAGTACCACTGCATTAGTGGTGCCCTTAGCTTTTGAATAATTGTTTTGTGGTTTGAAGAAGAAGAGGTATCATTCGACTTGAATGCCAAATTTTATTGCGTAATTGGATTTTCTTCTCTTCGATGGCCCGAATCTCTAACTTTCATGCCATAGTGAATGCTTCATCAAATGTTCGGAAGGTTTGGACCTACAAGGTCAGGTGAGATATGTCTAGCACAAGCCCATGTGAAGAGCTCAATGAGTTCTATTTGGGTAGTTGGAAGGTGAGTTGGTTGATCAAGCTACACCAACGAGCAACAAAAAATCTGTGATAGATTCATCCTCATACTGACGCATGGAGTATAGATCGGTCATGGTAACCTTCTTGATGATATTGATAGAGAAATGATCCAAGAAGGCTTGGGCTACCTAATTGAATGAGAATATAGAGTGTCTAGGTAACCCACTATACCAATCTAATGCAGGTCCAATGAGGGACATGGGAAAGGTTCTCAAGAGCAAGGCATCATCATGAGCGATCAGATAACACCCATGTTTGAACAACCGCAAATGTTGTCATGGGGTCTTCTTTTCTATTGAAACGATTGAATTTAGGCATTTCCCAATGCACGGGGTATGAGCGGATAGGAATGGATGGGTGGATGGGCTCATTGCAAATCTCATCATAGGTGAGAGTGTTGTGGGAGCCTGAAACCGATGCCTCCAATGTCTGCATCTTGTCCAACATCAATTTAATTAGGTCATTGGTGGGTTGTGATGATTGGGTGCCTCCTATAGCATGAGAGGGTTGGTTTTGGGCATATAACAGGGGTGGCACTCCAGTGTATGGGGCTGCCATGTAGGTTGATTGAGAAGAAGGTAGTGAAACAGGGGTACGTACCCAGAGTGAATAATGGATGAAATGGGAGGTTGTTGGTAGTATGTATATGGAGGTGGAAGGGTCATGGTAACCCTAGTGGCAATAGGGGCTAACGATTGTGGAATGGAAAGGACCACATTCTAAAATGGGGTAGGGGTCACCAACACAGGAGGTGGTAATGTAGCTATGGGTATGTGTGAGACATTAGGGGTGGATGAGGTTGTGTTTGGGGTAGTTTTGAGGGTATGGTGGATGTAACGGGTGCCACGGAGATGGCAGATGTGGTAATCATAGTGGGTATAGGACCTAGCTATGAAATAACTAGGGGTAAGGTAGATGCGGGGAGCACAGAGCCAGATGGGGCTGATGCAGAGTGGGAATGAGAGTCGGGGGATAGATATGGGCATGCCGTATATCAACTGACCCGAGGCATCTCGAGTGGATGAATGGGAAAGGTAAAACTACAAAGCAGCAAGCAGGGTTTTGGTCAAGGAGTCATGCAAACTCCTCATCTCCGGTAGTGATAGTAATAGGTTGGATGGGATCCATGGCTGGTGATAAAATGGAAGGTGGTGAAGGACTAGGTGGGAGTGGTTGACAACTAGTGAAATACGAGTGCACTTGCTTGTCTTCTGGGTCAACACCATGTGAACCAAGACTCGATCGTAGGGGCTTCTCTCGTAAATGACACAGAGAACAAAGAATAGTGAATCTAATGGTAAAAAGTGGATTAGGTACCAAATGATGGTTGGAATGTGAAATAGGCTAACCGATGCCGTTAGGGAAAACCGACACCGATTCAGGGGTAACCACTACCGGTCACTATAAAAAAAATGGACAGTGAGTGAAAAACAAAGCAAAAGTAGAAGGTGAAATCTGACAGGTATGCCAAATTTGATGATGTTTACAATGTCAATGGGTATGATGGTAGTGACAGGGACTATGAAAAGTGGAAGAAAATGAATAAAATGTCCTTTTGGGTAGGTTAGCAAAAGGACCTAGAACCGACGTCAATTTGGTAATCGAATGGTCGAGGTAACCGATGACGGTTACTATTGAAATTGAAATAATGATGAAAGAAAAGTGGTTGTGAATTAAAATCTGATGTAGAATCAGACCCAAAATTCTAGAATGATGATGATATGGCCCAAGCACACTCAGGTGAAGCCGAATACACCAGCTGTGATGAGGAGCATGCAAGGATGAACAAAAAATGAAGAACGTGATCTCTCACCTCAAAACGCAAGCCAAGTAGAAACACTAAGAAAAATGTGATCCTAGGAGTGCCCTTTTCTATTATGTTTGTTTAGCTTATGCTATTTGGACCTCACATGAGTTGTGAAATAGAGTTTTTTGGTGAGGATGGCTTCCTACAAAGAAGGAGATCTAAAAGGTGAGGTTTCAGGTATGTTATGGTGGGGGGGGCTTCACTCTGAAGTATGACTCGACAGAGCAAAATGAGCTGGGTGCCCACTGTACCGTGATCATGTGATCACCTACAACTTCTTCCAGGTAGGATGTTGTTTAAGAATGTGTATATTTGAATTTTTTGTGAGGCTTGGTAAGACTCAGAGAAAGAGAAAAGGAAAGAAGTGCTTTTCTATGATTCGTTTGTCAACCATCAGCTGGTCATGACTTCCAGCGTATAGGTTTCCCTCAATTAATGTGAGCTAATGCGATAAATCAGAATGCAATGCACTTATTTTTAAGCCCAAATCAAAGTGTGAAGTTGGATGACACAAAGAGATGAAGAGGAAGAGGGATGCTCTTTCACTACAATGTAGAAAACACGAAGAAATGGTTCTTTTTAATTACACCAAAAGAAAGGTTTCCTTTAGAGCAAATAGAAAGAAAAGGTGGGTTACCAAGGAAGAAGATTAATGTGTATGCTTTTTAGAAGGGAAACAAACACACAATTTTTCCTAGGAATGAATGAAATGCAAGGAACCCCGGATGGGTCCCACCGGTGCCAAAAATGTTTCACCTGATTCTAGATCATTTCTTTGAAGTATTGATGAAACAAATAGGGTAACGGGCATAGGAGGAATACCTGTTCAAATGTTGGTTGATGGGTTGTTGCACACGTATGACTTCCGAATCCACAACTGATTGTGAGAACTTCCTTTTGGCTAGGAGGAACTACCTGTAATGAAAAGCAAGACCACCAGAAGGAATTAAACAATATATGCAGTGAACTTCCTACCTAGTGTATGCTAGATCCGGGAAGTGTGATACTTCCTAGATGGTCATTCAGTCCACTATTTTAAACAATTTAATGTTGTAAAAAAGTTAATCCTATTGTAATTCGAAATGATTTAGGTATCTCACTTAAAACACAATAAGAAATAGATCTAATCTAACAGCTAGGTCAGAATAGGATCCAAAGGTCAAGTGACTGGTTCTGGGTCTCTGCAGGTCTGACAGAGGTCTCAGGTAAATCACAGGTGGATGAGGGTGAGGTGAAATTAGGTGGGTAGGTCTCTGTTCTGGGTTGTATGGGAAAATACAGAGACCGATGTCGGTTAAGGGTGACCGATGACGTGGTTAGGTGTAACCGGCCCGCTGCATCGTGGGAAATCGGGAATGCCACAGAACAAGCTTTGGGTCTCCTTTGTGATTGCACAAAGGATTTTGTTAGTCGATGAGGTATTGGGTGACTTGGGTAGGATTTGGTGAGATTTTAATGGGTATATGGAGGTGGAAGTGTTGGAGAAGGTCAATAGGTGGGTAGGTAAACAATAGATGATAAAATAATGATGAAATGAAATAAACCAGAGAAGTATGACATTATACTTACTTGGATTCTAGTCCTGGATGTCTGTGAGTGAGGGATGGAGGTGCTGATGAGAGGTTTGAAGGCTGCAAGTGATCACCAACTAAAGAAAGCTTCTACATGGGCTGCATGTACATTCCTCTTTGCTTGGTTAGATCAGATCATGGCTGGGATGGTCAGTGCAAGAGAAAGTGCTTGATCTCCTTCCTTGCATGCGTGTTCTCTTTGGAATTCACTCTCTGAAGATGTGTTATCTCTCTGAGATGTGTTAATGCTCACAACCTTCTGCCAACGTTTTCCAACCTTCTTTTTTTCAACTTCCAACCTTGAGAATAAGGTTGTTTTGGGGTTAAAAGGGTAACCGACGGTGGTTCCGCTTAACCGCGATGGTTAGGGGTAACCGGCATCAGTCAAGGTGGGATTTCCTAGGTTTACTAAACTAGGAGATCCTCTTGATTTCCTCGATATCTCATGTCATTAACCCATGGATTAGACTGGGAGCTTCTTGTAAGCATGCGGGAATGTGGTTAGAGGGAATGTAGGCATTGATTTTTAGGGTTTGGGTAAGTCTTAGTTAGTTATGGCAACTTACTAAGAATAGGTCTTAGGTTGAGTTGGCTTGGTGAGGTGTCTAAGTGAACTGTATGTGTGGATATTATTTAAAATAAGATATTTAAATAATAAATATAGTGAGGATAATGAATTAATTTAATTAAATTAATTAAATTAATATTAGTGAGGTGAAAGGGGCCATGGAGATACTTGAAACTAATGTGACCAAGTCTCCGATGCCACAACTGTGCAGAGGTAGATTTATTAGCCACAAGTGCCTAATCATCTCTATGGAAAAAATCAATCTAGAACATGCGTCCAACATTAGAGGATTTTGTAACTATTTTCGAGCCTCGTGATTTGTCTTGAATTAAACACGTTTTCTTGCTGGAATGACTATCAAAGTCAATTTTCAAGTTTTGATCTAGGAGTTAAATGATTGATAGTATATTTTTAGTTAACCCAGGACATATAATACATCTGATAATCTACAGTTACGTGAACCAAGAGGTAGAGAAATGTTCCCAATCCCCTATAATGTGTATGAAGAATCATCACCTAATGAAACATGGTTTTTTGAAGGTGTGTCCCTCATTGAAGTAAACCAGTGACTGGGCTAGTCATGTGTCGAGTGGCTCCCAAATCAACATACCATACATCACTAGATGATGTGGAGGGTTCACTTGATCGAGCAAAGGTACAAGTAGTCTTCAGTATTTGAATGTTCTTCTTGCTCAACAATATTTCCTTACTGATGGGGTTTTCTTTTCCAGTTCCCCTTTTTCTTCCCTTGATTGTAGTTAGAGTGTCCCTTGTGAGATTGCTGGTGTTGAGGTCCAAAATTACTTGATGAACCTTTCTTGTATGTATTATACCAACAATCTTTCAACTCATGTCCTCTTTTACAGATAGACATTGCTTCTTTTTTATTTTTCCCTCACGATGCCGATTCGATAGTGGGACTTTGATAGGAATTAGGTTTTCCTTTTCCTTTTCCTTTCCATTTCTAATGAGAAGAAAGTGCCTACTCCTCTTCATCATCTTTATTGTACATGGCTTCCTCTTGTTGCAGTAGGTTTACTAGCTTGTCAAAACTCACTGTCATATCTGACAAGTTTAGTGTTGTCACAAAAATGTGGTATGAAGGAGGGAGGGATCTCAGAACAATGGGAATGAGAGCATCATTAGTGACCTCCTCTCCTAGGGCTAGAAGTGAAGCCCTCAACTCTACAACTCTTCTCAAGAAAGATTCTATTTTCTCATTTTTCTTAAACTTCAGTGTGTATGTAACTAACTCTGTAAATTCAGAATGACATTCTTGTTTTTGGCCTCGTATACCATGCTCAACTTATCCCACGCTTATTTGGCTATTTTGGCATCTCGAATGTGGGGTTGCACATCATCGACACTCCAAACAAGATGATTAGCTTGGCCTTCTGATCGGATCTATCAAATTGTCATTGTTGTGTTGTATCGATTGTTGATCCGGTCGAGTACCATTCATAATAGGATAGGTCTCTTCAAACTCAAGTCTGTGTCTTGATTTTTGTCTTCCATGCTACATAGTTATTACCTTTGAGTAATTGTGAATTTGAAAGAAAGAATTTGGGGGCATTGGTTCCCATTTCAAAGAATCAACTCGACAAATGGTATGACTCTTATCAATCCAGGTACATGGTCTCCCGATCTATATACCATTAGTTTGATATACCAAACATTTCTATAGATGCACCTTTCGATATACCTGCCGAGACGTGGAAGAAGCTCACCCTTTCTATATACCCAATGGTACATGAAAGAGGTGTTAACGTACATGAAAGAATTCGATACGTGGTAGTAAGAAAATACTGAAAGGGGTTTGTGTGATTATTGACACCAACTCAAAGAAATATCCTCATACATGCGTTTAACTTTGTTATATACTCAGATAATTTCTTAGTCCAGATTTAATTTGAGCAATCATTCACAGATGGATGGGAGGGCTCAAAGTGTGTACACTGTGTCCTTATTACTCCCCATCGATTTAAAGGGTTGATGCCTAGATGACGTTGTTGCAGCTATATTAGGCGTTAAGTGCAGTAGTAGTCGTAACAACTTTACCCGTAAGCGCTTCCCAGAGGCACTGTTTATACCGAATGTTGCGAATGAGATCTAGGATATTGTGAATGTTTTAGAACCAAATTTCACTATTTTTTATTATAACTCTTTGCTAGTTTTTGAGAAGTTATAATGTTTGCGGTTGACTATGGAAACCTACAAATTAGTACAATACAATGAAGTATTCAATTACATTCAAAATTATGAAAAAATTGAATAACATGTAATTGTTTTTGGTTTTCGGGGCCCTGGTGGCCTCCGGAGCCCAATACGGCCCTTTGAGAAAAAGACCATAAAAAATGGTTGAAAATTGTAATTTTAAATGTCCCTCCTTTGAAAAGTTTTGCTCATAATGTAAAAATATGTGAAATGGGAGAAAACAAAATTTACCCTAAAATTAGAGTTTTCTCCACTAGATGTGACAAAGGATTTAGTTGTCACTAGGGACTTAGCTGAGGATTTTGTCACTAACTTGGCCTCCAAAGTTGGCGTGGGGGTAAATTTCAATATATTAAAAACTATGTTAGGGGTGGGGTTGAACACTATACCTCCCACTCCTAAGCCTTTCCTCTAACTAATAGAGCGCTTATAGCGCATATGCCTTAAAATGAATCAAATTGTATTTAAATTGTAAGAAAAATGGACTAACCTTTTGAATGAAGATGTGGTGCCTTCGGTTGTCCACATGGATTAGGGATTCAAGCTTAAAAATGGATCTCCTTTGTTGTTATCTCTCGCCTTTATTTTGTTGGTATTTACTTTTTCTCTACATTTTAAAAATTATTTGGCCGTTGCTTCGTGTTGATCCACTACTTGTCATATGATTTGTTTATTATTTTATTCACTTGCCATTGGTATGCTATTGTGTAGGTCGAAATCGGGATAGGGGCTTAACCTTGCATATTTATCTCGCTTTTGGATGTCTAGACCGTATCACCAAACACCAAAAATAGAGGTTGTCATCAATGCAATGTTTGGCTCAAAACTCACTTAGAGCTTCTTAGTGCATGGATCATAGTTTAGAAATCCTTTGCTACCATATTGGATTTGCATTAGGGAGAGAAGGCTTGATATGTTTCCAATCAACTAGTTCATCCTTTGAAAAAACATGGCTCGGCCTTTGGTCGTGGTTAAGCTCTCCGAATCCAATCAACTCGACATTATGAAAACTGACACGTGAACACTCTAATGAATGGCTCGGTTTGTGGATATGTCTTGTATGGATCCCTTTTGAATTCCCACAACTCATCTTAAAAATAGGGAACTCGATTTTTTGGTGGGTGCAACACCGCACAAATGCAGGGATATCGACGTAGGGGGGTTGGCCACTCAATGCAATCAACTTGCTCTTTGGCATCGAAATTTTTTTAGCTTGACTTTAAACCATGGTAAAGCTTGAATTATTTCACAATAGTTGATTCACCTTGCTTAAAAGCCAATGCAACATGAGTATCACTCGGTTAGAATACTATGTAAGAACTTATTCGATAGAGATCTCTTTGGGTAACTCACCAAGAGATCACAGAGCTAGGTTTGAACTCTCGGTGGGAGTTCTTCCTCCAAAATTTTAGAAACCAAATCTTATAGATCCTAGCTAGTTTTAGCAGTGACTAAATGCACCTATAATATTAGATGTAAAACCCCGGTGGTTGGGGAAAAATAATTATTTAAATTTTTTTATATCTGATTTCTATAAACCAAAAAATGCTCCAAAAGTAAATTTTCCTAGTGCAGAGGGCACCAAGGAATAAAAATATTTTCTTTACGTTTACCTAGAGTTCAAGCAGGAGGTTGTGGGACAATAGGGATTTCTAGGAACCGCCTGAGGCAAAGCCGGCTCTCCTGTGAAGTAGATTTCTTCTCCAAGATTTTTCTTCCTCTGCAACCTCTCTCCAACCTGTCCAAGAGCTTCAACTTGCTCTAGTACCAAATATAAAACAAGGAAAAAATCCTGGAAGATTAACCAATCATCAATCAATATTTACAATAGTTGTGCTGCAATATTTATACATTTTGGACAGCCATATACAAACAAAGAAATAGGTTTCACGGGTACAACCGTGAAACAATACAAATAATAGTATTGTTAAAATAATATAACTCATGTATGTTTGAATAAAAAAATATAGAAGGTTATAAATAAATATAACCATATAACAATTAAACAATTAAACAAACTAACTATGTGTTATGCATAATTAACCTAGGTAAAATATATTTACCCTAAAAGTTATTCATTTGCAATAAAGTAAAAATATTAAACTATTAGATACTCAAAAATTGGACATTTTAACCTAATGGATAGTATAATCAATAAAACAACACCTCGTGATTTTCTACCGACTTACATTCGACCCTCAACCATGTCACAACCAAAACCTCATGCATTGCTAAACACATGGTGTCAAAACTTAGTATTCATGTTCGTTGGTTTTGGTGAGAGCTAGATGAGTTAACTAAAACAACCATTTCGTCTAACTTGCAAAGTTAAAAATATGATTTTCGAGACTCACAATATAACCTTCGAACCCCGAAAGGAGATGTCAACTTCCGCCCATGTTCCTTGTTATGTGGGGAGTCATATTATACCTTAGATAGACCCCAATAGACTATTTGTACTCTCTTTTCCATATCTTAGGAGCTCGGTTACCTTATTTTACACTTTTAGGAAGTTGTTAAAACTGAAAAGTTGGGTTTCATATCAGCTCGCCATTTGGAACATGAGCAAAAAAATGTCCGATCGCCCGTAGTCCTTTGGTATTTCTAGTAGACAATTGTCCTGAACCATCATTTTGGGGAAAACACTCTTCTAGATAGTTTGGAAAGGGCATTTTGTAGGCCTCCGGTCACTATTTGACTAGGTCAAATTTGGTCGATTATGACCAATGGCTAAGGAAAACCATCCACCAAGTGTACACCGTTCTCCAATTTTGTATTCCATCAATCCATGTGGATTCTTTATATATAGATGGACACGAGGATTTTTCCCATCATGAATTTGCTTATCGGAAGATAATTTTTGAACGCACTTTTATCTTAAGCTTCAAGATTTGGTGTTTTTACACCTAACATGAAAATAAAAAAGAAAGATGTAGGATTCTAGTCAAGTTAGCAAACCATTGTGGAAACTTATTGAAACTTTAAAAAAACTATTAAAACTCTATCTTGCGGTGTGATGTGTGAAATTTGAAATTTGGGAAAATAGTTATCGCCATAGCCTGTATGTTTAGCAACATCATTGTGAACCCGTCAATTAAGAATGACATGGAAAAACATTATCTAGAGTATGTGGTTCCCTTCCAGGATAGGTAATCATGTGTTTAGTAAGGATAATGTATTCACTTAAGGTATTACTCTTGGGGAACAACATTCAACTTAGTGTTAAATCCTCTTGGACCGACATACTTGTTGAGTGGAGAAGATTACCAACTAACCTTAAAAGTCACCTTTAAGAATTAAGATCATAAATGAACTCGATACCGAATCCCATTTATTGTTTGGGTTCTATGTGTCAATACTAAGATATAATTTTGAAACATAATAACTTTTTAAATTGTGATTAGTTGGTAAAAAAAATAACCGTAAGACAATGTGCTTGGAAAAAGGTGAAAATTAGATCATTCATATAACATGCTTAAACCATATGGTGGAAAATCTAATGTGAACCTTAACCACTTAAGACAATGAACTACTCCATCTTTCTCTCCCACTAGTCCTATTAGGTAATGGATGTTTGATGTGAAACTATGTGATCATGTTCTTAGAGACAAATCCCTTAAGACAAGGACTAGTAGTTATTATGTTTGTGGAGCCTGTTTTCATGTTAGAGTGTGGTACACCTTCTATGTGTTACACTCGGGTATTTTTATGGTGGTCCCACTCGCCGGTGAGCGGGTCAGGGGGGTTCGGGTGAAGCCCCCGAAGTAAATTTTCATGGGTGGTTTATTAACCCATGGGTAATGGGTAACCATTATGGGCTATTTTTGGGCCCATGGTTTTTCGGTACCCATTGTTTTGATACCCATGGTTTTTTGCCCATGGTTTTGATACCCACGGTTTTGTATCAAACTGCTTAAGCAATTGTCTATTTATATGGTCTTATGCATATGATAGATAGACAAGCAAATGTATTATAAATGTGCTTTGAATTCGGGTGTGAATTCTGTAGAGTTTGTTGAGCATAGCTCCAAATGGATCTAGGTATTGTATTGAGAGTGGAGGCTTGTAATAAAATCCGAGCAAGTGATTCTTTGTGGACATAGCCCATATTGGGTGAACCACGTTAAATATTGTCTCTCCGTGTTGTGTTATTTATTCTCGCACTTTTATTTGAGATCCGTAATATTTTCTCGCATATTAGTTTCTACCATTGTGATTCTATAAGGGATTATTCCACATATTTTATCTCTTATTTCCGACAATTGGTAGTCGAGCTTGGTTTGGTTTGTCAAGTGTTGAATCAGTAGGGAAAGGTTTTAGCTTGAGTGGGAGCTATGGTAGACATGATGGAAGATCTAGGGTTGATCAATTCAATGGGTAGAATTTCAGTCTTTGGAATATGTAGATGGAAGATTACCTTTATCGAAGGATCTTTATACTCCGTTGTCTCGAGAAGGTGAAAAAACCCTCGAGTATGATAGATGTGGAATGGGATTTTTGGATCGGAAGGCACTTGGACGATCCAAATTGTGTCTTGCATCTTTGGTATTATTTAATGTTTCAAAGGAAACGACTACACAAAAGATATAATGGATGCATTAGGGAAGTTGTATGAAAAACCCTCTGCCTCTAACAATATATTTTTAATGAAAAATTTGTTTAATATGAAGATGTATGAGAATAGTTCAATAGTAGATCATTTAAATGATTTTAATATGGTTGTGAATATGCTAGCTTTGGTTACAATAGAATTTGATGAAGAAGTTAGGGCTTTATTAATTCTGTGCTCTTTACCTGAAAGTTGGAATAGCCTGGTAATGGCGGTAAGCAACTTGGTTCTAGCTAACTCAAAGTTGAAGTTTGAGGATGTTGTAGGGGTGATTCTAAGTGAGGAAATGCGAAGAAAAATCTCTGGGAATCTTCTACTTCAGGGAATGCTTTGACAAAGGGAAACTAGAGGGAGACAAAAGAATAGAGGAAATTGTGGAAAATCAAAAGATCGGGCAAGGTCAAAATCTAAGAGCAAGATTGTATGTTGAAAACTTGTGGAAAGTATGGGCATGTAAAGAAGGACTGTTGGGAGCTTCGAGACAAGAAGAAACAACAAGAAGAAAACAAGGAGGTAAATGTGGCATCGGGTAATGTATGTCAGGATGCTTTGATTCTTTCTTTGCATAATATTACTGAATCTTGGGTTTTAGATTTAGGGGCTTCTTTTCATGCTACTCCACATAGGCATTATTTTGTTGATTATGTTCAAGGGGATTTTGGGCATGTTTTTCTTGGTGATGATGAGCCTTACAGTATAGTTGGAAAAGGTTCTGTTTAGGTTAAGATGCAGAATGAGAATACATGGCTATTGAAGGATGTCAAACATGTGCCTACATTAAGGAGAAATTTGATATCGGTGGGGCAATTGGGAAGTGATGGTTGTACTGTGATATTTACAGCTGACTCTTGGAAGGTTACCAAGGGTGCTCTTGTGGTGGTAAGAGGTAAGAAGGTTGGAACCTTGTATTTATCCACTGATAGTACTAATTATTGTAATCTTGTGGCTTCAAATGTAGATACAACATTATGGAACTATAGGCTCGGTCATATGAGCCATAAGGGCATGGACATCATAAAGAAGAATTTTCCTGGATATACAAAAACAGGTTTGGATTTCTGTGAGAACTATATATATGGGAAACAGAAGTGAGTAAGGTTTCTCAAGGTTGGACCTACGAAGAAAGAGAGTAAGTTAGAGCTGGTACATTCTGATGTGTGGGGGTTGGCTCATGTATCATCTCTTGGGGGCTCAAGTTATTATGTTACTTTTATTAATGATGTAATAAGGAAAGTTTGGGTTTATTGTATTAGAAACAAATCTGATGTATTTGATACTTTTATTAAATGGAAAGCCTTGGTAGAGAATGAAACAGGTCTTAAGTTAAAATGTCTCAGGTCAGATAATGGAGGGGAGTATTGCAGCAATGAATTTGATGATTATTGTTCTAAGAATGGAATCCACAGGCAAAAGATGGTTCAAGAACCCCGCAGCAGAATGGGGTGTTAGAAAGGATGAACATAACAATAATGGAATATGCTAGGAGCATGAGGATATATGCAGGACTGCCTCTTTATTTTTGGGCGGATGGTGAGCACAACTGTACTTGATAAATAGAGGACCCTCAAGTGCCTTGGATGGAGGCATACCTGAGGAGGCTTGGTACGGTAAAAAATTCGATTACTCATTTCTTAGATTCTTTGGATGTGAGGTGTTTGTTCATATTGAAAGGATGATAGGACCAAGCTAGAGGCTAAATAAGAAAAATGCACTTTTATTGGTTATGGTGGTGATGACTTTGGATTTAGATGTTGAAGTATTAAGGACAAAAAAATCATTCGGTCTAGGGATGTGGTCTTTAATGAGAAAGTCATGTATAAGCAACAATTGTAGGAAAACAGGAAGAATCCAAGAAAGAATATGCAGGTGGTAGAGGATCTTCCGTGATGGGACAAAGACCCATGAATAAGTTCGAAACCTAATCAACAGAACCCCAAACTCCTACAAAGAGGAGGTCTTCTAGGGTAAGAAAAGAACCCGAACGTTTTTCTCCTTCTCTTTATTATTTATTACTCATTGATAGTGGAGAGCCAAAGAGATTTGATGAATCAATGTAGGTAGATGCCAGAAGAAGTGGGAGTAAGCCATGGATGAGGAGCATAAGTCTCTCATGGAGAACCAAAATTTGGATTTGGTGAAGCTACTAGAAGGCAAAAGAGCATTGCGAGAACAAGTGGGTGTACAGAGTTAAAGATGAAGAAGTAGGAAAGAAAAGATATAAGGTCCGGTTAGTGGTCAAGGGTTTTGCATAGAAATAAGGTATAGATTTTGATGAAATTTTTTCTCCCGTAGTAAAAATGACTTCTATCGAACTCATTATTGGAATAGTGGTAGCAGAAGACTTACACTTAGAACAGTTAGATGTAAAGATTGCATTTCTCCATGGTGATTTGGAGGAGCTATATATGTAGCAGCCTAGAAGGATATGAAGTCAAAGGTAAAGAGGAGATGGTGTGCAAATTGAAGAAGAACTTGTATGGCCTGAAACAAGCTCCACGTCAATGGTATAAGAAGTTTGATAGCTTCATGATGGAGCAAGGTTATATTAGGTGTCATTCTGACCATTGCGTGTATACAAAGAAATTTGAGGATGGAAGTTATATTATCCTATGTTTGTATGTTGATGACATGTTGGTTGCAGGTAAAAATATGCAGGAAATAAAAGTACTCAAGAAACAACTAAGTGAATCCTTTGATATGAAGGATTTGGGGTAGCCAGAAAAATCCTTGGTATGAGGATAACTCGGGATAGGAAGGAATGGAAGCTGACTTTATCTCAGGAAGAGTACATTAAGAAGGTATTGGATAGGTTTAACATGCAGGATGCTAAATCGGTTGGGACTCCTTTGGTAGGCCATTTTAAGTTATCAAAGGAGTAGTGTCCCAAGACAGAGCAGAAAGAAACCAAATGTCCAAGGTACCTTACTCATCAGCGGTTGGCAGTTTGATGTATGCTATGGTGTGCACTAGGCCTAATATTGCCCATGCAATGGGAGCTGTGAGTAGATTTATGAGTGATCCAAGTAAAGAGCATTGGCAAGCAGTAAAGTGGATCCTTCGGTATTTGAGAGGGACCATGGGGACAGTTTTGTGCTACAGTGGATCAGACACCACTTTACGTGGTTATGTAGATTCAAACATGGTTGGAGATGTTGACAGTAGGAGGAGCACGACAGGTTATATTTACACTATAGGTGGGACAACAGTGAGCTGGATTTCATGACTACGAAGTCGGTGGCTTTATCAACCATGGAGGCCGAGTATGTTCTTTACGCAGGCAAGCAAAGAGATGATTTGGTTACAACAATTGCTTGAGGAGTTAGGGCATAAGAAGAAGGAATGTAAGCTGCATAGTGATAGTCAGAGTGCTATACACCTAGCTAAGAACTCTACTTTCCACTCCAGGACAAAGCATATATAGTTGAGATATCACTTCATCAGGACAGCTTTGGAAGAAGTTGAGTTGAAGTTAGAGAATATTCATACCAATCAGAATCCTGCAGACATGATGACCAAGGTGGTCACAAGGGATAAACTAAAGCTATGTTCAGCTTTGGTTGGCCTTCGTGGATGACAATGAAGGGTTAAGAAGCTTTCTCAGTGGAAATCAGTCTCCAAGTGGGAGATTGTTATGTTTGTGGATCCTGTTTTCATGTTAGAGTGTGGTACACCTTGTATGTGTTACACTCGGGTATTTTTACGGTGTTCCCACTCGCCTGTGAGCGGGTCGGGGGGTTTGGGGCGAAGCCCCCAAGCAAATTTTCATGGGTGGTTTATTAACCCATGGGTAATGGGTAATCATCGGGCCAATCATTATGGGCTGTTTTTGGGCCCATGGTTTTTCTAGTACCCATTGTTTTAATACCCACGGTTTTGTATCAAACTCGCTAAGCGATTGTCTATTTATATGGTCTTATGCATATGATAGATAGACAAGCAAATGTATTGCAGATGTGCTTTGAATTCGGGTGTGAATTTCAGTAGAGTTTGTTGAGCATACCTCTAAATGGATCTGGGTATTGTATTGAGAGAGTGGAGGCTTGTAATAAAATCGAGCAAGTGATTCTTTGTGGATAAGCCCATATTGGGTGAACCACATTAAATATTGTCTCTCTCGTGTTGTTTTATTTATTCTGCACTTTTATTTGAGATATTTAATATTTTCGCATATTAGTTTCTACTGTTTGATTACGTAAGGGATTATTCCACATATTTTATCTCTTATTTCCTAACAATAGTTTGATGAGGATCGAATGCCTCTGTTAACAATAGGTTACACAATTCATTATAAGATGTATATGAACCTAGTTAGGGAGAAATCAAATCTCTTGATCGGACATAAAACGATACTCGAAACCTAATTTTGAAACAAAATAAGGAAGTATGTTTCCATGTTAAGATCCTTCGAATCCTTAACTAACTATCAGAACATAACTATAATAAAACTATAATTTATGCTTGTCCTTGGGAAGTGTAATCGTGGGATGTTATTTCATAGGAAAGTGAAATATGATCTTCCTTGTAATGTGATTAAATCCTCTTCTTTGTGGATGAAGAAACAAATTCCTATAATTCTTATTATGTACTAACTCAATTATCAATTTATAAATGAATGAAATAAACTTGACCCTAAATCCTTAAACAAAAAATGTGAACTTCACATTGTCTGGACTTATGCTTGTCCCATTATGTAATGGAGGTAGGATATAAGGTCAAGATGCATGCCCTTAGGAGAGTATCTTAGAGATAATACCTAATAGCCTTGTGTGTAAATAAATATCCCATTAACGAATGGGTAAATTAAACAAGTAATTGAAATAAGGGTAAGTGCAACAAGTTGGGGGACCAAAAAGGGGTCATAAGTGGATGTCATATTGTAAAAAACAACAAAATCAAAACTTGTAGGGATTATTAGCAATATGCACACTTAAAATTGGAAAAATTTATATAAATATGAATCATAAAGATCTAGAATCTAGTTTCTAAATGACTATTTTTTAAAAAAAATGGATAGGTTTAGCTATATTAAACACTCCAAATTCTATGAATTTTTTTTTTAAAACACCTGTAAGATTATAGTCCATTTGCATGCGATTTGGATGACCAAAAATTGTTATTTTTTTTTTCCTTTGGTAAAGAGTTAGATATCATCATATTCTATCTTAGGATGGATTTTATTTTGTATTTTTGTAAGAAATATATATATTTTTAATGATTTTTTTTCAGAAAGTGGTCTCGAATATTTTTAGAAAATAGAGCACTTTCTGTTTTGCCTACCATAACTACATCAAAAGATATCGAAATCAAATACTTTTTTTAACGTGTATATAAGTTTTCCACGCTGGAATGGTATACGTTTTATCACATTTTGACAAGTGAAAAAAGTTGCGATCTTAAACGTACACATGAAAATTCATGGGAAAAAGTGTCTTAAAGACCTACTGTTAGTAAAAAATTATAAAATGATATTTATCTTATTCTATTCACTTTAAAATCAATATTTATACGAATCTAACATTCTCCCCTATGCGATGGTACCATTTTTGTGACATGTTTTTTATTTTCGGCATGGTTCAAGTCCGAGGAAGAGAAAATTTGAAGTTTTTGGCCTTTCACATGCCATAATGACCTCCCAAAGCTCTGGTTTGGGAAAAACAAAGATTTCTCAAGCCTTGAGGGTCGGATTTGATGATACAATAATGACCATGATCGTAGTTTATAAACTACTATCACGGTTCATAATGGTGGGAAAAAGGAGGGTCACAACTGGTTTTTGGTATCAGAGAACCGCGATCGCGCTTTATAAAGCAAGATCACAATTTTTATAAAGTGCGAGTGTGGTTTATAAAGCATGAGCTCAGTTTATAAAGCATGATCACGCTTTTAGGTTTGGAATTTCCCAAGTCTGGAAAAATAGACCGCAATCATGGTTTTTAATACCATGCGATCATGGTTTATAAACCATGATCATGGTTCATAAAATTCAGGATTTGATGTCCACTTTTTGTTCCCCCAACTTGCTGCACTTACCCATAATGCAGATGATGCTTATTCAAAAAGATACACCATAAGTCAAATGTTAAACAATATAGAGGGAAGTTGGCAAAAGGAAAAGGATTGTATGATGTGCATATTATGAGCCCTTCTAGATATTAAATTAAGTATTGAAATTTGATTTTAGTAAATGTGTAATCCTAAAAATACCGTGATGTGGGAAGACCCTATCTATAAGTTTGTATTGTAGTTGAATCATTATGTTGTGCCTTGTTATATGGGACTAAAAGTGGCTTGTTGTGCATCATGTGTTTTCGTGTTATCTATGCGAGTTAATGTTGTCTCCTACTTAAGGAATCTCGACTACACACTCAAATTTCTCCTACTTGGTGGCTTATGTACTTGGTCTTCTCCACTGCATTACAATCGTGGATTGACCTAGTTTGTCTCTTCCTTACTAGACAAATAACTCAACAAGGACCAAATATACTGCATCTCCTGGTATTAGCAATTTACCAAAATAATTTCCCTCTAAGGGGTCTTACTAATGCAAGTATAAAAGAGTACAAACATTGCCCAAAAATTGTCTTTGACTAATCTCAATAAACGCCCTACAGGTTGTCGAACAATCTCTCATTTGCATATGAGATATAGTGGAATAATCCAAATATAAATGCGAGAAAATTACTAAGGATGTTAAACTTGTCCCTCAGCATATCCCACCAATATGGACTCCACAAGTATAAGCTGATGCCATCACTGCTTACTCGGCTTGTATTGATCAACCTTCTCGGAGAACAACAAGTTTGCAAGTGTGATAACCTGCTCTGATACCAACTTGATCTGAAAATTGACCAAAAATTTTCCCTCGATCACGGACCCCTATAGGCATTAAATTATTTTCCAAACTTACCCCATTAAAATCAACTTAAAACAATGCAATAATTCAAGTACACTGCACACAGGTTGATAATGGAGTTCAATAGAATGCCTACGTCTTCGGGTTCCTTAATAGAACCGATATATTATCAACTTCAAATGATTGTAATAAATAATACAATCTAAGCATGATAATATTGAATACATAAGAACAAGAATATTTATACCAAGTAGCAACCCTAGCTGATAGATTCAATCCAATATTCTCCTTCGGCACGATGTCCTTTGGTTTGTCGATTGGTCTTCTCGGATGGCTCCCCAGTCAATTCTCCAGGATTTGCATTCTGAAGAGTGGCTCAAATGTGGCCTATTGGGTAGTTTTGTAATAAATCCCAATTAAAATTTTACCTATTAAAATAGGTATTATTTTCTCTCGATATTACCTATATTAAAATAGGTAGTACATCTCCATAATGTTGCCATGATCACCATTGAACTTCACCAGTCGTCCTTCTCGGCTCAGGCTCAAAGTATGTCTTCTCGGAGGGAATTTAGAGCTACAAAATAATATTTCACCTATTAAAAATAATAGGAATTAAAAATAATAATAATTCCTATAATGATAGGGCTTACATATTTACATGCCTATAATAATAGGCCTTAGCTCCAAATGTGCCTATAATAATATAGGACTTATTTTTTCACAAATGTGGGCCTTCACATTTTATTATGGCCACACATTATAACACAACCATATTTACCTATTAAAATAATAATAATCTAGAACTTATAAATATTTCTCCAAAATATTCTCCCCTTCTTTGAGCTCCAAGAAAATAGCTTAGAGTTGTGTGTGTTTACAATGTACCCGGGTCCCCTATTTATATTGATTAGGAGCCCATAATATAAGGATATTTGATAATATTCATGGCTTATTTTTTAAAAGATCCCGTAATAATCATCAACAAATTAGGCTTAGCCAAATTCTCCATGGCATAAGAATAATTTAGCCACCAAATATTTAATCCACTTCAAATAATAGCCTTAATAGGCTTTGAGCGGGTTATAAGGGATTAATTCTTTTTAAGCTTTTAAATAAGCTTAAGCCATATTTTTTAAAAACTCAACCCCATAATAATATCCACTCTTCATGTGGATGGAGAAACTTTATGTGGGGAAAAATACCACATTATATGCAAGCCTTTTTAATAGGCTTTATCCACCAAAATTTATTCTCATGTGGACTTTTCCTCTCTCTTTTTTAATAAAAGATTATAAAACCTTTTATGTGGGTAAAACCATAAACCCACCTTTAATGCCACATGTATAAATAATAAATCCATGTGGTCACATGCAGATTTTCATGTGTCAAATGCAGTGTGCAGCTATGCCACATGTCACCATGTCATTTGTCCATTTGGTGTATCCTTCGGTTGTTGACTACCAATTAACCGAACTTTGACCGATCATAACTTTTGCATATAGACTCAAATTTGGTTTGTTAAAAATATGTTGGAAAGGTCTTGGTGAGCTCTATGCAATGGTACTAACATTAGATGATTTAAAAATCATCAATTTTCCATTGACCAATGTTGACCATCTGTTGACCAAACTTTGACCAGCCACTAGATGTGCATATGGACTCCGTTTTTGACATTAAAAGTGTCGATGGAAAGATCTCAGAGTCATATTATAAACTATAGTGATCCTAGGAGATTCAAGGAACTTATTTCCTTCGTAATTTCCTCCAGATCACACCTCCCCAATGGGAAAGGATTTTTGTCCCAAAAAGCTTGTGAACTCCAAATCACCTTCTTGAGAAGAGATCATCGCAGTATTGTGCCAACTCCACATTCAACAATGATGGCTCAAACTCTAGGACCTGTGGTACTTGGGCTTACCACCTCTTTATATGCTACTTAGATATCTGAAGAAGACCTCCACGCCTCTGCTTTGTATGGTGTTAAGTTTCCCAATGAAACCTCAATGCTCCCACTGTGCAGTGCTAAGCTTCTAGATATCTGACAACAAGGATCTTATTTGACTCTATAACACAGCTTGGATCCTAGTTGATTCCGTAGAATCCAAATTGGTTTGAAGGAACTCCATGTTACTTAGAGCTATGATTGATCCGATGTCGGTGATGGAAAATGACTTGTCAAGTACCATCCTGCTACAGGGTCATAAGAGACTCTACATAGAATGAAGTTACCTGATGTCACGTCCCTTTCTAGACTTCAACGCCTCCAATGCATGATGCTAAGTCTCTTTCAAGACCTCAATGTTTCCAATACATGATGCTAAGTTTGATGATCAACTACCATTCGAATGTGCAGTTGCAATGCCTTGACACCGAATGACGTTCTGAGATAATCTTTTGAGAGATCCTTTTGTTGAAAAACAATATCAGGTGTCATTTTGCTATATTCCCTTGATGGAATCTTCACGAATGAATTTATGACCTGGCGTCAATGCCAACGGTGATTCAGCTACCATTATTTTACATGGTCACAATGCCTCTACACATAATAAAGTTCTAAGATGACATTTGTGAGCTTCAATATTTGCACAAATTGCTTGATGAATATGCAAACTCATCTATATGAGTATCCAATTGTAATGGTTACTAAAATATTTTATTAGGAGATATGAACCCCTAGCAGGGTCTTTATACAAGTTTCAAATACAAGTGTAAGGGAAAACATTTCCTAATACATCATGCAAAACTAGTTGTAAAAATGCTCCATTTTTGGAGTCTTGTACAATAAACTTAAATACCAATTTGATAGGAAATAACTTCGCATGATAAACCTATCACGAAAATTTCTCCTACTCGGTGGCTTATGTACTTGGTCTTCTCTACTCCATAGTAATCATGGATTGACCTAGTTTTTCTCTTCCCTGCTAGATAAATAACTCAACAAGGAAAATATACTTCCTACATAACCTAGAATCCATCATGCCTACATAACCTCCCGTGTGGTGTCCCAAATAATCTCCTGTAGTGTCATGTGTACTACAATGTAAGTGAAAAAAAATTATTCCGGTATTTTAGTGTTGTACTTGTGTGTGTAAAATGTGGGAGTTATATTTGGTATCAAAGAGAATGTTCATGCTCTCGGACCTGCTGGAGGGATTGGAGTTGTTATGATTCTAAATAGTGGTGGTGGGGATTGGAAGAGTAATGTGATATATGTTGTTATGCAACTAACATTGTAATTGTGATATTATGAACGCACATGTTTTGCATGTCACTTAGTGCATATTTGTTATCTTGTTCATCTCTGCTTGTGACGAGAGTATTCACTCTCCATTTTTTTGATCCAATGAGGAATTCATGTGTGATGTACTTATTTGTTGTGTGTGAAAATAATGTTATTGTGGATTGTAGAGTGTTGGATCATTTTGGCATTATGTGATATGAAGGTGTATTGATGTATTGCATGACAAAATTGGTGTAAAGTTAATTGGATTGTATCGTGATGTCGTCATCGTGTTGTGATGAATCGTGTGTGTCACCATGTTGTAATTACAATTGACTATATGTTGTAATGTTAGACATTGTGTTCCTCATACATATACTTTGTGTAATATGTGATGATCCATGTCATGATTTAGGGGCATATGGTGAATGCATGATCCCTATTGTACAATTCTCGCACTTTGGGTGCGGTATGTGGTAACATGATGTATCAGAACCCATGAAAGTAATGATTGTGGTGTACCATTTATATATATACCATGCATAACACACTATGGTTAATGTGCATGAATCACCACCGTGTTAGTGATGTAGTTATGTGTTATGTTGTAAACCTTACACTAAATGAACCTAAGAGAAATCAAAAGGGTGTATGTTTGGAGTGAGGAAATGTGTACCGTTGACCACTCACTTGAGCCAAGTATGAGATAGGAAGTGGAGTCTTACATAGGCTGAAAACCCACTTTTGTTCGTTTGGTATGTATGACACTTTCTCAATGGATGTCATGTATATTGTGTTTCGTGGAAACCTTAGGCTCAATAGATGGTGACTCAGTACTCCTTTCTCTCTCCCTATATGGTTATCGTATGGATTCAACCTAAGTATAGTTATGACTATGTTGAGCCTTGTGGAAGTGGTGGAGGGATGATTCAGACAGAGATGATGACAATTGTATTATTTGATATGTTATTTTATGAGTTGAGGCTTGATGTTCAAGTGCTAGCAACTCGTTGAGTACCCCTTTGGTGGTTATATAAGGCCACATAGTTATTGTGATGTGTTATTTCTCTATACATATTTTATTCAAATTGAACATTTTATTTTTTTCTTGCTAGAACCAATAGTTTTCTTGATTGATGTGTTCTTATATTTTGGGAATTTTATTTGGTTGTTGCACTAACATGCAAATTTTTGCACTAACTATGGCTATTTGGCCATTTTATTTACTTAGATTTAAATTTTCTTTTCATGTTTAAAGGTTTTATAGCCTAGCCCAAGGCTTGGGTGTTTCGCCACTTGGAGTTTGAAATAGATTGTTATAATCTGGTTCTAATGTCGTAATGTGTTGAATAGGGTCTGTCATCACCAATCCGGCACTATGATAATTCTTCACCGGGAACTCCTCGTCTATGACTATTTACTAATGCACGACCTTTAGTTTGGTGGATGTAATCTGAAACAAAACAACAACATAACACAAGAATACCATCGACTATGATCGAGACGGAATGATGAAAAATCTGAAATATCAAAGTAAATGATAATATTAACATGAAATTGTTACAATCTCACCCATGAGGTACTTCAAGTGTTATTGACTTCACTTGCCTTTCACCAAGACTATGGGAGAAACTTTACAATTACACCTCTTAATGACTTCTTCAACACACCTTTAAACTAATGGCTTCCTTCGCACACTTCCTACAATATTTCTCACTACTTCCTTCTATGCTAAATGAGGGGGGTGGCCTCTTTATTTATAGAACTTCCAGGCTTATCCATCTTATCTCTAAGATAGGATAAGAAATCTACTCTGACGAATCATATTCCATACCTTAACTCTTATCTCGTACATGTAAGCTTATCTCATTAAGATAAGATAAACCTTATCATTTTACATGGGTTCCACATTTTTAGACTTTTTACAAATAAAATACACAAAATATTTATGACCTCACTCCTTGTCTTTATTACCAATATAATATTTCTAATTCCTAATCATGTAGACCCTACTTCTCTAATTACCCAAACTTTGACATTTTAACATTACCGGACCACTTACGACAAATATTTACTTTTTACAACATTTCTATTGTACTTTGACTTATTCTACTCCGCTTTATTGGTGGCACCGTATCGACGGCGACGTTATCTTCTATCAGACGCTACTACTAATTACACTTAACAACATCCTATTCCTAATACATACATTAATGAAATAGAAATTACGAAGGAAAATTTTAGTGTCGACAGGTCATGGGATTCACCATGGATTTGTGGAACCTATGGACCCACTTCCTTGTATGGGGGATGCCCTAAGGAGTTACGAGATAAATAGTGGGTTGTTGAACCACGAGTTATTATGCCACTTAGGTTAGAGGTGTATGGACTTTATGCGCCTTTAGTGCCATAGGGTGATCGACCTCTTTTGGGAGCGAAAAGGAAAATTTATCTTTAGGTTATTGCTTGGGATGTATATGGAGTTGTTTTGTGATGCTTCGGGAGGTATACAGGTGTTGTTTGTGATGCATCGGGAGGTATATGGAGTTATTTGTGCTGCTTTGGGATATATATCGAGTTGTTTTATGATGCTTGATTGGTATATGGAGTTGTTTTGTGATGCTTCAGGAGGAATATGGAGTTGTTTGTGATGCTTCAAGAGGTATATGGAGTTGTTTTGTTATGTTTTGGGAGTTGGTGTTATGATATATGTGTACTCATGTGAGTCTGGTTGTATTTTGTAATGTTGAGGATTGATGCTCCTTATCGAGGGTATGTTTTTATCCCCTTTTGATATAATGTAACTACAATTATGGTTTTGAGTTTTGTGACACCTTTTTATGTGTACTTTTGGGAATTCCATGTGTTATAGTATGCCTATGTTACAAGTACATTTGTGTTAGGGACATGTATATGACAAGTACTATGTGTGTGGATCATGTATGTTCTTTCCATGGTTTGGTTGAGTTCTTGTGATGTGATATAGTCGTAAAAGTATGTATCATGATGTCTTGTGAACCATTAGTGTTGTGTTTGGCCTTGGTGTGGTATTGTGATGTCAATTTTTGTTGGGCACCCATAAAAAAACTAAAATATTAAAACAATGAAATATTAAGAGCTTGAGATTAATAAATATTGTTAAGGAAAAGAGTAATTAGGTAATAATGTAAAATGAAAACTACCAATCTTCATAGAACATTAATAAATTATCAACCTTTCCTTCTTCCATGTGGTTGTACTTTTGCAATTAGTATCTTCTTTTCGTTGGTGATAAGAGTCATTCATTATTTCTAATTTTCTCATGAGTATTATTTCTAACCTGGGCATGGTGTCACATCGAGGATGATGATATTATAAGGGGAGGGAAATGTAGTGCCCAACTATTTGAAAAAAAGATATTAAAATTAAAAAATAATAATAATGAAAGGGGGTGATGTGATTTGGAAAATAGAGTGTAAAGGATGAAGCTGGTAGGTGAGTAGGTGGGAAGGAGATGAGAGAGTTCCATGTGGAAGGAGCCTTGACAAGTATGGGTGCCCATAAAGACCATTCAAACATGTCATTTTCCCTCCATAATTGTACCCACACTTTAGTTTGAGATTCAGAACATTTAACCACGCTGAAACAAAGTCTTTGACCACACAAGAACTAGGTTAACATTACAAAATTAGTAGTAATTAGATAGTTACAGCGTTACAAAAGGTTTAGGGAAATGAAAGAGTTTTGACACCATCGAAGCAAGATTTTTCAAGTACTCCCCTCTTTCTTATCATAGAGCCTCAATTTTTGGCTAAGAATAAAAAAATTCTATTGTATATGTTGAGGATTTCGAGTCTTATGAAAGATCCAAGTTCTCTTCTCAAGAACATGACTTGATCTTGTCAATGAAAATGACTGTCTTTCTAGTAATGAGGGTTTTGATAGGTTTATTGTTCCACGATAGAGGATGATTGGAGGTTTTTGGTAGCACTTTGAAGTGACTAGTTTTTCCAACTTGTAGAGGAAGAAAGCTTAAGAGAGGAGATGTTGTTACATTCTCTTTTCATGATCCTTTCAAGTAGGGATTAGATTAGACAATGGGAAGAGGAAGAGATGTTACCACGCTTTTATTTGTTGTATGCAAAAGGAAGAAGTTGAGGATTAGGAGACGTGAGATCATCATGAGGTAATCACACTGTTTCACCTAAGCATCAAATAGGTCTCCAACCTGATCAATTTACATTTCCATATGCATTCCCAACATGTACCAAAAATGCAAGCTCTAAAACAAGGTATGTATGCCTAGTAAAGCATAAAAGATAGAGGAATTTTGTCGTGTGTTGTAGTTATAAGCACTCTGGTAGACATGGATGCAAAATGTGGGAGCATACACATGGCATGTGAACTGTTTGACAAAGTGCTCAAAGATATGTGACCTCATCGAATGTAATGATTGCAATATGTGCACAAAATAGGTTTGTTAAAACAAACTTGTTTCACCATATACAACCAACAGATTGTCTAGCTCCGATTAGTTTCACATTTGCTAGCATACCCACAACTAGTGCTAAAATAGTAGTAGATTTGAAACAGGGTATGGGCATCCATTAAAGCATTATGGAGAAGAGATTTTTGTTAAATGTTTTATTTGCAAGTTCTTTGGTAGCTATGTATGCAAAAATGGAAGCAAGAACAAGACATGTGAAATGTTTGAAAAAATGCCTAAAATAAATATGCGTTCATGGAATGATTTTACTGCAGGATATGCACAAAATGGGTTTGTTGGAAAGGCTTAGAAAATTTCAAGAAAATGCAATTGACAGTGGAAAGCTTGACTTCGCAAACTCCAACCATCACCTCCTTCCATTGGCCGTTGTATAGTGTTAGAGATGGAGTTGGGAAGTGAATGTCTTGGTATTTTATGGATTTGGGTGTATTATAATAAAAAAAACAAAAAGAGAGAAGGGACATAAAGACCAAGTGTGTGGATTGAAAAATAAATGCATTGTCATGGACACCCATAACTAGAATGCAATTGTTTGAACAAATGCCTGAAAGAAATGTGATCGATTGACTGAGGGGATTTCAGGATATGGGCATTTCATACACGGATAAGGTTAGAGGAACATTGTTATATGTTGCGATTGCTCATGCTATGGATTATGCAAAATGTGGAAGATTATGTGGAGCCTGTGTTTTGTCTGATGAAATGCAAAGGAAGCGGGGTCCCATCAAATGTGATGTTGCGATTCTGCTTAAAAGAAGCCATGGTATCCTTACCTTTATCTCTTATAATTTTTGTATAATTTGGTTATTCATTTGTAATAAAGTAAAAATATTAAACTATTAGATACTCAAACAATTGGACATTTTAACCAGACGGCTAGTGCAATCAATAAAACAACACCTCGTGATTTTGCTACCGACTTACAATTTGACCCTCAATCTGTCGTGACCACAACCTCATGCATTGCTAAACCTAGGGTGTCAAAACATACTCATGTCCATTGGTTTTGGCGAGTCAACTAAAACAACCATTTCTATCTACCTTGCAAAGTTATTAAAACATGATTTTTAGAGACTCACAATATAACCTCTTGAACCCTAAAAAGGGATGTCAACTTCTTCTGTTCCTTGTTATGTGGGGATTTGTATTATACCATAGATAGACCCCGATCTATCTGTTGGTATTCTCTTTGCCACCTCTCGGAGCTCGTATACCTTATTTTTGCACCTTTAGGAAGTTGTTAAAATTGAAAAGTTGGGTTTCGTATCAACTCTCCATTTAGAACATGAGCAAAAAAATGTTTGACCACCCTCGCAAAACTATATAACTTTTAGTAAACAATTTCTTGGAACCATCTGTTTGGGGAAAACACTCTTCTAGATAGTTTGACAAGGGCATTTCTTAGGTCTCGATCACCGTTTGATTAGGTCAAACTTGGTTGATTACAACCAAAGTGGCTCTGGAAAGCCATACACCAATTGTACAGTGTTCTCCAGTTCTATATTCCGCTAGTCATGCGGATTCTTGGTATATAGGTGGAAATGTAGGATTTCACCCGTCATGAATTTTCTTATCGAAAGACAATTTTTGAGTGCACTTTCTTAGCGTCAAGCCAAAATTTGGCATTTTTGCAACTAGCAGGAAAATAAAAAAGAAAGATGTAGGATTCCAGTCAAGTTAGCAAACCATCGTGGAAAATTATTGAAACTTTTAAATAACTATTGAAACTCTATCTTGTGGCTTGACGTGTGAAATTTGACTTTTGGGAAAATAGTGTTTCTCTCTCTTCCTTATCTCTTTCTCTCTCCTCCCTTAGTTAAGGAATGAAATGGAATGAAATGAATATATGCCCTAACCCTCTCTTGTTGCATGTGTATTATTATTATAATGTAAATGGAAAACCAATAAAGTTAATTATGCTAGATCTAGGTAGATTCCATGCCAACAATTTATCGTTGATTTCATGTTCACATGATTTTGTAGGATGTAAGTAATATGGTGAAACAACGTGGTTGTGATTCATTGTATATTATTGTAATTCATGTATGTTAATGGAAATAAATTTTTATGTATTTCTATGTTACAATAAATACTTATTATTGAAATTTGGTAATATGAATGAGATGCTAGATTTAGGGGTGCTTTGGGAAATGTGCATTTAACTATAGGTGTTCTTTTGATTCAGATTTACATATGGTAGAAAGGGGGTTGGATATATATGTTAAGTGAAATTGTAGAGGATAGTTCAAAATTTTGTGAAGTATTGAAAGGTTTATTAGTGAAGTTTTGTAACATTTTTAAGATGCTAGTGTTTAAGGGAAATGTTCATCTAAATATGGGTGTTATTTTGATTCCAAGTTTTGTATTGTAAAGTTGGATATTGTGTTAAGTGAAATGGATGATCAAATAATTGGTGCATTGTGTTTCTTACCTTGAAAATGTAATAAAGAGATCTAAACGAAACAATCAATTGTAGTTTAGAACTGTGTATAACTACCCTTCATGTGTGATTCTTTGTAGCATATAAAACTAAAACCTTAGAATGAATTATATCTTTACACTCGATGGAACCTTATAGCTTAAGTAAATAAGATCCCTAGTTTGATTTATCACCATAGCTTATATGTTTAGCGACATCGTCATGAACCCATCAATTAAGAATGACATGGTCAAACATTATCTAGAGTATGTGGTTCCCTTCCAGGATAGGTAATCGTGTGTGTAGTAAGGAGAATGTGTTCTCTTAAGGTAGTACTCTTGGGAACCAACATTAAACATAGTGTAAAATCCTCTTGGACCGACATACTTGTTGAGTGGTGAAGATCTCCAACTAACCTTGAAGTCACCTTTAAGAGTTGGGATCATAAATGAACTTGATACCCAATCTCATTTATCGTTTGGGTTATATAGTTCAATACTAAGAGATAATTGTGAAACATAACAAATTTTTAAATTGTGATTAGTTGGTAAAAAATAGTCATCAGATGATGTGCTTGGAAAAAGGTGAAAATTAGATCATTCATATAACATTCTTCAAAAATTCTTGTGGTGAGAAAAGGGATCCACATTGTGGAAAATATAATGTGATCCTTAACCACTTAAAATGATGAGCTACTCCATCTTGCTCTCCCACTAGTCCTATTAGGTAATGGATGTATGATGTGAAACTATGTGATCATGTTCTTAGAGAAAATACCTTAAGACAAGGACTAGTAGTCTCATGAGGATACAAATGCCCCTGTTAATAATAGGTTACATAATTCATTACAAGAGCTATATGAACCTAGTTAGGGAGAAATAAAACCTCTTAAGTCATACGTAAAATGATACTCGAAACCTAATCTAGAAATAAAATAAGGAAGTGTGATTCCATGTTAAGAGCCTTCGAATCCTTAATTAACTATCAGAACATAACTATAATAAAACTATATGCTTGTCCTTGGGAAGTGTAATCATGGGATGTTATTCCATAGGAAAGTGAAACATGATCTTCCTTGTAATGTGATTAAACCCTCTTGCTATGGATGAAGAACCTAATTCCTATAATGCTTATTGTGTACTAACTCAATTATCAATTTATAAATGAATGAAAGAAACTTGACCCTAAATCCTTAAACAAAAAAAGAATGTGAAGTTCACATCCTTTGGACTTACACTTGTCCCATTGTGTAATGGAGGTAGGATATAAGGTCAAGATGCATGCCCTTAGGAGTGGATCCTAGGGATAATACCTAATAGCCTTGTGTGTAAATAAATATCCCATTAATGAACAAGCAAATTAAACAAGTAATTGAAATAATGCAAATGATCCTTATTCAACGAGATACACCATAAGTCAAATGTTAAACAATATAGAGGGAATCGGAAAAAGGAAAAGGATTGTATGATGCACATATTATGAACCCTTCTAGATATTAAGTTAAGTATTGAAATGTGATTTTAATAAATGTGTAATCCTAAAAATATCGTGTTGTGGGAAGACCCTATCTATAAGTTTGTACTTGTAGTTGAATCGTTATGTTGTTCCTTGTTATTTGGGAACTTGTGCATCACATGTTGTCATGTTATCTTTGTGGGTTACTGTTGTGAAAACATATAATGTGTTGTGTGTTGTCCCAAGTGATCTCATGTAGTGTCATGTGTACTACAATGTAATTCAAAAATAAAATAAAAATTATTCTCGGTATTTTAGTGTGTGTAAAATGTGGGTGTTATATGACTAATGTAAGTTCTTTATCAAACCAGGGGACATACAAGACACTGATAATATACAATTTTGTGAACCACGAGAAAGATAAATGTTCCCAATACCTTGGACTGTGTAGGAAGATTCATCCCCCAATGAAACATGATTTTTGGAGGGTACGTCTCGTATTATGGTGAACTAGTCTCTGTGCCTGGTCATGTGTCGAGTGGATCCCGAATCAACGTCTGATAGGATAGTACTAAATGACATGGTTACTTCACTAGAATGGGAAGTATACAAGAATTCCTCATCATTTGAATGGTATTATTGCTTAGCTACATTTCCTTGCTAATGGGTTTTTTCTAAAGTTCCCATATTCTACCCTTACTTGTAGTGTGACTATCCCTATTGTGATTGCTGATTGTGAGGTCCGATATTACTCGAAAACCTTTCTTATACGTGTTGTACCAAAAATATTTCAAACCATGTCCTTTTTAAAAAATATGAAATTTATTATTTTATTTGTCCCCTTGATGTTTTTTTTTGGACTTCGGGAAGATTGTGATTTGTTGTTCCCTTTTAATGAGAAGATAATACATGCTCTTCTTCATTCTTGTTATAGAGTGACTCTTCTTGCTGTAGTAAATTCACCCACCTCTAAAAAATGATGGTTTTATTTAACAACTTGATTGATGTCACAAAAATTTTGTATGGGGGAGGAACATCTCTTAGATCAATGGGCATGAGAGCAATATCTTATATCTCTTCTCGTAGGACTAGAAGTGAAGCCCTCAAAGATGTAACTCTACGCAAGAAAGCTTCCACTTTCTAATTTGGTTTGAATTTTAGTGCATGCAATTGACTCTACAAATTTAGTATGGTGTTCTTATTTGTGGCCTCGTATACTATGCTTGAATTGTCCCATGCTTCTTTGACATCTCGAATGTGGGGTTACACATCATCGAGACATTCATAAACAAGATAATCAACTTGGACTTCTAATTGGACCTATCAAACAGATGTTACTGGGTTGCATAATATATTGATCTGGTTACTAAACCATTCATAACCAACCAAATTTCTTCAAACTTGAGTTGAGTTCAAATTTTGGTCTTCCACATGGTATAGTTGTCACCACAGAACAACTGCAATTCACGAAAGAAGAATATGGGAGCATTATTTTCCATAGTGGGTTGTTATATTTTCCTATCTAAAGGGAACGTTAGCACAATAAAATTCAAAAATAAAATGAAAATATTTGATTAAAAATGATTATGTGGAATAATTTAATGTCATGCATTTTTTGTTTTGTCGGGCCCTCGTAGCCTTTAAATATCAAAATAGATCAACCAAAGAAAAAAATAGAAAACTACTTAATAAATCCCTTTCGTGCACCCCTCCTTTTTCATAAGTTGCTCAAAATCAATTATTGGAGCAAATGAGAGAATTTTTTTCACCAAAATAGTATTTTCCCGCTAAATTTAGGGGGGTAGTTTTGTGATGGCTAAGCTGGTTGTGAGATGGTTTTAACCCTAACTCTATAATTTTCTCTAAACATTTCTCCAAATTTGAAAAAATGAGTGAGTAAGGGGGGTGAGGCAGGGGTTGACCCCTTAACATTATAACTCCCAAAACACGTCAACTAGCCAACAAAACGTCCTATAGCGCATGCTTTGTATGAAATGCAAGAAAATATATTTAACCAATGGAATAAAATAAACTAACCTTGCCAAAGCAATGTGGTAATGTGTCGGGGGTCCACTTGGTAGGAGAAAATTATAATGGGTTTAGGTTTCACTAAAACTGCTCCTTCATTTTGATGTACCTTTAGATCTGATCTCTTATAATGGTTTTATTATTATGTTATTGTTTTTCCTTTGCCACATATTCATGACCTATTTTTGATAGGTTGGCTCATTGGCTCGACTCACCAGCCTTATTTCTCTATAGGAAATGTGGCATGGATGATTGCAAGTATCTTAGTTGTAATGTTTAAAACCACAAAACCGTGAACATGTCCGCAATTCCACAATTTGAAATTGTTACATATAGAACCAAGTAAATCGCATCTCAATTAAAAGATCTGGAACTTTATAATCTCCTCATATAAAAGAAATCTCTAAAGGAAATCAAATCTCCCTAAAATATGAAATAACTCATGAAAATTTACTAGAAAAAACCCTCTACTTGTCTAAAATCTCCTCCCGTGTCTAGAGTCTCCATCTTCATCATACAAGAAAGAAAAGTGACCTTGTTAGAGTAGGATATTCATTTTCCTTGTATTTTTTATTTACTTGGAGCTTTTCTACACTCATGGGATATGATTGCTTAAGTATAGAAGTTGTGTTGAGTTAGCTTACCAATTGTGTTGAGTTAGCTTACTAGTTGTGTGGAGTCAACTCTCTTCCGCCAAAGTGTCGATTAGTGATAATTATTCCCATTGATCTAGGTGGTAGTTGAACTTTCCTCCTCTTATATATATATATATATATATCACTTGCATCATTATATGATATGGAGCATTGAGTTGATTTGGAGCCATTCTTTCCTTTTTGCATTTTATCTCATTGTTCTTCATAACTTGCAGATTTGTATGTGTGTGCTTAGTCTTTCCTTTATGCAATTCACATCTCACATTTCTCACTAGTGCACTCTTTAATTCAATGGATCCATAGCATTCCCGATATGGTATCAGAGCCATGTTGGTATTGAGCTTGTCTAGTTCTATTCTGCAAGTTTATTTCAATTGAGGTGGTTATTTGCAAGTTGTAGATTGGTTTTATTTGCTGGTTTGGGTTAGTTTTTTTTTTTTTGGTTCATGTGGATCTTTGGTTTAATTGCAAACTTCCACAAAGACCTTCAACTTGGTGACCATCACCCAACAATACTTCCCACGGCTCGTGCAAGTCTCATTGTGAAGTTTTTGCAGGCCCTGAAGTATTGTTGTAGATCTAAAAGCATTCAAATACATCCCATATTGGGTGTTTTAGACCTCTAAAGGATTAAGACAACCCATATTTAGTATTTCAAACCTTTGGAAGATTCATACACCCCATGGAACACCACTCTCAACCTTGTTGAGCACCATTCCTTGTTGTTCTTTGTTGATTTACAGATCTGGGTGCCATTCTTTTGGCTAGGATGATTTTTTTTTGCTAAAATCAATCCCATGGCATCGTCTTTTTTCACTATCGAGATCTTCATTTGAAGGGGATTTTTTTTTGTGTGAAGGGCATTTTTTTTTTGGAGCCACTATTTTACTATTTCGAGGGGCATTTTTGTTGTTTGGAGCCATGTTTTTGTAGTCCGGATGGGCATTCTTGCTTATTAGGGGAAATTTTGTTGTTTTAGGAGCTCTATAGACCATTTGAGAGGCGTTTTCCCACAGGAGCATAAACATTCAGTTTTGACCTATTTTCTACCCTTGGTCTGATAAAAATGACCCTTGGTAAGTTGTCTTGAGACTCCAACGTGCCCAAGCTAATATGGTATTTTATTTTATTGCAATTATTTCCAATTTTGACTCTAAAGTTATTTCAAAACCTAGCATTATTTGTTTTTTGGAAAACAAAGTCATTTGGAAAAAATGCATTAGAAGGAATTAAGTGTTTAATTAAGCTTGTATCTTCGCCTAACGAAGATGAAGGGTGAGGCCGGATTTACAAGAGGTCAATTCCCCTCACAAATTAAACCATTGTAATCTACATTATGAATGAGTGGTTGGAAGGCTAGGTTCATCCTCATTTAGTGCATTTTTTAATGCTTGAGTGCAATTTTATTTAAAATAGGCCTTATTTATGAGAAATCATTATTGTAATAACTTTTGATTGGTAGCTCAAAATTGAGTGTTGTATTTTGCAAAAGTTCATATTTTTAAATTTCCCACGCATTGGTTCTATTTATATTGTAAAATGTACTAAGTTATAAATTTCCACATTTTAAGGAGGTATTTTTAGAGTTCGATTGCTTGTGTCTTTGCCTCGATGAAGACAAAGGGCGAGGTCCGCAGGTTTGCAGGAGGTGAATTCCGATCACAAACTAAACCAATCTCTTCTAAATTCTGTCTTAGTTCCAACAAGTTTACACACAACCCCCTTTCCTCTCATTTTCAACATATTTTAAATCAATTTGTAAAATTTTAATTAAATAAGCCATTAGTTACGGAAACCATTTTACTATAACTTTTACCAAGAGCTTTCGGATTTGAATGCCATTTTGGTCAAAAGTGCATGTTTTCTTGCAATATTCGTGATGGTTTAAGTTATTTTTATAAACGAACTACTTTTTAAAGTGCCACATTTTGGGGGTTCTTACAAAACTCGTGCGTACTTCTACTTTTTGCATTAAGTTATAAAGAGCCATCCGAGATAATTTTTGGGGTTTATCTCGTATTATAGAGTTTCACTATTATGTTGTTATGTTTGAATCACGGGAACTTTATTTCTTGGAAGGAAGGTATTATCACTCATTGCACTGTGCACAATTTTCTACCCTACCTCCATGGTCTTGTTCCTGAGCTTGATGAGCTTCTAAAGAAGGATGAATTGTTTAACCACAATGATGAGGTCTATGGCCTTCTTGGTATTACTATTTCTAGGGATATATTGCATTTTTTCAAGCACACTAAGTGCCCTTTCACTTCTTGGACCATTACTTGACAATGTATGGTGACCTTGTTTCATCATCTGAGAGCGACGATTCCCTAGATCACTCTATTGCCACCATTGATTCTCCCCCTTCTGATATCCCTTTCATTGTTGAGTGTTCTTCTGCACGTGTTGCTACTTATGAGTCCCATGTTGACCATTTTCCACATGATATTGCTATTGAGAAAACTCTCCTTACTGTTGCCTCCACATAGCTCATTCTCATCCATATTCATGCTTCCATTCACTTTGTACAACAGTTTTCTATTGGAGAACCTTCCTCTGAGATAGATGTAACTAGGGATAAAATTTGAAGTCGTCAATTACATTCAATTGTCTTTTAGCTTGTCATAGAAGGGTGATTAAAAATGTACACTTCAAATTTTTTTTTTTGAAATTACACTTCAATACTAAAAGGAATTGATATATTATAAATTTTCATTAGAAGGGCTAACTAAAAATCAATTGTCACATATATTTTATGCCAAGTTATTTTTTTAATAATTTTTTATAAAATATTTTAAAAATAAAATACTAAACAATAACGTTAGCAACAAAATTCATGCTTGCTAGAAATACTAAATAATAATGTTAGGAACAAAATTCATGCTTGCTAGAAATACTAAATAATAACGTTAGCAACAAAATTCATGCTCACACCTTTCTATTTTCTATATTAATAAAATCTTCATTCAGTTCATAAAAATCATGCATAAAATCATTAGGAAAAAGGATAAATCTCTAGAAAATAAGAAATCAACTTACTCTTGCTATTTTCAAAATAAAAAAATTCTCTTTTAGCTTTTGCTAGCTTGTAAACCATGTTTATTCTCAATGCCCTTTTTTACTTTGTAAATATTACTTGTTTGTATAAATGTTTGATTACCAAATCCACATCCTTATGCATGAGTGATAATTTGTACAAGAAACAAGTGAAGTGAAGTCCTAACGACTTTTGTTGCTCAAAATATTATTAATGCAACTATGTTGGCCAAGACATTGTTTGATAAAAATAACGAATGTATTTTTGAATTTCGGAACAACTTGCTACATAATGTATAATTTGTTTAAATACATGTCTATTTTACACATTATCACCACAATTATGCCATTTTTATTTCTTAATATTTTCTCGATAGTAAATTGTTATTGCTTCTTCTCTCTAATGTTTATTTAGAAGGTATTATTGATTCAATGTATGGAATTCTATTGTATTTATTAAAAAAATCTTATCAATAATCTTATACTTCTTGAATTATAGGTTTTAACAAATATATGAGAGGCATGCCCTGAATTCTACACAAATGTTCTATTTGTTGCCTTAGGAAGGTACAATCTAGTTTGAGAACAATCATCTTTAAATTGGAGATTCCTCAATGTCTCCTCGATATCCATGTTTTTATTGATTAAGAAAAATTTATTGTGAATGAAATGATTTGGAAGATGTGGCACTATGATTACCTAAGTTGGTGAGCCTAAGGTTCATGTCTCATGCTAAAATTTTGATTTTTTTCTACGACTCAATTTATAAATTTGTTACAAGGATTTGTCAAACTTATAACTTGTGTAATTACTTTTTTGAATCTTGATTATTTAATTTAAATAAATTTCAAAATTATTATTAGATGTTATATATTTAATAATTTTGACTTTTTCATATTTATTTTATTTAAAATAATCTAATATTATTACTTTTTGAATCTTGATTATTTAATTTAAATAAATTTCAAAATTATTATTAGATGTTATATATTTAATAATTTTGAATTTTTTTATATTTATTTTATTTAAATTAATCCAATATATATTGAAAGGAAATTAACATTTTTATTTTTTTATTAAAGGGTAATGTATTGTTTAATCTGTCATTTATGAAGGGTAAAGCTTAACCTATCCCATCAAATTAAAATATGGGAGCCCTTCAAATTTGATCACTAGATGTGACCATTGTCTCTTGTGCTCCATTGCATCTTGATTGCTCAGTTGATGACACTCCACATACCACGATTGTTACCTTTGAGTGCAACACTGCTTCATCTGTTAGGTTGTGGAGCCTATTTTCATGTGTGAAAGTGTTGAAGACTGTACACTAAGAGTACTGTACACTTTTCATGTATCCTCGCCGGTTCGGGTCGTCGGCGGCCCCACAGTAGCGGGGTTTGGGGCACAACCCCGATTTTTTTGGGCCTTAAAACGTGCCCGATATATCGAGAAACATGATTTTCTCATATGGGCGGGATTTTGACCCATAGGTTTATGGGACGGTTTTTGCCCATGGTTTTGATACCCACGATTTTGTAAAACTGCTTAAGCAATTGTCTATTTATATGGTTTTATGCATATGATAGATAAATGAAAAAAACATTGTAGATGTGCTTTGAATTTGGGTGTGAATTTTATAGAGTTTGTTGAGCATAGCTCCAAACAGATCTGGGTATTGTATTGAGAGAGTGGTGGCTTGTAATAAAATATGAGCAAGTGATTCTTGGTGGACGTAGCCCAAATTGGGTGAACCACGTTAAATAATGTCTCTTTGTGTTGTGTTATTTTATTCTACACTTTTATTTGAGATCTTTAATATTTTCTGCATATTAGTCTCTCTCTTTATTGCGATTCGTGAGGGATTGTTCCGCATATTTTATCCCTTATTTCCTAACATCATCTTGGACTTCTAGCAGCTCTTCATAACAGTCTTCTCCTCCTACTTCATGTTGTGATGTTAATACATTCTTGTCGACATTTATATCATTCAAGAACCCCATTGGGATGAGTATCTTCTCGACATGAGTTGTCTATTTGCAAATTCCACTTGTGTTTCATTACAAGAATATTCTCCGATTGAGCCATCACACATTCGGAGGACCCATTCATCTCTCTCATTGGGAGTGCCCACCTTGAGACATTTTTCAATTCCACTATTTTAGAGATGTTTCATGATCCACATCTTCTTTTGGATCCACTTGCGAGGTTATTGGTTCCCCACTATTTTCTTTGTATAACACATATACTAGAGTAACATTCCCATTGCCTTTTGTGCACACTTTTTCTAGACCTATGCCACCTTTCATTACCTATTATATACGAGACTAGAGTACTTGCATGATTCTTCTTCTTTTGTGGAGTGGGCCAACTTCTAGTGCTCCTTTTTTGTCTTTCCCAAGGAAGGAAAATTGTTCGGTGCAGGAGGATTCTCTTCAGTCTTTACGCAAAGGACCACATCATCAATACTCTTCTTAGGGTACCTTCTTGTCCTCACTTATTTCTCTCTCTACTACGGGATGATCATTGTACATGGGTACCTCATTAGGCTGAGTTACTGAGCCCTACTTCTTCTTCTCCAGTTTTCTTGAGTGATTTTCTTGTCTCTCTTTTTTTTTTTTTTTTAACCGGGTTTTCTCATTTTACTCTGTCTTTATAGGAGATACTACCCACCTAAGTTGTGCTTATGAGGGATACTAGTGTAGGATATCCATTACCCTTGTATTTGTTTATTTACTTGGAGCTTTCCTATACTCATGGGATATGCTTGCTTAAGTGTATGAGTTGCGATGACTTAGCTTACCAGGTTGTGTTGAGTTAGTTTACTAGTTATGTGGAGCCAAATCTCTTGCTAATATCAATTAGTGAGAGTTATTCACCACTGATCTAGGTGGTAGTTTCACTTTCCTCCTCTTATATATGTACATCACTTGCATCATTCTATGATATGGAGCATTGAGTTGATTTGGAGCCATTCTTGCCTTTTTGTATTTTATCTCATTGTTCTTCATAACTTGCATATTTTTATGTGTGTGCTTAGTATTTCCTTTGTGCAATTCACATCTCACATTTCTCACTGGTGCACTCTTCAATTCTATAGATCCCTAAAATTCCTAATAGACCCTTCCCAAGTATGTGAGATATTATGAAACTCAAGCAACGTATTGTCAAAGTATAGTTGTCAAGTCCGATAGCACTATAGTAGATATCACATGCTAGGAGAATGACACGTAGTTTGATCCCTCTTTAGAATAGTGGTGATGTTAGTGGTACGTAGGGGTTCCCACAACCCACATAGCTTTATTTTGTTGGAAATCCTTCTTACACTACAAGGGTTTTAGGTTTTGAGAAGATTTTACAAATTCATTATAAAGGTGAGATAAGAATACCGAAAAATGAAATATATTTCTAGGCAAGCGAAGCACTCAGGAAATTATAAACCTGGATTCCAAGTAGGTCCAAAACCATACATAAGGGTCAGGACCATAAATACGTTTTAGGATGAGTTATTTAGTTTTGAGCGAGTGCTCAATTTCAGATTACAATTTTAGAAAAGAAGCATTTACATTCCATGATATACTTGTTCCTATACTCATATCACTTGGAATCTTCTAGATCCACACACAATCAACTAAGTGAACTTTTCCCCTTTTTTGACAATTGTTAGTGTTTCACCTTTTTCTTAGATTATTTCTTTGAATCGTTGATGAAACAGAGATAGGAGTAACGGGCATAGGAGGAATACCTGTTCAAATGTCGGTTGATGGGTTATTACGTGTGTATGACTTCAATCCACAAATGATTGTGAGAGCTTCCTTTTGGCTAGGAGGAACTACCTATAATGAAAACAAGACCACCAGAAGGAATTAAACAATATGGGCAGTGAATTTCCTAGCGTAAGCTAGATCTAGGAAGTATGATACTTCCTAGATGGCTATTAGTCCATTGTTTTAAACAAATTAATGCTGTAAACAAAGTAAATCCTATTGTTATTTTAAAATGATTTAGGTATCTCACTTAAAAACACAATAAGAAATAGATCTAATCTAATAGGCTTAGCTAGAATAGAATCCAAGGTCAAGTGATAGGTTTTGGGTCTCTGCATGTCTGATAAAGGTCTCGGGTAGGTCACAGGTGAGTGAGGGTGAGGTAAAATTAGGTGGGTAGGTCTCTGTTTAAGGCTGTGTGGGAAAACACAGAGACCGGCGCCGGTCAGGGGTGACCGACCGTGGTTAGGTATAACCGAACCGGTTACTGTGAGATCTAGAAATGTTGCAGAATGGGGTTTTGGTCTCCTTTGTGATTGCACAAAGGATTTTGGTTGGTCGAGATGAGGTAATGGGTGACTGGAGTAGGCTTTTGTGAGATTTTGATGGGTCTATGGAGGTGAAAATGTTGGAGAAGGTCAATAGGGAGAAATATAAACAATGGATGATAAAATAATGATGAAATGAAATAACTAGGAAAGTGTGATGTTGTACTTACTTGGATTTCATTCCTGAAGGTCCATGTGTGAAGGATGGAGGTGTTGATGATGGGTTTGAAGGCTGCAAGTGATCACCAAATGAAAAAAAGCTTCTGCATGGGCTGCATGCACACTCCTCTTTGCTTAGATAGATTAGAATGTGGTTGGGATGGATGTGTAGGAGAAGATCCTCAATCTCCTTCTTTGGATGTGGGTTTTTGTTGGAGTTGGCTCTCTGAAGATGCATTATCTCTTTAAGATGTGTTCTTGCTCATCAAATTTCTTGCTTCTTACTTCCAAGTTCCAAGTTCCAACCTTGAGAATAAGGTTGTTTTGGGTTAAAAGGGGTAACCAACGGCGGTCCAACTTAACCGGTGACGGTTAGGGGTAACCGACATCGGTCAAGGCAGGATTTTCTAGGTTTACTAAACTTAGGGAGATCCTCCTAATTTCCTTAGATCTCATGTCATTATCCCACGGATTAGACTCGGATGCTCTTGTGAGCATGTAGGAATGTGGTTAGAGGGAATGTAGGCATTGATTTTTAGGGTTTGGGTAAGTCTTAGTTAGTTATGGTAACTTGCTAAGAATAGGTCTTAGGTTGAGTTAGCTTAGTGAGGTGTCTAAGTGAACTATATGTGTAGATATTATTTAAATAAGATATTTAAATAATAAATATAGTGAGGATAAAGCATTAATTTAATTAAATTAATTAAATTAATATTAGTGGGGTGAAGGGTCATGGCTAGGTAAATGTAATAAAGGGGGCTTATATGTCGAGGGACAAAGGGGAGTGTGACCTAATTTTAGTGTCTACATTTTGCCCCTTTTGTTGCATAGCTTGTATTGGTAAGTGATGCTAACAAAAATAAGATGTGGTTGCCCCATGTGAGGGTGAAGGTGATCCCCCTCAAACCAGGAACTGACGAGGTAGCAGGCTGAAGCGGTGAGTGGTTTGATAAAAGGTAAATATGAAGAAAAGGAAAATGGGTATAGGGGAAAAGGGGTGAAAGGTCTACTCGGGAAATCTAGGTAATGGGTCAGGGTTAAAGGTAGCAACAATCAAACGCACGCACACGTATAAACTGCAGCACGCTACTAGGTTGAAGAGTAGGAAAAATCTACATCGTCTAAGGTCGATAGGTTTATCCAAACAAGGGTGAAGTGAATCCGGTATCCAAGGTATAGGATAACGTCAGAAACACAACATAGGTTAGGTGCAGGAATGTTTAGGTATGTTCTGGTACACCAAAGGTAGGGTTAGGATAAATAGTCATGGCAATAGGCTAGGTAAGGTCATTGGGTCAATCAACATAGGTAACAGTGTCGCAAGGTATAGTGAACACATGAGGTCAAAGGTCACTAGCAATGGGCCAGGTCCAAATATTGAGATCACGGCATGGGTAAGGATGAGGTAGGGGTAAAATAATGAGGCTGCAACAAGGGACGCGGTGAGGTTGAAGAAGGTGGAGGTCCAGAGGTGAAGGTAAAGTGGTCCAGGTAGGTGTAGGGAGGCAAAAGAAAGGGGAGGTAAGGAAAATTAGGTAAATGTGAGGGAAATGACTATGCAGGGTAACCAAAATTGGTCGGTATGAACTGATGATGGTGTAGGGGAACCGACGACGGTTATCTAGGGCAACAGATCGGCATCGATCGAGGTTAACCAACGTCGGTTGAATCGTAGGTTATAAAAGTGAAAAACCCACATTTGTAAAATTCATTTGTGCATTGTGAAAAGGAGAAAAGGACAAGAAGAGAGAAAAGAGGAAGAGGACAAAAGAGAACGTCAGAGAGCTTGGTTGGCGAGCCACATAGGTGAGATTGATTGGGCGAGAGGTGGGGCCATGAGATTGGATCGAGCGAGGTGATTGGTTGGGAGAGTGAGAGGTCATTCAAGGATGGCGAGAGGATGGAGAGGGATCGGGAGGAGTGGCGTGGAGGTGGAGGTTCCACCACGATGGCGGCAATGGGATGTGGTAAGTGCCAAACCTTGGTTATTGATTGTTGAGTGAAATTGGTTAAAATATAAAAAGGTTTAAAATGGGGGTTGGGGGAAGAAATTTGAAAATAAGGGAAAGAAAAAAGGGGTAAATGGGAATGGGGAAGGGTAGGGTGTAGAGTAAAAGGGTAGTATAGGAATAATTAGGGGTGTAAGGAGGGGTTTAAGTGGGTAGAAGGAGTAGGAAGGGAAAAAGTAGGGTTGGGAAGTCGTGGTGGGCGGCACGATAGTGACCGACGTCGGTCAGCGTGTGGCCGACATCGGTGGGTAGTGATCGGTATCGGTCATAAGAACAGTGATTGATGCCGGTCAAGGGGAGACCGTGGTCGGTCAAGGGCTAACCGGGGTCAGTCAACCTAGGGTTAAGTTGGGACAAAAAAAAGGAATAGAGGAAGGGCAGGGTGGGAAAGTAGGGTAGGTGGGAAAGGATTAGGTGAGAGGGAAAAGGGTTAAGGGAGATGGGAAGGGTTTAGGGTGGCTTGGGTGAGGGGTAGGGTAGATAGTTTTGAGTGGATGGGTTTGGGTAGGTTTGGGTGAGGGTTAGGGTAGATAGGTAGGGTAGATGGGTTTGGGTAGGTTGGATTAGTGACAAGGCCAACGGGATGGGGGTGGGGAAAGAGATTAGGTCGGGATGTGGGAGGAAAATAGGGTAAGTTGGGAAGATGTACTAATACATTGTTCTTATGGGATGCAGGCCCGAGACGAGCTGTGGATGAGGGCCCGGGTGCCGCCCTTATTATTGATAGTATGGGCAAGCATGATGTAGGAGGAGTGGCGGCATGTTGTAGAGGTGGGGTTGATAGGGGTGAGGCGTTACTGACACGTAGTCTGGGAGGTGAGTCTGATAGTTTCCCTCATCGATAGATGGGACTTAGTGACCAACACCTTGCATATCTTGACGGTGAGATGATGATCACCACGGAGGACATATACGAGATCATGCATTTGCCCATAGTGGGGCCCGTGTTTATTCTGTCTTCGAGAGCGTTTGAGGAGTTACTAGCACCCATTTTTGGTGAGGGTGTAGCAGACTTGATGTTCCATAGTGCTAGCATGAGCTATGGAGTGATGTATAGAGCTCATCTAGAGGAGATGAGGTTAGTGGTACTTTTGATGGAGGTAGTGTGTTGCTGTGCGCTTGCACCGCCGATGAAGAGGGTGGGAGATTCCTGAGGTCACTGATGGGAGTCCTTCATGACATGGTGATATAGTAGACATGGTTCACATGGGCACCTGCATTGCTGACACAGGTATATAGAGAGCTATGGGCCTATGGGCGACTGCGGAGGTTCAACATCTAGCTATGTCATACTACTACATTACTGGGCTTACGAGCACATTGTTTGTGTTCGACCAGTGGGGATGCCCAGAAGATGCATTCCCATGGAGAGTTTTGAGAGTTGGAGTGTGGTGGTGACTGCCATTGGAGAGGCCCGAGGTGCCAGAGCTACTCATGATGTAGCTTACTACGAGGTTTGTTGGAGGGTTTTTCCGGGGTGGACATCATTTGGAGGCCGTATGTGGGCTTCCCTACATACGAGATAGATGATTGGGGAGCATTATCACCGAATCACAACACCCCGTGCATGCATTTGAACTCACGGTGTGATTGGATAACATGGGTACTATCTCCAAGTTGTGGGACTTGCTACTTGAGATAGACCTCCGAGAGAAAGTTGTTCTTGCTCCTAAACTACACCTTACAATCTACTCCAAATGCGGGCGAGCTAACTGTTCTAATCTAAAATTCCAAGGGACCAGGGAGAGAAAATGCATAAAATGAAAGCCTACACTAAAGCGGTGATACACCAGAAAAGGAGGATGTGAGAGTAATCTCCAAATGTGTGAAATACAGAGGCAAAGTGCACACTAGAAGAGGTGATGACAGTTCACCATAATCCAGCAAAATGCATTCACAGCAATATTCCAAGCACACACAATGATAATGAGTTCCTGCAAGAACATAATAAATAGACACAATATACTTGTAGAAAGATTAAAGGGGCAAGAAGAATGCAAGAAAACACAGCAGGGGAAGATACATCCACAAACTTGTATTTTATTGCTTCATGATATGCACAATTCAATCTATTACAAGATAAGGGCCTGGATCACCATGCAAGGAGTCCACTACAAGGGCCTGCAACACACTGGCTTCACAAAGAAATTTTGACAGAGCTTTGTTACCCAAAAACTCTCTCCCTTACAATGAGCCCAACACTCCAATTTATAGAAAAATGAGAAGGAAAAGAGAAGGGAAAATGGAAATCCCGAAATCTGTCCTTCAACCACCTGTAAGAGGCATTAAATTGAGTGGAATGGGTATACATTACTTGCAAAAGGCTCCCCATACTGTCCCATGTGCTGCAGCAGAGAAAGAATGATGACCATGCCTCTTAATTGCACTCCAGAAGCTACCAAATACAACAACTTTTTCTAAACCCGGCCACGTTTCCTTAAAAAACTCAATCAATTTCTGATCAAATCTGGAATTTCTTGATTTATGCATCGGGCTCGGAACCACGATTCCAACGGTACCAATTTTGTGTGATTTCGTTGAGAAATGCAAAAGTTATGGCCTTCTGAGTGCGGGCAGCTCTTTTGGGCCTGGCAGGCGTTTTCTGTCATTTGACGGGAATGAGCATTAACTGACTGGAGCCGAACATGTTTCCCTTATTTAAATATATCTACCCTCATTAAAAATAAGAAATCTAGTTTTTGTGGCGTAGAGGACGTCGTGCTCGTTCCAGAAAGTCCAATTTTATCAAAATCGGAGCTCGGAGTCAAAAGTTATGGCCGTTTGAAGTTTCCGGACCAAACGTTGACTTTTCCTCCTGCGACACGTGTCATGATCTGATTGGTCCTCGGCTCCTTCGGCTCCATTTGTCCCGGATGTCCCATTTGATTAGTGCTGTCTTGACTGATTTCGGCCGATCCGGCCGGTTCGGGCCCATTTGTCCCAGTCGTCCCAAATGCCTCTTTGACTGCCTGTGCTCATTTCGGCCGGTTCGGCCGGTTCGCGCATTTTTGTTCCACTTGGCCCGCTTTGTTTTTGGACTGCCTTGACTGATTTCGGCCGGTTCGGCCGGTTCGCGTCCATCTGTCCCGCTTGTCCCATTTGCCTTCGGACTGACTCGACCTTTTTCGCCCGGTTCGGCCGGTTCGCGCCTTTTCGGCCCAGATGTCCCAATCGTTTTTGACTGCCTGTGCTTATTTCGGCCGGTTCGGCCGGTTCGGGTCTTTTTGTCCCAAACGTCCCGAGCAACACTTAGCCAATTTTTCTTCCTCTTTTGGCCGGATCGGCTTTTCGCGCCCGCCGCGTACTTTTGTCCCATTTGTCCCTGCTGCGTTTCGGACTGTTTGTGCTGATTTCGGCCGAACCGGCCGGTTCGCGCCTTTCTGTCCCACACGTCCCGGAGGCGACCTTGAGCAGGACTTAGCCAATTTTCACGATTTTTCCTGGATCGACCTATTTGCCTTCTTGAACCTTTTTTTTTGCATTTTCTCAGAACTTACTCTCTTCCTCTTGGACAGGGGAGTTAGACAAATATGAGGGGACCCTAGAAACATGACTTTTCACCTGAATCAATATAATTGCTTGCATGTTATCAAAATTACCTTGGGGGTGAATTTTGGATAACAATTTTGGCGACTCAGCGGGGTCATCTGCCTGCTAGATGAGGAACGACCAGCTGTTTGAAGCAATCCATTGGGCATGGAGTCTGTTTGATGGCCTCTCAGCTGATCTGGAATTTGAAAACCTGTGTCCTTGAGCCATTTGAACATTTGTTGAGCTGGTCTTCTCATGGCTGCAAATTCTTTTCCAGGAGCCTGGTGAACTGCAAACATGCACATACTAGAAGCAATAGGACATGTGCACAAGCACTTAGGGAAATAAAAACTACTCTAACAATAATCAATGTGCATAAGCACTTAGAGGAATGGAAAATCTAAATTAATATTTACAAGGGTGAGAAGCTTTCTTTCTAGTAGCAACGTTTGAGATAGATCCCATTGACCGGAATCTGTAAATCTTCACCATCCAACTTAGCCAGTCGGAAAGCATTGCTACCTTTGCATTCGATGATCATGTACGGGCCACTCCAGATGGCATCAAACTTGGAGTGCTTTCCTGGTTTTGCACGATCAACATCCCACTTCAGTACCAAATCTCCAGTTTGCAATACCCTGGCCTTAGCTTTCTTGTCAAAACTCTTTTTGACCAATGCTTTATCTTTTTCTATGGTCTGCATTGCGTGCTCTCTTGTCTCTTCTAATTCCATCAGCTCTGCATACCTGATTTCCATGGGTTCAACCTCAGCTAGTTCCAACTGTTTCATGAGTTCCAGTGCTGGCAACTCAAGTGATATAGGTAGAACCGCTTCTTTCCCGTACACAAGCTTGTATGGAGAGCTTCCTGTAGATCTCTTGGGTGTGATCCTATCAGCCCATAGAGCTGATTTGAGCTTTGCATGCCAAGTTCTCTGATTCTCATCAAGAGTCCTTCTGATGATTCTTAGTAGGTTCTTGTTCGTAGACTCGGCTTGGCCATTACCTTGAGGGTAATAGTTCGATGAAGTGCTGAGATACACACAATTCTTGACAGCCCATTCAGTGATCTTTGTGCCAAGGAAAGCCAATGCATTGTCTGATATGATAGTGGCAGGGGCACCAAACCTCGTGACTATCCCTTCATAGAAATCTAAGATATTAGATTCATTTGCCTCCTTGAGTGCCACTGCTTCAGTCCACTTGGTGAAATAGTCTGTTGCTGTTAGTATCCACTTGTGGCCCTGACTTGAATTGGATTGATGACTCCAATGAAGTCCAATCCCCATTGCATGAATGGCTGATTTACTGAAATTGGACGAAGGGGCAGCGCTGCTAACCTTTCTTTCCCCGTGAAGAACGCACATTTCTTGCATTTCTTGACCCATGAGTAGCAATCATTGAACACAGTAGGCCAATAGTAACCAGCTTTCATGATTTTTAGAGCTGTTACTCGTGGAGCAAAGTGGCCTCCTGCTTCCCCGTCATGGAACTCGTGTAGGATTTTCTCAACTTGACCTGTTCCAATGCATCTTAATAGAACACCATTGATGTCCCTTTTAAACAAAACTTCATCAACAAGCACATATGGAATGGCTTGTAATCTGAAGTATCTCCTTTTTGCTTTGCTCACTTCTGGGGGGCACAAGCCTGTTTGGAGGTAGTGCACCAAGTCTTGGGTCCAACATGGGATGGGTGCATCATCAGCTGGCTGTTCTTGATCATTCTGTAGTAGCGGACAGCATCCTCTTCACTTTTTGACTCGTCTGGTTGTTTGGAAGCGAGCTGCTCACACAAGCCTTTGCCACGAACCAGCTTGGTCACTTTGATTTCGATATCATATTCCATCACCCGAGTGATCCAACCTGCTCTCTTCTCATTTAAATCCTTGTTTAGGAGGAAGTCCTTGACACCAGCATGAGACACCAGCAGTTGAATTTTATTGTTTGAGACCAAGTGTCTGAACTTCTTCAAGCTCCTGATGACAGCAAGGACATGCTTTTCGATGAAAGAATACTTTATTTCATAATCTTCCAAGGTTTGGCTGAAGAATGCTATGGGCTGTTCTGAACCTTCTCTATTCAGCTGTGTCAAGATAGCTGAGATTGTATCTGATCCTCCAAATGCATACAACATGAAGTCTTTTGAAAATTCTGGGTTGATAAGAGTTGGAGCTTGTGATATTGCATGCTTGATGTCTTCAAAACTCTCTTTGCCTTCTGCTGTCCATTTGAATGCCAGACTCTTCTTCAACATCATAGTTAGAGGCTTCACAAGAGTGGCAAAATTAGGCACAAATCTGCGGACAAAGTTTATCCTTCCTAAGAAGCTTTGGAGAGATTTCTTGTGGTGTGGCAATGGAAGCATTCGGATGGCTTCAACCCTTTCAGGATCAATTGTTAGCCCTTCCTTAGAGACAATGTGGCCCAACAATTTGCCTTCGTGTGCCAAGAATACACACTTCTTTGGATTCAATGACACTCCGAACCTTCTACACCTCTGAAACACTTGTCTGAGGTGAAAGAGATGGTCTGCTGCATTCTTTGAGAAGACAGTGATATCATCTAGATATACCAGCACTATCTTGTTGATCAAGCCTTTGAACGCCATATCCATAGCTCGCTGAAATGTTGCTCCGGCATTTGACAGTCCAAATGGCATCTTCTTGTAAGCATATGTGCCCCATTTTGTAGTGAAGGCCGTCTTGAATTGGTCTTCTTCCTTCACCATTATCTGATTATAGCCTGAATATCCATCTAGCAATGAAAACCTTTCTGAACCAGCTACAACCTGCAATATTTGTTCCATTGATGGAAGTGGATAATGATCTTTGAGTGATGCTCTATTTAGATCACGAAAGTCCACACACAATCTTATTTCTCCATTTCTCTTTCTTACCGGCACCAAATTTGCAACCCAACTTGAGTGTTTGATGGGAAAGATGATACTAGCCTCAATGAGCTTACTTAACTCTTTTCTCATGAGAGGTTCGATATGAGGATTTACCGGCCTTTGCTTTTGCCTGACAGGCTTGGATTCCGGATCCAACTCAATAGTATGTTGTGCCAAATTTGGGTTGAAACCTCTTAAATCTTTGTAAGTCCAAGCAAAAACATCTGGGAATTCTTGACAAAGCTGAACAAAATCAGATTTCTCTTGTGGAGTACTTACTTTGCCAATTTGTAATGTCTTGCCTTCTTCCACTGAAATAGGCTCTGAATCTTCACCCTTTACTTGGATGCTCGCTTTCTCCTTCTGGAACTGATCATTCGGGTTGAATATTGACTCCAAGGTTATGAGGCCTTTTGGCAGTTTGTTAGTCCTCAGCTGCACCACTTGGTCACCATACTGCTGTTCCAGCTTGTCTTGATTTCTCATGGAGAACTCAGCTTCTTCTTGTAGGAAATTAACAATCTGCTGATCATTCTCGAAGACTTGCCAACTTGTGTTGTTATCTGGAACAGCTGGTCTCACAACCACTTTGATATGAGGCTGAGTTTTCTCCCTTTTGATACTTTCTACAACATCAAACGTAGCCCCAATTGCTGCCAGTCTGTCAGCGGCTTCATTCTTTTTTCTTGGGATGGAAATGATGCTAAAAGCTTCAAAATCTTCAATAAGATCCCATACCCGATTTTTGTAGTTCTTCAACAGATTATTTTTGGCAGCATTTTTTTCTTTGACTTGGTTTATGATCAGCTCACTATCACCAAACACTTGTAAATTCCTGATGCATTTCTTCTTTGCCCAGTGCAGTCCATGAATTAAGGCTTCATACTCAGCTGTGTTGTTTGAACAGGAAAACTGGAAACGGAAGGCTGAGTAATACCTTATACCTTGCGGTGAAATGAGCATAGCTCCTCCTCCTGCACCTTGTCTACTCCTTGACCCATCAAAGAACAATTGCCATACTTCATTCTTGTCTTTATGATCTGGCTTGGTGATGCTGGGGAGAGGTTGATTCTCTTCATGTAAACAATAGACTCCCAGCTCAGATTCTTCTATTTCTTGATAGGGATCAAAAGCATGCACCTTGCTTGCCCATTCATCAAGAGTCAAATCTGGGATGCTTCCAACCTTGGTGTCAGCTTCATCAGTGCTTGGATAATCTTCTTGATCAAACGCTGAACAGTTGGTATTGATTTGGCTTGGAGTGTAAGGCTCAATGTGAAAGTTCGCAATAGGTTCAGACCTGATTGTGGCTTTGGTTCCATACCTTGTTCTGAACAACATGTGTGACCAATCCGCCGAAAGATAGCCTCCAATTTTAGCAGTGAAGTCTCTTGACAAGCACAATGCAAAGAGTGGTGGCAGGTCTATGACTGACACGTCTTGTAACACTATTACATTGGGACAAGCGTGCAGTGTGAGGCTCAAACCTTTGATTATTCCAACCGTTGTCACTGCTGTCCCATCCAATTGCACTACACCCTTGGAGATGGTTTCATATTGGAGTCCTAGCTGATCAGCTATCTGTTTTGGCATAACTGAGCTGCTTGCTCCCGAATCGATCATACAATTATGCACCAACTTATCTCCTATGATCAATGAAACATAAAATGGAGGGGGCTTCAACATTTTACCTTGTTGTCCTCCATGCTTTCCCTCAGGCTGGGCAGCATTTGTGAGTACCTTCTCTTGCATTTGGACCTGTTGATTTGAAGTTGACCAGTCCTTCATGGCAGCTTGTAGCAAATCTCTCTGTCCTGGGATAGATAGTGATTCCCACATGGATATGTTTACATTTGTCTTCTTCATCTGATCAATGATACTAAATGGAGATGAAGTATCCCTCTGCTGTCCCTTGGCCTGCACATTCATTCCTTGCAAATGAGTGGCAGTAGCTAGCATCTGAGTTGGTTTAGGAGCTGGTTTGGATGCTCCTTGCATGTTTGGAACTACAGTTTGCTTGCCAGCAACTTGTGGAGTGGTAGAAGGTTGTGGATTGCTTGAAACCAATGGCTGCTCGTCACCCAAATTTTCCTCTTTGACCTTGTGTTGGCTGCAACACTTTGAGATGGTATTTGATTCATACCACAGAAATCTTCAGCCTGCCAATTGACAAGAGTAGTTTCGTTCGGAGATGTTTCTTGCTGAGGTGCTTCCTGCTTTGCTGATCTCCTTCGTGGCTGGACTCTTGCGACCCACCAATGGTTTGCACCATTAGAGCCTGATTTAATGCACCGTTAAAGCACATTGATTGGTTATGTGGCTGACTGCACGGGAAACACCAATCATATTCTTGGGCCATGTTATTTTGGACTGGCACCAAAGCTCTGGATGCAGATGCAACATTGGGATTATAGGGCTGAAATGGTCTGTTGGCAGGAGGCCTTGCTTGATTCTGATTTGCAGGTTGGATTGGGTGGTCTTTGAGGTTGATATGGTTGCTGTTAGGTTGAGCTTGAGGCTGATAGGAAGGTCAAAACTTTGAGCTTCTTTGTCTTTTGATGTGACCAGCTCATTACCCAAATTTTGCAATTGTTTCATGACCTCTTGAAGCTCATTTGGGGCACTTGGAGATGAAGTGGAAGCTTCATTTGAACTTTGATTTCTAGGAGTGGGAATAGGAGCTAAGACAGTGCTTGACTAGTACTTGGGCTCTCTAAACTTGGATATAATGGCATTGGGGGCCTAGGAGCTAGCTTACCAGCTTGAATAAGACAGTTTTCAGCTCTAATGGCAATGCTATAAGCAAGCAGGTAAGGTTGTGCCTCCCATAGATTGAATTAACATAGAAATATCAGAATTCAAAGCTTTAAGATAGTATAGAAAAGCACCTTCTGCTGTTGGCCTGACTGCCACTGGAATCCTATCCCAAGACCTTTGAAATCTGAAGTTGAAGTCAGTCAGCTGCTCATTGGGAGCTCTCTTGATAGTTGTTAATTGTTCTAGAAGAGACAAGTTGTCTCCCTTCTCTCCAAACTGCTCATGGAGAACTATGCACAACTGATTCCAATTTGTGATAGAACCAGCTTCAAGGCTTCTGAACCATTGCAATGCCTTCCCTTTGAATGATGATGCCAGCAGTTTGACAGCCACATCCATTTCATTTATCTCATGGATTGCACAGACGTTAGCAATGTCTTTGACATGATCACCAGGAGTGGTATGATTTTCTCCAGTGAAAAATGGAATGTTCTTCAATGCTGCAATTGGAACTGGATTCTGTGCATTGAGGGCAAGTGGGCTGCTGCCAGTGAAATTGACAAAGGGATTTAGTGGTTGCGCCATTCTGATTGGCCTGAGAACCCTTGTTGATGCGAGAAAAGGTCTACCAGGTGGAGGTGTAGACAAAGTTCGATTAGGTGGAGACGCAGATCTTTGAGCTCTTCTTCCCCTTCTTTCTCTTCCTGGAGATAGATGCAGATAAACAAACAATCCTTCCTCCCTAGTTCTTGACCTAGTCTGTATTCTTCTCATAAATTTGTCAGGCTTGGACTACAGAAACCAGCGGATTATGCCTCTTTTGGAGTCGCCAGATGTGTGATTTTAAAGCTCCTTCAAAGCTGGAACTTACAACAAGTGCACATCAATCTTGTTGCAATGAAATTAAGACCTCTAAGTCCCACCGGGCGTGCCAGAACTGTTATCACCGAATCACAACACCCCTGTGCATGCATTTGAACTCACAGTGTGATTGGATAACATGGGTACTATCTCCAAGTTGTGGGACTTGCTACTTGAGATAGACCTCCAGGAGAAAGTGGTTCTTGCTCCTAAACTACCTGCCACAATCTACTCCAATGCGGCGAGCTAAACTGTTCTAATCTAAAATTCCAAGGGACCAGGGAGAGAAAATGCATAAAATGAAATCCTACACTAAAGCGGTGATACACCAGAAAAGGAGGATGTGAGAGTAATCTCCAAATGTGTGAAATACAGAGGCAAAGTGCACACTAGAAGAGGTGATGACAGAGTTCACCATAATCCCATAAAATGCATTCACAAAGCAATATTCCAAGCACACACAATGATAATGAGTTCCTGCAAGAACATAATAAATAGACACAATATACTTGTAGAAAGATTAAAGGGGCAAGAAGAATGCAAGAAAACACAGCAGGGGAAGATACATCCACAAACTTGTATTTTATTGCTTCATGATATGCACAATTCAATCTATTACAAGATAAGGGCCTGGATCACCATGCAAGGAGTCCACTACAAGGGCCTGCAACACACTGGCTTCACAAAGCAATTTTGACAGAGCTTTGTTACCCAAAAACTCTCTCCCTTTACAATGAGCCCAACACTCCAATTTATAGAAAAATGAGAAGGAAAAGAGAAGGGAAAATGGAAATCCCGAAATCTGTCCTTCAACCACCTGTAAGAGGCATTAAATTGAGTGGAATGGGTATACATTACTTGCAAAAGGCTCCCATACTGTCCCATGTGCTTTGTGAAGAGAGAAAGAATGATGACCATGCCTCTTAATTGCACTCCCAGCTACCAAATACAACACTGTTCTGAACCCGGCCACGTTTCCTTAAAAAAATCAATCAATTTCTGATCAAATCTGGAATTTCTTGATTGCTGTGCATCGGGCTCGGAACCACGATTCCAACGGTACCAATTTTGTGTGATTTCGTTGAGAAATGCAAAAGTTATGGCCTTCTGAGTGCGGGCAGCTCTTTTGGGCCTGGCAGGCGTTTTCTGTCATTTGACGGGAATGAGCATTAACTGACTGGAGCCGAACACGTTTCCCTTATTTAAATATATCTACCCTCATTAAAAATAAGAAATCTAGTTTTTGTGGCGTAGAGGACGTCGTGCTCGTTCCAGAAAGTCCAATTTTATCAAAATCGGAGCTCGGAGTCAAAAGTTATGGCCGTTTGAAGTTTCCGGACCAAACGTTGACTTTTCCTCCTGCGACACGTGTCATGATCTGATTGGTCCTCGGCTCCTTCGGCTCCATTTGTCCCGGATGTCCCATTTGATTAGTCTTGACTTGGCTGATTTCGGCCGATCCGGCGGTTCGAACCCATTTGTCCCGAATCGTCCCAAATGCCTCTTTTTGACTCTCATTTATTGGCCAGTTCGGCCGGTTCGCGCATTTTTGTTCCACTTGGCCCGCTTTGTTTTTGGACTGCCTTGCATTCGGCCGGTTCGGCGGTTCCATCTGCCCGCTTGTCCCATTTGCCTTGGGTGACTTGGCCTTTTCGCCTTTTTTTTGGACTCGTTTTTGCTGCCTTGTGCTTTTTTGGCTGGTTCGGTCTTTTTGTCCCAAACGTCCCGAGCAACACTTAGCCAATTTTTCTTCCTCTTTCGGCCGGATCGGCTTTTCGCGCCCACCGCGTACTTTTGTCCCATTTGTCCTGCTGCGTTTGGTTTGTTTGTGCTGATTTCGGCCGAACCGGCCGGTTCGCGCCTTTCTGTCCCACACGTCCCGGAGGCGACCTTGAGCAGGACTTAGCCAATTTTCATGATTTTTCCTGGATCGACCTATTTGCCTTCTTGAACCTTTTTTTCGCATTTTCTCGAACTTACTCTCTTCCTTTGGGCGGGGAGTTAGACAAATATGAGGGGACCCTAGAAACATGACTTTTCACCCTGAATCAATATAATTGCTTGCATGTTATCAAAATTACCTTGGGGGTGAATTTTGGATAATAGGAGCTAGATGGGTTCAACTATATCTCGTGGGTAGAGGGGAGGAGAGCAGGATAACATGAGCGAGATACCCATAGAGTGGGTTAGGCGCTAGTTTAGGTTAGTCCAGGATGTACCGCCTACGTTCCCGCAGTACAGGAGAGATGATGTGGAGAGACCTATGTCTCCACTGCGACCCACCATGCCGACTGGACAAGAGGAGCAGCTAGTGGATGCACAGATTGATGATGCCGAGTGTCAGATGGATACAGGTAGTGGTGGGCAACACAACTGAGAGCTGTACCACCGAGGCCAGGGCATCCAGACTTAGCCGCCATCACAATGCCCTATAGGGGTAGGTGGCTACCTTGGTGACGTAGCTTGGGATTATGCAAGGGTAGCTTACAGTTCGAGACATAGGTTTCCATCTTACAGAGCCTAGATAGCTATGTTACGAGCTCAAGCATGGCAAGGACAGTACACCGCATTGGTGGAGGCAGGGGGAGATGGAGATGGAGAGGAGGTAGGTGGAGAGGGAGGACAGTAGCCACCATACGAGGCACGGTACAAGATCTACGAGGCCGGTTGGCCACAAGCGAAGGGTAGGTTACGGTCCGCGGGGTTGGCGACAAAAGAGCACATGCACAAATTACTACCACGCAGCCTAGATATAGGCACGGGCACAAATTCCGGGGCTGACTTAAGCTCTAATACCAACACGGGGGTTCGGTGCAGAGTTCGGGGACAAGGTCCCTTATGCAGTACCCACCCACACAGTAGTGAGACTCGTGGAACCTCCACACACAGTGACCATGGTTAGATTCAGGGATGCCCTAGTAGAGGCACGATATTATCAGGATCATTTGTTAGCTACTGGGCTAGATGTGCCCTCCTATGCCGAGTACAGAGCACAACAGGCCTCTAGTGAGAGGACTAGATCCCACACTCACAATGTGGAGAGTACAGGGGGCCAACAAGCCCAGAGATAGGGTCGTGGTGAGGCCACTAGTGTGTAGAGGCTAGCCCTAGGTGAGGGGCCATCAGCAGGAGGTGAGGTAGGATCCGGGCACCAGACAAGTGTGGCAAAGGGGTCGAGTGAGACAGAGTTATAGGAGCATTCCCCAACATCAGATGGGGAGATGATTGACTTTCTATGGACCGGCCTGTGTGCCGAGTCATTTTTGTATGGATTATATATGAGACCGGCTTGCGTGCCAAAGAGATTTTGTATTTATTATGATTTTTTTGTACATGATACCGGCCTGACAAGCCGAAGATATTTTTGTATTGGATAGCGGCTGCGAGAGCCGATGATGTATGAGAGACACATGTATTTTTGAGATGAGTATACATTATTGTGATACACAGGTATTTATATGATGAGATGTACGAGGTTCAGATGATTATGTGTTGTGATGTGTATTTTATTTTACTTTTATTATGATATGAATGGATTAGGTGAGTTAGGCATGATGGAGTCAGGTCGGCTTAGGCATGGATCGAGTTAGGTTGGTTTAGGCATGGATCGAGTTAGGTCGGTTTAGGCATGGATCGAGTTAGGTCGGTTTAGGCATGGATCGAGTTAGGTTAATTTAGGCATGGATGAGTCAGGTTGGTTTAGGCATGGATTGAGTCAGGTTGGTTTAGGCATGGATCGAGTCAGGTTGGTTTAGGCATGGATGAGTCAGGTTGGTTTAGGCATGATGGAGTCAGGTCAGTTTAGGCATGGATGAGTCAGGTTGGTTTAGGCATGATTCATTATGGTTTGTAATGAATGATACTATGGGTCATATGTGAAATTTTGTATAATCTATGCATAGTAATGATAGAGAGATGGTAGGTGTAATAAATGTATGCTATGGTAAACAACTTGTTATGTATGTGGCTTAATGTCCAATTTTGTTAGAAAAGGGGAACTAAGTGAAATGTGGGGTAAATGGGGAATTAGGCATGGTTGATGAATTTTATAAGGTAGAGAGTGGCCGAGCTAACCTCCAGGGCCCCATGCCCTCAGTGCTTTGCCTACATAGTCCAGATCCTAGTGAAAAGGGACATCGGGCCGATGTAGTTCTCCCATAAGCTAGGGAAGAAGATGAAAATGAGTTGGTAGGTTTGTGGTCATGTAGTGGGTGTAGGTTTAATAGGTGTGGGTAGATGATAGTTAAAATGTTACAGGTGAGGGCGATTATGGCAAAAGGGGAGGATGACCCCAAAGGTAAGCGTTAAGGACCAAGTCGTGTATAAGGTAATCAAAATGTAAACAAAGATGGTTAAACGATAAGAGGGGGCAATAAATCCACCTAATTGGGTAGAATCATACCAAGTAGATCATACTTTGAAAAGGGGTGACAAATACAAGACTGAAAGGCATTGCATGATTAACTGTTCTATGGTAAAAGTAGTCACAGATCACCAAATGTCGAAATTCCAAGATGTCCCTTAAGGAAATTTAGGAAATGAGAGTAGAAATGGTAAGGTGGGTAAAAGGTAGTTAAGTGTATATGTTTTGAGTGACAGTCATTTGGGTAAGAGGTCCAAGGTCACAATGGGCAAGTCCATGACTAAAAATGTTTATGTTTTGATAGATTGATCGATGCGGGAAGTCTATATGGGATAAATAATATGGTACTCCTTGAGATCTTCGTGAAGGCGATCGATGCGGGAAGCTTCATTGTCTCTCTCTATTTTTCTAGCTTCACATAGCTGTCCTTCGAGGATCAATCTATTTATAGTAGCGATTGGGTCAAGAGGAAGATGTCCTTTTGAGGGAATCATCTTATTTATTAGATGTTTGACTCAAGGAGTTTGGTCCCATTGAAGGTCTTTGAAATCATGGGCAAGACCAATGTGAAGGATAGGACTCTTGTTCAAAAGGCAAGGTGAAACAACCATGGGATCTCATCTAAAGGTAGACAAAAGTATCCATGAGAATCATGCTATGTGTATTGCCGTGGTACACATATTCAAGAGAAGATAACAAGTGATGAGTACTCACATGATTCTTGTTTAATCATTAGGGAGGTGTATGAAGTGGATAACGCTCGAAGGGACGAGCCTGTAAAGAGACAAAGGGTGAGGTAGGACATATAATGGTTAAAGATGTAATGCATTAAGGGGCTCTGATTTGGGTTTACCCTCAAGAAAAGACAAACGATAGGCACCCGATCCATAGGTATGAGTTACAATGTATGGTCTAATCCAATTATGAGAAAATTTTCCCCATTTATTTTTTTGCTTTGGTTACGTGTTAATTTTCTTTCAAAACAAGGACACCAACTTGGAAGGTTCGTTCATGAACACATTTGTCATAAGCATGTTTGATACGATGTTGGTAAACTTGAAGGTGATCCAGTGTTAAGAAGACATTTATATAATAACTCTAGTTGTGTTAAGCGGTCCCGATGAAAGTCATCATCAATAAGCATCTCTTGAAGAGATATGCAAAGTGAGGGGATCTAGACTTCAAGAGGCGTAAACAACCTCGGAACCGTAGACCGGTGAAAATGGTGCAGCCGCGGTGGAAGTGTGAATACTAGTGCGGTATGCCCATAGAGAAAAAGGAATGTGCATTTGCCAATCCTTCCCAGTATCGTCAACTACTTTTATGAGAATTTTATTGAGGGTTTTGTTAGTGGATTTGGCTTGGCCATTGGTTTGTGGGTAATAAGGTGAGGAGAAACTAAGTTGAATGTCGAAGGCGTCACAAATTTTTACGGTGTTTTGTTTTTAAATAGTTTTCCATTGTCGGTGATGAGGGACACCAAAGTGACAAATGATGTGATGGTTAATCAACTCACATATTTTCTTAGCCTTCGTGGAGATGAGTGGTATGGCTTCCACTCATTTAGTGTAGTATTCGGTAGCGAGTTATGATCCATTGATGGCATTCGAGAAGATTGAGGATTGATTTCTCCGACAAGATCCAAACCCCATTGAGAGAAGGGCCAAAGGTCATGAGTGCCTTGTAAGGCATGACTGGGTGTATGATGAAGGTTGGAATGTTGTTGACATTTCACGCAGCATTTAACATAGTTGCAACAATGATTGTTAAGGGTTGGCTAGTAATATCCTAGGCAAAGAATACACTTAGTAACAGCAAGGCCACTAAAGTGACCTCCACATATGCCATCATAAACCTCCTTAATGGTATAAGGAATTTTAGAACTTGTGAGGCATCGTAAGAGAATACCATTAAAGCCGCCCTTATAGAGGAGTCCCCCCAGGATAATGAAACAGGAGACCTATTTAAGGAAGGTGCATTGTCCGTTATGGGTGAGATCATGAGGTAAGATGGAGAGGGAAAGGTAGTCGGAGTATTGTTTATACCAAAGGTCACTCGGGTTAGGGATGTCGGTTTCGATTGAGTAAACATCTTGAGGTAAATAAGAATGTGAATGGAGGTGTTACACGGTGACAAATATTTTGGAATTAGCAGGGAAGCGGTTTTGGGAAGCTAAGCAGGCCATGGTATCTGTAAATTTGTTGGTTGAACGTGGGATGGTTTGAAGGGTGTAACGATCAAAGGTGGTCAACAAAAGTATTTCTACATGATGTTTATAATTTTGAAGTATCTCATTACAACATTGGTACATACTTGTTGAATTGGTTTATGACTAATTATGAATCACTAAAGATGTGGATTGATTTGACATCTAGGGCATAGGTGGTCTGGAGACCTAATACGAGTGCTTCGTACTCGAAAATATTGTTGGTGCATTCAAAGTCTAGTTTGAAAGACAAAGGCATGGGTTCTCCATCCAGAGGAATGAGGATAACACTAGCTCCACCCCCACGATGACACTTGGAACCGTCGAAGAACAGTGTCATTTGGTAAGGGGGTTCGTCTAGGGAAAGGGTAATAATGGATTCATTAGGAAAGTCAAAATTAGAGGGTTGGTCCCTGAAATAGGTGCGGTAGCCAATTGGTCAGCAATAGCCTGGCCCTTAATGGACTTTTGGTGAATGAAGTCAAGGTCAAGATCAGATAAAAGCATAAGCCATCGCATGGTGCACTGATTTTGATAAGGTTTAGCGTACATGAGGTGTAAAGGGTTTGTGTTGGTCACAACATAGGTTTTGTGGTTGAGTAGGTAATGGCGGAGTTTGGTGGCGACAAAAAAACTAAGGCTAAGCAAAGATTTTCGGATGGTTGTATCAGGTTTCATAGTCCAAAATAGTACGACTTATGTAATAAACCACCTGCTCCCTCTCATTGTTCATCGCGATGAGCGAGCATGGCTCCCAAGGAATGATCGATGAATCGATATGTATAGGTAAAAAGGTTGATCGTCTTTCAAAGGAATGAGTACGGGTGGTTAGAGAAGGTATTGTTTTAGGGCCTCAAAATCTTTGTGATAGTCATCATCCCATGTAAAGGAGACATACTTCAAGCAAATGATGAAATGGTTAACACCGATCGATAATTGTGAAATGAAACAACGAATGGACCAGTAATTTACCTTGTAGGCTACGAGTTGTTTAAGGTTAGTGGCGAGGCATTTCCAAAATGGTCTTGACTTTAGCAGGTCAACTTCTATACCACGAAGGAAATAATAAATCCCAGGAGTTTTCGCGAAGATGCACTTTTAGGTTGAAGGTGGATGTAATATTTAATGAGGTGGTCAAAGATGGTTTCGAGGACAGGCGAGGTGCTCGGTGTGACATTTAGATTTGGCCAAGAGATCATCCACGTAATCTTCCAATATGCGATGCATGATATCATGGAAGATGTAAGTCATAGCATGTTGATATGTAGCACCAACATTTTTAAGGCCAAAAGGCATGAATCGATAGTAAAAGGTTCCCCAAGGGGTAATGAATGTGGTCTTGTGCTGATCTTCTGGGGCAAGCAAAATTTGGTTATAACCCGAGAAACCATCCATGAGTGAGAGCATCTCGTGACCAGATCAACTAGTTGATCAATACCGGGCAAGGAAAGTCATCTTTCAAGCGACGATGTTGAGGTAACGGAAGGCCATGTAAATACAAAGTCCCCCTGTTGCTTTAGTAACAGGGACAATGTTAGAAATCCAACGAGGATAATCAATGGGTAAGATGAAGGAAACGAGAAAGAAGGCACTGAAGTTCTTCTTTGATGAGAAGAGCAATGCGAGGGTGCATTTTCCTCAGCTTTTGTTTGATATGTTTGGCATCAGGAACGGTTACGATATTGTGGACCACTATGGTGGGGTCAATACCGGCAAGTCCAATGTAAGACCAAGTGAAAGTGTGGTTATTATCTCAGAGAAAAGAAGTGATGGCTTCCTATTCAGTAGCATCTAAAGATTGTCTAATCTTTAGGATGTGTGGGTCATCCTGAGTATGAATGTTGATCTCGATAGTCAATTCATTCAACATGGTTTGCATCTCAGAGGGTAACGAACGATGAATATATGAGTCTTCTACACCAAGGTAGGTGAGTATCTATTCATCATCCTAACATTGAACGACGTTAGATGTAGGTATGTCATTGTCGATCATCTCAGGATAAAGAATGGGAGAGTCGAAGGGGCCTCGCCTTCGCATTGATAAGTCAAATGCCCTAAGGAAATGGTGTTTATGAAAAAAAAAGTTAGGAGGGATAGATTCAGGATCCATCGACTCCGTCGGTGAGGGTGGTGATGAAGGTGGAGAAGGGCTAGGGTCCTTAATGAATTCAATGCAGGCCTGTTTGGTAGAAGGGTTAGGGAAGCCGATACCACTACGGTCATTATGTTTGTGGGTGGTACATGGAATAATGGTATGGAGGCCTTGCTCATAAAAGCCAAATTCAAAACCGTTACACGTATAGCGGTGCAGGAAGGTGTGGGAGAAATGGAGATTGGTAAGTGATTGGAAGTCAGCGGAAAATGGGTAGGGTTGTGATGGTGGTTCAGGTGTGTAGGTGGTAGTATCAAGTCCCCCATAGGTGAGACTAGTACGAAGGTGAGGACCATAAAGGAGGCGTTCTCCTATACGATGATCATAGCGAGGGTGTTGGTGAAGGCTTCCATACTCGTGTGGAGTAAGGAATGTGTTAACACTATATAGGCGGTACTCCCTAACACCTTCCAAGGGATCAGTGGTTGCTATGTGGGTAGCTGGTATGGATGATGTGTCGGAGGTCGATGCAGAGGTGGTGTTAACGGATTGTGAAGCTAATGGGTCAGCCGTGGAGGTTATAGTGGCGGTAGGAATAGGGAGATATGTGTGGTGAAAGCAATGTATCATGTACTTAGTAGTGGGGGTGTAGGTGAAGTGGTATTGGTTGCGGAAGTAGATGGCTTGACAGGTATGAGCACATCGTTGGGTCGGTAAAGCATGTTGCATGTTTTGAAAGGTGATGGGTCAGCTGGAATGGTATAAGTGTCTCCTTCATGTTCAAACTTTACACAACGATGCAAAGTGGAAGGAACACAACCCATGACACGGATCCAGAGTCTACCAAGCAACAAGTTATATTGAATTCCCCCTGCAAAACATAAAACAATTCGAACAAAGCAGTGGGGGACCACATGAACATGAAGGATGATAGTGCCTAGTGTGGAGGTGATAACATCATTGAATGAATGCAACATGAACAGATGTTTATGCATGTAATTGTCAGGTATGCACATTTGAGAAAATACATGGTATGAAATTATGTTAATGCTAGTGCCTCCATAAATCATCACACAACGTACCCGTATGTCATCAATGTGGACAGAGATGAAGAGGGTTGGGTCTGGGTCATCGTTTTGGTATGGCGTGATCTCTTCCTCTGAGAAGCTGAGGGAGGCCACTTGGTGAACAAGGTGAGGTGGGGATGAAGGTGGTAATTTGGTGAGAGAGGCTACATGATGGGGTGTGATAATGGAGGCTACGGGTGTAGGGTCATTGGGTAAAACCTTAATAGATTGAAGAATCTCCATGAGGGCTTAACGATGGGATTCTGAGGTTTGGATGAGGTCATATAAGGACATTTTGAGGGGAGATTGGTGTAGTTGTTTGAGCATGGTGCGATTTGTGATGCCATTAGAAATGGGGTATGTGGGGCAGCGGATAGTTATTTTAGGTATGGTGGCGAGATGGTATGTTGGGTATAGGATTGGTTGGTGGGTCAGCTGCCTTTCCTTTACCCTTTTACAGACGTTTTTAGTGACATGTACCATGTTGATTTGAGGGAAGTTGTCAAATGGAGAAGGTGTAGGGTAAGTGGTATAACGACATGAAGGGAAAAAACCTACTACAGGAGAAAATCCATGTGAGGTCATTCGGGCGCAACGATATTTGGGTGGTGGCATGGCAAGTTCTCTGATGCGAACCATGTTAATTTCAAATTTTGTGTGTGGTTCTAGGGGGTGTGAGGGTGGAGGTTGTGGTTGTTGAGTGGGAAATGTGGGAATGGGTGTATGTGAAGTAGGATCCTCGTCAAGAAGGTCATCATTGTCAAAGTTGGTTTCCGGTGGACATAATTAGATAAGGGTGGTTTTCAAGGGCTTGCAGCTTCTCCACATCATGCCTTGGCACACGATGGTATGCAAAATTTTTGGTATCATCAAACCCTTTTGGTTTGGGTTTGAGGGGTCGTAAGGTCGGAGTGGTGGTAATGTGATGACGAAGTTTCAAGGAAGTTGGTTAAAATTTTGGCATAGGACCTGCTAGTGGATCACAAAGTGGGAAGTGAATGTGGGTTTGGGTGTAGGTGTGGTTGGTTATCAGGGAATTGTTTTTGGAAGTGTAGGAATGGGTCGAGCTATGGGTTTAGGTGCCGGTGTGGTTTGAGGTATCGGTCGGGTTTGTTTGGGTAGGGGTACAATAGATGGATGGGTAGGAGGGTGTGGGGTTGTTTTGACTACCTTGTTGTGGGGTAGTGGGGTTTTGTTTTTGGGTTGCACCTTCTTGGGTAAAGGTGATGTGGGTATATGGGGTCTAGAAGGAAAAGAAGATGGAGGAAGAGGGTGAGTTACCCACAGGGATAACAAGGGTGCTATGAAGGTAGATGACGCAGGTCATGCTTGGGGTGTGAGGGATAATGACTGAAGTGTAGTGGGTAGTGAAGCAATGGCTGAAGGTATCGAAGGTATTGGTGGTAAAGAGACTACAGGTGCGGGTATGAGTCATGTTGTGTGCCTGGGTAGGTTAGAGATTTGTGAGGAAGGAATGGGTGGTTGTGTTATTGGTTTATGGATGGGTGAAGGGTGCTTGACCAGGTTTGGCACCGAGTTCTTAAGGCGATGGGAAAAGTGTGGGTGTGATTGGTGTAGTCGGGATATGAGGCTGATGAGTTTGTTTCTTTGGTTTGGGTGTCGGGGTAGGTGTGGTATTGATGTTAGAGGATGTAGCCAAATTCAATTTAATAGGTGGATGAGTAAGGCTAGTGATCGGGGTGACTCCTAAAGTAGTAATAGGTTTGGTGGAGGCAAATGTTTTAGGTATGGGTTTGGGTTTAGGAATAGGTTGGGTTATGGGTAAGGGTGTGGTGTGAGTGCTAATAGGTATCATGGAAGGGGTTGTGACAACAATGGTTGTATGTGGTTTGATGGGTGGAAATGTGTTTGGGTAGATAGTGGAGGTGTCATCGAGGGATCTCTACATCTGTGTTGAGACATGGAGTAAGAGGCGCCCCCATAATAAATCCCTATCCACATAATCCAAGTGATCGGAAAAATGTGAGAATGGCACGTTTGTGGGTGGAGTTGGTGAGGACCTAATGGGAATTCTCGTAAAATGCATCTTAGAGATAGGGAATCAGTCATCCTTAGCTTCAGTGGGTAAGAGAGCTGAAAGTAGGTCTATTAGATGTTGGGTAGCTAATGGAGAATGCTCGCCAAGAGATAAAGGTATCTCCACCGAGCCTCTATCTTGGGTGGAAGAGATGATGGGAGTTACTCAATAAGTGGAGGAACGGATAGGTGATCCTATGTGGGTGGAGGAGGTAATGGGTGCTCCTCTGTGGGGGGAGAAGGTAATAGGTTCTCCTTTGTGGGTGGAGGTGGTAATGGGTGCTCCTCTATGGGTGGAGGAGGTAATGGGAGTTCCTCTATGGGTTGAGGAGGTATGGTAGGTAAAGGTTCTCTTAGTGGAGAAGCTAGGGGTGAGATGGTCTCAATGTTAGCAGAAGACTCCTCCATAGGTGATGTAGGAGATGAAGGGTGTTCTTCTATTTGTGAAGGAACAGTGATGTTGGGTTCTAATGTGGAAGGAGGATTTCGGGCTAGGATTTCCTCTATGGAAGGGATGTGAGGTAATTGAGAGGTGATAGGTACCTCGTTAAAGATCGCATGAACCTCACGGGTATGGGTATCATGAGTGGATGTCTCATCGGTTTGATTAGATGAAGGGGCATGATTGGGAAATGGTTTTTTAAAGATTTGTAGATTTTGGTTGGGGGTGGCATTGGGATTATCCATAGTCAACTTGATTTTCTCAAGCATTTCTTGGACAATATTCTTAAAAGTGATGCAGTTTCTATCACTATGACCCTTCACTCGGTGATAGTTATAGAAATTTTGTTCCTTATACCATGCGGGCATGGGGCGAAGGTGGTCAAAACCAGTGTGTGGTTTTATGGGTGGAAGGGTGATGGTGCCAGCTTTGATAAGCTTTTCTAAGATAGAAGAGTAAGGTTCCCCAATTGGAGTATATTTTCGCTACTCTTGTCGGAATCAAAAAACCTGGATGGGTGATAGATTAGATGAGGGTGTCACCGATTGGATGGATGAGTGGGTCGGGATTGAGTACCACTGCTTGCGTTAGCGTACATTTATCCTTTAAATAATTGGTTAGTGATTTGGAAGAAGAAGAGGTTTCATTCGAATTGAATGCCAAATTCTTATTTTGGAATTGGATTTTCTTCTCTTCGATGGCCCGAATCTCTAACTTTCGTGCCATGGTGAATGCCTCATCGAATGTTTGAAAAGTTTGTACCTGCAAGGTTAGGGAGATATGTTTGGCACAAGCTTGGGTGAAGAGCTTGATGAGTTCAGTTTGTGGTAGTTGAAAGGTAAGTTGATTGATCAGGCTGCACCAGCGAGTGAAAAAATCTGCGATAGATTCATCCTCTTACTGATGCGTGGAATATAGATTGGTCATGGTAACCTTCTTGGTGATATTGATATAGAAATGATCCAAAAATCTTGGGCTACCTGATTGAATGAAAATATGGAGTGTTTGGGTAACCCACTATACCAGTCTAATGCTGGTCCAGTGAAGGACATGGGAAAAGTTCTCAAAAGTAAGGCATCTTCATGAGCAATCAGATAACACCCATTTTTGAACGAGTGCAAATGTTGTTTTGGGTCTTCCTTACTATTGAAACGATTGAATTTTGGCATTTCCCAATGCACAGGGTATGAACGGATAGGAATGGATGGGTGAATAGGCTCATTACAAATCTTGTCATAGGTGAGAGTGTTGTGGGAGCCAGAAATTGATGCCTCCAGTGTCTGCATCTTATCCATCATCAATTTAATTAGGTCATTGGTGGGTTGTGATGATTGGATGCCTCCTATAGTGTGAGGAGGTTGGTTTTGGGCATATAATGGGGGTGGCATTCCAGTGTATGGGGCTGCCATGTAAGGTGGTGGAGAAGAAGGTAATGAAATAGGGGTACGTACTTTGAATGAATAATAGATGAAACATGTGGTTGTTGGTAGTATGTGTATGGGGGAAGGGTCGTGGTAACCCTAGTGGTAATAGAGGCTAATGATTGTGGAATGGAAAGAACTACGTTCGAAATGGGGTAGGGGTCACTGACATTGGAGGTATGAACGTAGCTACAAGTATGTGTGAGACATGAGGGGTGGATGAGGTTGTGTTTGGGGTAATCATCAAGGGTATGGTGGATGTAATGGGTGCCACAGAGATAACAGATGCGGCAGTCATGGCAGGTATAGAACCTAATTGTGAAATGACTGGGGGTAAGGTGGATGTAGGTAGCACGGAGCTAGATGGGGCTGATGCGGAAGTGGGTGCGAGAGTCAAGGGGATAGATACAGGCATGCCATATATCAATTGACCCGAGGTGTCTCGAGTGGATGAGTGGGAGAGGTAAAACTGCAAGGCGACAAGGTTCTGGTCAAGGAGTCGTGTGAACTCCTCATCTCCTAGTAGCGATATTAGTAGGCTGGATAGGATCCATGGCTGGTGATAAAATAGAAGGTGGTGAAGGACTAGGTGGGAGTGGTTAGCAACTGGCGTGGAACATGAGGGCGTTTTCTTGTCTTCGGTCGATGAACGTGTGAACCAAGATTGATCGTAGGGGTTGCTTCTCTCAGTAAATGATACAGAACAATAAGGAATAGGTGAATTTGGTGATAATAAAAAAATGGATGAAGTAACAAATGGTGGGTGGAATGTGAAATAGGATAACCGATGTCTTTGGTTAGGAAAACTCGACGTCAATCAAGGGTAACTACCGCCAGAATCGCAGAAAATAGATAGTGAGTAAACAACAAGGTAGAAGGCAAAATCTGACAAGTATGCCAAATCTGGGATGTGTAAAATGTCAATGGGAAAAATGACAGTGACAGAGACTATGGAAAGTGGAAAAAAGTGAAGTGAAACTATCCTTTTGAGTAGGTTAGCAAAAGGACCTGGAACTAATGTCGGTTGGGTTTAACCGATGGTGGTCAGAGGTAACCGATGATGGTTACTATGAAATTGAAATAGTGATGAGAAAAAGTGGTTGTGAATTAAAATTTGATGTGGAATCAGACCCAGAATTCTAGGAATGATGGTGATATGGCCCAGGCACACTCAGGTGAAGTTGGAATACACCAGCTATGATGAGGAGCGTGCAAGGATGAACAAAAAAATGATGAACGTGATCTTTCACCTCAAAATGCAAGCCAAGCAAAAACACTAAGAAAATGAGATCATAAGAGTGCCCATTTCTATTATGTTTGTTTAGCTTATGCTATTTAGGGACTGACACATGAATTGTGAAATAGAGTTTTTGGTGAGGATGGCTTCCTACAAAGAAGGAGATCTAAAGGGTGAGGTTTTAGGTATGTTATGGTGGGGGGGGCTTTGCTCTGAAGTATGACTCGACAGAGCAGTGAGTTGGGTGCCCACTGTGTCGTGATCGTGTGATCACCTACAACTTCTTCCAGGTAAGATGTTGTTTAAGAATGTATGTATTTGAATTTTTGTGTGGTTTGGTAAGACTCAGAGAAAGAGAAAAGGATAGAAGTGCTTTTCTATGATTTGTTTGTCAACCATCAGCTGGTCATGACCTCTAACATATAGGTTTCCCTCATTTAATGTGAGCTAATGAAATAAATCAGAATGAAATGTGATTGTTTTTAAACCCAAATCGAAAATGTGAAATTGGATGACATAATAATATGAAGAGGAAGAGGGATGCTCTTTCACTACAATGCAGAAAACATGAAGAAATGATTCTTTTTAAATACACCAAAAGAAAAGTTTCCTTTAGAGAAAATAGAAAGAAGAAGTGGATTACCAGGGAAGAAAATTAGTGTGTACGTTTTTTTAGAAAGGAAACAAACACATAATTTTTCCTAGGAATGAATGAAATGCAAGGAACCCCTGGATGGGTCCCACTAGGCGTGCCAAAATGTTTCACCTTTTTCTTAGATTATTTCTTTGAATCATTGACGAAACAAATAGGGTAACAAGCGTAGGAGGAATACCTATTCAAATGTCGGTTGATGGGTTGTTTCACGCGTATGAATTCCAAATCCACAACTAATCGTGAGAGCTTCCTTTTGGCTAGGAGGAACTACCTGTAATGAAAACAAGACCACCAGAAGGAATTAAACAATATGGGAAGTGAACTACCTAGCGTAAGCTAGATCCGGAAGTATGATACTTCCTAGATGGCTGTCAATCCATTGTTTTAAAAAATTAATGTTGTAAACAAAGTAAATCCTATTGTTATTTTAAAATGATTTAGGTATCTCACTTAAAAACACAATAAGAAATAGATCTAATCTAACAGGTTAAGCTAGAATAGAATCCAAGGTCAAGTGATAGGTTCTGGGTCTCTACAGGTCTGATAAAGGTCTTGGGTAAGTCACAGGTGAGTGAGCATGAGGTGAAATTAGGTGGGTAGGTATTTGTTTAAGGCTGTGTGTGCAAACACAAAGATTGACATCGGTCGGGTGACCGACGTTGGTTAGGTATAACTCGGTGCCATTCTTGTGAGATCTGGAAATGTCACAGAACGAGGTTTTGGTCTCCTTTGTGATTGCACAAAGGATTTTGGTTGTCGGGACGAGGTAACGGTGACCGGAGTAGGCGTTTGCGAGGTTTTGATGGGTCTATGGAGGTGAAAACGTTGGAGAAGGTCAATAGGGAGCAAGATAAACAATGGATGATAAAATAATGATGAAATGAAATAACTAGGAAAGTGTGATGTTGTACTTACTTGGATTTCATTCCTGAAGGTCTGTGTGTGAAGGATGGAGGTGCTGATGATGGGTTTGAAGGCTGTAAGTGATCACCAACTGAAGAAAAACTTCTGCATGGGCTACATGCACACTCCTCTTTGCTTAGATAGATCGTAATGTGGTCGGGATGGTCACTTGCAGGAGAAGATCCTCAATCTCCTTCTTTGGATGTGGGTTTATTGCTTGGAGTTGGCTCTCTCGAAGATGCGTTATCTCTCGAGATGTGTTCTTGCTCATAAAATTTCTTGATTCCCACTTCCAAGTTCCAACATTAAGAATAAGGTTGTTTTGGGTTAAAAGGGGTAACCAACGGTGGTCCGGATTAATCGGCGATGGTTAGGGGTAACCAACGTCGGTTAAGGCGGGATTTTCTAGGTTTACTAAACTTAGGGAGATCCTCCTGATTTCCTCAGATCTTGTGTTGTTATCCCACAGATTAGACTTAGAGCCTCTTGTGAGCATGCGGGAATGTGGTTAGAGGGAATTTATGCATTGATTTTTAGGGTTTGGGTAAGTCTTAGTTAGTTATGGTAACTTACTAAGAATAGGTCTTAGGTTGAGTTAGCTGGGTGAGGTGTCTAAGTGAACTATATGTGTAGATATTATTTAAATAAGATATTTAAATATATAGTGAGGATAAAGCATTAATTTAATTAATTTAATTAAATTAATATTAGTGGGGTGAAGGGGGCTAGGGCTAGGTAAATATAATAAAGGGGGCTTATATGTCGAGGGACGAAGGGGGAGTGTGACCTAATTTTAGTGTCTACAAATTAGATCTATCATTATTTTGAAAAGCATTAATTTGATTTGTGCAATAAATATTGGAAGTTAATTACATAATAATATCCACCTGTAAAATTATTCATCATTTTTATTTATGTTAATTAAAACATTCTTAAATTAAAAGGGTGAGATTCACCTAAAAGGTGAAATCATTTGGTGAACCCAACCCTCTCTAATTGAACATCATATCCCTAACCCTAGTTGCCTTAGGGTTTCATTCTTTGGTTGTGGTCTTCAATATTTGTTTATTAATCATGGCCCATGCCACTATTTTTCAAGTATCCTTGTATCATTTAATTTAATGACACCTAGCATGTAGAGATACTCTCACAAACCTAGTGCACACAATCAAGATCCTTGACAATATGACACCTTCCCATGTGAATTCAATTTTTAGTCATATTTCAGATCCTTCCATTAGCCATGATGACAAATTCCATAGGGGTATCTTATAGTCTATTCAATATTTACAAATTTATTTTAAAGATAAATTTCAATATATGAATACTATGATTACATCTCTCAAGGATGAGATAAAACATCTCAAGGATACTTCCAATGCATATATTAGTTCTCTGCATCATGATATTTCTAAGGCCAAATATATGTAATGTGATATAATTTTTATGTCTACTACATGTTCTCATACAAGTGAGGGTAACATCCTACATAAAGGAAACAATGGGTATGTTCCACAAGATCAACCTCTTTGATTTGACAAGAATGATATGCATGATATCCTATTTGAGCTACTTGATAAATGCTTAATCACTTTATTACCTACTCATTACTATCCATATTATTGGCTTAAAATAATCAAAGGTCAACCATTTTGTAATTATCATGGAATTAATGGACATCATGACAATAATTTTTATGCTTTACAATGAAGAATCCAACAACTTGAGTGTAAGGGATTTATTTCATTTACTACACCTTCATCTCCAATTGCAAATCTCAATGGATTCCTAAAGTTGAGCCATTTATGTATAGTGAACATAATGCAATATTGAATGTTGTAACTTATGCAATAATACAAGATCCACCTATTCAAGAAGTAGATAAGAATAAAATACTTCCTTTAGAAGCACCAATCTTAGTTGAATACTTACATCCTACTATTTTACAAACTACATAAAACATCACCTATCAACAAGGACCAATTACTGATAGGAATCGAGAACATAGAGCATACAAAGAAAAATCTCAAGGCTAGCACCGTATTACAAACATGGATTGATGTGCAAAAATATGATAACTGGGTTGATGATTGGGATTATGATAGTAACAATGATGAAAAAATTGATATGCTAACCGATTCTTCTATGGATATATATCCTTCTCCAAATCAAGCTATGTTAGATTCTAATCCACCTATCAATACCGATCACCTCTTACTAGCACATAAAGAACTATTATAGATTATCAAAAAATGTGTATTGATGACTTACTAGATGATCTATGGATCTGTACAGGCATGTATAAATATAGGATAAATCCTAAGTATGCCTCTCAAATATCCACTATGTGAATTATTCTCCAATACTTGGGGGCATCCTACTTCCCCCTTTTTCCAAATTTATGTCTATGGTTTCTCCTATAGTCATATGGGCTACTACATACAATTATAATGCTTCTAATATTCCCATTTTGCACCTATTAGTTTTGGCGAGTCTTATGTCTCTCCCTCCATTTCTTGAGGTTGATACTAACGATCATCCTAACACTACATATGTTTCACATCTCTTGAATCACACATTGATCCTTATGTTTTCACTTACTCTTATCATTATTTCAAAAATCCCAATATTCCACCTATTCTAGTTACACTTAATGAAAATAATCTTATTGTTTGTGTCATCACACTTACTACTTATACAGCTTAGAATCTTGGACTCTATAAGGTTCTCCCTCACTTTGTTAAAACTATTCTATAATAGCTCTTATGTTACCCCTCACATTTTCTCGATGACACACTCTTTTTATAGTTTCAACTTGACCATTGAAGGAGTGGTTATATGCCCGAACCTTACTTTGCATGCACACACACACACACACACACAGAGAGAGTCAAATGGATGTAATATTTCTTCACACCTCTAGTTGCATACTCTTTATTCATCAAAAATCACAAAAATCTATGTACTCCCCTACCTAGGGGCATTCTTGATCACTCGTTTATACCCTTATTATTAGGTAAAAGAGATAAAATATGCGGAATAATCCCTTACAGAATCACAATAGTAGAAACTAATATGTAGAAAATATTACAGATCTCAAATAAAAGTGCAGAATAAATAACACAACACAAAGAGACAAGATTTAACGTGGTTCACCCAATTTGGGCTACGTCCACCAAGAATCACTTGCTCAAATTTTATAACAAGCCTCCACTCTCTCTATACAATACCCAGATCCGACTCTACAAAATTCACACCCAAATTCAAAGCACATCTGCAATACATTTTCTTGTCTATCTATCATATGCATAAGATCATATAAATAGACAATTGCTTAAGTAGTTTGATACAAAGCCGTGGGTATCAAAACCATGGGCAAAAAACCATGGGTATCAAAACAATGGGCAAAAACCGTGGGTATCAAAACAATGGGTATCGAAAACCATGGGCCCAAAAACAACCCATAACAGCTTACCCATTACCCATGGGTTAATAAACCACCCATAAATATTTGCTTCGGGGCTTCGCCTGAACTCCCTTAACTCACTCACTGGTGAGTGGGACCACCATAAAAATACTTGAGTGTAACACATAGAAGCTGTACCACACTCTAACATGAAAAACAGGCTCCACAAACATAACAATCTCCCACTTAAAGACCGATTTCCACTAAGTAAGACTCTCAACCCTTCACTTTGTCATCCACGAAGGCCAACCAAAGTTGAACATAGCTTTAGTTTATCCCTTGTGACAACCTTGGTCATCATGTCCGCAAGATTCGATTGGTATGAATCTTCTCCAACTTTAACTTATCTTCTTCCAAAGTTGTCCCGATGAAGTGATATCTCAACTATATTCTTCTTCGTCAGTGAAGTAGAAAGTAGAGTTCTTAGCTAGGTGTATAGCACTCTGACTATCACTATGCAGCTTACATTCCTTCTGCTTATGCCCCAACTCCTCAAGCAATTGTTGTAACCAAATCATCTCTTTGCTTGCCTATGTGGCAGCAACATACTCATCCTCCATGGTTGATAAAGCCACCAGCTTCTATAGTTGTGAAATCTAGCTCATTGTTGCAATCCCACCTACAGTATAAATATAACTTGTCATGCTCCTCATGCTGTCAACATCTCCAGCCATGTCTGAATCTACATAACCACGTAAAGTGGTGTCTAATCCAATGTAGCACAAAACTGTCCCCATGGTCCCTCTCAAATACCAAAGGATCCACTTTACTAGCTTGCTAATGCTCTTTACCTAGATCACTCATAAATATACTCATAGCTCCCATTGCATGGGCAATATCAGACCTAGTGCACACCATAGCATACATCAAACTTCCAACTGCTGATGAGTAAGGTACCTTGGACATTTGGTTTCTTTCTGTTCTGTCTTGGGACACTACTTCTTTGATAACTTAAAATGGCCTGTTAAAGGATTCGCAACCGGTTTATCATCCCGCATGTTAAACCTATCCAATACCTTCTTAATGTACTCTTCCGAGATAAAGTCACTTCCATTCCTTCCTATCCCGAGTTATACTCATACCGAGGATTTTTCCGCTACCCCCAAATCCTTCATATCAAAGGATTCACTTAGTTGTTTCTTGAGTACTTTTATTTCCTCCATATTTTTACCTACAACCAACATGTCATCAACATACAAACACAAGATAGTATAACTTCCATCCTCAAATTTCTTTGTATACACGCAATGGTCAGAATGACATCTAATATAACCTTGCTCCATCATGAAGCTATCAAACTTCTTATACCATTGACGTGGAGCTTGTTTTAGGCCATACAAGCTCTTCTTCAATTTGCACACCATCTCCTCTTTACCTTTGACTTCATATCCTTCTGGTTGCTGCATATATAGCTCCTCCTCCAAATCACCATGGAGAAATGCAATCTTTACATCTAACTGTTCTAAGTGCAAGTCTTCTGCTGCCACTATTCCAAGAACAGATTCGATAGAAGTCGTTTTACTACAGAGAGAAAAATCTCATCAAAATCTATACCTTGTTTCTGTGCAAACCCTTGACCACTAACCAGGGCCTTATATATTTTCTTTCCTACTTCTTCATCTTTAAATTTGTACACCCACTTGTTTTGCAATGCTCTTTTTCCTTCCGGTAGCTTCACCAAATCCCAAGTCCTGGTTCTCCATGAGAGACTTATGCTCCTCATCCATGGCTTGCTCCCACTTCTGACCGGCATCTACCCGCATTACTTCATCAAATCTCTTTGGCTCTCCACTATCGGTGAGTAACAAATAATAAAGAGAAGGAGAAAAATGTTCAAAGTTCTTTTCTTACCCTAGAAGACCTCCTCACCGTAGGAGTTTTGGGTTCTGTTTAGTATGTTTTTGAATTTATTCATGGGTCACTTTGTCCCATCTAGAAGATCCTCTAACACTACATATTCTTTCTTGGATTCTTCCCTATTTTCCTGCAATCGTTGCTTATACATGACTTTCTCATTAAAGACCACATCCCTAGATCAATGATTTTCTTGTCCTTAATACTTCAACATTTAAATCCAAAGTCATCACCACCATAACCAATAAAAGTGCATTTTTCTGATTTAGCCTCTAGCTTGGTCCTATCATCCTTGTCAATATGAACAAACACCTCACATCCAAAGAATCTAAGAATGAGTAATCGACTTTCTTATCGTACCAAGCCTCCTCGGGTATGCCTCCATCCAAGGAACTTGAGGGTCCTCTATTTATCAAGTACACAACAGGTTGTGCTCACCGCTTCGCCCAAAAATAAAGAGGCAATCCCCGCATGTATCCTCATGCTCCTAAGACGTTCCATTATTGTTATGTTCATCCTTTCGACATCCGATTCTCTCAGGGTTCTGAACCGTCTTTTGCCTATGGATTCCATTCTTAGAACAATAATCATCAAATTCATTACCGCAATACTCCCCTCCATTATCTCGACTCCGAGACATTTTAACTTAAGACTTGTTTCATTCTCTACCAAGGCTTTCCATATAATAAAAGTATCAAATACATTAGATTTTTTCTAATACAATAAACCCAAACTTTCCTTATTGCATCATCAATAAAAGTAACATAATAACTTGAGCCCCCAAGAGATGATACACAGCCGGCCCCCACACATCCGAATGTACCAGCTCTAACTTACTCTCTTTCTTCGTGGGGTCCAACCTTGAGAAACCTTACTGCTTTCACTTTCCCATATATGCAGTTCTCACGAAATCCAAACCCGTTTCTATATATCCAGTAAATTCTTCTTTATGATGTTCATGCCCTTATGGATCATATGACCGAGTCTATAGTGCCATAATGTTATATCTACATATGAAGCCACAAGATTACAATCATTAGTACTACCAAAGGTTAAATACAAGGTTCCAACCTTCTTACCTATTGCCACCACAAGAGCACCCTTGGTAACCTTCCAAGAGTCACCGTAAATATCACAGTACAACCATCACTTCCCAATTGTCCCGTTGATATCAAATTTCTCCTTAATGTAGGAACATGTCTAACATCCTTCAATAGCCATGTATTCCCATTATGCATCTTAACCTGAATAGAACCTTTTCCAACTATACTGCAAGGCTCATCATCACCAAGAAAAACATGCCCAAAATCCCCTCGAACATAGTCAACAAAATAATGCCTATGTGGAGTAGCATGAAAAGAAGCCCTTGAATCTAAAACCCAAGATTCAGAATATTATGCAAAGAAAGAATCAAAGCATCCCGGCATACATTACTCGATGCCACATTTGCCTCCTTGTTTTCTTCCCGTTGTTTCTTCTTATCTCGAATCTCCCAACAGTCCTTCTTTGCATGCCCAGAATTTCCACAGTGCTAGTATACTATCTTGCTTTTAGATTTTGACCTTGCCAAATCCTTTGATTTTCCACGGTTTCCTTTATTCTTCTGTCTCCCTCTAGTTTCCACTGTCAAAGCATTCCCTGAAGTAGAAGATTCACCAAAGCTTTTTCTTCGCATTTCCTCACTTAGAATCACCCCTACAACATCCTCAAAATTCAAATTTGAGTTAGCAAGAACCGAGTTGCTTACCGCCATTACCAGGCTATTCCAACTCTCAAGTAAAGAGCACAAAACTAATAAAGCCCTAACTTCTTCATCAAATTCTATTGTAACCAAAGCTAGCATATTTACAACCGTATTAAAATAATTTAGATGATATGCTACTGAACCATTCTCAGACATCTTCATATTAAACAACCTTTTCATTAAAAATATCTTATTAGAGGCAGAAGGTTTTTCATACAACTTCTCTAATGCATCCATCAGTTCTTTTGTAGTCTTTTCCTTTGAAACATTAAATAATACCGAAGATACAAGACACATCCGAATCATTCCAAGTGCCTTCCGATCCAACAAATCCCATTCTACATATGTCATACTCGAGGGTTTGTTCACCTTCTTAGACAAATGAGTATAAAGATCCTTCCGATAAAGGTAATCTTCCATCTACATTTTCCAAAGACTAAAATTCTTCCCGTCGAATTTATCAACCCTAGATCTTCCATCATCTGCCATAGCTCCCACTCAAGCTAAAAAATTTTCCGTGCGATTCAACACTTCAGGAAACCAAACCAAAGCTTTGATACCAATTATTAGGTAAAAGAGATAAAATATGTAGAATAATCCCTTACAGAATCGTAACAAAGAGAAACTAATCTGCAGAAAATATTATAGATCTCAAATAAAAGTGTAGAATAAATAACACAACACGAGAGAGACAAGATTTAACGTGGTTCACCCAATTTGGGCTACGTCCACCAAGAATCACTTGCTCGATTTTATAACAAGCCTTCACTCTCTCAATACAATACCTGCATCCGTTTGGAGCTATGCTCAACAAACTCTAAAAATTCACACCCGAAGTCAAAGCACATCTGCAATACATTTTCTTGTCTATCTATCATATGCATAAGACCATATAAATAGACAATTGCTTAAGTAGTTTGATACAAAACCTTGGGTATCAAAACCATGGGCAAAAAACCATGGGTATCAAAACAATGGGCAAAAATCGTGGGTATCAAAACAATGGGTACTTTGAAAACCATGGCCCCAAAAATAGCCCATAACGGTTACCCATTATCCATGGGTTAATAAACCACCCATGAAAATTTGCTTGGGCTTCGCCTTCGAACCCCCTTAACCCACTCACCGGCGAGCGACACTATTGCGCCATAAAAATACTCGAGTGTAACACATGTAAGGTGTACCACACTCTAACATGAAAACAGGCTCGAAAAACATAACACTTATGGGGTCCAAAATCCAAAAACATTCAAATATTTATAAAAATACAAAATCATGACATGTTTCTATGCCATATATTGTTTTTACTTTACATTATAAAAATGGTTTAATCCATTGATTTGACAAATAACATTTATTCTTTACACACATGCATTCACATGGTATATTGAGCATGACGTGGGACATACACAAAGTGAATCACGATAAAAGGTGTTGGCCTTCCCTTTACCGATACTAATAACCTTTGGGGGCATCTACTTTTGCATATTATATCTAGGTGCTCTATTTCCATTGTATTTCCTTTCTTTCCTCATTATGCTTAGTGAAACATATATTGGACTAATAGGACTAACACATGTGTGTTGTGTGACATTTATAGTTCTTCGCTTCACTAGTGTAATGACCACATTTTATACCCACAAATACAAAAGTGAAAAAAATAGAATGTATATTTTTTGACTTACATTGCTCACTACACAAAACCACAAGGGCTCTAAGAAAAGAAACTCAACATCGCACAAGACACATAAGTCATCGACTCACATAGAGAGATGAAAAAATCATATACATGTTGATGCCATACTTTCCCCAATGAACGAATACTAGTAATGACCCCACCACAAGAAAAAAGGACCCAAGGATTGGCAAACCCAAAACACATCATTACCTTGATTACATCTTAGGTACGATTAACATTCCAAGAACATTTTTATAAAAGGATAATTTTATCCATTTTCTACCTACAAATTCTTAAATTTATTTCACATTCAACTTACAATTCAACCATTTAAGTTGGCTCTTTATCCCTTACGATAATCTCCATAATTTACATAAGTATTTGTCATATTTCAAATTGCATACAAAATTCCTAATTCTCTCGTTCTTATGTTAAGCTTATGTTTTCTCAAACATTTATTTAATGTTTAAATTTTACCCTCACTACATAAGTGAATCTGACATGATATCAAGAAATAAATATTAGGATTTAAGGGAGATTTAGATTCAAGATACATTTTTCCACGAACATTCTTTGATCATGGTATCCTTATTTCCCTATCGTAGTTAATATAGTTCGATAAATTGTTGAATCCATTCAACATTTCCAAGTCAAGAATTTTTATTTAGATTTATAAATATCTTTTGTTTTCTCGAAGTTGATCTCACCAAGTAATTCATATTCTTTTTAACACAAGGAAATGTCTAATTGAGTTATAAGGACTCCAAGAGTGACATTATTCCTAACCTCAAATCTCGTTTTACTCTTATATGCTTTACTCTTACATTGCACTATGGTCTCATTATTGGCATCATTTTATAATAAAAGAGTTACGAAAGTACTTGTCTAACATCTTGAATAAGTACATGATTGGAAGCATTATAAACTACACATGAACCACAAGTGATTTGTGTTCAAGGTAAGATCCCGTGTTTCAACATTTCATGATTTCGCATGTGAAATTTATTTTATTCTTAATGTCATAAAAGGGCATAACAAGGGATTACGGGACCAAGTTTCTAGTTTCTTGGGTTCTCTAAAGTCAACATATTTCAAATCAATTTTTTTATAAGGAGTTACTTACCATTTTCTACCCACAAGTTAACCCCTTAATTAGCCAAGGTTTGGTTTAATTCCAATTGCACCTAAGAATCTACACCCCAACTATACATGAGTTTAAGGTGAGAGTACATATTTATGCTAAACAACCTTCATGAAAGATCAAGGTGTTTTGTTGTTAGTATCCAAGGTAACACATTTATTTGTGAGGAACTAAAGAGATCATTAACAAGATTTTAAGTCATAACGACAACTATTTCACTAGCTCCATTTGTGTCATTTGGATCCCACAAGGAATTCATTCAAAGATGAAGTTAATTTCTAGATCTAACTTCATAAGACTTGGTAGTCCACTAGGATACTAAAGAAATGTTAGTTCTACTTACTCTAGATAAAGTTTGTCCATGTCATTCCTAACCTTCGAGTTCACCACGATGTTACTAAACATACCGGCTATGATGACAACTCAAAATTGGGCTCTTATTTACTTAAACTAGAAGGTGCCATTGAGTGCAAAAGTTTAATTTCATTCTATGGTTTCAATTTCTTCTATGCTAAGAAGGATCACACATGAAGACAAGTTATGCATGAATCTTATACTATGGTTAACTGTTATATTTAGAATTCTTTATTACATTTTTAAGGTAAGGAACAAAACACCAATTATAATCAATCAATTACACACTGTAAGTGCACTACAAGGTATTAAAATTTAGTTTCGTTTAACATATATATTCAACTTTTACAATACAAATTTTGGGATCAAATAACACCCATGGTTAGATACATATTATCCAACATCCCTAAACACTGGCAACTCATACACATTATAAAATTGCAAAAAATACACCCTACATACATACATACATACATACATACATAATACATACATACATAATACATACATACATACATATCATACATACATACATACATACATACATACATACATACATACATACATACATACATACATACATACATACATACATACATACATACATACATACATACATACATATTACATACATACATACATACATATATATATATATATATATATATATATATATATATATATATATATATTTTCCATTTACATACATAATTTTCAATAATACCCAATGAATTTACAACCATGCCATTTCACCATCTTTCTTACATCTTTTAAAACCATGTGAGCATGAAATCAATAATAAATCGCTAACATGACATCCACCTAGATCTAGAATAATTAATGTTTTCATTTTTTCATTTACATAATATTAAAATTTTCATTCAAAGGAGGAGTTTAGAGACACATATTTATTTCATTTCATTTCACCTTATTTCTTAACCAAGGAGAGAGAAAGAGATAGGGAAGAGAGAGAGAACACTATTTTTCCAAAAGTTTAATTTCACACAACAAGTCACATGATATATTTCAAATAGTTATTTACAAGTGTCAACAAGTTTCCATGAAGGTTTATTTACCATGGAGGCCTACAACTTTTTTTTACATTTTCTTACTAGTTGTAAAAACATTCAATTAAGGGTTGAGACTAAGAAACCACTTTCAAACATTTTCATTCAATGAGAAAACACACCATGGGTAAATTTATATGTATCATCCTATACACCAAGAATTCACAGAACTAACGAAATTTAGAACCAATGAATGGTTTACGATTGGTGGCCAGTTTTTCAAGGCCATCGGTCGTAATTGACCTTGTTGAAAACAATCAAAAGTTAGCTCGAGGGCTCAAAAAACCACGTCCAAAAATAACATTTGATGGTTGAACGTGAAACAATATATTTTCTACAAGTTACCATATATATGTAGAATTCATCAGAGTTAATGGGACAGAGAACTAGTGATCGGGTTTCAAATGGCGACATGTTTTCCAGAGCCCTTGGTCATAATTAGTCCATTTTGACCTAGTCAAACTAGGACCAAAGGCATATAAAACCTCTTTTCCAAACTAAGCATGAATGTGATTTTCCCAAACCGAAGGTTCCAGAGAAATCATTTAGTAAAAATACTAGAGTTTTGAGAAGGCGGATAAGTATTTTTTTGCTTAAGGTTCAAACGGCGGATCAAAATGAAAGCCAATTTTCACTTTTAATAGCTCCCTAAAAGTGAAAAAAAAAATGTGACATGGCTCCTAAAAGTGGCGAAGAGAGTGCAGAAAATCAAATGAGGTTGATGAGGTTGAGCTAATGCTTGATGCGACTCTCTACATAACAAGGAACACATACGATGCTTGACATCTCATGTACGGGGTTCAAAGTGTTGTTTTACAAGTCTCTAGAATTTTTCTTTTCTAACTTACAAGGTAGAAAAAGATTATTTTATTTGATGACTCTTCTAGCTCTCACCAATACCAATGGGCATGAGAACTAAATTTCGATACCTTGGGTCTAATAGAGCATAAGGTTTTATGTCACAACCATTAATGATGATCAAATTACAAGTCGGTAATGTAAATCATAAGGAGGAGTTTTGTTGTTTCACGCTAATAGTCTGGTTATAAAGTTTTCCAGATTGTGTCTAAAGGAGGGATTTAAGTTTATGTTTGGCTACCAAGTTTTTTTATTACCTAAGTGTCGATTTCATATTATTGTTTTGTAAAACCATTTTATATAAAATAATCAAATGTGAGATACTTCAAGGTTTTAAATTTATTTAGTTGCAAATGTAAAAATAAAGTACGAGAATTATGAAAACTAAGGTGAGATGAACCATACCTGGAGGAATGAAGCTAGTCAAAATTGTGGGACTCATTTCTGCATCATAGCTAGCATTTTTTCAAATGGTTGCACGCATTCATAAAGATTATTCATCTTCATTCACAACTGCTCCACGTACCTTTTCATAAAGATCTTGAATCATCAAAATGAGCTCGGGTAGCAAGGTAGTGAGAGTGCATAATAAATATGGTAACTAAGCTCAAACAAATGAGCTCCAAGCAAGAAGCACACCGAGCTAGATCCTAATATGGCTAGTCAATGCAAACGAAACTGTTTTGAGCCCAAAATGAGCTAGTACCAACACTATGGGCTGAATCAAGCATATATATTGAAGATAGCGATCATATTCATGAGTAGGTGGAGACTTGAATGGCGAATCATCTCGAGCTAGTAAATAAACCATAATCTTTGAGTTTTAAAAGCCACATGTCGATTCATGCAAAGGAAACTCTCTCTAAAGCAAAACATCAACACCATGAGCTGGTCTAAGATTACAAGCCACCGAGAAATGAATGGGTGAGCCACAAAAAGGCATTTAGCCTCGGATCTAAAACCTACCCAAGTATAAAATCAAACAAAGCAAGTTGCATAATGGTGAGGGGGTAACAAGAGTTTGATCCCCATAATCATAGAACCCAAATGTGTGGACCTCAAACAAATATATAAACCTTCCATTGCAAATAACAACACCTAGATTTTATTACTGAGGTATTCGGATGAATATGTAGATGGTATGCATATAGATGTTACAGTGAGCACAAGAAAAACTCTTGATGGGAATTCATTTGTGATATTTGATGAGGCATTTCACAAAACACTATTTGATCGCAAAGAGACTAGGATTGTGTTATGTTGGGAAGAAATGCATACCCACGAGTCATCTCTATCCTAGGTTTGCTTTTCTCCACGGATGAGTCTATTTTAAAGTAAATAATGACTAGATGAATGAATCACCTCCATATCTTTAGTCTTCTATCTCAGCATACAACAAAAAAAACAATAGCATACGGTCGATCCATTCCCCTAAAAGACCTTTGAACTCCGCTTCATACATATACATACCCTACTCAAGAAATTTGTGCCTCCCTACAACCTTGTGGCATTCCATGTGACTACAAATATTTATTTTGGCATTTGAAGAATGTAAATCTTCCTTCAAGATGACCATACCTTGTTGGCATAGGTTGGGAGTGCGTGGGAAATGTAACTTGATCGAGCGCATGAAACTTGTTTGTTGCATTGGAGAAACAATGTAGAACCCATATCTTTTGAAATTCCATCGCTATAACTATCCAAATACTGCTAATTTTACAATGTTAACTTTGTTTTAGTGTGTTAAATGTGTCTTCGAATCTCAAATGAAGTGCTTGTATTTTGTAGAGAAGTGATAGTTCTGAAAGGTTATTTTAGACTCCCATGTGCTTTTCCAGGGATACTCCCACACGCTACTTCCTACCATAGATCACCGTCTTCCACCATGACTTTTAAATTCACCTACTCCAATTTACTCCCCTCCACCATAACTTTCATGCACCTCGCTTTTTTTTAAAATTTATTTTATTTAATGTGTTGGGTACTACATTTTCCTCCCCTTATAAGAGCATCATCCTCAATGTGACACAACACCAAAGCTCGAAGAGTAATTAGGAAAGAAATTCAATAATGACACATGTCGTTATCAAAATAACTTGTCGGTATAACACGACCACAAAGAAGCAAACCAAATTTGGAAATATCTAAAATTTTAATGTTCTGTGAAGATTGGAAATTCTATTTTACTTCATTATTTAGTTAATCTTTTTCTTTTAAATTATTCCTAAAACTCAAGCCCTTAATATATCATTGTTGTAAGATTTTAGTTTATTTATTCTTATGCATGCCCAAAGAGAAACTGACATCACAATACCACACCAGGGCCATACAAAACACTAATGGTTAACATGCATATTTCTACATATTTCCATGACTGTATCACAATATAATAACTTAACCAAACCATGGAAAGAACATCCATAGCCCTTACAAGACAATACTTGTCACATATGCCCCTGAAAAAACAATACTCATAACATAAACAACTACAACAACATGGAATTTCTAACAGGTACAAATATAAAGGTTTCGCACAACTCAAAACAATAACTGTAGATACATAATGTAAAAATGGAATCAAAACTATATCCTCTATGAGGAACATCAATCCTCAACATCACAAAACATAACCAGACTCACATGAGTACACATATCATAACTCCAACTCCATACACCTCCCAAAACATCACAAAACAACTCCATATGCCTCCCATACATCAATCACACACACAAACATCTTATGTATCCCTCAAGTCTCTTATGCCTCCCTCAAGAAATAAAATAAAGATTGATTTTACTTTTCGCTCCCCAAAAGAGGTCGGTCACCCTATGGCCCTAGGCACATAGAGCCCAGACATCCCTAACCCAGGTGACATAATAACTCATGGTTTGACAACTTGCTAGTTATCTATAACTCCTTGGGGCATACCCCCATACATCGAAGCGGGTCCATAGTTTCAACCACTCCATGGTGCATCCCATGACCCTATTCCACAAATTACGACATTATAACCAATACAAAAATCCATTTAAAATGCCAAGTGGTAACAATCCAAAGCCTTGGGCTAGGCTATAAAATTTTAAACTTAAAAATAAAATTTAAATCTAAGAAAAACAAATGACCAAATAGCCATAGTTAGTGCAAAAATCCATGTTAGTGCAATAACCAAATAAAATTCCCAAAATATAAGAACATATCAATCAAGAAAACTATTGGTTCTCGCAAGAAAAGACAAAATATTCAATTTACGAATAAAATACACATATAAGAATAACACATTACAATAACTATGTGGCCTTATATAGCCACCAAAGGGGTACTCAACGAGTTGCTTGAACTCGGACATCAAGCCTCAACTCGTAAAAATAACATATCAAATAATACAACTATCATCATCTCTGTCTGAATCATCCCTCCACCACTTCCACAAGGCTCAACATAGTCGTAACTACACTTAGGTTGAATCCATATGATAACCATATAGGGAGAGAGAAAGAGTACAAGTCACCATCTATTGAGCCTAAGGTGTCTGTGAAACACAATATGCATGACACCCATTGAGCAAGTGCCATATATACCAAACGAACAAAAGCGGGTTTCCAACCTATGTAAGACTCTACTTCCTATCTCGTAGTCGGATTGAGTTACTAGTCAACAATACACATTTACTCACTCCAAAATACAATTGTTACCAATTTCCCTTAGGGTTGGTTAGTGTAGGGTTCACAAAGTAACACATAACTACATCACTAACACAATGGTGATTCACACACATTAACCATATCGTCATGCACATGGTATATGTACAAGGTATAAAATAATCATTACTTTCATGGGTTACGATCCATCACATTATCACATAATTTGCATCCAAGGTGCAATCATTGTACAATAGGGATCATACGTTCACCATATGTCCCTAAATCATGACATGAACCATCACATATTACACAAATAATACGTATGATGAACACAACAAGTAACATTACAACATAAAATTAATTTCTATATAACATGGTGACACACACAATTCATCACAACATGGTGGCAACATCATGATACAATCCAATTCACTATACACCAATTATGTCATGCAACACATCAACACACCTACATACCACAAAATAACAAGAAACTCTAACACTCCATGAATCCACAACAACATTATTTTCACACACTAACAAGAGGAACATCACAAAGAACTCCTCATTGAATCCACAAAAAGGAGAGTGAATACTCTCATCACAAGCACATCAACATGATAACAAATACACTAAGTGACATGCACAACATGTGCATTCGTAATATCACAATTATAATGTTGTTCACATTAAAATTTATATGACATTACTCTTCAATATCCACCACCACCATGCAAAATCATCACTACTCCAATTTGTCCTAGAGGTTCGAGAGCATGAACCCCCACTCTGATACCAAATGTAACGAAAATTTTTTACACCCACAAATACAATAGTGAAAAAACTAGAATAATTTTTTTTTGTCTTACATTGCTCAGTACACAACACCATAACAGATCCAAGAAGAGAAAATCAACAACACACAAGACACTTACATAAGTCATTGACTCACATAGACATGACAACACCATATACATATCGATGCCACACTTTCCCCAATGAACTAATACTAGTAATGACCCCACCACAAGAAAAAGGGACCCAAGGATTGACAAACCCACAACACATCATTACCATGATTACATCTTAGTTACGATTAACATTCCAAGAACATTTTTATACAAGGATAATTTTATCCATTTTCTACCTACATGATTCTTAAATTCATTTCACATTCAACTTATAGTTTGACCATTTAAGTTGTCTCTTTATCCCTTACGACAAAATCTCCATAATTTACATAAGTATTTTCCATATTTCAAATTGCATACAAAGTTCCTAATTCTCTTGTTCTTATGTTAAGCTTATGTTTTCTCAAACGTTTATTTAATGTTTAAATTTTACCCTCACTACAAAAGTGAATCTGACGTGATATCAAGAAATAAATCTTAGGATTTAAGGGAGATTTAGATTCAAGATACATTTTCCCACAAACATTCTTCGATCACATTATCCTTATTTCCTATCATAGTTAATATAGTTTGATAAATTGTTGAATCCATTCAACATTTCCAAGTCAAGAAATTTTATTTAGATTTATAAATATCTTTTTTTTCTCAAAGTTGATCTCACCAAGGTAATTCATATTCTTTTAACACAAGGAAATGTCTAATTGAGTTATAAGGACTCCAAGAGTGACATTATTCCTAACCTCAAATCTCGTTTTACTCTTATATGATTTACTCTTACATTGCACTATGGTCTCATTATTGACATCATTTTATAACAAAAGAGTTACGAAAGTACTTGTCTAACATCTTGAATAAGTACATGATTGGAAGCATTATAAACTACACATGAACCACAAGTGATTTGTGTTCAAGGTAAGATCCTGGTTTTTGCATTTCACGATTTCGCATGTGAAATTTATTTTATTCTTAATGTCATAAAAGGGCATAACAAGGGATTATATGACCAAGTTTCTAGTTTCTTGGGTTCTCTAAAGTCAACATATTTCAAATCAATTTCATTTGTAAGGAGTTACTTACCATTTTATACCCACAAGTTAACCCCTTAATTAGCCAAGGTTTTGTTTAATTCCAATTGCACCTAAGGATCTACACCCCAACTATAAATGAGTTTAAGGTGAGAGTACATATTTATGCTAAACAACCTTCATGAAAGACCAAGGTGTTTTGTTGTTAGTATCCAAAGTAACACATTTATTTGTGAGGAACTAAAGAGATCTTTAACAAGAGTTTAAGTCATAGAACAACTATTTTAGTAGCTCCATTTCTGTCATCTAGATCTCACAGGGAATTCATTCAAAGATGAAGTTAATTTCTAGATCTAACTTCACAAGACTTGGAACTCCACAAGACTTGGAACTCCACTAGGATACTGAAGAAATGTTAGTTCTACTTACTTTGGATAAAGTTTTTCCATGTTGTTCCTAACCCTCGAGTTCACCATGATGTTGCTAAACAAACTGGCTATAATGAAAACTCAAATTGTGCTCGTATTTACTTAAACTAGAAGGTTTCATCGAGTGCAAAAGTTTAATTTCATTCTATGGTTTCAATTTCTTCTATGCTAAGAAGGATTACACATGAAGACAAGTTATGTACAAATCTTATACTAGGGTTAACAATTATATTTAGAATTCTTTATTACGTTTTTAAGGTTAGGAACACAACACCAATTATAATCAACAATTTCACACTTTAAGTGCTCTACAAGGTATTAAAATTCAATTTTGTTTAAGATATATATTCAAATTTTACAATGCAAAATTTGGGATTGAAATAACACCCATGGTTAGATACATATTCCCAACATACCTAAACACTTGCAACTCATACACATTATAAAATTGCAATAGTAAATACATATATATTATTTCCATTTGCATACATAATTTCCAATAATAACCAATGAATCTACAACCATGTCATTTCACCATCTTTCTTGCATCCTGCAAAACCATGTGAGCATGAAATCAACAATAAATTGTTGGCATGGCATCCACCTAGATCTAGCATAATTAACATTTTCAGTTTTCCATTTACATAATATTAATAATTTGCATTCAAAAGGATGAGGTTAGAGACACATATTTATTTCATTTCATTTCACCTTATTTCATAACCAAGGAGAGAGAAAGAGATAGGGAAGAGAGAGAACACTATTTTGCCAAAAGTTAAATTTCACATAATAAGTCACATGATATATTTTCAAATAGTTATTTACAAGTGTTAAAAATTTTCCATGAAGGTTTGGTTACCCACTGGAGGTTCTACAACTTTCTTTTTACGTTTTCTGCTAGTTGTAAAAACATTCAATTAAGGCTCGAAGGCTAAGAAACCACTTTCAAATTTTAATGGTTGAACACACAATGATATATTTCCTACAAGTTACCCTATATATGGATAATTCCTCGAGTTAGCGAGACTAAGAATTGAAAAATGAGTTTCAAATGATGAGAGGTTTTTCGAGCCGCATGTCGTAATTGGTCCAGTTTTCGAGCCACTAGTTGACCTAGCCAAATTGCGATTAGAGGCATACAAAATCTCTTTACCAAACTAACCGTGATTCTCTCGAACCAAAGGTTCCAGAAAATCGTCTAGTAAAAATACTAGAGGTTTGCGAAGGTGGATAAGTATTTTGTTTCAAACAATGGGACAAAGTAAAATCCAACTTTTCACTTTTAATAGCTCTCTAAAAGTGCAAAACTTAGAGTGACATGGCTCCTAAAGAAGCAACGAAGAGAGTGCAAACAGTCAAATGAGGTTGAGCTAATGCTTGAAACGAATCTCTACATAACAAGGAACACATACGATGCTTGACATCTCATGTACAAGGTTCAGAGTGTTGTTTCACAAGTCTCTAGAAATTGTTTTTTTCTAACTTACAAGGTAGACAAAAGATTATTTTAGTTGATGATTTATCTATATCTCACCAATACCAACATGCACAAGCACCAAATTTTGATACCCTGGGTCTAACTTAGCATAAGGTTGTGGTCGTAACCACGAATGACGATAAAATTACAAGTCAATAATGTAAATCATAAGGAGGAGTTTTGTTTTTTCATGCTAATAGTTTGGTTACAAAGTTTTCCAGATTGTGTCCGAAGGAGGGACTTAAGTTTATGCTTGGCTACCAAGTTTTTTTTTGGATTACATAAGTGCTAGATTTTGTATTATTGTTTTGTAAAACAATTTTATATAAAATAATCGAATGTGAGATACTCCATGGTTTTAAATTTATTTAGTTGCAAATGTACAACTAAAATACAATAATTATGAACAATAGGTGAGATGAACCATGCCTAGAGGAATGAAGTCGGTTGAAATTGTGGGAATCAAATCGCATCATAGCTAGGCTTTTTATCAAATGGTTGCATGCATTTAGAAAGGTTATTCATCTTCATTCACGAGTGCTACACATACCTTTTTCATAAAGATCTTGAATCATCAAAAATGAGCTCGGGTAGCAAGGTAGTGAGAGTGCATAGTAAATATGGTAACTAAGCTCAAAAAAACAATCTCCAAGCAAGCAACACACTGATCTAGGTCCTAATATGGATAGTAAATGAAAATGAAACCGTTTTAATCCTAAAACCAAGCTAGTACCAACACCAGGGTGAATCAAACATATATATTGAAGATATAGATCGTATTCATGAGTGGGTGGAGCTTTGCATGGCACAAACATCTCAAGCTAGTAAATAAACCATAACACCGAGTTTTAAAAGCCACAGGCCAAGCCATGTGAAGGAAACTCTCTCCAAAGAAAAACATCAACACCATGAGCTGGTCTAAGATTGCAAGCCACCGAGCAATGAATGGGTGAGCCACCAAAAAAGGCATTTATCTTCGATTTAAAACCCACCCCAAGATAAAATCGAGAAATAAGTTGAATAATAATGAGGGGGTAGCAAGAGTTTGAGCCCCATAATCATAGTAACCCAAATGTGTTGACCTTAAACAAATACAAAACCCTCCATTGCAAATAACAACACCCAAGTTTTATTACCAGAGGTATTCAGATGAATATGCAGATGGTATGCATAGAGATGTTATAGGGAGCATAAGAAACACTTCTGATGGACATTCATTTGTGATATTTGATGAGGTGATTTCACAAAACACTATTTGACTAGAATGAGGTGGGATTGTTTTGTGTTGGGAAGAAATGCATCCCCACGAGTCCTCTCTATCCCAGGTATTCTTTTCTCCACGGATGAGCCTATTTTCAAGTAAATAATGACTAGATGAATGAATCACCTCCATATCCTCAGTATTCTATCTCAGCACACAACAAACAAAACAATAGCAGACAGTCAATCCATTCCCCTTAAAGACCATCGAACATGATTCAGTACATATACATACCCAAATCAAGAAATTTGTACCTCCCTATAATCGTGGCATTCCATGTGACTACATATATTTAGTTGGGCATTCGAAGAATGTAAATATTCCTTACAAGATGTCCATACCCTCACAAGACAGTTAGAAGTGCATGGGAAACTGTAACCTGATCAAGATGGAGACTCATTTGTTGTATAGGAGAAACAGGTCGGAAGCCATGTCTTCTGAAATGCCATTGTTGTAACTATCCAAATAATGCTGAATTTACAATGTTAACTTGGTTTCAGTGTGTTAAATGCATTTGAATCTCAAATGAAGCACTTGTATTTTATAGAGAAGTGACAGGTTTGAAAGGTTATTTCAGATGCCCATGTGATTTGCTAGGGATACTCCCACACGCTACTGCCTATCATAGATCACCATCTTCCACCATAAATTTTAAATTCACCTACTCCAATTTATTCCTCTCTACCGTGACTTTCATGCACCCCGATTTGTTTTTAATTTTTTTAATTACATTGGGCACTACAACTAGCTCGTTTTTATCATATGATATGTATTTAGATACACTTTCTTTTCATACATGCTTGTTAATTTTGTGTGTGTGCGTGTGCGTGTGTGTGCGTGTGCATGTGCATGTGCGTGTGCATGTATGTGTGTGTGTGCGCACATAGACACTTTTTTTTACTCTAATTGCGTCCTAAGGGCCTTGATTTTCTTGAAACACCTTAAGTGTCCCATATTTGTGGCATCATGCATTATGTTTTGCGTATCTCTTGTTTATAGGCTCAAGGGACTTGATTGTCTTGTGACATCGTGGGTGTCCCATGTTTGCAAGCATTTCACCTTTTATTTGACATATTTGTTCTTTTCTCTACATTATATGCATTTATTTTCTACTAACACATGCTTTGCTATTGTTATTAGTACTCTTTTATTGCATTAATATTGTTATAGTTATCATGTTTCTTCTTGTTGTTGCTCTTGTTTTATGCCATGGTTTCTACCATGTAAATACCCATTATAGGTAAAGTTTCTTGTTGGTGGACACCACATCATTTTTTCGGAGAGGTTATACATAGGTTCTTATATTCTCGACATGCGTATACATATTTTATTTTTATCTACATGCTCACATTATTCACCACACATGCCTCAAAATGGGGAACATTAGGGGTTTACTCCAAATTTCTAGTAGACAGAATTTTTCTGTACAAAAACATATGCATAGGAAAATAGAAATACCCCGAAATGCACTAGACTCGACACAATAAATAAAAAAATTACACAAGGTAAAAATGCACAACCTACTTTCTTATCATACATGCTTGTGTGTGTGTGTGTGTGTGTGTGTGTGTGTGTGTGTGTGTGTGTGTGTGTGTGTGTGTGTGTGTGTGTGTGTGTGGTGTGTGTGTGTGTGTGTGTGTGTGTGTGTGTGTGTGTGTTTTTTCACTCTAATTTCGGCCTAAGGGCCTTGATTTTCTTGAAACACCTTTAGTGTCCCATGTTTGTGGCATCATGCATTATGTTTTTGTGTATCTCTTTTTTATAGGCTCAAGGGACTTGATTGTCTTGTGACATTGTGGGTGTCCCATGTTTGCAAGCATTTCACCTTTTATTTGACATATTTGTTCTTGTCTCTACATTATATGCATTTATTTTCTACTAACACATGCTTTTCTATTGTTATTAGTAACTTTTATTGCATTAATATTGCTATAGTTATCATGTTTCTTCTTGTTTCTGCTCTTGTTTTTGCCATGGTTTCTACCATGTAAATACCCATTGTAGGTAAGGTTTCTTGTTGGTGGACACCACATCATCTTTCGAGAGGTTATATATAGGTTCTTATATTCTCGACATGGGTATACATATTTTATTTTTATCTAAATGCTCACATTATTCACCACACATGCCTCAAAAGGGGGGGAACATTAGGGGTTTACTCCAAATTTCTAGTAGACATACGAATTTTTCTGTGCACAGACATATGCATAGGAAAATAGAAATACCCCAGACTTAGACTCAGACACGATAAATAAA